>JALIGW010000002.1:165941033-166536329 GCA_023053685.1 Diadophis punctatus similis
TTATCAGGGGAAGATAGTGCCGCGAGGCAGGGCGAGCTCATGTTATCTGCGCTCTTGGCCGCCGTCCCCAAACGCTGCCTTGTCAGGAGAGACGCCACCCGCATTAGGACCCAGACTGGGCTCCTTCCGTCCTCAGTCACTCACCAAATCTCCCAGGGCCCGCCGCGATCGACAGCTCGTTCCCAGGGGAATTAGAAAGGCTCCGGCCGCCGAGGGGAAAGTGGGTGGGGGGAGCTTGCGCAGGCGGGGCCGAGCGCACCGGCGTCTCCTCCTGCTTGCCATCCAGCCGCCTCCTCTCCTCTGGCGGCCACGGGAAGGCAGGCCGTGCTCACCCCATCCCTGGCGAGCTTCAACTCCCACCATTCTTGACCAAGCCTACAGTACAGCCCAATGCCTCTGGAGCGCATCGCAAGGGGGAAAAGGCCGATCCTAGAGCCAGCGCAGCCTTGCAGTGTTTCCCAACCTTGGCAACTTGAAGATATCTGGACTTCAATTCCCAGAATTCCCCAGCCAGCGAATGCTGACTGGGGAATTCTGGGAGTTGAAGTCTAGATATCTTCAAGTTGCCAAGGTTGGGAAACACTGCAAGTTTAGAGAGAAGGGGGGCGAACCCAGCGGAAGGCGCCTCTAATCGAGTTTGCAAGGCTTCAAATCACAACCTGGATTGCAAGGCTAAAAAAGACCAGCAGGGCTACAGTGTGTTTAAGCATCTTCGCTGAGAAGTCAGACCCTCTTCCATCTCACCCCACCCCACCCCCAATGAAATCAGAAGGTCTAGGTTCTGAGTCTTCTTCTTCCCCGGCTCTATTTTTTTTTAATGGTGAAAAACATGGCTGAAAATCTTTTCACTACAAAAGTTTACTCTTACCTGTTAACTGTTCCATTAGTTGCAACATTTCCCAGCCTTTAGAGAAATCGATGTTAATTTCTAAGAGTTGGCTCTGGTGTTCTACATTCTACCTGGTGCGCACTATTATATTTTTTGTATAAACCTTTAACTTAAGAATCTTCCAATGCCATGGGCTAATAGGAATACGATTGTAGGTGATAATACGAAAGTAAGAGAATTCTCTATAGAAAGTAGTGAACTTGAATTTCCCAATTTATCACAAAACATGGTGGTATCTTTATGGCCTTCAAAATTCAGAGTAAAGAACAGTCTTTTCTTCTATAGATAGGATGGTCATGGTGCCAGTGTCTTCGTATTGCAAGTGCCATTGGAATTAAGATAATATTAACAAGGGATACTCAGTGCAGCAAATGTAATGCAAGTGGCAAACAACTCCGTAAAATAGCTGTTGCCAAGTTAGCAACTTTTGAGAAGATGGTGCATCCAAATAAGTTTTCCCTATACTTTGTTTTCATGGAATTGTGATTTGCATTGTAGTCATGTTTAAATAGCTTTTGGTACAAAAATAAACCACTAAATCAATAAACAAATATAGTAAACAGATTAGTCCTTTTGCTTTAAAATAAATTGATAGAGGTAGGATTTCATATTTCACCATCACACACTATTGTCTTACTTTTCAAATAACCTGATTATGGAGGTGCTAATATCTAATAATTGTAGTTTCTATGGCAATCCAAAAGACAACATACCAACACTTTTGTCCCTGTCTGTTTTGGAATCTGAAAAACCAGAGAATAATTATTTTTAGTTATTTCTCATTCAGCTTTGCCACTCCTTCCCTCCCTCCTAATATATAATCGGGTAAGAGGTTTCAATACAGGAAATAAATATATACATAAAATTTTTCTTCAGTTGGAAAGACTTCCACAGCGGCTTACTGAGACTGCTACACTTAGATAATAGTAAAATAATAAGCAAGGGAGAAAAAAACTGAACACGAAAATTCAATATGAGCTCTTATTGTTATAGGAATCTTCTAATTACTAGTTATAATGGAAATGTAATGAGGTATTTATGGAACATTTTCTGCTAATTGATATCAATGTTCTTCATGTTATCATTAGAACTTCATCTTCCCTTCATCTTCTCTGGATTAAAGAAACGTGACTTAAATTTCCTAGGGGTTCTCCAGTGGCAAGAAAACGGTATTCAGTTGTTCTTATCACGTGGCTTATTTGCAATTTTAAATTCTCAGCAGGCTTAGGTATAAGAACCAAAATGAAGGCTTCCTCCGATAAATGATGTGTGTGCCGATTTATAGCTGGCAGGTGTCCTCAGACACCTTTCCTCCTTATGTATATGCTGCTTTTCAGAGCTAAGGAAATGGTCACTTCCAAGTTTTCTTAAGAGGATTGGCATCTTTTGCCAGGATTAATCAGTCCGTTGGTGATTCTAAAGTCCCAGCATCTCAGCCGCTAAACCAGAGTTCAACTCAACAGTAGATGAACAATGGAATTAAACTCTCCTACTCTCACATTCAAAGCAAGAGCGGATTTAAGGGCACCTGCAGTTCTAATCGGGTTCTAAGAACCAGTTCCGTTTTGTCAGGAAGACCTTTTGCTTGACACCATGATTCAAACAAATCCAGGGCCTTTTCACTCCAGAAACACATTTGCTGTGGTCTTTAAAATAAATAGGAAAAACAACAACAACAAGAATGGAGTTTTGTTTCTTCCCAATTAAAACAATTTTATTACCACTATGTAAATTAGAAGATAAATCCCACTGACATAAATCAAAATTATATTGCAGAGTAAAGGTGAGGGAGATTGCAATTAAACTCTTTTTTTAAAAAAAAACCATTAACTTTTTTTTAAAAAAGAAACGTCTATGAGCAATTTTATCAGAAAATCATAGAGGTTGGCCTCCTCCTGATAATGAAAATTAGATTCCCCACTCCTCTCTTGAAAGTTCAGTACAAGCAAAGGTGGAGAAGGAAAATAAGAGCAAGATTGCGGGAAGCCAAAAAAACACAGGAAAAATCAGCTCTCCAAATGAGATTTAACATCAAGATCCTCAACTAGTTTTAAGATATTAAAGAACAGCATTTTTGTACATAAATTAAGACGCTTCATCATTGTTTAGAGTATTAGTGAGCTAGGAATTGTTGCAATTCCTGTAAGCAAATGGTGTTATTAATTGTCGATTAAAAAATAGCTTTAGGCGGAAATTCGCTACTCTTTCCCTACTGTCCTCTTGCTGAATAGTAATCAATGACGTTTCTTCTTTCGTCTATCCATCTGGAGCAGGGACGCATCCATTTCATTTGTCCCCAGCCAAAACGACGGGGCGGGGAAAGGTATTTTCTGCCCTCGTCCCCTCCGATCCCTCGAGGCGGCCTCGACCTACCCTGGGATCTGATATCTGAATAATAGTTATTTTTCAACGGATTTTGACTCCTATTTGTCAGAGAAGATGTTCGGCCTTTTCCTCCCGAATTGGGACCAGCGCCTTAGCAAAAGGGTCTGCGCCGCAGACTCTGCGGTCTTTTGCTTTCAAGGAGAAGAAACAGGGAAATATGGGCGGCAAGGAAAGACACCCAAGGAACGAAAAAGAGACGCTTCCCCCCCCCGCGCCCCACCCGCTTCGTTAGGCGCCTTCGGACTTTTGAGGCGCCTGTACAGAGCGACGTCCAAACGGAAAAAACCGACGGCGTGGGAGGATGGGGAGAAACCAGGGACATTTACTCAAACCCACGTGGTGCAATTCCTCCGAAAACTTTAAACCGGGAATGGCAAAATCGGAGCCGAGGCAAACCCTCATCGGGGCGCGCAGGCGGTCACAGGACAGGATCCCTTCTCTCCAGCAATCCCAATCTTGAAGAACGGCCCGGGTTCGTTTTGTACCCGATTTGGAGGCCGAAAACCCGCCGCAGCCCCTCTGGTCGTCGTCCGGATTTTTGCGCCCCCCGCATACGATAGTCTCTCTGACATGTCAGGGAGGCGCTTTGGATGTTGGACGCGAGATTGTTGTGACATTGTATATATATATGGACGGGAAGTGTCACTTTTAGCATGAGGGCAAAATAAATAGTTTCTCACATCAGTAATGAATTCAACCGTTGTTAACACATTGGAACGCGCAATATAAGCCTTTGTGGCAAAGTTTCCTTCTAAGTATTCTGAATACCTATAATTTAAAAAAAAGATTTCGGACCGAGTTCTGCTCCGTTAGCCAAACGGAGGGATTATCTCTCCGTGTTCTGTTTTTTTAATTGGTGCCCGCCTCAAGCACATTTCGTGGAAAGGCGAGACCCAAATTTAACTTCGTCATCCTCAAAGCCATAGTAAATAGGTGTCGGCGCGTGTTTTAGTGTTATGTGGCTTCAAAAAGATGTGGATATATATATGTATGCGACGGTTTTTGCTTTTTCAGATGGGACCCCCCCTCTTTTCAATACCATTGGAACATAAATAAAATTGATGTAAAAAAAAAACAATCGAAATCCCGACTTTATTTCAGACCGTCTTTTGTACAGATTTTTTAACACTGCAGTGGAAACTAAAAAGAACGGGAAAGGAAAAAGAAAACTTAGTGCCAGAATAGACGCCTTCCCCTGCTGGCCTTTTTCTTTCCCTTCAACCCTTAACTCTCTGGAACCTCTCCCCTCTACCACCGGAACAAGAAAGTGCATTTTATAACTTGGAAACACATTTAATTTGAAATGCTATATCATAAATATAGTGTATATATGTTTGTATGTGTGTATATACACATTTATACACTATACACACATATATATACATATACATATGCATATATACACTATATGTGTGTGTATGTGTCTGTATGTGTACACACACACATATAGTATATATATTTATTTTTTATTTTATTTATTTATTTATTTGTTTTTGTCAAGTACGTATTGGTGATATACATAGATATAACATTGTTTATATACATAAGATGGGTACTGATAAGAGGGAACATTAGGACAGGGACGGTAGGCACGCTGGTGCACTTATGCACGTAACGTGGATTTGTGTTGACACAATAAGGCGGCGATCCTACAACAACGATACACCACCGCACCTCTTCCGGAGTAAGTCGCCCTGAGCTTCCTTAGGGGTAAAAATACCAAACATTTGCAGGCGCATCCCCATTGAAAAGACGAGACGTCGCTCTTCTCCAATGTGCTGAGGCGAGGAATATTTACTCTGAAGTAAAGCCCCTCTGTTGCTAAGTAAAGGCGAAAAACTGAAACGGTGGCAATGTGGGCCTCGATCCCATGCCCCCTTCCTCAACTCGCAGGGAGCGGACGGGCCGGCCAGGGCTGGGGCTCCCTTAGCCTTCCAGAGACGAAGAGTTTAGGGCGGTCTACCTCCTCCTCCTCCTCCTCCTCCTTCCTCTGGCCCTGTACCTTTAAAAGCCGCCTGACACACTGAAATTAAGCAGGTGAGCCTTTCCCTGTCACTGTCAGGGGAACAAACTGCCGGAAGTCTCCTGCTTAATTTCTGTGTGTCAACCCCAGCTATTTTTAACGAAGACGCAGGAGCTTGAACGGGGGTGGGAAATGCGACGATCGAATTAATAGCTTTTCTGGGAGAGAAATGAGATTATCTTTCCTCTCCTCCCCCCCCCCCACCATCAGTTCCGGTTCTGGAGAGAAGCCTCGAAGCGAGTCGGTTTGTCACCCGGTTAAAACAAACGGCTGAAAAGTGAAAGTCTGCCTTGGCGACAGTTATCCCACTATGTAACTGGGTTCCTATCATTTTCCGGGTTGGGTAGCTGGATATGTATAGTTAACTTATTTATAGACTTGCACTGTACTCTGAGCAATAAATTAAAAATGCACTTTGTTGAAACAATAGTTTATGACTCTCTCTCTCTCTCTCTCTCTCTCTCTCTCTCTCTCTCTCCTCTCTCTCTCTCTCTCTCTCTCTCTCTCTCTCAAACACACACACACACACACACACACACACACACACACACACACACGTTAAAATGAATCTATGCTAGTATGTTTGCAAATACAGGTGCTAAGTATTTTATTGACCAATGTGGCATAAAAGGACCCCCTCGATCCCACAAGAAAAAGATGAATTTTTCCAACAAGTTACAATACGGTTGGCTCTCAGCATCACAGGGCTGTTGTGGTGGGAAAATAGGAGGTGGGAGGTTTGATTGATATGTTGAGTTATTTGTAAAGATAATAAAGATGGAATATAAATAAGTGAATTAAGATCTATATCAGTCTCCAATCTTTTACAAGCATAAAGAAAGAGAAGGAAGGAAGGAAGGAAGGAAGGAAGGAAGGAAGGAAGGAAGGAAGGAAGGAAGGAAGGAAGGAAGGAAGGAAGGAAGGAAAGAAAGGAGTGAAGGAAGGAAGGGAAGGAAGGAAGGGAAGGAAGGAAGGGAAGGAAGAAAGGAAAGGAAGGAAAGAAAGGAAAGGAAAGGAAGGAAGGAAAGAAAGAAAGAAAGAAAGAAAGAAAGAAAGAAAGAAAGAAAGAAAGAAAGAAAGAAAGAAAGAAAGACAAAGAATGAAACAAAGAAATGCCCAGCTGCCATTCAAGAAGCCATTTGAGTTAACAGGGCTCTAGATTTTTATTTTATTTATTCAACATATTTATATAGTCACCCATCTCACAAACAAGTGTTTCTGATTTTGGTCTGAAGATCTAGTATTAGCTGCATCACTGAGAAAGTCTTTTTGCACACTCATAATAAATTCAACAGTCTAACAAGGTTTATCCAGTTCAGGTCACTATCTTTTTGTTTTAAAGCAGGAATTTTATTTATTTATTTATTTATTTATTTATTTATTTATTTATTTATTTATTTATTTATTTATTTATTTATTTATTTATTTATTTATTTATTTATTTATTTATTTATTTATTTATTTATTTATTTAGTCAATCAAACAAAAAAAGTCATGGATTCCTCAGCTTGAAAACAGGAGTGAGAGGAAAAACTTTTCTTTCTTGATATTTGAACTCAGAAACTTCCAGCATAAAAGACCTAGAAGAAGAAAAGAGCCAGGGGAAGGGAGTCATCTGGCACAAAGCCATCCCAGGCTCTCTCTCTCTCTCTCTCTCTCTCTCTCTCTCTCTCTCTCCCTCCCTCCCTCCCTCCCTCCTTCCCTCCCTCCCTCCCTCTCTCTCTCTCTCTCTCCACACATACACACACACACACACACACACACACACACACACACACACACACACACACACACACACACACGGAGGAAGTCTAACCAAAATCAGTGGGATATGTTCCCTATGAATCAGGAATAAACTCCAGCTAGGCTGACTTGCCTTGCCCTTGTCATTATTCAGTGCCACATTCTGAGATTTCCAAATTCTGTCTGGAGGAATCCTAGGGTCCTTCAAAATGTACTGGAAATTCCTTGAAGAGAGGATCAGCGAACAGCAACAAGTGGCAAAAGGCATCTTTTTGGGCACCGACTTTATGGATCTTGCTTTAAGAATTGGCAACGAGAGGGGTAGATCCGCTCTTTCCATTCCAAAGCTTTTCTGCCAGCGCACTCCGAAGCTCTTGAGCAAGCAAATGGGTTTTAGGAAAAAGGGTCTCGTTGAAGGTCAGAAGGGATGGAAAATCCCCACCTTAAACTGGAGTTGCTTGGCCTGACCTGATTGCCGGGCTCCCTGTTATCTAGGCCTGGGATGTGTCAGGACTCTCCACAGCCTTCCTGCCTGCTTTATCTGGCCTGTGGTAATTAGAGGTTAGAGGTGGTGGATAAAGGGGTGCATCCAATGGCTTGGGTGGGTAGCAACGGCAGCCTAGAAGCAGGAACGGTCCAAGGTGACCCTCTCCTTTGCAGATGTCTTTTCACTGCCTCTTTCCATATGGGGGAAAAAAAACCTTTAGGGATTTCCCCATAGGTGGTGGCTTCAGTGGCTTCGGTACAATGAGTTTGCCCGTATTCCACAATGCCTGTGGCAACTTAATTAGGGCATCTTTCGGAAACTTCACAGCCTGGCTTTTGCAGATTTGTGGAAACCACAATGATACTTTTTATCATTTTCCCAGTTTGAACCATCTGGTGTACGATGTTGGATTACTCATTTATGAGACCACCCACTTTGTTTTACTTTTAACATAAACGAGCCCAGAATAGGACAATTGTGCCAATGGAAGGGATAGAATTTGGCACGTATGGCTTCAGATCTGCTCTTATGATACGTATGCATATACATTTTTCATCTAAGGTGGAGAGGTTAACCTTAACCTTTACTTTAAAATTAGTGGCGGGCATTCAAACCCTGGGCAGGGTTGAAAACTCTTTTCACAACATGGCAAATCTTGAGAATATGCCCACAATACATACAGGATGGAAGAATATAGAGCCTTGCTTGGACACCAGTAACACCACAGCGGCTTCAACACAAAGAGTTAATTACGAAAGGGGGAACAACAGCTTGCTCAAACCCTTATAGGCATATCCTTCTCATTGTCCTCCTCTCCGTGGTCAATGTCCAGCTGTAATTAGAAGTGAAGAGAGCATTTCCTCTCGCAGTGCTTCTCTGGGCAAAGAGGCACCAGCAAATGCTTTCCCATAATGATGAAAACATCTGCAGTGATCTTCAGATGTCATGCCTTGCAGACTCCCCCTTTGCTCCACTCCCACCATCTATCAGTGTTGCCTTCCCTCCCCCGTCTCCTCTACTCCTGTCACTCCAAAAACTCCACCGGCTCAGAAGATTTTCTTTCCCTGTTCAACATCCACGATAGGATGATATCCTCTCAAGTATCATGTCTGCCCCAAGGATGATTATGGTGCCCATTAGGGCAGGGATGGATTGCCTGAGATCTGTTTGTTTTGCTTTCTAGCTTCTTCTGTTGCCAACTGGAGGACAGGTTGGAGAAACTCTGGAGAATATGAGAGCTGAAGAGCATTTACTCCGAAGACTTTTGTGGTGCTAGAATGTGCTGAAATCTAATACTTTTGCAAGCAACTGTGCAGTCCCTAAGAAAGGGCGCTATAACAGTTATGGTATAGAAACAGGCAAGACCTCCAAAATCATACCTACTGTCTGAAAATGGCAGCGCCTTTTATCATACAATGAAGTTGCTTTTAGACTCATCCCTTTGTCTATAAATTATTGTGACACACAGGGAGAATCCCAAAATGCATCCCAGTCAGCACATTGTTTTCCATATTTGATGTGTCATTTTATACCCATATTTTTTTCCCCAGATCAGATTTGTATTTGGAGGAGAGGGAGAGGAAATTTAAGAAAACCAAACATAATGTTGGATTTATCTAGTGCAGGCAGGAATAGTGGTGAATATTTGAAGAACTTCTGTGCATTTAATTAAACACTTCCCGTTTGCAGCTTCAGCCCTTTTATTGCTTCTTCAAGGTTACTAGGTATTTACTAAAGAATACAGATTAATCTTTGGATTGCCCTATGGTCTGTCTCTAATCTTAACTGGGATGGGGAAATTTACTGACTGAATTGTTTTCTTTTCTCTTTTTTAAAGTGAGAAAGTGGCATTTCACTGTGTAAACAAGCGACATCTAAACATTAATAACGCAAATCTTTCCTGGCAAAAGGACAGAGTGAGACGGGAGCAATTAGGAGAGGCGATGCAAAAGGCTAGACTGTTCATCATCATTACCACCCCATTTCTGCTCACCGGGAAGCAATAAATTAGATAAGATTTACAAAGAGACACTTTCAGTTGAGATGCTGGGAAACTTTGTGGACTGGAATGATGATATGTGGAAGTATTACAATGGGATCTTGCCCCAAAGAAATGATGTTGCCAATTAATATCGTGCCTGTAATATGATGGCAATATGATAATAAATATATTCTGTGTATGCAGGGCTACATAATATTAAATAAGGCCTACAACTGATATGTGCAGAGAAGTATCTATAGCATCAGGAGGAGGAGAAGTATCCATCCTGAGTTTATTTTTTATTACATTTTGTTATGATTGTTTTCTCTTCCTTTCCCCCATAATCAGTGCCCTGGATGGAACTCCTTTCACACATATCGGGTTGATAATCTGCTGGGAAATGTTGATTTGACTCTTGTAGTTAGTCCCACCCATGCAACAGAGATATTTGGGTGTCAGTCATCAAGGTAACATTTAACCTGTGACTGGTATTTAGGGAAAGAGATTGCTGCTTAAGTGCAATAGCTGGATCATGTGACCTTCAGGTTCCCACAAGTTCTGCTGTTCTTTACATCTTGGACATTCCATCCGGTCAAACAGAGCCCCTCCTACTGGCCTTAGGTTCACACAGTATTCTCATTTTATTTTAGTATTAGGAGTGTAATTTAGTGCTTTGCCTCATTATGCCTGCTCTGGAAGATATTTTCAAAAGAAAAGACAATATAAAATTGAATCTGCTCCTCAAAAATGAAATCTTATAGCTAAAATGTTTATAGTTTGTTTTTTTTATAAACTCTAGCAGAATCACGGAATTAGAAAGAGCTATTTAGGCCATCTAATTAAGCCCTTTTCTCAGTACAGGAATTTTATTATTACCACTACCATCACTAATACCCTTTTCATTCTTTCCCTTTTTTAAATGTATATCCAAAGGAGGAGAAAAGCTTATTATATCCTGGTTGGCCATGCCTGCTCTCGGAGTAGCTCCACTTGCATCTGGCTGGAAATATTTGATTTTTTAGTATATGAAAATACTGAACTCTTGGAAGTTTTGAGTCCAAGAAATGGGGGAGAGGGCAGAATTTTAAAATGAGTTTTTACTTTGGATGGTATATACAAAGTAAATGACAAATAAACTACACGTCTTCAGAGAGAAATATGTGGTTAACCACATTTTAAAACCATTCTCTCCTTTGTTTTTTATGGTAATGCTGGCAGTAGCAGTGGTTTAGTCTAAAAATTTTTGATGGGGACATAATCCAGATAAAGTTAAGCACAATTAAATGATTTTGATTGCATCAGGAGAGATTTAAGCCAATATGTAATTTTACCATCCTTGGGAGTTTAAACGGTTTAATGCTGACTGGATTGTGCATAGAATTTACATACCTGGAACACAGATAGGACTAGTATAATTGCAGCCTATAAGGAAGTTAAGTAAGTAAAATTAAGTTTCCCTTGTACAAGCTTAACTCCTATTGACTTCAGGAATGTTGCATAGAGTTTTCTCAGTAACAATGCAGAAATAGTCAGTCGCTCATTGTGATTTGTAGAATATTTTTTTAGGCCCCATGGAATCCACGGTGGTCTCCAATCAAAATACTAATTAGGCCTGATACATATTTTTCCATCTGCTGCAGACATGGATTGCTCGCGTTTCCATTTCTAATTATTAGAGTTTTCTACAAATTTCTAAACTTTGTTGCATCGCATTACAGCATACTGTTCTAAGCACATTCCAGAAGCTAAAAAATGCTTATACGATAGCACTTAAACATAAAATAGGCATATGTAGAGACATTCTATGGCTCAAGCTGGGTAAGCACTCACTAATTCTGCAACACTTTTACTTCTTTGTTTAGAATCCTCTCTATGGATTATTCTGTTACATGATGTTGACAGATTTGAGGGCTCTGATAGATGAAGCCAGAAGTGCGGTTTGATGTTGAAGACTTGCTGTTATTGGCCTGGCAATGTGTCCAAGTTTCTTACAAAGCTACGGGCTGATGGCTCATAGTAAGAAGGGAAAGGTTGAAGATACTTTTGGAATATGAGTTGGGTCAAGCCTATTTCAACACATTTGACTTCCTGATTAGAATATTGGGAGAGAGAGAGGAGAGGGGGGAGTACTGGGGACAGGGACCAAGAGGTCTCTTTTTTAGCCCAGGACAGTGTTTCTCCAATTTGGCAGCTTTAAAATGAGTGGCCTTTAAGGCAAGGCTGGCTGGGGAATTCTGGGAATTGAAGCTGCCAAGGTTGAGAAGCACTGGAGCTCCTGTTTATCATTCCAGTGGCAGCATTGGGGGAAGATGACCAGATGATAAAGAATGGATTAGATTGGACGACAAAGGAAGTGATCAAGGATGGGCAGGGAGGGAGGGGATGGTTTTCGGTTAAAGAACAGAGAAGTATTGGTAACCAGCATGGTTGCCATGATCAAAAATAACTTTAAAAAAACTTTTTAAAAAGTATAATACAAGTTAGAAAATTGGTCATGTTAGATTGAGACTAAGATCACAGGCTAGCGTGGGAGACATTGAGGATTCACTGTTGGCTGAGGGTAGGGGTTGGCAAAAGCAGGCACAAGATGGGACTTTGGAAGGATAATTTTCATATTTATTATTTATTATTTATTTCTTTATTTCTTTATATTGGTTTTATTTACCTCAATGCTACTGTATGTTCCAGGGTCATGTGATCACTTTTGTGGCCTTCTGACAAGCAAAGTCAATGGGAGAGCCAGATTCACTTAACAACCGTGTTACTAACTTAACAACTGCAGGGATTCACTTAACACTTGTGGCAAGAAAGGTCGTAAAAATGGGGCAAAATTCACTTAACAACTGTTTCACTTAGCAACATAAATTTTGGGCTTAATTGTGGTCATAAATCAAGGACTACCTGTATCAAATATAATTTTTAATTAGGCAAATATTGGTAAATATAACCTATACGAATAAAAGGTATTTTGGGTTCCTCCATAATTGTTAAAAGTGAGAAAGGGTCCTGAAAGAAAAGAAGGTTTAAAAACACTGCTATATAGTAATTATAGCTAGCTGGCTACCTGGGGATAAGGATTGAAAAAAGGGAGGAATGGTTGCATCCCATTGGTAGGGTCTGATTTCCTTCCCAGTTAAAAAAAATAAAAATAAAGGAGAGAAGGGCACATCCTGATCAGGATTTATTTAAAATAATGTTGAAGAGAGACTCATTTGGAACTGAAGGGCCCTAGGAAGAGAAATGTCTGCTAAATAACATGTTTTCTTATTTGTTACTCTGGTCTCCTCTTTTGTATAAAAAACCCTATATTTTAGGTTTTAGTTTAGAGTCACCTTATAGGGAAGATGGGCAGCATAGAAATATAATGACAACAACAACAACAACAAAGTTGCTATTTTACTGTATTATTCTGGTTTTGTCAGCCCTTCAAGATACTCCAGAGAAGAAAACAAAACTATGGACAACCTTTATTGTAAAGTTATAGTAACAGAAGCTTGCAAGTCTGAAAGCATGTTTCCCCTTCCACCCCTTCGTACTACAAAGAACTAGGGAGGGTCCTTTTGAGAGGCTTCACATGCCCCCATTTTTCTGTGGATTAAGATACCTCTTAGAATAGAATAACACAATTGAAGGGGACCTTAGAGGTCTTCTAGTCCAAACCCCTGCTCAGGCAGGAAAACTTATACCATTTCAGACAAGTGGTTGTCCAATCTCTTCTTAAAAAACTTCCAATGTTGGAGCATTCACAACTTCTGGAGGCAAGCTGTTCCACTGATTAATTGTTCTCCCTATCAGGAAATTTCTCCTTAGTTCTAGGTTGCTTCTCTTCTTGATTAGTTTTCACCCATTGCTTCTTGTTCTACCCTCAGGTGCTTTGGAGAATAGTTTAACTCCCTCTTCTTTGTGGCAACCCCTGAGATATTGGAACACTGCTATCATGTCACTCCTAGTCCTTCTTTTCATTAAACTAGACATACCCAGTTCCAGCAACCATTCTTCATATGTTTTAGCCTCCAGTCCCCTAATCATCTTTGTTGCTCTTCTCTGCACTCTTTCTAGAGTCTCAACATTTTTTTTACATCATGGTGACCACAACTGGATGCGTTTTTGACTGACCATTGTCTAGGCTGTGACTCTTCCTTCTGCCATCCACCCCAGGTTATTCTCACCACCTTTTACAGGTGTTTACACTGACCACATAAAAAGTAATAAAGGAAGAAAGTAAGGAAACAGCCTTCCTTTGTTGCTTTAAAATTGTTGGATGGAGTTCAATTTTCTGATTGGCTGAGGTGGCAGCATTTTATATTCAGGTTGCTCTGATTCATTTCCAAGGTGATCTGTTTGCCTATTGTAAAACTGAACTATATCCAAGCAGCCATATAGAATTGAGTGAAATATTTCATGAGTGGTAATGATGTATGCTAAGTTATTAGGGAAAAAAGCCCCAGTCTAACATAGCTGCCAGTTTCAGCATTAACGGTATAAGTAGTTTTCTAGCATGCTATTCAAGTGCTACTTAGTAGTGTCAATTGGAGTGATGCATATTGTGATGGAGACAGCTGCCTACTAGGACCTGGACTGAGGCCATTAATGCAGCTTTGAAATAATCTAACAGATATGAAAAATCAGCTCACCTTTGGATAATTTCTTATCTAAAGTTGACGAGTAAATTTCAGCATCTTCCATTTAATGATATGCATCTCTCATCTCTCTCATGATAAGTGTTTTACCAATTATATATTTTACTTTCTCTGTTTACCTAGATAATAGTGTTAAATAATCTCTCTCTCTCTCTCTCTCAATCTCTCTCTCCCTCCCTCCCTCCCTCTCCCTCCCTCTCTCTCTCTCTCTCTCTCCCTCTCTCCCTCCCTCCCTCCCTCTCTCTCTCTCTCCCCCCCTCTCTCCCTCCCTCTCTCTCTCTCCCTCCCTCCCTCCCTCTCCCTCTCTCTCTCTCTCTCCCTCTCTCTCTCTCTCTCCCTCTCTCCCTCTCTCCCTCCCTCTCTCCCTCCCTCTCTCTCTCTCTCCCCCCTCTCTCTCTCCCTCTCTCTCTCTCTCTCTCTCCCTCTCTCCCTCCCTCCCTCCCTCTCTCTCTCTCTCTCTCTCTCTCTCTCTCTCTCTCTCTCTCTCTCTCTCTCTCTCCCCCCCCCCTCTCGTGCAGTTCAGCATTCTGAATAACATTTCTATTTAGTAGAGGGAACTAACTGGGTACAACTGTAAAGGTCAAATGGATACTGTGGAGCTTATCTTAGATACCAACCAGAGAGTGCAGGGACAGTGTGATTTTGCATACCCCGTGTAAACAACAGCAAGGTATTCAAGGTTGTCACTAGAAAGACCATAGGGGAAAAACCCCTAGCAATGCTATAAGGAAATTATTTATCCCACTATTTAACACTTCTCTGTAAATAATAATGCACAATATTTGTGATGACAACTTGCTTTGGGCTAATCCAGTGTGATTATGGTAACTTGCTGTCTCTGTTGTTCTTTGGTCCAAAACCAGCTGGTTCACAAGGGGACAAAAGTTCACCTTGTAGATATCGTTAAACTACAGTTCTCAGAAATCCCAGGCAGCAGGGCCAATAAGAAAGGATTCTGGAAGCTATAATTTAACAAGATCTTTTTTAAAGGGCATATTCCTCAATTTTGCAGCAGATTTTTGGCTTCCTGATGAGCAGATGATGTGAAAATTATACTTCTGGTGATGCAGTTTAAAACTACATTTGGTTGTGGTTTTTTTGCAGCATTATATTGCAACATCATATTGGTGGTTTGTATTCAGCTTGCAGTTAATTACAATTCCAGGAGATTTTTCAGAAATACCATTATCCATCTGAAGATCTTCCTTTCTTTCCTAAGCATATGAGTTTTGTTCCCTAAATGAAGAATTTTGCATCTGTCTGTACTGTATTTAATTTCATTCTGTTATGTTTTACAGACAAAGAAATAAAGGGAGACTAGTGTAGATCTATTTCAAACTATTTAGCTCTCACCAGCTAGCCATACCCTTCTGGGAGGAGAGCCTGTGGCTTAGAGGTTAATACATCTACCTAATATGCAAGTAGCCTGGGTTTGAATCCCAGAAAGGTATGGCTAGCTGATGAGAACTAAATAGCTTGAAATAGATCTATACTAGTCTCCATGTATTTCTTTGTAGGTAAAACATAATTTCAACACAAAAATAGTTTGTTGCAAAAGCGACTGCCTGCGAAGGCTCCTGGATTGGGGCTGAAAGGCGAAAGTGGAACAGTACGCATACTCCATCCCATAATTGGGTAGACCAGGTTGCCCTGATAAAAAACACTTCATTTAACAAATGTTTTGCTTAACAACATAAATTTTGGGCTCAATTGTAGTCACAAGACTACCTGTATAGACACATCAAACATTTGATTATCTTTTCCTAGGCTTTCCTGGTTGCTATACCAAATGCTAATTGTATTTCTTGACTGCTTGCTTCTCTATTGCTGAAAAGGCATTCCTAAATGGTAAAAGCTATATGCCACTTGGATATCTTCATTGTCAGTTCTAAGGCTGGTTGTTGTGCCTGTTGTCATTAGTTTGATATTTATCTTTAATTTTAGTCCTATTTTTTCACGTCACGTGTTCCTTGACCTTTGTTAAATCCTTTACATTGTTGGCTATCAGGGTTGGGTCATCAGCATAGTGAAAGTGTTCTTCCTCCGATTTTAAAACCACTTTCATATTCTTCCAAATGCAGCTTCCTATAATATATATTCAGCATATAAACTGAATAGGGTTTATATGTACAGCCTTGTCTGACTTCTTTGCCAGGCTGGAGCCAGCCTCTTTCACCATATTTGGCCTGTCCTATGGCTTTTTGACCTGTTTTATAGGTTTTCCATGAAGGAGATGTTTTGGAATTTTAATTTTTCTAAGCACATTCCACAGTTTGTCATGATTGACACAATCTAAGACCATGTGAAGCACATCCTGACTTCTTTTTGGTGTTCGTCAGCTTTCCAACATGCATTAGCAATAATGTCTTGTGTTCTTTTAGCTTTTTCTAAGGGCAGCTTGAACATCTGGTACCTTTACCATGTATGGCTGTAATCTGCACTGGATGATCCTAAGCATTATTTTGCTATCATATGAAATTAAGGATACTATGCAATAACTTTCACACACTATTTCCTTTTTTGGTATTGTAACATAGATTGACCTCTTCCCAATTGCCAGATCCTGTGGCATCTCACATTTGACAAGTATCTCTTCTACCTTCTATCCAACTCATTAATAAAAACATTGAAGTGTAGAGAATCCAGGACTGATGTGATTCATGTCTCCAGTTTCATGCTGCATATTCTTTGAGTACATTTTTGGGCCAACTATATATCCATTTGTCATGCCCTCATGTCCACATTTAATCAGCTTGCTAATTAGCTTTTCAAGAGATGTCAAGTGGTTTGGTAAAGTTAACTTATAATATGTGTACAGCAGTCTCATAATGTATTAGAAAAGTTATTAAATCAAAAACATTTCTTAATAAATCCACACTGACTTATTTTTTTGTTTTGTTTTGAAGGTGCTTATTGCCTGTCTTTTTATGACCTATGTAGAATCTTTTCAGGTACCATTGTCAGTCTGACTGGTCTATAATTTTTTGGATTTCTCTCCCTCTGCAATTTTTTTAAAGAAAGGGACATTTGCTTTTGGGAGAACTTTCACCACTCATATGATCCTTCACCAGTTTTTTAGATGTCTCAAAGGTAATTATATAGATGTTCATCCAGACAATCAACTTGTTTCTTCAATATTCTAAAATGCAACTGATTTAGATGAATCGATTCATATGTATTTCTTGATTATATTAGTGTTAAGCCACAATCTTGACCTTTCATTTTGTTCTTCAGAATTGCCTGGTAGAAGATATATTCTACACTTGTCCTGGTCAAATATATGGTCTCTTCTTAGAGAACAAAATCAAAATACAAAATGAGTAGATTCACATTTTCTTTAGTCATGTATTAGTATTTTGTCACCTTGACTGAGCAGATGATATACTGAATTTGTTCCCTTTTGATTTTAACATGTCTGAAAATATTGTATTGTTTACCAAACTCAACTTATTGTGAGCTTTAAACTTTCTGTCATAATCTCTTTGTTAGCTTTTCCAGTTAGACCAGACTGGGAAACAACATCATGCATTTTTTTTTCTTTTTCTTTTATACTTTTAATATTTTTTTTATACTTTTATACTTTTTATACTTTTTATACTTTTTATACTTTTTATACTTTTTATACTTTTACTATAAGGTTTACTTTTACTGTAAAGTTATAATGATAGAATATTGTAAGACTGAATGCACTTTCCCTGGCTTCCTTTTATCTTTGTAGAAACTAGGAAGGGACATATCTGAGGCACTTATTTACATTACTGTTCTGACTCTGCCTCAGTTTTCTTTTATCTCGCCATTATCTTGGTTGCAGCTTCTCCATTGGTTCCTCAAGCTTATCCCTTCTTCCCATTACACTCTTCCATTATGGCCCCATTAATGAGAAAATGCAATCCATCCCTTTTTGAGTTGGCACAAAATAATGACTGCCTGAAACCTGCTGTCCTCATTGCCAATCGTTATTCTGTCTTTACTGGATTTGATTGGAGTCATTGGTGAAAAATGCTATTCCAATTCTCCTATGGAGCTGTTGCCCTTCCCTGTGGGCCTTTGAGGTAGGTAGTTCAGGAAACAGACACCATAATAAATGTTAGGCCTCGATTTTATTGATGTAACAATAGACATTTGAAATCCTGACACTGTTTCCCCTTCCCTCACTTTTCTGTCAAAGGAAGTCCCCGGGGGACAAACTTGAGTTTCCTTCTCATGACTTCTTATTTTCAGGAGCTAAGCCCTATTTCTTAAAACCCAGAATTCAGACTAAGAGCCTTTCCTCACATACATCTAAACACATTTCTTTTTCTGCTCTGTTCTCATCCGATCCCTCTCCAATAGTCCTAACTGTCATCTGTTGGGTTATTGTTGTAATTTTAGCGAAATGTTGTAAACCCATATACAAAAGGATCCTAAATCGTTTCAGATTAAAATCAAACTGATCTTTAACAATAGCCTGAAAAATGCCTGGAATTCAATATGAATAGTGAAGTGGATTGTCTCCCATTTTCCATGTGGATCTCTAGTATCAACCAGCTGATTTCTGAACTTCACCAAGGCACTGGGTGGTGTTGTGATGGTACCCAGAAAGTTGAAGCAAGTGAAGTGGGGAAATCTGGCTCTTTGCAGGTCAGGTGTTCAATTCCATGAAAGAGATAAAGAGATAAAGAGTCAGCTCCTACTTCTGACAGATCTGGCAACTACCTGCCCTGGTAGAAGTGGCAGGTGACAATCATGGGATTGGAGACCTGGTGGGTAAAATGTTCAGTCCCCTTTCTCCTCTGACCTCTCCTATCTCCAGCAATCAGCTGCCAGAAGCTTATGCAAAGTCTAGAGCCATGATGGTGAACCTATGGCACGCGTGCCAGAGATGGCACGCAGAGCCCTCTCTGTGGGCACGCGCGCTGTCGCCAGCTGCTCTTCTGGTTTCCAGTGCACACATGTGCATCTGCCAGCTGGACTTCGCAGGTGCCGGAGCACTGGAAAATGGCCTGGAAAACGCCGCGAAAAACGCCCTGAAAAATGGCCAAAAAACAGGCATATGCGCACCACCCAGCTGGTCTTTGGGTTTCCGGCGCTCCGGCATGTGCACATGCACGCACATGCACGGGTGTTCTGGTTTGGGCACTCGGTGCCAAAAAGGTTCGCCATCACTGGTCTAGAGCAACTTTGGATAGATGGATTAATCTGTCTGTCAAAACTTACTTGCTCCCCATCCCAATCCCAGTTAAGGAGAGAATTTGGTGGACGTTTTCATCCTGGCTCATGATATTCTGTGAGAGGCGAAGAAAATAAAGTTGAGGAATGCATCAATTCCTTTCCTTAATTTTCCCTGCACACAAAACCACCTATGTATTTATTGAATTTATTTGCCACCCATCGTGTAGCGAATGACTATGGGTGGTTACCAGCTATAAAAGATGGGCATTATGTACAAGTAGGCGACAATATAAATTTTATAAATAAATAAATAAATAAAAACCATCATTTGACAGCCTCTCTCTTGGGGCAGGGTAGGGACTGGCAACAGGGGAAACAAATTTTGTGGCAATATATAGTTTTTGCCAGTTTAAAGAGTGATGCACAGCACTAATATTGGACAGTGGGGAAAGGTCCAGCATATAGTCTGATCCTTAGATCAAAACTAAGCGTTTATCATTTAGCTTTAGTTCCCTTAATGCAAACTATTCCAGGGTAATACATTCTGTAATATTTTTACTACTTCCACTTCATTGACTATATCTTCCTTCTTGGCTAGTGTTAAGTGAAAGATGATTGGTCATTATGTTCTGGTGCCCAAAGCAAAAGCAAGCAAACAAACAAACAAAAAATCAGGGCTGTGGGCTGAACACATGATCAGGCCATCCTGAACATGACTGCCTTCCAGTGGCAGACGTACATAATGTGACGGCAGTTCAACAGTTATTTTGAGAAGCCGGCACCGATGACTCATTCTTCTGCATCCTTGTTTCGTGCAATAAACTGGGAACTCACTTTGGCCTCCTTGTTGAGGAGGAAGATGAAAGCAACAGTGGATGAGAGCCAGGGCTCTGCAACTGCCACTCTAGAAAGATTTCAGAACAATATACCTGTTTATTCTTTGACATTATAATTATTCCAGACACCGGTTGGGATAACATTTTCTGTGTTGTTTAGTCTCAGGACTTTTTTGTGCTACAGCCTTAAATGGCATGGCTCTCTTGTGTAAACTGGCTGGAAATAAAGCTCTTGATTGGTGAACAACCCCTCCCCTTTTTTTTTTACTTTTCCTGGAAAAATAAAAAAAAGAAACACTCTACTTTTATCCTTTAAACTGTTGCTTAGAGTAGAGAGGGGATGTGGCACAACTCTTATCAATTTTTCTTTGTTTAAAAACGGACAGCTCCTCCTCTTCACTTTTTCATCAGTGAATTTCTAAATAAAGAAAAAAGCTTAGCTTTTCACAATTCCACTAGTGACCCTGTTAAGAGAAATGGTTGGGATGACTGTGGAGAGCAGTAATCAAGAGCCCGAGGAAAGCACTTGTTTCTACCCTGGAACCAGTGAAAGAGTTTTTGTTCCAAAGAAGCACAGTATGGAAACAAGAGGAAGTTGCTTGAGCTGGGACAAGTCATAGAACAATCCTTTCAATGTATAGCAGAAAAAAAATGAGTAGGCTGGACTTAGGTAGAGTTGACAGAGAGATGATAGAGATGGAAAGATGATAGATAGATAGATAGATAGATAGATAGGTAGGTAGGTAGGTAGGTAGGTAGGTAGGTAGATAGATGATAGATAGGTAGGTAGATAGGTAGATAGATAGATATAGATAAGATAGATAGATAGACAGACAGACAGACAGACAGACAGACAGACAGACAGATAGATAGATAGATAGATAGAGATATAGCTAGCTAGCTAGCTAGATTAATATAGATAAGATAGATAGATAGACAGACAGACAGACAGATAGATGATAGATGATAGATGATAGATGATGATAGATGGATGGATGGATGGATGGATGGATGGATGGATGGATGGATGGATGGATAGATAGATAGATAGATAGATAGATAGATAGATAAATAGATAGATGATAGATAGGTAGGTAGATAGATATAGATAAGATAGATAGACAGACAGATGATAGATGATAGATAGAGATAGATAAATAAATAAATAGAGTTAGATAGATAGATATAGATAAATAAATAGATAGCGATAGATAGATAGATAGATAGATAGATAGATAGATAGATAGATAGATAGATAGATAGATAGATAGATAGATAGATAGATATAGATAAGATAGACAGACAGACAGACAGACAGATGATAGATGATAAATGATAGATGATAGATAGATGACAGATAGATGATAGATGATAGATGATAGATGATGATAGATGGATGGATGGATGGATGGATGGATGGATGGATAGATAGATAGATAGATAGATATAGATAAGGTAGACAGACAGACAGACAGACAGATGATAGATGATAGATAGATAGATGATAGATGATAGATAGATGACAGATAGATAGATAGATAGATAGATAGATAGATAGATAGATAGATAGATAGATAGATAGATAGATAGATAGATAGATAGATAATAGAGATCTCATGAATTGCTGCTTTGAGAAATAAGCAGTGGCCTGACCTCATGCTGGGGGCAACTTGGTTGTGTGGATCACAGAGCTCTATCTGACAGTGTTATCAAACCAGCAATGAGAAGAGACATAATTATGGAACATTGTCACCAATGTCTAGAAGCTCAGCATTCTTTAGTTGAAGAGGCCTAGACCAGCTTTCCCAATGTTGAGTACTTCAGACTTCCTGACCAATGATCCTTAGAATGGCTGGTGTGGATGATCATCTAGGTATTGACTAAAGTAGGATATTATTCAGTGTAACATGCAGCAGTGTACCATGTGACTTCATTTCATTCATTTCATAGCCTTACACTGTTGTCAGTGACAATATTAGGCTAGCGAGGGTAATAAAGACGCATCTAAATAATTTTTCTTGACCCAATGCTGGTTATTGGATTCTAACTCCTAGACTTCCATCTAGCATAGGAATGCTGCTGGTTGGTAATTATAAAACTGGAAACACCAAGGAAAAATGCTGTACAGAATTCCATTCTGAATCTTCAATACATTTACTTATTCAATAAATACATAAATAATAAATGTTGTGGTTTTCTGCTTTATGACTTATTATCTAATGTATATAGCTGTTGCATACTTATTTTTTTCCCTGTTTGTAAGTTTCCAAGGTGGTTTGCAAAATAATATTTTAGCAATAGCAATAGCACTTAGACTTATATACCACTCCATAATGCTTTACAACACTCTGTGAGCAGTTTTAAAATGCCTGAATATTTTCCCCAACAATCTGGGTCCTCATTTTTCCGACCTTGGAAGGATGGAAAGCTGAGTCAACCTTGAGCTGGTCAGGATTGAACTCCTGGCTGTGGGCAGAGTTAGCCTGCAATACTGCATTCTAACTACTGTGCCACCACAACTTTTAAAATTGCTTTCCTCAATGGGATGCTTTCTAGATATGCTCTTTAGAATCCCCAAGCTTCCTAAGATAATAAAATCTATTAGAATTTCATTTTGTAAAGCACTTTTAATATAAAAAAAACCCGGTCCTGTGTTGTGAAATAGGACTTCTATCCCACTTTTCCTCCACACTAAATTTAGAGTTATATTTTTATTTAATTATCAGGTCACCTATGATTATTATTATCTGATAATTTGAAGAAAAAAACCACACTTCAGTATTTCACAGGTGCTTCTGGCATAAGTTAAATTTACACGAAAAGAAAACATAAATAGCAACAAAGTCTTTTAAGGTAAGCACATTTCTTCGTCCATCTTTCTACCTCTGTCCATCATAATGAGTTATGTATTTAGCTTCCCAGATGTGAGCAAATTTGTGATGGATTCCTGTATCAGAAATCTAATAGTAACTTGATTACGCAATCACTTTTGGAATACATCACTAATATAGTATTGATTACAATTGGGTTATTGCTATTGTTAAGATTTTTTTTTAGTAGCATCAGCAAAGAAGAAGTTCCATCAAGTTGGTTCCATCTGGCTAGATTATAGCTGAGGTGCACTGTCAGTGGGTCAAAGCTTAATGCATTTTCTATAACTTAATCCTATGGGCAAATTTAGAGCTGACAGCTCTGTTCCTCGCAGGTCATAGGACTCAAGGGCCACCCTGTCAGGTGGTGGAGGGCTGGTGGTGTATTTTTAATTCATTGCTGCTTGGGACTGATGGAAATCTATCATCTCTCAGACAACTTTGAAAGTCATGCAGTAAATGGCTGATGATTAAACTCGTGGCTGCTGGTTTGGACAGACTGTGGCGTTGTAGTTTCACTTGCATATCTCGGTTAACAATGAATCTTATTAAAATTCAAACACCGAAGAGCAGTATTTGGAAGAAACGCCCTACTTCTACTCCTTTCCAAGACAATTATTCTCAAGAGAGGAAATAGTTTAGATGGCAGTTTGATTCTGCTCTGCTCTGAATGAACTCTTATACATTAGGTCACCTGTATATGATCACCTATACGTTAGGTCTGAGTAAAAGTGACAGGAACCCAGAAGTGATACAACAGGGAGCTTTTCTGGGATCATCTCATATTTGGATGACGGAAAATTTAAAAAATTTCCATTCCAATTCTTCATTACAGTGTAATTCTTCACTATACCTCAACTTAACAACCACAATTGAGCCCCAAATTTTTGTTGCTGAGTGAGTCATTTGTTAAGCGATTTTTGCCCCATTTTGTAACCTTACTTGCCCCACTCGTTAAGCGAATGGCTACAGTTGTCAAGTTAGTAACATGGTTGTTGAGTGAATCTGACTTACCCGTTGACTTTGCTTGTCAGAAGGTCGCAAAAAGGGATCACATGACCCCAGAGCACTGCATCTGTCATAAATATGAGTCAGTTGCCAAGTGCCCGAATTTTGATCATGTGACCGTGGGGATGCTGCAGAGATCATAAGTGTGAAAAATGGTCGTAACTCAGTTTTTTAAGTGGTTTTGTAACTTAGAACGGTTACTAAATGAACTATTGGAAGTTGAGGACTACCTGTACTTTTGTTTTCACTCTGGATTTCCCCCCCCTACTGTTCCAAAAATGTGATATTTTTAAAAGATATGCCTATCTATCAGTGGTGGGTTGCTACCGGTTCGCCCTGGTTCAAGCGAACCGGTAGCGGCAGTGGTAGGAGGCTCAGCCCACCCACCCGGACATCATCACGGACGATCTGCGCCGCATGCGTTCACAGTTCCAAACCTGTAGTGAAGGTAAGTGAAACCCACTACTGCTATCTATGTATTTCCTTTTTAGATTACAAGGACTAGTGAAGGGTTCACCCAGGAGGGCCAGCACAATTTGAGCATTACATTTACGATAACTGCTGTGTAACACAATTTAGAGAGACATTCCCTCTATTCTTTCCAGCTGCCCTATCCATTTAGAACATAACCTTTCATTTATGACCAGCAGTAAGATAGATGGACTCAGTTACAGTGGTGATGAGTGCACCATTGGAAGACTTGAAAGGTTAGGGACAGATGGTCATGGAAGAAATTTATCAACATGGTTGCTAAGAGTCAACAAGACTTGATGGCCTATAATCAATCAGCTCTCCATAAAATAGGTAGCATGTGAATCATTTGGATGAAATTTGAACAGGTCTGTCACATTAGTTTACATTTTTCCCCTCTTGGAGGCCAATCCCTTCCTGCCATCAAAATGGCCTTGGTTTAAAAAGGTAACGTTGTCTTTAAGAAGTTGGTGAAGAGTTCTGAGTGTGTGATGTCCCACAGAGCTTCACAATGTTCTTATTTGGTTTTTAAGATGATTAAGTTAACTTAATCCAGTTAACTTCCAAAGTTAACTTCTACTAATTTTGGAAATGGACCTCTTCTTTTCTACAGGGGAAACTTTGGCCTGGATTTGAACATATCTGAGTTTTTACTTCTAATGGTATAGATGTATACTATCAGGTATAATGTATAATATCCTCAGTATTGCTTAAACATTCAAATTTTACCCCCTGTCCTATGTCACTGACTTTCTCTTACTTGCAGCTAGGATTTATGCAAATTTAATTCACAATTTTTTGTGTGGTTGATCACCCCACCCTTAAGTCCCATTACACTTTCTCTCGGGGGCGGGGGGAGATGTAACAGTAACAGTAACAGAGTTGGAAGGGACCTTGGAGGTCATCTAGTCCAACTCCCTGCTCCCGCAGGAGACCTATACTAGGGATTCAAACCGCCGAACTGCCGACCTTTCTGACCGACAAGCTCAGTGTCTTAGCCACTTAGTACATTCCTGTGTAGGTGAAAAGGCCAATATGGAAGCTGGCAGCAATCCACCCCTAGGAAAGCATCTAGTCTAGATGAGTTCTGAAAGCTCCCTAATGCAGAAAGGCTCTTTGAGAAGCAGAATGGCTTTGGAGAGACGGTAACCATTTTGACATTTTTTTCTTATAGCAATAGCACGTAGACTTATATACCGCTTCACAGTGCTTTAGAGCCCTCTTTAAGCGGTTTGCAGAGTCAGCCTATTGCCCCCAACAATCTGGGTCCTCATTTACGGACCTCAGAAGGATAGAAAGCTGAATCAACCTTGAGCCTGGTGAGACTCGAACTGCCGAACTGCTGGAAATCGGCAGTCATCAGAATTAGCCTGCAGTACTGCCTTCTAACCTCTGCGCCACCACGGCTCATGCTGCTTATGCATCTTGAAAGACCCAAGATGAAAGAGTTTTCTCCTTACTTGCCTTGTTTAACTTTTTTTTAAAAAAAGGAAGCTCACCTAAGTACTTAAAAATAACTTAATGCAATATGGAAAACCTGTTGGGGATATTTAAAAGTAGCAAGTTGTCCCTGAAAAATGGGCAAGGTGGGTAGGAGCCCTGGGGATTTATTTATTTTATTTGTAAGATAGATAGATAAATAAATAAATAAATAAATAAATAAATAAATAAATAAATAAATAAATAAATAAATAAATAAATAAATAAATAAATTTATGCCAATGACAAGGGCAGCAGTGGAGGCCAGATCCTGCACTATCAAGGCAATTGATAACAACTTTGGACATAACATACCACGATAAGATAGAGAATCCAGAAACAGCTGCATTCTGACAGGGACTCCCATGTCATTTGCTAGTTGAGCAGTAAGCGAGGAATTGCACAGGTCCATTCTTTCATGTCTGCGTTGGTTATTTTGGTCCCTCTGAATGCCTAGAACAAAGGCTAGCCCAGTGGATCTGTGGAGGTGTCACAGAGAATAGGCTCGCTTACTACACCTATTGGGCCTGCTGTTGGAATCTGTGATGCCATGTGATGGCATATGTGACAGGGTGGGAGGAAAAGGGAGAGACGCTGAAGCAGAACGATTAGATTACAGCTCAGCTGGTTGAGACGACTGCCGCTGCTATTAATTTCAGAGGCCGGAGAAGCAGTTCTTACTCAGGGACAGCAAAGGGTTATCTGCGGCAGTATCCAACATTTGGGAAGCAATCAGAAAGCACACAACTGTTGGGTTTTTTTTTTTTGCTTCTAGCCATTAAATAGCACTTAACACACCCTCTGTAGGAAGCTGTATAATGAGCTACCTCCTTTAAAAGATTGCTTTTAATAATCACTCTTCCAACTGAATTTAAGTTTAGGTTGCTACTCTTTCACCATCAGGATTCTTGCTTCTAAGCCACAGTGTTTCCCAACCTTGGCAACTTGAAGATATCTGGACTTCAACTCCCAGAATTCCCCAGCCAGCATTCGCTGGCTGGGGAATTCTGGAAGTTGAAGTCCAGATATCTTCAAGTTGCCAAGGTTGGGAAACACTGTCTAAGGTCAAAGAAGAATTCCTTCAATGCGTTTTGGGATTATCCTTTGCCACACAGATGGGCAATTTCGAGCCCACAGGGATCATCCCGTACTATACACCATTCCAGTTCATTTGGCCTGTGAGACTTTAAGGGAGGCCCTTCAACATCTCTCAGAACTCTTTTAACTTCTCTGAAGCCCTCCACACATCACTTCATTGTCAGTCTCACCAAATGAGTTTTATGTTTTCAAGGACATTGGTTGGGGAACATAATGCAGATCCTTTTGACTAGGGTTCCCCCCCCCCCGATTCTTGCTGGTGAAAAGGCAGGACATAGGCAAACCTTAAGGATGAGTAGAAGCGCCTTGTGTCTTCCTCAATTTCAGTGTGGGGTAGCTTTTGCTTATTTATACTTAGCTTAAAATAGATCTGATCTTAAATATCAGGGTTACCGTTCAATGGCAGTTCATCAAAGTGCTTCTTTAAAAAATGGCCTTGCCCCATCTCAGAGTGGTGATCTCATTTCTCTCTAATCCTCTGTAGCCCCTTAGTCTAGAATCTGTGGCTCTACTTCTGGCTTACCCATTTGTCACATTTGCACATGCCGCCCAGCCTTCCTTCGCGTTGGTCCCTCTTTATACTTTAAGCCAAAGCAGATTGAAATGCTGGCTATTAATAATAGCCAGATTTCAGCAAATTAGTACATTCAATTTGATTTCAAGAAAACGCTGTTGCTAGCATGTGGTATTCACTGATTGTTTCCCCCCCTTATTTCTAGTGTTTTCACACTGTGTACGGTCGTCTTTTTTTGGATCAACTAAGTGTTGATCCATTGGTTGCAACAGGAATTGACCAACCAGCTTGTCACCTGAGTCTGATGTTGTGGGCTGAGAGAGAGAGTGATTGGCCCAAAGTCACCCAAACTAAGGTGGGACTAGAACTCACAGTCTCATGGCTTTAGTCTGGAGACTTAACCACTGGACCAAACTGGCTTTCCATCCAGTAGCGTTTTGACACTATTGAAAATGGCAGCTGCAGGATTTATGTTGTGCTCACCAATTGCCTGCTTCTATTTCACCAGCTACAGTCATATATATAACTGGGATTAGTTTCTGCCTTCTTTGTTCATATGTAAACAGAGGAAAAGTGATAGACTGTAATCCCACAATGTGTTATCTATTCAAGCATGAATCAGACAGTAATTTTAATTTAAAGTAACTGAATGATGAAAAACAGTTACTCTCTTTCCAGACTTTGAAATAGTAAAGTCTGCAGATTCTTTGGGGAAGAATAATTACTTTGCTGATCCTGAAATTTGACATTTAAAAATGTCATAGCTTAGATTCTTTCTCATCATCTTACTGTACATAAGGAACGAATGATGGAAAATACTCCTTTGTGCAACAGGATGGCTGCAAAATAAAGCTATGAAAAACCACTGTGGGAAAGAACAGGTGTGTTGTGAGCAACTGATTATATGAAATAATATAAATGGAAATTGAGATAGCTGAGCACAAATACTTGTTGGAAGTAGTTCGTAAAACAAACGATAGATCAGGCTGGTACATCTTGCAGAGGGGAAAAGGCTACTTTGATACATGAAATAATTGTGGTCCACAAAGGAATAGCTGGCGTGCCTATCAGCTGTTTGGTGGCTAGCAGCTGGGCAGTAGTGATGGAACTGGCTGTCTTAGTGAGGCCTGGAGTGTTGGAGGCTTGGCAGTGTGCTTTTTGGGGTGGAAGTGGCTGCAAAAACCTAGACCATGGGGTTTCTTTCTCAGCAAAGATGATATTTGGCAGGAGTGGATTTGCTCAATTCTCCAAAAACACCAGCAGGATGCAACAACTGCCTTGCTGGGCTGCACGTTGTGGAGGTATAAATCCTGGACACATTACAGTGCAAAGTTCAGTTTGGATAGATCCAGTTATTTCAGCAGATTTTGTTAGATCTGTTCAGGATTCTTTGATTGTTCTTGGTTACTATTTTGACATGACCCATCTTCAGACATGTTTGTTTAAATACACACCGTTACCTACCACAATATGTTTGGTCTGCAAGCTTTTCCTAATGGGTGGAAAAATCCAACCTCCTTTTCCGTCTGCATTGATTGTTCCAACTGTGTTTTGCAAGCTGCTTTCAGGAAACCCGAACCTTCTTGAAATGTTGAATTCTGGCAACTAGGCTCCCTCAAAATCTGGAGAGCATCAGACTGGGGGAAGGCCTTATTACAGGCTGAAAGCTTTACAAAAGCTCTCAGGCAGCTAAACCTGTTTCTGAATTTTTAACCTTTTATATTTTTGTTCATCTGCCAAAAGGAGTTTACAAGCTATCCTCTTAAAACTTTTTTTGTTGCACCCCTCTTCTTTGTTTAGCATATAAAAAAGAGTTAGAGAATATAATAATGCAATTTTAAAATTATGTGAATAAACAAAAACCCTGCTTCCTGTCTCTTTCTGGTATGGATGACCCTAGTCTTTCAATACTTGTCCTGACTTGAGCGGGATGAAAATCAGCTGCCATTAAATTTCAACCCAGCGTATGTTTTTCGAGGTACTAGTTGAATCCGGACTACGAAATGGAAGAGTTTTCCTTTGCCAGTCTCACTGGCTTCCGGTGGACAAGGGGATTATGTGATACAGGGGTGCCTTCATGTGGAAAGCAGAGGGATCTGCATGAATGGAAAAAGAATCAAAGCATGGAAGTTTTTACAGCCTTGCAATATGTAGCTTTTAATGAATCAAGACAGTTCCACAGTGAATTAGCTTTTGGGTTAATAGTTAACCTACTGAAAACTGGAGCAAATTTGCTCCGTGTTGAGTGATAACTATATTTTTCTGTGGCTAAACATATAAACATCAATGATACATTCATAATTTATATTTTAAGTGGATTGCTTTCCTTCTTTGATCACATTTATTTTTGTTAGATGCTTTATTTATTTAGAGATTTATTTCGCTCATTATTCTAATGATAGCACTGTTTTTAAAGAAATTTAATTGCTCTCTCTCTCTCTCTCTCTCTCTCTCTCTCTCTCTCTCTCTCTCTCTCTCTCTCTCTCTCTCTCTCTCTCTCTCTCTCTCTCTCTCTCTCTCTCGTTAATATCATTGTTAGCTTCTCATCAAGAATATTCACAGTTTTAATCTGTATTATATGCAGCTCATTATTTCCTCTCTTTATATTATTATGCATGTCTGTGCAGAATTATATTCTACAAGTGCTATCCTATTTGGACTTCAAAACTCCAGACAAACATGAGATGACCTGAAAGAAAGACATACATTTCTAACGCTTTGATACCGCCTAGTGGTTATCCAAATTTGGCAACTCAGATATGGTAGCCCTGTCCTGGGTTAAGGCAGCCAAGAGATTCAGAATGGCTGAACTCATTTAAGGGAGGCTCCTGGTCATAATAAAGAATAGAATAGAATAGAATAGAATAGAATAGAATAGAATAGAATAGAATAGAATAGAATAGAATAGAATTCTTCATTGGCCAAGTGTGATTGGACACACAAGGAATTTGTCTTGGTGCATATGCTCTCAATGTACATAAAAGAAAAGATACATTCATCAAGAATCATAAGGTGCAACACTTAATGATAGTCATATAGTACAAATAAGCAATCAAATCACATTAGGAAAGTCAATATAAATCGTAACGATACAAGCAGCAAAGTTACAGTCATGCAGTCATAAGTGGGAGGAGATGGGTGATAGGAACAATGAGAAGATTAATAGTATTGCAGACTTTGTAAATAGTTTGACAGTGTTGAGGGAATTATTTGTTTAGCAGAGTGATGGCATTCAGGGAAAAACTGTTCTTGTGTCTAGTTGTTCTGGTGTGCAGTGCTCTATAACGTCATTTTGAGGGTAGGAGTTGAAACAGTTTGTGTCCAGGATGTGAGGGGTCTGTAAATATTTTCACAGCCCTCTTTTTGACTCGTGCGGTATACAGGTCCTCAATGGAATACAGGTTGGTAGTAATTGTTTTTTCTGCACAAAACCTTTGAAAATGAAATCAATATGGGGAAAAGACCCCCAAACAAAACATGAAGCATAATGTAAAGTTTTACACCTTTTAATGTATACAGTGTACATTTGAGACCACTTTTTGAGGCTCAGGTTGAGGCCAAATTACTCTTCTGCACGTCCATGCTCAGAATGAAATTGCCCAAGGTGGGTTCATCTAAACCAGTGTATAGCAACTTTAAGATGGGTGGATTTCAATTCCCAGAATTAAAGTTGACTGAGGAAGTTTGGCAATTGATGTCCATACTTTTTAAAGTTAACAAGGTTGAGAAATACTGATCTAAACAAACTGAGTGGCTAGAATTATGGGAAGGTGGCTTGGCATTTTTATTTTAAAGCCAAATTTAGATGGGTGCTTTACATAGTTGTAGCTGAATACATTAGCAGTGCCGATAGGGTGTTTCTTGTGGAAAAAGGTCAAAGTATGGCCAATATGATTAATGATCAGGGATTGTGGAACTGTGTTCCAAAACATCTTATGTCATTGAACTTATTATATTTATTAATAAAATATATTTATACTGTTGAACAGCCCATATCAACGAAATGGTATTTCACTGAAGTGGAATACAAAAAATGGATAATTTTGTGACAGATTGTATACCCTCTCTATATTCCATTAGGTGAGAAGCTTGAACTCCTGAAAAGTTCTTTAGCCTAAATGACCATCCTTGATAAAGTGGGCTATTTTTGCTTATTTAAAGTTCTCCCTTTATTTGGAGAACTTTACAGCAGCCCTATAACTGAGCTGAGGGAGATGACTGGCCCAAAGTCATCTAGTGATTTTTTAATGGCTAAGGATGGATTAGAGCCTGCATCTCCCCAGTCCTATTAGATATTAATACATGTTTTCTTGGAGTAACCTGGACATGACTTTTGTTAGTAATAAGATGCAATGTACTATAATGCCATCAGCTTTCTAAAGATGCTGTCCTCTGTGTAACAGCAAGATGGCGATGGCGAATAAGGAAACATGTCTTCTTAGCAAAGAAAAGGAAAAGTCCTGGCAGTGGCTATTTTATTATAAAACGAAGCCTTCTTATAATATAAGAAATCATCAAGTGAAATACTGAGAGCATCAAATGAAATAACTACAGTACACTAGCGAAGGGTAATCTAGATACGAAACAAAAAGAAGATATTTCATTAGGATCACCAACAATTTATGAAAAATGATTATTGCAGTCACCCTCAGAAGCATTTTGTAGAAAATCACTGCACATACGGTATACAGTACATGGTTACCCTTTGCCCTGGAGTGAAAAGAGTCCTTTTGCTTGTGATAAGTCTCTTGCATCCAATCTGAGCTCAAAAGCAAATGTTGTGTATGATGATTCCAAAACGAGTAAGATCTCACCCTCCGAGGTCATGGATTTCTGAAGGCAGTGTTGAGAAAACAAGTCCTGGTGAGGACTAGTAACTTCTTGCCCTATTTGTGGGCTTGCCAGACTCACTTGAATGGATGCTGCTAGAAACAGGTTTCTGAATTAACTGGGCTTTTATGTTTTTAAGCTATAATTTTGTGTACCACTGAACAAATTTTACAGTGGGAGTGTCACTGTGAAAGTTTAGCATCTGAAACTTACTCTGAACAACCCACTTAGCAAGTTAACCACAAGCACATTTTGTACTTGGAACAAGATGGGAGGGCTTCTGATTCCCCCCCCCTCCAATTGGAGTGTCCAGTGCAGACACAGTGAGGAATGTGTATAAATTACAAGTAGCGCCTGGGCAGTACCCAAAAGTTTATAAATGAAGAGCAGTCCATCTTCCTCCTATGACTGCTCTGCTCTCATTAAATATTTGGAAACATTTTAATAAGCTGGGTCGTGTTGTTACTTTTGTTCCAACATGGCATGATGGAGGGGAGGGTGACTATGACAGAAAAGGCCAGGCCTAACTAAGGCAGTTGTCTGCGGCAGCAAAGTTACCTCATCATGAAAGGGCAGCAATGGTTAATTATTGCGTGTGTTATTTCTGTATTTTTCTGCTAGGCCCTTGTGGGATTTTCTGCCTCACATACTAAAATAACTTGGTTGGCTTGGCTACCGGGCAGATTGATTTGGGTGGATGATGGGCCAGCATTTGCTCCTTCAATTTGCTTTAAAAGTTGGCGAGGGCTAAACAGCAAAATGAACGGAATGACAAATAAAAGACATGAAATTGTTTGGGATGAAAATGTAGTGTTGGAGATACTTTATGGGAATGATAGTGAGCTGTTGAAGAGTAGAACTGAAATATTAGCCTTGAAGAAAAAAAATCATGATCAAAGTCATTAATTGTAGTGAGCCAGGAAAATGGCCTTGAAGCAGATATTCAGAAACAGTTATGTAAACAAAGAGAGCAGAAGCATTCCTTAAGTCCTGAGAAGAGAGCGAATATTAAGAAGAGACTCAGCTTGGCTCTTCCTGACTCACTGAGGCAGACTAAGGAGGGAAGGAAAAACACAATCAGACTTGCCAAATTCTGTTATTATACGGTTCCAAGCCAGGAGAAAGGCGCTGGAAATAAAATGGAGGCTGATTGGAAAGAAGGAATCTATTTATTGATGAGCAGAACCAACAACAGCATGTAGTTCTGGGACAGCTGACAAATTAGTTTATGAGTGCAAGGGTTTTTATACAGTTCTGAGATGCTGCAGAGGGTTGTGCAAGGTAATGAGCCTGGTGTCTTTTGCTATTCTAAAGGTGGTGGGTTAATCCTATTATGTCCTAAAGGTCATGTCCTGTCCTTCTTAATCCCATCAGCTGGAACTGAAGATGTTTTGTTTATGAATAGATTGGCCCAGATTTCTTAATGGGCACAAAATATCCATCTCTAAAGACTTCAGGCATCTGCTGGAGGCTGTTGGGGCTGCTTTCTTTGTTAAGATTTTTTCCCATTTAGGGAAATATAATATTCTGCCTCTTTTAATATCCCCCAAAATATTTCATTCTCGGGGTGGGGGTGGGCTTCCTACGATTGTTTTAGTCTTCTTACAGAGTTGGCTTCCTGATCTCGTCTATCTTGTAGGACTAACATTGCTGTGAGAATGATGAAAAATGGTATGTTTGCATGGTTAGATAGTGTAACTGGGGAAATATTAATATGTGATTGGCCTACAGAATGACTTGTGAGTTCTTTAGCTTATGACAATGCCCCTGTGCCTAAAAACTGGAAGCCTGATCTAGAAAGGGAAAGATAGCAGTATTAGTTTGCTCGATGTGTTTGGAAAGGTATTTGGCAAAGCTCTGACTGAAAAGGTACAAAAGTGACAATGAACCAATTTTGGGAAGCCAGTATGATGTTATGTGAGACAGAGGGTGTGTAGATCAGATTTTTGCTCTTCTTCAGGTCATTAAGAAACATATAACTGTAAGGAAAAATATATAGTACATTTGTTCAACAATAAAGTTAATAAATTTCAATTGCAGAACATTTTGTACGAATATGAAGTTGAAGAGAGGTTGCCAAATGTGAAAAGAATGAGATGCAATGAAAGTTAAGTATGTGTGAGAAGAAATAAAATGCTCAATGAATGACACCATGTTGACTAGATAATAATAGAAGAAAATGTGATGTCTCTGGTTGTTTAATGTGTTAATAAATATATAAGGAATGCTTGTAGTGACTTAGAGATGTGTTGGTTGGAGAAGTAAATGTGTATGTAGTTCTGTATGGAGATGATGCCATGTTAATGGCTGAGAACCCAAAAGCTGAAGCAAATTTTAGACCAAATATATGATAACATGAGGAGTACAGATTTGAAAATTCAGATCTGAATTAATGTGTGAAAGACCAATTAATTGGAGAATTAATGAACATGAAATTGTAAATCAAATATATGAAGTATATTTGTTTATCACCCTGAAATAATTATATGATGGATATATGCTGTATGTACCGGTATGTGTGTAAGTGACAAACCGACTTGGGTCAGCCCTGCAAATATTAATAAAGCTATCACCTTCCTTTGCAGCAAGACCTCACACCTATTTTTTGAAAAGTCTATTTTCTTTTGGATGCTATGGCTATCATCTCTATAGTATTAGTATGCATATTTGTTATTTTAAACAAAAAGGCAAATTACTTATTTCTTCTTTAGCCTGTTGCAGCTAGGCCATTTCCTATGCATTACATAAGTATCAAGTATCATACAAATACATTACATAAGTATCAAGTATCATACAAATCATGAGCTTGACTGGTTTCAAAAAAGTTTTAAACCAGTTAATGGAAGTCATGGGGATCAATGGCTATGTGTGTCCATTATGTTCCTGTGAAGGATGTTTGCTGGGAGACCAGTTGGCTTCCTTGTGAACTTGGTTGTCCACTGTGAGAACAGACTGTCTAAGAACATTCTTAAGGCTAGTGAGAGCACCTAATCAATAAAACCTTCCCCTCCATTTTTAATGTCATTTGGATAGGTAGGTTTCCTAACATCGATAAGGACTTTGAAGAATTGAATCCCTAGGTTGACAGGAGAGCTTGATTATTAGTTTTCTGGATAGAAACAAAGTAGAATAAATGTTGAAAAATTACAAAAACTATGTTTGGTTATGACTGTAAATGGAAGAGAGAAAAGAGGGATGTAGTGATAGGAAAACATGATATGTATTTGCAAAGACCTATGATAAGTCAAAGACGAACCTGATGTTAAACTAACTAGAGGAATTAGGGATGTTTAAAAACCCTTCAGTTTAGGGTAAATGTCGCCATATGCAGTTTGATAGTGACAGAGAGTTGTGAAGAAAATTCAGATGCAAGGATGACAATGGTCAAATTACAAGATCTCTTTGGGGAGTATGTGCATATAATGTTACTCTATCTTTAAATTTTTATAGATAAATTAATAAAAAGTGTACATTGATAATCCTCTCAAGCCCTGTATCTCCACTGCCTTGGACATACAGTACAGGTGATCCTCAACATACAACCACAATTGAGCCCCAAATTTCTGTTGCTTAGCGAAACAGTTGTCAAGTGAGTTTTGTCCTATTTTACGACCTTTCTTGCCACAGTTGTTAAGTGTATCACTGCAGTTGTTAAGTTAGTAACACAATTGTAAAGTTAATCTGACTTCCCCATTGACTTTGCTTGTCAGACGGTTGCAACATGACTCCGGGATACTGCAACTGCCATAAATATGAACCAGTTGCCAAGCATCCAAATTTTGATCATGTAACCGTGGGGATGCTGCAACAGTTATAATTGTGAAAAAAAGATCATAAGTCACTTTTTTCAGTGTTGTTATAACTTCAAACAGTGACTTCATGAATGGTTGTAAGCAGAGGTGGGTTCCTATCGGTTCGGACCGGTTCTATAGAACCGTTAGTAACTTGGTGGCCTGGGTCGCTGAAACCAGCAGCGACCCAGGCCTACCATGTCCCCGAGCCGGTTCTCTCGGCTGCGCCATATGGGGCTCCATAGGCGGCGCCATCTTGTTTTTTGCTTCTGGCATGTTTGTCTCAGACTATGTAGCTATTTTACCAGTGAAGTCTTGGCATATTGATTTAGAAATTTGTCATTGGGCATGTTATGTTATGCTAATGTATTTATATACTCCTTCCAAATTGATCCTAATGCCAATATGATATATTTGATTCTACAATTGGGTTTTTTTTGGTAAAAAGGAAGACATCTTTTGATGATTTGAGGATAAACTATTACTTGTCTAGAAACATATGTTCCATGAAAAATTGATTGCATACGTCAGGATTCTCATAATATGTTAGCTGATGGCTTAGCTACAATAAAGACACATTAAAAGATATTTGATAGAGAGGATCTTATAATCAGGTTTCTGTTTTAAATAGAAAGACAATCTTTTATTACAAGCCCTGGCATTCCCCTCCACTGGTGGGTGGATGGAATGGTGGAATTATGTATTTGTATCTTTTTTGTACTTATATCTCTTTTTTGTGTTGATGACAAATATTAAAGGTTTCTTCACAAGGTATGAGAGAAACCTGAAGTACTATTACTGAGCAAATTAGACAGGTACTACATTAATTTAGCAAAAGCTACTTCCTACCATTTGCTTTTTAGTGTATTAATAAGCAGCCAGGGACTTCTGTGGATATGAAATTACTGGAAGGCAGTGCTTTGTTCAGTTTAAATTTTCAGTCAGGCTCTTATTGTAAGTGGTGTAACGTAGTCACAATAAATGAATGTAAAATCAAGAATACATACGTTGATTTTTATATTAGAAAATCCAGAATCACTTTGGGTACTAAGATGGGTGACATAAACATTTAATAAATAAATATGTAAAAATAAGTGGGTAGCTATTTACAAATCTAACTGGCATTCCAATTTTCTAGTTTTTAGGAAGTGCATTACCATTAACCATTCAAGTGGAATTTTGTTATGAATGCTGTTTATATAGTAGGTGATGGTCAGGTGACTGTAGAAGATGCTAGACCTCATGGAGAAATTGTGTTTTTGTCTCTCTTTTGTGTGTGTGTGTGTGTGTATGTGTGTGTGCGCGCGCATGTGTGTGCACGGGATGGGGAAAAGGAAAGGGAGGGAGGGAGGGAGAGAGAGGGGGAGAGGGGGAGGGAGGGGGAGAGGGAGAGAGAGAGAGAGAGAAACTATTTTTATAAATTCTAGTTGCTGCATAGAAAACAAGTCTAAGAACTATTTTTTTAAATAAAGAAGAACATAAGCCTATTTTCTAAATGTCCCCTCCCATTTTAATTCAATCTCCCTTTCTTCATTCCATCTTTTCTATAGTAATGTTAGTCCATGCTTAATGCTCAGCTGCCCTAGGTGGCCTATATATTTCATAAGTCTGCCTTGCTTGAGAATTATTCAGCCTCTTTCCTGTCCACAGGAACTGTATCTGTCAGTAGAGAACATCTAAAAATATCCTCATTTCCTTTAGAAATCAGGGATAGCTACTTCCTGAACGCAGGGATGCCTGTCTTTACTGCTAGGTCTGTCCTCTCTTGGTCTTCCTCTCTTGCACCACCCTTTATCCATCCGTTTGTGGGTAAGATATGAAAAGTCTTTGCTTTAAATCCCTCCTGTGCTTTTATGCCTGGAAAATTTTGCTCATGGCATAAATATTCCAGTGCTCATTAAACAAATGTTCCAATTCTCATTAGGGATCCTGTTCTCTAAAATCATCGTAGGATGACTTGAGTATGTACTTGCCACCGAGTGCTTGATGTGCATATAAAAGACAAGCCTTCTAAGAAAGTTGCATTTTCCAGAGTTGCCAGCCAGCTGGATGTAGTCGTGGTGCTGAAAGAGAGAAGAGGCAGAAGTCTGGGCTCTCTTTCTCTAATATAAAGGGCAGGCAGGGATGTTGCTCTCAACAGTGTAGTCATATGCAGGACACGTCAGGTAAATAAGACCAATCATGCCCTCCCTAAATGAACGGATTCAAATTACTGAAGTTTTTAAACAGCAAATTTAAAAGGTGGCATACAAAGCACTTCAAGCAGAATCAGAACTGAACTAATTCAGCATTGAACAAGTCCATTTCCTGAAGTATTTTTGTTCAAGCAGCTCTTTATCCCTCCCCCCCCCCATAATATAAAAGTTGGTTTCTGTAGGCACTTTTTCTTAACATGCAGACCAAGGGAGGGTTCCGGTTACGTTCGTTACCGGTGCGCATCGCGAGCATGCGCGGAAGTGAAATCGCGTCCCACCGTGCGATTTCACTTCCGTGCATGCTCAGGACGACATTACAAGCTGAAACACAGCTGAGGAGCTTCTCAGCTGAGCTTCAGAGGAAGAATAAAGGTCAGTATTCATACAAGGGTGGGTGGGAGGGCTTTTTCCCGACAGCTCAGGACGCGGAGAAGTGCCAAAAAATGACATCATCGCCGGGCTCCTACCGGAGCTGTGCTCCGCACCGCACCGGTAGGAACCCACCACTGATGCAGACATTGGAATAGCAGACAGTAAAATAGCCAATGCTACTCTGACTGGGGGACTTGAGAAATTTGCACACCCAGTGGGAACATCTGAAAAAGCCGGCTGACAGATGAGAGGCTATGACAAGGAAATGGTTGTACAGGCAATTCTCGACTTACAACCGTTCGAGGTTGTAAGCTCAACTTACAACCTCACTGAAAAAAAGTAACTTACGACCATTTTTCACGCTTACAACCATTACAGCACCCCCATGGTCATGTGATCAAAATTCAGGTGCTGGGCAACTAACTCGTATTTATGATGGGTGCAGTGTCCTGCGGTCATGTGATCGCCTTTTGAACATGGTTCAATCTATTCAGGGCATTCAGTACTCACTTGTGAAGGCTGGCCACGGTAAAATGCTTCGCTAAAGTTGTGATAGCCGATGAACGAAGAGTTTTGGAGCAGTGTTGTTTGATAGGAAATATTGTTGTTGGTAGCCATCTGGGCAAATGATCTTTCTGTAAAGGCCTGAAAGGAGGCTAAAGCTCTGATGCTGAACTCAATACTCATCAAATATTCTGAAATAATTCCTATAACTAGGACAGCATACTGTGATTTCTGGTTGGCAGAGGCAGGTTGCAACATCAGTATATACAGAAGAAATCTTTTTGCGGCTCAGGAAAAACTGCAGGAGAGAATACAGTCATGAAGAGCTAGTCTTTAGTCACCAACAGGAAACGGTCCTGGCTCTTTGGATTGCAAGGGTCTCAAAAATTGCCCTGAAGTTTTTCTGGAAGAGCTGAAGTGGCAGGGTAACTCATGATATTAGAATGCCCAATTATTACCCAGCTGAGTAGGTGAAAGTCCCCATTTCCCAGTGTACGAGGAAGTTGAAGCTCCCCAACCTGAGATGTTCTAGGCACGGTCCCCTTTTGTATTGCAAAAACATGCAATGGCATTTTGCAAAGAAGACAGGCTCTGTTTTTAATTGAATTTTCTCTTGCGTTCCAAGCCACAATTTCTTTGGTAAGAGACCTTGGTATTTGTAGAAAATGTTATAATTCAGGGCTATAGCTCTAAGGCTTTGACGGAGGTAGGAATTCCAGTCCCTTGTGGCTTCCCCAGAAAGCTTCATCTTTAAATTCCTGAGTCATGGTTTTCAATTCCTGGTCATGAGGTTTGGATTTAAGCACCATGTCTTATGCTAACACAGGGATTTTTACACTGGGAGAAAATGCATGGCAAGGACCGGAATGTTACATTTTCCAGCCTGGGGCAAATCTCTTGGCTCCCTGGATTTAACTGCTGATGGTACTAAGGAGAAGCAAAGAGTCTGGGTTGTGTGGTCGCTGAGCAACTTGAACCCGCCTGTGTCCTCCAGCTGGCAAACAAAATGGCAGACTTCGTCTAGAGTGAAGGGACATAATGATGGGGGATGTGTACCGTTTGCCAATTTTAAAGCTTGGGCTCAGTGGTTTTATGGGGGGGGGGCTTCTTTAGACAACCACATTCCATTATGGAACAAGCACAGTGTCTTCTGGATTATAATTACTGTACAGCAATTTAATGTACAGCAAGAGTATGTGTAACTATGTGCTTGTTCAGTCAGCTGCTTTTTTGACTTTAGAAGAGGTTACAAAATAAAGAAATGCTGTGATGGGCAGCTGTCTCCAGAGGGCTCCTGAATGCCCATGTGTTCTGACCCAAGTCATGCTGGCAAAGCAGAGGTTAAAGAGGGTCTGTTTATTGCTTACTTATGGCAGTGACAATGGTGCTGATGAAGCTCCACCCCAGCGCTTACTTATGGCACCCCCAATGGTGCCGATGAAGCTCCACCCCAGCGCACAGTTTTCTCTCAGTCTGGATTCACAAACTAAGTCCCAGCTGACCCAGGAGGCAAGAGGGAGGTAACAATACCCACAAGTCCAGAGTTCCAGCAACCAAAACAGAGTCCAAGAGTGTGAAGTCCTAGAGCCAAGTCTAGGTCCACAAGAGTCCAAGGTTCAGAATCCAAAAACACAGTCCAAAATTCAAGCAACAGGATCCAGGGAAGCTGGGAAGGAGCACATCAAAACAAGCAGGAGTTCCCGATAACAGACCTTCCCCCAGCATCTTGTTAAATCACCCTTCCCCAGCTGTTCCTTGTGAGGAGGCCGGGGCTGCTTCCTCGCAAGCAGCCTCACTGACCAACTCTGTGCCTCTTTCCACTCTGCTCTCCATATCCATGGATCAGTGGGGTGGGAGCTGTTCCTCATCAGAGGTGGTCTGGAGTCTGTCATCTCTGCTGGCTCTCTGCAGCTGCCCCACTCCTGCAAGCAGCTCTCCATCAGGTTGGCCACCACCTTCCCCCCTGCTGCCAGACTACCTTGTCCTCAGCCCTTGGACTCTCCACTTCTTCAGAGAGATCGTGTCCTCCCGCATCAGATCTCAGTTCCAACTCCTCCTCCTCCTCTGAACCGAGATCCGACGGAGCCATGATACTGTGCCAGCCCAGATATGACCCTGAGTTGGTTGCTTGTTCATTGTGTCCTGCCTTCACTACTAGGCTCATATAATATAATAAGGTTACTAAAATTATTGGCATTTATATTTTAAAATGTGTAGCTCTTTTAAACAATGTATATATTTCCCCACATCAATCCTGGGAGGGTTGGATGGAGTGAGGATGATGGTATAGTCTATCCCCGTGGTGGCGAACCTATGGCACGCGTGCCACAGGTGGCACGCGGAGCCATAGCAGCCGGCACGCGAGGGTTGCCCACCGGCAAACCGGAAGTGCGGAAAAAACGGACTTCTGGTTTGCCGGTGAGCTGTTTTTTGCACTCCGGAGGGTTCAGGGAAGCTCCCTGAAGCTCCGGAATGCAAAAAACTACAAAACGGACAAACCGGAAGTGCATTTTTCCGCACTTCCAGTTTGTCCGTTTTGTAGTTTTTTGCATTCCGGGGCTTCAGTGAGCTTCCCTGAACCCTCCGGAGTGCAAAAAACAGCTCACCGGCAAACCGGAAGTGCGTTTTTCCGCACTTCCGGTTTGCCCGTTTCGTCGTCCCAGGCTCCGGTAAGGCCTTTGCGCAGGGGTGGGGGGGTGTGCGCATGCGCAGGGGGCAGCATGGGGGGGTATTGTGCGCATACGTGGGGGGAGGAAATGAGTGTGGGCACGCGAGCGCGTGCAAGCGCGCCCCCCCCTTTTTGGCACGCGAGCCTAAAAAGGTTCGCCATCACTGGTCTATCCTATCCACACTAGTCTTGTCTCTCTACTATCATAGTAGCTAAAGTAGAAGTACCTTGGCATAGGAAATTATCCAGGAGATCAGGATAAATAGCATACTTGTCTGCTCTGGCAGATTGTTATGACTTCTTGTTAATATTCTGTATGAGTATATGCTTTTCCTGAAGTGTCCTGTTCCCCAGAATTAGTTACTTGCATAATGGAAATGGGACATTTCTTTAAATGGAGACCAGGTTAAAACACTGATAATACCACAGATTACAAGTAATCAAATAGCTGGGATTCAGAAATAAATGAAAGGTTAATTCTTTCAACACATTATTTCATATATCAGCAAATTCATTCCACTTACTCTATTCATTCTACCTATAATATGCAAATATATCATGCAAATGTATGATGCAAATATAAAACAGACAACACAAAAGCATACACAGTTTCTCTTTTGAATCTTGTTTCTATATTTGCCTTCTCTCATGTTTGCATTATATGAGATGGTACATGCCTTTGATTATTTTTAAATACCTTTTCTTTTTCATTTTGTCTATTCTAGGAACCATTTGTGTGTTTATCTGTGCTTATGACCTTGTTTGAAAACTGTAAATACCAGAAAGTATTTTGTAGCAAAATAAGCATAAAGACAGTGTAATCATTAAAAAAAGGACAATATGTAGTTTATTGTAGTTTACCTGCATTGGATAGAGAAGTAGTTTTATATGCTACTCTGTTAGTTCATTAAATTATATCACTTGGTGTGAAAGACATTTGTAATTGGTTCCTGCTACTTTCACATTGGACCATCATAGTTTGTCTAGTCTGATTAGTGCAGTATATGGTTATGGACCTCTGGATTAATTGAGATACCCAGAGGTGCTGTTCCTACTCCAAATTTAAGTTGGATTTTTCATTTTGGTATCCTAATGTAATACCTATCAATATCAAAAACATCATTGGCAAAGAGGCTGCTGAGTGAAATCTGTGAATGAAGTAAAGATAGTCAACGGGCCCAAAATGGGTTTTAAAATATGAAAGCAGCAGAGAAAGAAATTCATTGGTATCCTCTTTTTCTCAACCTATGCAAATGTTTGTGAGCGCATGAGTAATAATTTGCTACTTTCCCAACACATGCATTTCAAGATGCAAATATTTTACTACATGAAGTCCTGTATTTCCCGCCCCCATCCAAATGATAGACAATGATAAACGACTGAGGGCTTACTCATACACCTTCCTTGCCCTGTTGCAGAGATATGATAAAAGGACCACTTTCAGAGTAGCAGTGGGAAAGTGTGTAGTTAAAGAGTGTGAGAAAGAGCCCTGAATGGAACACACGAAGGGCATTCTAACTTCAAGTATGCAAGGAATATGGACAGCTTTATCTTGGCATATTAATTTTTATTTTATTTTTATTTATTTTATTTGTCAAAACGTGTACAAGATAACAGGTATGGTATAAACATAAACAAAAGAAAAGTAGGTATAGGTAAATTTGGACAATAGGACAGAAGGACAGGGACGGTAGGCACGATGGTGCGCTTATGCACGCCCCTTACAGACCTCTTAGGAATGGGGTGAGGTCAACTGTAGACAGTCTAAGGTTAAAGTTTTTGGGGTTTGGGGAAGAAACCACAGAGTCAGTTAGTGCATTCCAGGCATTGATTACTCTGTTGCTGAAGTCGCATTTTCTGCAGTCGAGTTTCGAGCGGTTTACATTTACATCCTTCAAATACAATTTGAAGGAGAAAAATAAGCACCCATTTCAAGACAATGTCATTTGTTTAGGTCTGGAGTTAAGAGTATTGCAATAAAAGCTTTGTTTGGACACAGTGACAATATTTCTGTTCTCTGAAAATGCTTTGTTTACGGAATAGACCATGCTTGTTTGGGTTCACATAAATGAGGTCATTTCCCTACTTGTGACTTTAAACTGCTGTTGTGCCAAAATCTGAGTAGTAAGAATAGGCTTTATATTGATTCAACAATAGTTGGGTGATGTTATAAAAGCACTGTAAATCATTAGTGAGGAAATAGCCTGAGTCAAACATAGGCTTGTTTGGTTTTCATTAGCGGGTCCATCTGGGCTCACAGCAGGCAGGCAGTCTTTAAAAGCTCCCTTGGTAGTTTGACATGGGTGCTCAAACTGTTGGGAGTGCCCTTTCGGATCTTCTTCATCAGGTCTGAATCTCCCCCCCCCCCCCCAATGCTTGCTTTTTGAATGTGCTAAGAAAAGGCCATGCAAACATTATTCCTGGGTACACTCTAATTACAATTACACCTACAGCAATATTGTGCCAGAGAGTAGAGCATATACCTTCTTTCCAGAACAGACGAGGTCGCAGTGCTGTCCGTGGAAGGAATTTGGGGAAGGGAGAAATTGCAGGGCATGATAGTGCCATCACGATCACTTATGACAGGTCATATGGGAAGGTTCTGAGAATCTTACAAGATAAATAAAGACCATCACTTTAAATTAATTCTGGATAGAAGCCAATAGACTAGATTTATTGGAGCAGAACTGAAGGAAGTTGTGTAATCAATTAGACTGATATTTTTGCATTTTCATGTTTCTCATTGTTTTGCAAACTGGACTCCAACAAATAGAGGGTCCAGTTATTCCTAAGGTAGAATGCACACAGTAACAACTTTCCTCAGCAGTAACTGTTAGATAGGGTGAATGGAAGAGGCAGACAGAAGTGGCTTCAAAACAACAGCTCTTTATTTGGCAACTATTTACAATCCAGCAAAAGCTCTGTCTGACAGCCAGCCCTTTTATAGGGAGCTGCCAGACAGTCTAGCCAATCAGCAGTCAGTATTTTCCCTCCAGAATGGAGGACCTGACTGAAGCCTATGTGCTTCAGTCTGAGAATGTAACACCCCTCCCCTCTTAGTTGGGCTAACCCAACGTGTGACATAGTCACACAGATAGGCAGGGCATTTAGTTGGTCTTTCAGACCTGCGCAGCTCAGTCGGAGCTGGGTGAGCAGTCAGGTCAGATGAGCTTCTGTTGCTCCTGGCCTCGACCAATGGAAGCTTCTGGATTTCGGCCTGGGGCGTGGCTGGAGCTTCGAGGACCAGTTTGCTCAGAGCTCACTCCCCAGCATGAGCGTCACTAGGTAAGTCTTCCAGACTTGGTTGACTTGAGTTCTCTCTGTTAGGATTGAGTGATTGCTCCTGTTGGTTAAGCGTTGGCTCAGAAGTTAGTTCTGGTAGCCTAAGAGTGGAGCGGCTGAGTCGGCCTTAAAGTTGGTCAACATGCCGCCTCCAGCTTCTACTGTCCTCGAGCTCTACTCGGTAAGAGCGAGGGCCGGTGATCTCTGTAACCGTGGCAGGAACCCAGAGAGGACCCCCAGCATAGATGTGGGCGTATACTTGATCCCCTATGCTAAAGTGTCGGAGCTGACAATGGGAGTCTACTGGGGCCTTGGCAGAGTAGTTAGGGTGTAGCTGATCTAGGTGGGATCGTAGTTGGCGACCCATTAGAATTAAGGACTTCTACCAGTGGTGGCGCTAGGAGTGATATACTGCACTAATAAAAATTTATCGATTCGGGTTTGCCAATCGCCTGGGCCCATGCGTGAAAGGGCTTCTTTGCTGATCTCACCATTCTCTCTGCTTGACCATTGCTGGAGGGATGGAATGGTGAGTGAAGGGCATGTCTGATCCCCTGTTCTGCTAAATAGGTTTCAAATTGTAAGGCTGTGAATTGGGGCCCATTCACAGGACATCGGGCAGGCCGTGCGTGGAGAAAAGTCTCCGCAGCACCTTGATGAATGCCTCTGCGTGGTGGTGGTCATGAGGGCTATCTCTAACCACTTCGAGTATGCGTCCACGACTACGAGGAAAGTTTGCCCGTGAGTAGGGCCAGCGAAGTTAATGTGCACCCTGGACCAGGGTGCCTTCGGCTGTTCCCATTCGTATGCAGGCGCCTCTGGGGGAGCTGGTCTGGATTCCTGACACAGAGAGCAGGTGGCCACCCATTCAGTAATGTCCAGATCCATGTTAGGCCATCAGGCATAGCTTCTAGCCAAGGTTTTCATTCGGACAATCCCCAGATGGCCTACATGCAATGCTTCCAATACTGCAACACGTAGTTTCTGTGGAACAACCACTCAATCCCCCCAGAGAAGGCAACCCCGTATACTGACAGTTCATTTTGTTTGGTCATAAACATTTTAAATTCAGCCCCAACAGACCCCTTCGGCCACCCCCTCAACACCCAGTGCAAGACTTGGGTGATTATTTTGTCCTTGGTAGAGTGGCGTGCAACCTCAAGTGAGGTTATCGGGCCAGAGTCCAAGCAGTCAATTAGAAGCACAGGTGTCTCAGGTGTGGGGTCTTCCAGTAGCTCCGGCAAGGGACAGCGGCTAAGGGCGTCAGCATGCCCCAAAGTTTGTCTGGGCTGGTGGATTAACCGGTAGCTATAGGCAGCCAGGAAAATGACCCACCTAATCATCCTGGGTGATAGTGAGGCAGGCATGGGGCGGTCACCTGTGATGAGTCCCAAAAGCAGCTTGTGGTCAGTGATCAAGTCAAATTGCCGCCCATACAAATAGTTGTGAAAGTGCTTGACCCAGGCCACCGCAGCCAGCACTTCTCTGTCCAGCTGACTGTAATTGTGCTCCACGGTGGACAGAATCCTAGAATAGAAGGCGATGGGTGCCTCGGTGCCGTTTGGTAGGTGATGGCTGAAAACAGCCCTGTCGCCAAAGGGTGAAGCGTCGCAGGTCAACACAAATGGCAAAGTCTGATTATACTGGATCAGGAGGCTGTCCACAGAAAGTAGGCGTTTGACAGCTGCGAAAGCGGCTGCCTCAGTCCTTCCCCAGGTCCATTTCACCTTTCCCCCCAGCAGCTTGTGGAGTGGCTCAGCCACCATAGTCTTCTGTTTGAGGAAAATGCTATAGACGTTAAGGAGCCCGAGGAATGCTTGCAGTTCAGTCTGTTTCTGAGGGATAGGGGCAGGGGTGGGTTGCTCACTTACCTTGCTACTGGTGCGCTGCCTGCGCATCACCATTTTATTTATTTATTTATTTATTTATTTATTTATTTATTTATTTATTATTTGTTCTTATATGCCGCCCTACTCCCGAGGGACTCAGGGCGGCGTACAACAATTGTGTAAGAACATTAATAATAAGCAATAGTTTAAAAAACAGTGTTAAAAGATATACAAAAATTAAAAAGTATTCACAATCAGTCATACCAAGGGGGGAATTCAGATGGATTTAGTCGTTCCCCCCTGCCTGCAGGAAGAGCCATGTCTTGACGGCTTTCCGGAAGGCCAGCAGGGTGGGGATGGTCCGGATCTCTGGGGGAAGTTGGTTCCAGAGCGCGGGGCCCCCCACAGAGAAGGCCCCCCCCCTAGGGCCCGCCAGCCGGCATTGTTTAGCTGACGGGACCTGGAGGAGGCCCACTCTGTGGGCCCTAACCGGTCGAAGGGAAGTATGAGGCAGAATGCGGTCCCGAAGGTATCCTGGTCCTAGGCCATGTAGGGCTTTAAAGATGGTGATCAACACCTTGAATTGTACCCAGAGACCGATGGGCAGCCAATGCAGCTGGCGGAGTATAGGTGTAACGTGGGTGTACCTTGGCACACCCACCACAGCACGCGCAGCCACATTTTGCACCAACTGAAGTCTCCGAATACTCTTCAAGGGTAGCCCCATGTAGAGCGCATTGCAGTAGTCCAATCGAGAGGTGACAAGGGCATGAGTGACCGTGAGTAGAGTCTCCTTCTCCAAGTATGGCCGCAATTGGTGCACCAGGCGAACCTGTGCATAGGCCCCCCTAGCCACAGCTGTAAGGTGTTGCTCTAATTTTAGCTGTGGGTCAAGGAGGACCCCCAAATTGCGGACCTGTTCCGAGGGGGTCAATTTCACTCCCTCCAGAACTAGGGAGGGACCGTTGTCATGGTCCTTAGAGGCAATATCCAGAGCCACTGTCTTGTCGGGGTTGAGTCTGAGTCTGTTTCTCCATGTTTTGCAAGCATGCACGTTTCGTGCGTGCGTGCGCCCCCTCACGTGATTTTGCTTCCATGCATGCGCGGAAGCAAAATTGCACCGAAATCTTGTGAGGGGACGTGTGCGTGCTATTTTGGAAATTTTTTGCGTTTGTTTGTTTGTTTGTTTATTCATTTATTATTTATTTATTTATTTATTTATTTTAGTGTTCTTATATGCCGCCCTACTCCCTGGGGACTCAGGGTGGCATACAACATTTAAAGAACAACAAAACAACATAATAATTTAATAACAGTTTAAAATGAATTTTAAAAACATACAAAATCATACATACGTGGGGGAGAACTAAGATGTGAAATTGTCTCAAAGCCCCGCCTGCAGGAAGAGCCACGTTTTAACGGCTTTTCAGAAGGCCAGGAAGGTGGGGATAATTCGTATCTCTTGGGATAGTTGGTTCCAGAGAACAGGGCCCCCCACAGAGAAGTTCCTCCCCCTAGTCCCCGCCAGTTGATATTGTTTGGTTGATGGGACTCACTCTGTGGGACCTGACCAGTTGAAGGGAAGTATGAGGTAGGATGCGGTCCCAGAGGTAACCTGGTCCTAAGCCATGTAGGGCTTTAAAGATGATAATCAACACCTTGAATTGCACCCAGAGACCAATGGGCTACCAGTGCAGCTGGCGGAGTATGGGTGTTACGTGGGTGTATCTTGAGACACCCACCACAGCATGCGCAGCCGCATTTTGCACCAGTTGAAGTCTCCGGATACTCTTCAAGGGTAGCCCCATGTAGAGTGATTACAGTAGTCCAATCGAGAGGTGACAAGGGCATGAGTGACCATGAGTAGAGCCTCCTTCTCCAAGTATGGTCACAATTGGTGCACCAGGCGAACCTGTGGAAAAGATCCCCTAGCCACAGCTGTAAGATGTTGATCTAATTTTAGCTGTGGATCTAGGAGAACTCCCAAATTGCGAACCCGTTCCGAGGGAGTTAGTTTTTCTCCCCCAAGAACCAAGGAGGGACAGTCGACATAGTCCTTAGAAGCAATATCCAGAGCCACTCAGTCTTGTTGGGGTTGAGCTTGAGCCTGTTCCTCCCCATCCTGATCCTGTCATCATCCAGGCATCGGCACATTACATCCACTGTCTCCTGAATTGAAACGGAGTGGAGATGCACAGCTGGGTGTCGTCACCGTACTGTTGAAAACTCACCCCGTGTTGACGGATGATCTCCCCCAGCGGTTTCATGTAAATGTTAAACAGGATGGGAGAGAGAACCAAACCCTGAGGCACCCCACAAGTCAGTGGCCTAAGAGACGACCTCTGTCCTCCTGTTAACACTGACTGCATCCTATCGGCGAGGTAAGAGGAGAACCACCGTAGAATAGTGCCTCCCACTCCCAACTCACCGAGACGATGCAGAAGAATACCATGGTCGATGGTATTGAAAGCCGCTGAGAGGTCAAGTAGCACCAGGATGGAAGAATAACCCCCATCCCGGGCTCGCCAGAGATCATCCATTAGGGCGACCATGGCAGTTTCTGTACTGTAGCTGCGCCTGAAACCCGATTGAAAGGAATCTAGATGATCAGTTTCCTCCAATAATCGAAGAAGCTGAAAAGCTACCACCTTCTCAACAACCTTACCTATACAAGGTAAGTTGGAGACCGGATGAAAGTTCTTCAAATCCGCCGGATCCAGGAAAGGCTTCTTAAGGAGGGGTCTCACCACCGCAACCTTTAAAGGCTGCGGTACAGATCACTCCCTAAAAGAAGCATTCATCACCACCTGGATCCAGCCGCGTGCCACCTCTCTTCTGGTCGAAACCAGCCAGGAGGGGCACCGGTCCAATAAACAGGTGGAAGAGCTCATCGCACCCACGGCCTTGTCCACGTCATCAGGAGTGGCTGGCTCAAACTCCTCTCACAACGCTGGACTAAGACTCACCCCTGTCAACTCAATGGGCTCTGTCCAGCTGGAGTCCAGGTTCGACTGGATCTGAGCAACTTTATCCGTCAGAAACTGTGCAAATTCCTCAGCTCTACCGTGCAAGTGTTCCTCACTCCCCACTTTAGCAAGGAGGGAGCGAGTCACCCTAAACAAGGCGGCTGGGCGAGAATCTGCGGATGCAATAAGAGCGGAAAAATGAGATCGTTTTATCATCGAAATATGGCACGACCCCGGGAATTCCTTCTAACAGGAGTTCCATAAGACTTTGGAACAGTCCGGAGGCTACGCTAACTCTTGCTAGATGACCGTAATGGTCACATCATTGACAGATGGCCTCTCGGTATCGGCAGTTGGTGCAGTGATGGTGCCCTCCGCAGCTGGCACATGGTGGAAGTCTGTCATCGGGTGTGTTTGCCACTTCACGCTTTTTGAATCGAAGGCAGCAAACTTCCTCATCGCTGTCAGGTGAGAAGTCTCGCACCAAACTCTGGCGATGCACGCCGACCATTTTTCACGTGCTTTTCGGGCTGCTTGGTTGCTGTAGTGCCTTACTTGACCTAGTGAACACCTCGGCTGCCCTGGCCTCGTCCAGCGCAATCTGGAGAGTGAGGTGGTCTTTGAAAGTAACCTCCGTTGGAGGTTAATGTCCTGAATTTCGCAGATCACTCGGTCGAGTAGTAGCTCATCTAGATCACGGAACTCACAATGGAGTGTGAGCAGCCTTGCGCAGCACGGCAACATATTCATTAATGGACTCCCCCTCCTTCTGGTTCCGCAGATTGAAGGCGTGTCGCCGCACGAATTTGGAGGGTTTCGGTGCATAATGGGTCTTGAGCATTGTCTGTAGGGTGGACCAGGTGACTGTCTGAACCGGTGTTGGTTCAGTGAGTGCCTGGGCCATCTCGAACATGTCTGTGCCACAGTAGCTCAGGAAGAGCACTCATTTGCGGTTGTCCGATAGCCCAAGGAGGTCGTTTGCCTCCATGAAGCATTCGAAGCGAGTCATGTAGGCGTCCCAGTGCTCCCATGCTGCGTTGAAGTGACTCGGCGGGGCATGCATCGTCATGTTGGCTGAGTTGGTGCTTTAGAAAGGCCGTTTGTCGAAGACTTACTGCCCCGGGCTGGATTGCGAGGTTGTCAGCTCTTTTCTGGCCTATCTGCCTTCCAATGCCACCTTCGTCGCCAGTGTTAGATAGGGTGAATGGAAGAGGCAGACAGAAATGGCTTCAAAACAGCTCTTTATTTGGCAAGTATTTACAATCCTGGAAAAGCTGTCTGACAGCCAGCCCTTTTATAGGGAGCTGCCACAGTCTAGCCAATCAGCAGTCAGTATTTCCCTCCAGAATGGAGGACCTGACTGAAGCCTATGTGCTTCAGTATGAGAATGTAACAGTAACAATACAAAATTGGCAGGATTTCTATGGCCTGGCATTTGGCCAAAGGTCAAAGTGAATGTTAGAATGGCTGTTGCTGTGAACCTCTTTCCCTTCTCTTCCTTATAACAAGGTGTGGCATGCTATCCTTGGACAATGCTTTTGCCCTGCCCCCACTCCACCGCAAACTATGTTAAGTAGGGGTCAGGAGGCATACAATGCAGTGACATCACATCGGATTGTTTTTAATTTCCTCATTAAAAAATGAGGAAAATAGAGAGATGAGATGCAAAATCATGAGCCACTCCCAGCGTCTTTTAAAAAATAGTTTGGCCCTGTAATGCCAAACCAGTGCTTGCAAAACAACAACTCCGGCCAAGTTTTAATTACTATGCATAGCAAGTAGGTCAGGTTTGCATCTTATTTGGGTAAGAAATCATTTTCCTACATAACTGGTAAGGAAATAGTGGCTGTTCTGAATTAGGATTATGAAAAACTGTGGATGACAAGCATATTTTAAACAAGGAAATTGCAAGTCATAGATTCCTAGAAATCAAATTTAGGTTTGCAAAATCATCTCTCTTCTGAGGGTATAAATGGGATTACATTTTAAATTCTACAGAAAAGGGCCCGAAACATGCATTTTGGGCAACCTTAAGTCTTGCTGAAGGCATGTTCAAAATCCCTCTCCTAACCTATTCTTAGGAAATACAAGACAAGTCATTTGCTTGTGCCAATTGTTGATTTAATAAAAATTCAGGCTTTGAGTGTGTGGTTGGAGAGAATTTATCTTGTTTCTGAATCCCAAAGCGAGATTTCAATGAAATCACAAAATTATAACCAAGATCAAAATCAAACAACTTAAATCCCACAACTTTCAATCTTAATTCTTAAAAAGATCATTGTTAAAATAAGTTACCTAGGAAATTCAACTAAACTTCCCACCCAAATTGTTGGTTATTTCTTAATTTTTCCTTTTTAAAAAATGCTTGGAACATGATTTTTACAGAGCCATTGTTTACTTGGAAGTGCCCTATGTGACACATGTGACACCTTTGTGACATGAAGTCACACCCAGACAAGTTTGAAAACAAGAAAGTGAAAGCTCTAAATTTAAGGTTTGTATTTGGCACTTCTAGCTTGCCATGCGATTTTTCATGTTTAAATTTCAAATGCCTTGAAATGTGATATGTACAGTCTTGTCAAAATTACGTTGTTCATGATGGAAAAACCATCCCATTTTCTCCACCTATTTTTGATGGATGAGAAATGAGTAAGATTCTCTGGATGCTCATTCTGACGAAGACAGGAAACCTAAAAGCAGGATGACATCTAATTCTATTTGTACAAAAATAACCAAGAATGTTTTTAGTTTGATGTCTTCATCTAGAGTTGTAGGCATAGGAATTGATATTCTATTGATTTCTTTAGAGCTAATCAGCTTTTAATTGAGGACTTTAATCCGGTGTCTGTTTAATAATGAAAAAAGAACCTTTCTGGATCTGAGAAGATTCACAAGCAGGACAGGAATACAAGTCTTCTCATTTTGCCTTATCCTAAAGGGAGTTGTTATGATGAATAGTCATTATCTTCCACAATTTCTTGTTAGGGCTGTCCACTGTCTTTCTTCCAGTACCCCATACTACCGTATATCTAGACTAAAATAATCTCAATGACCACACGATGGCAACAAAAGATTGGATTTGTCACCCATTGCTGCTACCTAGTGGTATTCTGGATTTCTGCAGCCAAAGTAATATCAAAATTCTGCATTTGTCTTGAACTAATTTGGATTTGTAGCTTTTTCAACTAGGGCCAACTTGGTGCTTGATCATACAGTTCACCTTGGACTAATCAGCTTTTCATCCTAACATTGAGTGGAATGCCTTTCCCAATGTAAGTGCTTTTATTCAGTTGTCCTTTTCCCAATCTAATAGACTCCCCCACCCCCCAAAAACAAGTTTTTCAAATGCTCACCTGCTTTCTTCTACAAAAACAATTTGTTAAGAAACTTTTGTGGAAAAGTACAGGCAGTATTTATTTATTTATTTGATTTGCTAATGCTGCCAAATTAAGAAAGAAGTATCAACATCCTTCAGGATATACACATTTTCCTCCCCATATTCATACTTACATACTAACCCTTTCCTCATTATCTGGTTTCTAATTTCTCTTAACAAGCCTTTTAACATATGTTGATTTACAAAATTTTCATGGAACCCTGTTTCTAATACACTGATCTGTAACCATCTAATTATTAATGCCAGTTGAGTGGTGGAAAGAAAAATGTGTTACCTAAATCCAGATGAAATTACAAGTTTGATCATAGTCTATATAAGATAAAAAAATATTCAAGGAAACTGAGGGATATTATATTCTGCATTAAAAGCAAAAGCAAAACATTCAATATAATTATTTTACATCAATAAGGCTAGAAATCATTTCCAAACTGACTTTTTCTTAAATGACAACTTTTTTCTGGGCTAAAACCCAATGGCCATATAGCCTGATTTTGTTTTGTTGGAATATTCATGACTGGGAGAGCCATGTGATTGAGTCAGCCAATCGGGCTGAAGTGTTAATTGAGCATGTCCAGAAACTTAGCAAGAAGAAGGGCGTGGTTTACTCTGTCCACCATTAAAGCTTGCTGTGAAAACATCTCAACATGTGATCTGAAACAAAGTGTGGTATTGTTAATGTTTTATTCTACTTATAAAGAAGTTATTTGAATCAGCAAAATGCAGTTATCTTTTGAAGCTTCTGATTTATTGCGTAACTCTGACAGGTTATGGGCCCAGGAATCGCTCAAGAAGTAAAGTTAAAAACTGCATTGTAATTTAAAGCTGATAAGAAGCTGTCTGTGTTGTTAAAGGAACAGGCAGAGAAGAAAAATAAAGCAGGATGGCTGCTGCTATGGAATTTAAAGACAGTCCAATACCTAAATTGGGGAAGAAAAATTATTTAATTTGGGCTGCAAAAATGGAATGTTTTTTGAAAGCAAAAGAATTATGGGACATAGTAGCAGACCCCCCGCAAGTGCTTGGAGCAGCAGATCAAAAGGCTCATGACAAAGCTATGGCTTATCTTCTTTTAAGTCTGGGGGATGATCAATTCTTAAATGTAGCTGAATTAAAGTCTGCAAAAGAAATATGGCAGAAATTGAGAGCAGTTCATGTCAATGTTTCTGCGTGTAATGTGGTCCAACTTTCAAGAAAGCTTTTCAGAATGAGTTTGCAGACAGGAGATTCTATGGAAGATCATTTAATGAAAATGCAGTCTAATTTTCTAGAATTGGAGCAACGTGGAGTAAAGTTTCCAGAGTCCCAAAAAGTTTTATTAGTGTTAAATAGTTTGGATCAGAGCTGGGAGACTGTATCAGCTATTTTTGAAAGTAAGCCAGAAGCAGATTTGAATTTGGAGGCTTTGAAATCGTGTTTATTGAATGAATATGAGAAAAGGCTTTTCAGCCATGCTGATGGAAAATTCCACAGGTGGGGGCCCAACAAGGAGTACAGTGGAAACTTACAGCAAGTCTCCAGCAAAATTTTCCACAGGCTGCCTATCTCTAGCAACAGCCGAGGTGTCTGCAGACAAGAGGAAAGCAGAGGCAGGAGAGATCAAGTTACACAGCAACAATTCTTCAAGCAAGTTAAAAAAGCATGTTTCATTTGTGGAGAAACCAATCATCTGCAGAAAAGCTGTGCACAGAGAAGAAATATGCAAGACAAGAGGCATTATTTGCAAGGACAGATTGCAGTTGCAAAAGTTTGTTATAATAACAATAGAGACAAATGGTTGATAGACAGTGGGGCTAGTCAAACAATTGTTAATAATTCTAACTTATTTTCCAGATTTTTCCCAGGAAACCATGAAGAAGTGGCCTTAGCCAATGGTCAAAAGGCTAAAATCATTGGAAGAGGCGATGTGAAAATTCCATATTTGGAATCCAGGTTTACTGATGTGTTATGTGTATCTGAAATGGAGCATAATTTGTTAAGTGTGTCTAGTTTAGACAAGCAAGGTTATGAAACCACATTTGTTAATGGGAAGTGTATCATCCAAAGAAATGGGAATGTTTGTGCACAGGGCATAAAAGAGGATAATCTTTATGTATTGCAGGGACAAAAGGTCCCACATTGTTCCCAGATATTTAAAAATGTAGCAGAACACAATTCGTGTGTTCATCTTCTGCACAGACGACTTGGTCATGCTAATTTTAAGGTTGTTCAACAAATGAAAGAATTTGCAGAAGGATTAGATTTGAAGGGATGTAAGGCATATTTGGATTGTGCAGTATGCAAAGCATCGAAATCTAAAGCATTCCCAGTGAGCAAGTTTAGCACAAGACAAACCACAAGAGCTCTAGAACTGGTTCATGCTGATTTAATTGGGCCTATGCAAGCCAGTTTGGGAGGAGCAAAGTATGCGCTGGTCATTGTGGATGACTACAGCAGGTTTGGGTTTTGCTACTTACTTAAGAGTAAAACAGAGGTGCTACAGCAATTTAAGCAATGGTTAAGTTTTGTAGAGAGAAGGTATAAACAACAGGTATGTCAGTTGCAAACTGACAGAGGTTCTGAATTTATGTCAACAAATTTTCAACAATGGTTGAGACAATTGGGAATAAGACACAGGCGCACAAATCCTTACACACCGGGAGAGAACGGAGTGGCTGAAAGGAGGAATGGTGTTTTGCAAACAATGAAAGACTCATTACTGGAGGATTCTGGTATGAGCAGGTCATATTGGGGTGAAGCCATACTGACTGCCAATTATTTAGTAAATAGGTTGTGGAGTTCATCCATCAATAATACTCCATATGCAATGCTATATGGGAGAAAGCCTTCTCTAGCACATTTAAAAATATTTGGAAGTACTGCTTGGGTACATATTCCAAAGGCAATCAGAAGAAAGGGACAACAAAAGGCTAGAAAGCTCAGATTTGTGGGCTATGAGCCAGGCTCAAAAGGGTATCGCTTTAGTGATGGAAGTAAAAGGATAGTGATTTCAAGGTCTGCTAATTTTGCAGAACAAAATTGGAACAGAATTGATGCAAATTCTGAAAATGTCTCACTTAGTGACGGTGATCCACTTAGCGATGGTGATCCACTTAGTGACAATAACTCATTTAATGATGGAGAATCATTTACTGAAGGTGTCTATGTTCAGGGAGGAGAGTCTGAACAAGATATGAAGCCAGAAAAGCTTGAAACACAAGAACAGGCAATGCCACGTAGGTCAGAGCGTAGGAACAGAGGGGTTCCGCCAGACAGGTATTCTGCCAGTAAAGTTAAAGTGTGTAATGTGTGGTATGAGCCAAGAAACTATAAGGAAGTATTGGCATTACCAAAAGTTGAACAAGAAAAGTGGAAGGAAGCCATGGATAAAGAGATGAAATCCATGGGCGATCATGAAGTGTTCACATCTATGACTTTGCCACAGGGTACGAAAGCTGTAGGATGTAAGTGGGTATATAAGAAAAAGGTATTACCCAATAATGAAGTACAGTATAAGGCAAGGTTGGTGGCACAAGGTTTTTCTCAATTAAAGAATGTGCACTATGATGAGGTGTTCGCGCCAACTGTAAAAGGTGAGAGCATAAGACTAGCACTGGCATTAGCATCAGCATACAGGCATAGAATTTGGCATTTTGATATAACCACTGCATTTCTCAATGCTGAATTAGAGGAAGAAATTTATATGGTTCAAGCGCCAGGGTATGAAAATAAAAAACCTAACATGGTGTATAAATTGAACAAGGCCATTTATGGGCTGAAGCAGTCAGCCAGAAATTGGAATATCTGTTTAGATACTGCATTGAAAGGTCTTGGGTTCAAGAGTTGCAAAGCTGATGGTTGCATATACACTGGAAAGTTACAAGGTGGGAATTGTCTACTATTAGCATTTGTGGATGATCTTTGTTTCATTGCAAAGGATGCATCACAAGTTAAAGAATTTGCTAATAAGCTAGAAAAGAAATTTGAATTAAAGAATTTGGGAGAAATAAAGAATTATCTCGGTGTAGAGATACAAAAAACTGAAAAGGGTTATATTCTCAGTCAAAGGAGAAAAATTGAACAATTATTAGAGAAGTATAACATGAAAGATTGTAATATTGCTCCTACACCTATGAGCACAGATTTTTACAATAGTTTGGGTGAGGACAAAAGTGAAGCCTGTGATCAGGAGATATATCACTCTGCAATAGGGAGTCTGTTATATCTGTCACAGTGGTCCAGACCAGACATAGCTTGTGCAGTGAGCATCTTAAGTCGCGTTACTGCTACACCTACAAAGTTGCATTGGATGGGTGTGAAAAGAATTCTCAGGTATTTGAAGGGAACTGTGAATTTGGGTCTTCAAATACAGGTCACTGAAGAATTAAAATTGAAATGTTATGTTGATAGTGATTATGCAAATGATGTAAAAACCAGAAAGTCTAATTCTGGAATTGTAATAATGTTTGGAGGGGCTTTAATTGGTTGGAAGTCCAGAAAACAAACAACGGTTGCTATTTCAACTGCAGAAGCAGAGTTTATTGCATTGTCTGAGTTATGTTCTGAAGTAGTTTGGTATGTACAGTTGTTACAAGATTTAAATGTAAATGTAAATGAAGCTGTTACTATTTATGAAGATAATGCTGCTTGTATAAAAATGGCAACAGGTGACAGAGTGAAGAACAGAAGTAAACATGTGGACATTAAGTATTGTAATGTCAGGGAAGCTGTAAAAGAAAAATTGATACGCTTACATCATTGTTCTTCAGAGGATAATTTAGCAGACATGATGACCAAACCATTGGGTGGTGTCCATTATAGGAAATGTTTAAATCCAATAGGTCTGATGTCTCTCCCAGTAATGAAGGGAGGAGTGTTGGAATATTCATGACTGGGAGAGCCATGTGATTGAGTCAGCCAATCGGGCTGAAGTGTTAATTGAGCATGTCCAGAAACTTAGCAAGAAGAAGGGCGTGGTTTACTCTGTCCACCATTAAAGCTTGCTGTGAAAACATCTCAACATGTGATCTGAAACAAAGTGTGGTATTGTTAATGTTTTATTCTACTTATAAAGAAGTTATTTGAATCAGCAAAATGCAGTTATCTTTTGAAGCTTCTGATTTATTGCGTAACTCTGACATGTTTCTTTACTTGAAAGTATCCTATTTCAGTTTAGTGAAGGTGTTGAAATTATCCTTTCAAGCTCAACTTCTTCGGATTTTCTGAGCAGCTTTGGAGTTCTCCAAGGAATGGGAAATTACGTCTGAGATGTATTTTTGCTGCAGCACTTACATAAATTCTGAAAGGGTGCGGAACATTTTGAAATCAAAAGTTTCAATTGTTCCAAACTCGAACTTATGTTGTTTTGAAATTGGAAGAAAACAGTTTTATTTGGATTTTGGTATAAATTCAATTGTTTCAAATGGTGGCAATTTTATGCTCCAGTCATAGAATGCAGCGGGAAGGAAGCTTCAAGTAGTCGAATTTCTAGAAATGTTTCAAAAACCTCCTTGGAAGGTTGGGGAAAAAAAAACGCTTGAGAGTGGTCTTGAGTTTTGTTTTGAAAGACCAGAACTTTCTTAATCAGTTTAAATAAAACAGGTTTTGTTTCATTCTTTCTAATTTTAACATAGGGATCCAACATTTTTGGTTTGGTCAAACCAGACCTCAATTTATTGCTTTTGAGCAGGCTCACTAAACAACCTTATTTTTAGCGGTCTCAGATCTGACTCTGCTCTTCCACAAAAACCTGTGTTTAAAAACTCAGTGGAATATGATGTATCTTATACTACTTTTTATAACATTTTGTAGAAAAGATGAGCGATAGATTTTGATGTGTTCCCACCATGGGAACTCATTCTTACAACCAGAATTATGGGGAGATGTCACAATGAAGAAACATTTTTTTAGAATTGGGGTAGGATTTCTTTCTCATAGAACTAAGCAAGAACCCTTGCTTAATTATGCCAAAGCAACCCTGAGCAAGCTTTCCTAGAAGTAAGTTAAGTTCTGAATGCTCTGGGCCTTTACCTAAACAAAACTACCGTACATACTCCAAATGATATGCTTTGTTCTGAATTATGTCTATAATTAAAAATAAGTTTTTTGTTAGGATGTGACTAAGTGCCTTAGTGGACAGCTGACTTTTTTATTTTAAAAATTTCAAGCAAGTAGCTTTACATGTTTTGATAAACCTATTAGGTTAAATGCACTTGTATCTGTTAGAAATGAATGATGATAATAAATAAATGATTGATGCTGTCAATAACTTTATGGGGTGTATAAAATTATATTTTCCTTGATCTAAACAATAACAAAAATGTATACTTGTGGCATGAATATATACAACACAGGTCCTGACATATATTTAAATTACCTTAGCCAGCAGTGCTCTTTTTTTTTAAATGGAGAAAATGTAATAAATAAAAATGTTAAATATTTACATTAAAAGAATATGTGGAATCAGTAGATGAACACATATATCCAATTTTAGCCTTGTGTGATTTCTTTACCCCTCCCCCCAAATTCTTAACGTTATTTGTGAAACAAATATTAACATCCCTAGATCACTGATAAATTATATGCACACTGAGATGATCTGCTGACATTCAATGGTACATACATGATTTGATTCCCACAGATAGACTTCTCATAGACTGAAATTTAGAAATTGGGAATCATACGAATAGATCTTTGGGCTTTTTAACCTCTGCGTGATGATTTATTTTGAAGTGGTCACAATTCTTCCTCTATCAGTTCATTTTCAAAAAGGGTACTTATATCATTTCTCATACATTTCATTGTTTCAAGGGCTGATTTAGGACTGTGACCATCATAATCACAAAAAGCTGTTTCCCTCCCCCAAAATGCAAATGTTTCCTAGCTGCAGATACAATGCAATGTCCTTCCCCCCCCCCCAACTGCGTTCATCAAAGAGGAATGAGTATCATTTAAGATTCCTGAACCTGATATCTTCATACTTCCATCCATAGCTTCATAGTGGAACCTGAAGTCCATGCTAGGTTATGGAACAGTAATTTATATTAAGCTGCTGCACTTCTGCAATTTATGAGTTATCCAGTCAGTACAACATCAGGACTACCTTTGCATATTCTATGCATATAAACAGCTACAACTGTCCCAAAGATGTGCTAACTAGGAAAATCTTAGATATGAAACTCTTTGTGAATAAGTAACTTAAGGTCTAGTCTTTCCTTCTAAGACACCTGAATAGCTAACATTGCCTTCTCCAAGCTGGGATCATTCAAATGAGTTGGCTTAGAAATAGCACAATCCCCATCCAGCAATATGGAACTTGAAGCTCAACACATCCAAGGTTTTACCAGTTGGGTATAATACACGCAAAATATTTTAGACAGTCCTGTTTTCCAGAAAGGTTTAACACTATTTTAAAAGGTTTAGGAACACCTTCTCCCAGTAAAGTGTTGACTGAAGTTTCAATGTGTAAATATCTTGAGTAATCTTATATGTTCAAATAATAATAAACAGACATGGTTAAAAGCAAAATGAAATATAACACACTAAATTGGGACCATGGAAGTTGCAATCCAAACTTATTCAGTGAAATAAGTTCCACTAATTTGACAAAGTTAGCTATATTTCCAAGAAAATGCGATGAGGATGGAGATATGGAGAAGTGTGCAATTCACATATTTAACCAGATTAAATCATTGTAGTGCTTGGTTTGTCCTCATTCACTGACACTTCTCTTTAACAGCTACTACATAACGGTGGCCGTTAAAGCATAAAAATACTGCAACCCTGTAACCTTTGTGATATTGATTTCTGATACAGCGTATAAAGAGGTTTTCCATCAAGCCTGAAAAAATATGTGAAAAATATGAAACCCATTTAAATCAGGAGTGGAGTGGGGCGTTTTAGATTTATAGTATTAAAAGAAGAGTTTTGTGTAATACTGAACTAGCAGAGAAGGCCCATTCGCCTTATCTGGAAGCTGGTTCTGTAATTAACCAATTTTCAAAGGAATAAACTGCCAAAACCAGCACAAGGAAATACTTAAGGCAGATAGTGTCACTTAATAAGGAGCAGAATGTAGGCTCAGAGGATAACTAAGTTTGCAATTGGAAGGTCCCCTTTACCATACTCATTAGTCTTCTTACAAATGCCATGGTAGCCCGTGTTAGTTACACCCTTATAATTTCTGTTAAGAGACTGAATTATTTTATACTTAAAGTCATGTTGAATTTAATCTAGTCTAAGCCATTAGCGGAGAAATCATAATTTGTATTAATCTATCCCTGATTTAAAAATAATATCGCCAACCCAGACCTGCATCTCTTTATGTTTTTCAAGAAATGAAAGAGTTTAAATGAAGACATTTTGTTGCATCTACACATTAAATTTGTTGGATACAATCAGTGACTCATAGTCATTGTTTTTCCTCTGTAGCTTATAATACATATGCTGTTGCTGCCCCAGAACCCGCAATGCCCTATGCTTGACGTAGCCCCTTTATCTTGTAAATATTTTTGGAATGCCCCTAGATAAAATGAACTCAACGGAGGAAGTTTTTGGTGAAGGGGGAAAGGTGGGGTTGTCTACTCCTTTCACCTTCGGATATCAGATAAGTCAGAAGGTTCATCTCTCTGATCAAAGTTCTCATGAGTTGCTTTGGAATTATGACTCCCGGATTTAGTGCGAGAGTGAGCATTCATAGGCAGCCTGCTACCTCTTTCCCCTCTAGGATTTTGAGAATTCTCTCTGGTACCAGACTGAGGATGAATTACAAGGTTTCCTTGGCCAGTGGATATTCTTGAGACTTCATTTGGCTTTTTCTCAGATTCCAGGGTAGACTCTCCATGTGGAACCACAGTACAGAGGCTCAGGATGGAGCACAGACTCCCCCAATTCTGCTCACACTGGGCCTGGACACTCTGGGTGATGGCCTCTTTGACTTCTTCTCCACAAGTGAGCAGTATATTCACCAGATCAACATACGGTCTGAGAAAAAATGAATATATATATAAAGTTATGGAAGAGTAGCAGATGCACTCAAATTTACTGCAAATCAGTAGCTATATTATTTTATCCATCCAGGGGTGGCCAAACTATGGTTCTTTGAGGACCTGTGGACTTCAACTCCCAGAATTCCTGAGCTAGCCATGCATGCATGGCTGGCTCAGGAATTCTGGGAGTTGAAGTCCACAGGTCCTCAAAGAACCATAGTTTGGTCACCCCTGGATTAGACCAATATATCATATTTTCATTAGAAGTTGAATATTTCTGACTCTGACACACACATGCTCCAATTTTATCTACATTCTCCAATTTTCTCCCATAGCAACAAGATTCTGATCCCCCCATGCAGTTTGATTTGCTATTTCTAAACCATTTCTGGGAAATCACTATCTCAATAGAATGTATCAGTGGTCACCAACCGGTGGTCCACGAGAAAATTTTGGTGGTTCGCAGAAAACTCTTTGCATTTTTTTATATTGCACTAAATCAGGGATCCTCAAACTACAGCCGAAGCAATTACTCCTGCTCGCTGAAGGATGAGGTCCTTCAGGCAATTAACTTGGCTGCCTGTTTAGTAGCTCCAGCTCTTCCCTCCCTCCCTCCCTGGGAGTCCAGCTGCTTCAGTGAGTGGCGCGTGAAACTTCGGCTGGGCTCCTCGAAAGACAGAGTTTGCAGGGGGATGATCTAGTGCCTGGGCTGGCTACAAGACAAACAATCATTCTTGGCCGTATTTGAGATTCCTAGCTACAATGGACAGCAAACCTAGGGTTGACCCCGGGCGCTTCTCTCTGCTAACAGGCGGCCAAGCTAAGTGCCTGAAGTACCCCATCCCGTCACTAATTCATATTAGTGGTCCACAAGATTTAAAATTATGAATTTAGTGGTCCCTGAGGTCCGAAAGGTTGGTGACCCCTGGAATATATTATCCTAATGAACATTCAGTGAGTTTGAATTAATCTTTAAAATCCATGACTGCTTTCACTGAAGAAACTAGAGTTACTAATCAGGGAACGCTAGAGGATGTGCAAAATAGAAAATACAGTATGTCTTGTCAGAAAGAGTGCAAACTATCATGTTCTAGAATTCTGGTCAACCACTTCATATTGGCTGCAGATCAGCAGGAAAACAAAAGCAAGGATTCTTGCATTGTTCTTGAAGATCTGTCATGATTATGTGAGTCAAATAGGTTAGGATTGACATGCAGCACCCACTTTTTCCTTTCTCACCAAAGCATGTATACTGGTCTTCTTGCCCCATCTTCCCAGACCCTTCTGCTCCCTCCTTCATCAGTCAATGCCAATATCCCAGTCCAGCATATCCCACTATACCTCTCTTCACATCTCTCCAACCTCTTCCTGTCCTTGCCTTGCCTCAGCTGACACCAATGTATTGGCCTCTTCCTTAGTGCAATGGTCTTGGGAGTAAAGAACAGATTTCAAGCATGACATGCCTCACCCAGCCCAATCTTCCCACTCTCTTCTTACTTTCTTCTCCTGCCTCAGCTATCTGCAAATGCTGACTCTCGTTTCTCATGCTTGCTCCACTTTTGAAACACTTCTGCCTAGGACAAGTACATTTTGGTCCATATGCTCATCAAAACAGCCCTATTCTGTTTTGTAAGTGGACTAAAGCATCCAAACGGCAACTTTCAGTTTGGGCCATGGATCATCCAAAACAGCTTTATGGAATACTTTATGTATTGAATGTTTGCATGTCTCTAGAAGAAAATAGAGTGCAAATCTCCTACAAAAAAACAAAACAAAAAACCAGTAGGATATTGCCACCTACTAATCAATTATGTATCTATGATTATCTGTGGTAACTACAAGTAATGAAAAAGTAATAGTTTCTCAAAATTCTTTACAATTGGATGTAACAACCTTCCTTATTCTGATATCCTAAAATGTGCTGGCTGCAACTCCAACAATTTCCAATTCGCATGACTAAGAGTTATATAAAATCAGAGTTGGTATGTTTTCCAGAGGGCTCATTCACTGTCCAAGATGAGATTCTTCAGATGTATTCTTCACTTTACTAACTAATTTGTGATTTAATTGAAGAATCACTAATTCTCTCTTTTTCTTTTGAGTTACTTTTTGTTTCCTGCTTCAGCATTAGCAACCAAGCAACAAGGCTCCCTTGGATACAGCACATGTAGTAACTAGTTCTCTGATATTAAGAGTCTTTGCTCTGCTGGTTTACAGAGGCATCCTGTGTTTTGGGGAAATTGTCCTTTGCCTTACTGTCATTAATTAGATCTACAAGATACTACTCCATCTCTGCAAAGTTGGAGAACTTTTCATATGATTCTACACATTAAATGGGTAGTACACTTTAAATTTCAGCAAATAGACGTGACAGGTAATCCCACTGTCACCTTTAGGTCATTATATCTGCTGCAGAATATTTTAGCTTAATGGAGGTATTCTGTTTAACTTTAGATTTTATATTGGCAAGAACATTATAATAAGCAAGAGGTCTTTTTTGCCCACAAATCTCAGACTTTTTAGTGCTGGGGAATTTGCTCAGTTACTGGTTTTGAGACGAATGACAGAAACTGAATACATTCCAATGTTGAGTCTCTTCCTAGAATTATGGTTCACAAATCTTGCTAATTATCTTCCAAATCCACATAATATAGGATGACAGCATCAGCCATATAATTGCATGATTCTTCAGTGTAAGACCACATTTTTCATTAATCTAAGACATAGTAGTTAAACATACGATAAACAGCCAGTAATTTATGTTATTAGTTTCCACTACTCTTCAAATATTTAATGCATGAGCACCATGCCTAATAAGGTATTTGAAATACTTTTATATAGTGCTATGAACAACCACTGCAGAAAAATAGAAAGACTATAGGTAGTCCTTGACTTAGGACAATTGAACCTAAAATTTATGTTGCTAAGCAACAGTTGTTAAGTCAGTTTTACCTCATTTTACCTTTCTTGACACAGCTGTTAAGTGACTCACTGAAGTTAGTCGCTAAATTAATAACCTGAACTGAAGTTAGTCGTTAAATTAATAACCAGTTCTCTGATATTAAGAGTCTTTGCTCTGTTGGTTTACAGAGGCATCCTGTGTTTTGGGAAAATTGTCCTTTGCCTTATTGTCATTAATTAGATCTACAAGATTAAGTCAATTTGGCTTCCCCATTGCTTGTCAGAAGGTCCCAAAATGTGATCATATGACCCTGGGACACGGCAACTGTCATAAATATATGCCAGTTGCCAAATGTCCGAATTTTGATCATATGACCATGGAGATGCTGCAACTGTTGTTAAGTGTGAAAAATAGTCATAAGTTACTTTTTTCAGTGCTGGTGTTAACTCTGAATGGTCACTAAATGAATGGTTGTAAGTAGAGAACTACCGGTGGTATAGAAGTCAGTCTAAATTGGCCTATTTTGAATATGTAATTAGAGTTTAAGGCAGCGATTAGTGAACATTTTGGATTGCAATGATTTGATTCCATTCTTTAGGATACCAGCTCATTATGGGCTTATGGGCTCATTAAAGACATTACCCAATGGACCCTATGGGGTCAGGTTTTTATCATGAAGCCAAAGCAAAGAAGGTAGATAGAAGAGGGAGTCTTCCTATCTAGAAGAATGTTGGCATTTTCTTTTGTTGTTGTTACAAATGACTTAATCCTCACTAAACTTTGAATTATGCTGTTGCTTACAAACACAGTAACAGACGAAGCCTAGACAGTTTATAGGGGATGGGGAAATTTGGGGGGAAATGGACAATTCAGGCCTCTTCAAGATGTTATGAAGTATGAACTGTAGATATGTGTTTAAATGAAAAAAAAATTCTCCCCATGGAAATGGTATAAATCTTAAATGCCATATAAACAAAAAATGTACAGATCTTCACAGTTCCTGTGCACAGATAACTATATAATTATAGTTATATAATTATATATAACTATATATATATAACTATATATATATATATATAAAACTATATATATATATATATATATAACTATATATATATAACTATATATATATAACTATAACTATAACTATAACTATAACTATAACTATAACTATAACTATATATATATATATATATATATATATATATATATATATATATATATATATATATATATATATATATATATATATATACACATACACACACACACACACACACACACACACACACACACACATATAGTTATATGTATTTCTTACTCCAGGGTGTATTGATGTTTATAGTAGTCACAAAAGAAGGATGCTCTTGCACTTGCTTACTCTTACTGAGTTCTGACCTAGAGATGGTTATTCTGGCTCTCTACTCGGCCCTAACGTCCTGGAACTGGCCAGAAGCTGGAAGCAGCAACTGCTTATTTAGAGTTAGTTATAAAGAATGATTAAAGAATATTATTGTCTATATACCTAATGCCGTGTAATGGAGTGAGCTCCCGTTACTTGCCCCAGCTTCTGCCAACCTAGCAATTCAAAAGCATGTAAAAATGCAAGTAGAAAAATAGGGACCACTTTGGTGGGAAGGTAACAGCGTTCCGTGTGCCTTCGGCATTTAGTCATGCCGGCCACATAACCACGGAATCATCATCAGACAGCGCTGGCTCTTTGGCTTAGAAATGGAGAAACATTAGAAAACCCCATATTTTTCTACTGTTTTACAAATTTTCCAGAATCGTTACATCTTTAGGTCAAGCTGAAGGAAGAATAATTTATTTACTGTTGTCTAATACCAAGTATTGGAAAAGTTGAACATTTGGTCTGAAATTTAAATGCCCTCCCTTTTTGTGGTTAATTATGAGAGTATGAGAGTAAAATTCCAGCCTTACACAGCATATAAGTAGATCCCCATCTCCATTTAGATCTATGTTTATCTTATTTCCTTGAATAATTCTTATAATTCTTTCTTTTTTTTGTGGAGGAACAGAACAATCCTGCCAGGGAAGCTTGCTGTGGATTTTGGGACATGTTCTCTTGTGTGTGCTTTGTTTGGCCGGGCCATGATTAGTGTTGCATCTCCCCATCAAATTGAATTGGGAAAAGCACATGGCGTTCTTTCCCGGGCAAGTTCAGTGATGATGTGCAATCTGTCAGCTTCTCCATCTTGCCACAGAACACTGTCTGCAAACCACTGAACTAAACTATCACATTTAACTACCAGTCATTTATAATTTAGTTGGTTGCCAATTTCATGGAAGGGGCCCACAGGAATCTGAAGGACATATTTGTCTCACTCAGCATGCAAGAGGCATTTGTCTTGGCACTCCGTGGCAGAATTACTCAAGGAGGCAAAATTACTTAAGACATTATTTCACCCAGCATGCAAGAGCTATTTGACTCGCCACTCCAATGCAGTATCAGTACTGGTCTGAAACTGAAGCAAAACCTTTATTATCCCTGACACCATTCCATCTTTCAAGAAAAGGGAAAAAATAATAATCCCACAATCCTATCTGCCATTAAAATGATCCGAGTTATATTCTCTATAGAATATGCATGATGCAACAAGATCCACAAATGAATGATACATTGCTTGTACACAAAGCATTAAAAAAAATCAGGCACATTTGAGTGTTGCACTAGGATTATAAGTAAAACACTGTAGACCACGGGTGTTAAACTTGATCACATCACATGACATATTGCGATGTTTTTTTGCCTTTGTGGAGTCCGGGTGGGTGTGGCTTGCAGATTGACACCCCTGCTTTAGGCCTTTAACCTACCACTGAAGTAAACTGCAATGCAATATTACAAATGCTAAGGAATAGCCAGTAAAAAGGATTGTACAAATGGCTGCAATTCTGAACTAAATAACATAAGCGCACCAGCGTGCCTACCATCCCTGTCCTAATGCTCCCTTTTATTCGTATCATTTTCATGTATTCATAATTATGCTTTTATATCTGTTATCTAATACATGCCTGACGAAATAAAATAAATAAATAAATAATAACACATTTGAATGCAGGTCAGATGTTCATGAACACATTCTTGCCAATAAATATATAAGCAATATCAATAGGCCTAGAGTTAATTTATTACTGTATTGTACTTTTGAGGAGCCTTCTGTTTGCTTTTTGTTGGTTTTATAAATGTTTTAGTTTGGATGGTTTGTCTGGCTTTATCTGTTTTTATGGATTTTTTTTTAGTTTTGTATGCCGCCAAGAGTCCATTGGAATTGGGTGGCTATAACAAATACGAATAATCTAATAAGCATAAATAAACAAGGCAGATTATTATTTTCTGAAGTGAGGCAGAGAGAAATGTAAAACGGTACCTCTTTTAAGATAAAGTGTTCTAACACATCTCCATCTTAGACTCAACTACTTAGCCTTGAATTTAACCATACTTCAAGATATGTAATTATGTGCCCTGAATTTTACTCTTTTAGTAGATACCATGTGCAGGCAGAAAATATTAGGTACCTTAGTAAATGTCATGAACTATTTTATGGTTGATAGTATTTTATAGTTTGTGACCTTGTACTAAGACATTGTTTTATATGTAGGATAAGAACTATACAATTGTAATATGCTATAATTATGAACAAGTTACTGAAAAAAGAGTTTCTTCAGGATAGACAACTTTACTCCCAAGTTCCTTGGTTCTTTCCATACAGCAATGTACCGTATATACTCGAGTATAAGCCGAGTTTTTCAGCCCACTTTTTGGGCTGAAAAAAGCCGCCTCGGCTTATACTTGAGTCAGTGAAAAATTTGCCCGAAATGGAGGAGAAAAAGGGGCGGGGCCATGCCGCTGGGTGACACTCGTGAATGGCCCGGCGCCCCTGTGAGTTTCCCCTCCCTCTGTGTCAGTTTGCCGCGCAACGCGCTCCGCACCATCCCCCCTCCTCACGTTCTAATGTAATGCAGGGCTGTCTTACAATTCCCCTTCCTCCCCCTCCTGCCGCTCTGCAGTGATGTCCCACCTCCTCCTTAGTTATTGTTGATACCATATTGTTTTTATTGACCCTCTTTTCCACTTACAGAGCTAGTTTACTGTTTTTCTTTGAAATAAATATTCAAAAACATTATTGGTATCTATTTTTATTTTTGAAATTTACCGGTAGCTGCTGCATTTCCCACCCTAGGCTTATACTCGAGTCAATAACTTTTCCAGTTTTTTGTGGTAAAATTAGGTGCCTCGGCTTATATTCAGGTCGACCTATACTCGAGTATATACGGTAGTTATTATCTTAGTTTACAGGTATATGGGTCTGTAAAAGGAATTCTGTTCCTACTCCAGAGCGGAAATTCTATTCCATTTCTGCAGCATGAATCTATTTGCAAAAAGCAAAGAAGTTCCACAAGGGAGCATTTTCCAGAACAGATAAGAAAGGAGACTCTATCCTCAGAGAGCAGCCATGTGGAGCTGAATGAACACAGTTGCAGATCTTCTCTCATGGTGATTCATGTATTGAGTTTCCTAGTTCCAAGTGAGATGATTTTTACTAGTTTTTTATTATTTAATTTATTTGCTTCCCATCTTGCACTTGAAGGCTATACTGAGCATCTTTACTATCTGTTCAAAAAACACTGATTTATTATCTCCAACACCAAGCAATGCAAAGCAATTAATTAAGTGTGGAATTGTAGATGAAGTAAGAGAAAGAGTACAGCGGGAAGTTGTTTTATCAACAACTGTTGATGTTAATTTTAGAAGCATTAAAAATGTTTCCAGATTTAATGGTTAAGTTGCTGTCAAAACTGCATTATTTTTAAAGGTATTCTGATCCAAACAAATGTCTAACACAGAATTCACTGAAAATTTTAATTTAAAGGCCTCGTAATTGTAGGTTTTCAATATCTGTTTGTTGTCATTCTTGGAGCAGAAAAAATAAGCTTTTGAATAAGAGATTGGAGGAGTTAAGTGGAGTATTTGTACCTATATTTTGGCAGGTTAGATATTAAGAGTTAAGGTTTCTGCCAGCCATTCACAAAAATTTGGCTTCAATAGAATTCTACATGTTTTAAGTTTCAGCAAATACTGAGAGGTTATGTGTTGGTGAGGACTGGCATTTTCCTTCACGATGTGTAAGCCAATTATGCAACATGTGCTGCAGCAACCAGAAGCACCCACAGAATACTTACAAACAGTGATGGGGGTAAAAATGTCAAAATGGTGAGCATGATCCAAACCCCACCTTTTTAAAATATGCTTTGCATGCATATAAAAAGAGTATAGAAGCCCTATTGGCGCAGTGGTTAGAATGTGGTATTGCAGGCAAGTTCTGCCCATAGCCTGGAGTTCGATCCTGAAGGGGCTCAAGGTTGACTCAGTCTTCCATTCTTCTGAGGTCGATGAGGACCCATATTGTTGGGGAAAATATGCTGACTCTGTAAACTGCTGAGAGAGGGCTATAAAGCACTGTGAAGCGGTATATAAATCTAAGTACTATTGCTATAGGACACAAATAGTATAGTTATGCCTTCCATCTTGATGTTTTCTACCTCCTTGGTGGATGCCCCTGCTTCTCTATATGATAATGTAATTATTTTTTTTCTCTTACATAGAAATTCTACACCATGGCCAACCCTCACATTATAATAGGAGCAGATCTATATTCAAACTTGAGCACGTCCTCATTTCTGTGTGCGAGATAATCTTATTTGTCTTCTTCCTAATGCATGAATCTGAACAATACATTAGAAAGCAGAGGGTTTTCATAGCAAATGATCAACAAAAAAGAGAAGTCATTTTATACGTAAAACATGGTTTAATTTTACTCCATTGTTATAGCATGTAAAAATAAACCTCAGATCTCACTATTATATCTGAGTATATTAAAGGGAAAAATCTGAGAATGATCAGAGAATGTCCATTCATTTATTTGTTCAAAAAAGGAAAGGAAAAGAGTGGGCAATCCATTTTATACAGGATTTTAAAAAATTGGGCGTGGTGATTTTAGTTCACCTTTGTGGCATGGCTACAACTCTATGGGATATATCTATGGCTCATTTGTATCACTAAATGCTGTGGACTAAAAATTTCCTCTGGTTGAGATGAATAAAATTAAGCGACATGCAACTTTTCGGAACTTACGCTAGCAGATTAATTACTCCAGCTTTACTTACTCAAGTTGTAGCAAGTCTTTGAAATGAATCATCTCCACAATGACCTGGACATTCCCTTTGGCTGCAGAGCAGAGATCGTGCTTCTGATAGCATTCTCGCTGTAGCTGGAACACCATTTCTTTGATAGCAGGACATTTGCGACTGATACAACTAAACTTGTGCCGCAAGGCATGTGCCTTGCATCTCAGGGCGTCTTTAATGAAGGATTTCCCCTGAGATGAGAAAAGAAGAAAAAGCACAACTAAACTCAGGTCCATTAAGCATATGTCTTGCGATCCATCTCCATTTTTCAATTAACACCTGGAAAAGAAGTTGCTTTATTTACTCTTAAAAGTTCTAAGACACGGGTGTCAAACTCGATCACATCACGTGATGTATCATGGCGTACCGCAACGTTTTTTGCCTTTGCGGAGCCGGGGTGGGTGTGGCCTGTGTGTGATGGATCTGGCCTACCAGTTTGACAGGCCTCTTCTAAAATAACCAATATTTTGCTCTAATCCCAATCAGATAATTTCCTTCTTTGGTTGTAGCAGGTGCTCGGTGTCTGCTAGACATTTAATCCTCATTAATATCTAGCCTCCCTTTGCTGATGCCTAAACGGAGCAATTCTGAAAGTAGAGTGGGGGAAAGAGAGGTTACAGGGCTATAAAACCTGCTCCCTGAAAGCAACCCCTTTGTGAAGCAAATTATAGAGACCATCTTTACCACTTGAGCTCCTTGTGGCAAGAGGAGGGCCCCTGGTGTTGGGGGTAATTAATGGGGACAATTTCAAGCAACACAATTCTGTTTTTTTAACATAAAAATAAATTTTTATTTAATTTTTAAAAATATCCTGCCTTTATTATTTTTACAAATAAGGCAGGAAACATATCCAACACACCTTATTCCTCTTATTTTTTCCACAACAACAAACCTCTGAGGCAAGTTGGGCTGAAACAGTGTGACTGGCCCAAAGTCAACTTTCATGGTTAAGGCAGGACTAGAACTCATGGTGTCCTGGTTTTTAGTCTGGTGCTGTAGCCACTAGACCAAACTGGCTCTCTTTTATTGTCTTCCATCTTGCAAATTCTAATTAGCCAGCAATACAAGAATTTCAGAAGACGGTGTAGGACAGAGCAGAATTGCTCCTCTTATCAATGATACTTGGAGAGTTATACATAGGTTTTGGATATGCTTTCCTGTAACATATCCTGGTGAGGATCAGTCAATTCAAAACCAATGCATTATCTTCATGGCAATATAGAGTTCTCATTCGCATGCCAGCAGAAGTCAGCCTAAAATATCTCCGTGAGACTGAGACTACGTTGTGATAAAGCTTGGTACAAAAATACCAATCTGCCATTACTATTATTGTTGTGCTGTGACATCCTTCTGGAAACTGACATGCCAAGCTGACGTTACTCATTATCCTATGTGTAGTGTCTTCACTATTTGAACAGTCTGAAATCAGGCAGTACATGTAACATTCTTTGGGTAATTGTTGTTGCCAACAGTTACACTAGTCTCCTACTTGCCATGTCATGCCTAGCAGGTGAAAGCAACCCCTTCAACTTTTCACAATGTATTTGTGTATTTGAGTGATCCTGTCCTTGTTACTGTGGAAAATCCAATTAATGCAATATTGCCAGCCACTACCAAGTAAGCTACCAGCCCCAATCCCGTGCTACTGAAGAGTGTCTAGGAAGAGAGCCTCATTTTATATTGTGTGAGAGAACTCCTGCTCAAATGAGGATCTCCCAAATCTACTTCACACAACTTTCAGAAATGATGCTTAGATGAAGAGAGAATGCAAGGAGAACAAAAATCCAATGTGTCCATGCCACTTGTTTGTTCTCTTCAGGACTCTGCTTGCTTTCACTGTTTGGATAGGCTTTTCAGAGTTACTCAGACAAACTGGAAATACTTCATTCATCATGATTATGGAGGGAAATGAGGCTCTGTTGAAAAATTGAGTTTTTAAAGCTTCATCACAACCTGAAGCTAAAAAGATTCCAGAGTTCTGATGAAACCAGTGAGTTGATTTACCAATGTGCAAAGCAATCTTGCTATTAGTTGACCTCTGTGAGGCTCGCATCCTCCCCATCCCACCCTGGTTTGGGCCAAATCAAGACCTGGACAGAGTTTTATTTCCCACTCTTTCTGGAGAGAGAAAAACCTTGATGATAATGGTAATTGGCAAGAACAACCCGATTCCAATATTAAATTGGTAGCACAACTAGTATCACAGTATGCTCTTGAAAGATAGCCAGTATATAATGGATGGATTCACACACTACACAATGCCATAATGAGGTTTGTTCATGGATTAACATAATTATGTGGGCCCATCCATTATAGAGATAATGATAGCAAACCTTTGAAATATTGTATCATAAAGCATTTAGCCCTTAGAAAGATGATTTTTAAGGTGTATTTCAACCGTTCAAGGAATCATGGAAATTGGAGGAGGTAAAAGAAGACTAAAATGATTTTCTAGTTCTGAGGAGATGAGGATTTGCTATCCTAAGTATCTTCTTCCCCACTCTGGAGGTTAAGCAATGTGGCTTTTATCTTCAGAAAAACAACCCTATTTGTGTGTGTAAATAAACCCACATGAATACAGTGATGCTTCCCAATGAAAAAGTGTTATCCAATGCATTGACTAAGTCCATTAAATTCAGTAAGATTTGTTGATAAGTAAGCATGTATCCTAGGGCCGAGGTTCTATCTCTTGTAATAGTTAAAGTCTATTTCTCTCTTTCTCATTTTATCCTTTTGACCATTCAGATAAAACTTTTCAATGCTAAAAAAGATCACCTCCAAGCCCAACTCACAGCATTCTGATATGAATGTAGATTGGTTGGAATATTTTTTTAACTTCTGCAAAAGATTAGGAAGAAGATGGAAGCCTTAAAAGATTACAAAATGTCTGATTCGCTTCTAACTATACTTGTCACGGATACAAGGAAGAACTAAGCAAAGTACTAATTTAATTCCACCTCCCTTCGCTGCTATTTCTGAATATCAGTCATATTTCAGTGATAAACTATAATGTTCTGAGTAACTGGATAGCAATTATTTTTGCTGAATAGGAGATGGCCTGCTATCCCTCTTTTTAAAAAAGTTTCCACTAATCCTAGCTAATGAGCAGTCACTAATCAATAAGACATACCGATAGAAACTAATTTTCTTTTTCCTACTCAAATTTTATGACAATATAATTTTATCTGTTAAACTGGAACTTCTTCTGTTGGTCCTTCATTGCTTAAACAGATTAGATTCAAGTTGTTTTTGTCTTATAAACTACCGTGCATTTGACGGGAAGGATACTCTCTGCTAATCAGTGACAAAATATTTTATTCGTTAGTTTGGTTTTGTAATAGCAAAGGAAGAAATTTCAATATTATTTGGAGATTATTATTTTGTCATAGAAACGGTCAGCAAGAATATGAAAAATATTGAAGTGACACTTGAATAAACATACTGTTACTTAGATTTCTTTACTTAAAATATTATGGGATAATGCGCTATGGACTTGAATGAAAATCCTATTTTGACAAATGTATATCATAATATAAAGTGAGGTCTTGTAAGGAAAGAAAACGCCAAAGCAGAATATTTTTTCAAAGCTTTTCAAAACAGTAATGAGAAGATAAAAAATTCCAAATTAATTTGGAAGGAAACCTTCATTGTTATATTTCTGGAAAAGCAAATAAAAGATTTCTAGAAAAATCTGTTTTTAAGCCCCAAATTTAAACTTTTAATTAGCAATGCACATTCTGTAAATCGCCAGTCAAGTCAAATACATCTGACCAATGTAATCTTTTTGTTCTCGTTGCTGAAATGGGAAAATTGTTGTACAAGGCATAATAACAGGATGCTTCAACAATGTACAAACAGTTTGGAGAGAAAATGAAAGAGGCAAACTTCATATCAGATTCTTGCTAAGGAATGTACTTCGATGTTGGTGGGCTGCCAAGGAATTACTAGAATAAAGCAGCAGAGACAGTTACTTCCAATGACACTGTGGCTCAGTATTCATCTGCAGAAATGAATTCAAGTGATCATATAAAGGGAGTCCGAGATAAGGTTGAGCAAAAGATAATTCCTCACTTGGCGTCCTTGGACTGAGGCATCCAGAATAAAAACCCCTCCCCTTCCACTTTAATGTGCCAAGAAGCATATTACTTTAGTAACGTTTCAACTTCAGGACTTTAAGATAAATTGGAAATGCCGCCACTTCAAAGCAGCAAGAGCAAGATGACATTAAAGGATTGCCTACTGTTATATCATTGCATTATCATCCAGAATTAATTTGTTTAAATTGTCACTATGGCTTGGATCTTCCATACATAATAATTTGTACCTGGAACAATGAGCTTTCCAAATCAATAGCTCTTCTCCTAAATTCACAAGGCATCTACTATATTGTTTAGGCATGTGCTGAATTTTTTTTCTCTTTATCCAGGTTTTCACTGTGTGAATGTTATGAATAGTTTTATAGTCCTTTCTCTCTTTTAGTGTTTTTTTTCATATTGTTTGTATTTATGGTACTATTTGAATATTTCGAATTGTAAAGTACCTAAGAAAGAGGCTGCATGAGACATGAAATAGTAAGATCAAATAATTAAGGAATATCAATAAAGGAGAATATTCGTAGCTCAGGGTTGAATTGAGGGGTCCTTAGTGCTCTCTGAGCTTGCTTATTTTGTTGCAGACATTTCATTACCCTAACTAGGTAACATCATCAGTGCTAGTTAGAGTAATGAAACGTCTTCAAGAAAAGAAGCAAGCTCAGAGAGCACCAAGGACCCTTCAAATAAGGAATATTGGATGGGAATAAGTATCCATTAATCCAAACTTCTTGTTTCCACTGATCAGTGACGTATCCTTAACACAGGAGGCAAAGTGCTTTTCAAACCCAACAACAGTTTTCTTTAACAATGGAATTTTCTACTGTGTAGTCTTTTCACAATTATTTGTGGGCTGAAAATTATTTCCTGTATATATTAACCTACCACCAAGCAATGCTTTGCTATGTGTGTATTTGGTATTTCACATACAGTAGTACAATCACAGTGTTGTATCCATTCTTGTTTTATCTATAGATCTAAAGGCTCCTTATGTGGAATTGTTATATCACTGCAAGGGATGGAAAGAGAACTGCAGTACGTTAGGGCACTAAAAAAAGCTTGAATAGGTGATAAAGGTCAGATAGGTTAATAAAGAGAACATTTACAAAGAATTAATACTCTACATTATAAATATATTCTGTTCAAGGAAGTTTAAAACCTGTCTGGTTGCTCTGTTTGATTAAAACCTTAACTAGTCATTTTCATAAAAGTCCACACTACTTTATACTTTCACACTAGCCGATTCTGAGTCTAGTTGTCTATGTCTGAAATTATTGCATTTGCTTACCTGGGCATCAAACTTTCCAGCATTGTGGAGAAATGTCATGCAGATCTCATGCAAACCTCGAATCTCACAAGAGTTGTTTTCAAAGCATTCAAATACACTGCAGCCAACATCACCAGCACTGACCAGGCAGTGCTGGATTTCAGCTGAAAATGAACAGTCACCACAGTAAATGTCTATAACTATTATATATACCTGTAGGCAAAAGAATACTTGTTAACAACTTCTTCATTTCAAAAGAGGAACAGAGTGGTAATGGAGATTATTGCTTTGTAAACAATAATATAATCAGAAGAGAAAGTCACTGTAAAATCCATATCTGAACTAATTTAATGACACAAGTCAATATGATGCAGTAGTTCAAATTATTACACTGAACTGGAGAGACAAGTTAAAATCCCCATCCAGGCCACAAAAATCACTGGGTAGTCCTGAAAATCACTCTCATTTTAATCTACCTCAAAGGGTTGTTATATAGATAAATGGAATGAGATTCAAGTATACCTTTTTGATCATCATCATGTAAGGAAAGGTAATTAAAAATATTGGGTTGATTTGATCGTCATGAATTAAGGTCCAAAATTCAATATAAGTTCAAAGAAAACTGCACCCGAGAAAGTGATGCAACTATTTATTGGGTCTTCTCATCTGAACCAGTGTCCTCAAATACTTCTTTTAAAGTAAGCACATCTTTAAATTAGTGAAATCATTCACAAAGTTTCAGATAAATCTGCAGGTCAGAGCTCCCCACCCCTAATTTTCTGGTTTCCTTGACTACTCTTGAAAATGGATTATATTTTTTTCTATTCTATGCATATTTACCAGCATACAACAACATTGTGTTAAATGAGTTAAATATCAAAGTGAAACCCAGATCACTGACAACAGTAATAGAAAAACTAGACATTTTGCAACCACCTCCTCCAAGGATATCCAAGCCACATAAGACCCCAGAGATTTCCTTCTAATACATTACAGAAAACAGGAATGTCTAAAAAGGGCAAGTACAAGCCAATCCTGGGATTAGTTGCATAGAAATAGAATACTGCAAAAGAAATAATGCAGCCAACCTCTCCTTTAAGGGGGGAGGGGGGAAGGAGAGATCCGACCAGTCTTAAAAAGCAAAAGGAGATATGCCTTCTTTTCAACGAGGCTGCCTGCGCTGTTTTATACAGAAAGGGGAAGCTGCACATTAGCAAAGAGGGAAAAAGTGTTCCTTTGTCCAGCGTTGTGTAAGTGTGGAGCTTGGATTTTTTTTTTTGTAGGGTTTAGGTGCGGAGCCCAGTTTTTAGCTTTACCCTGCACCGGATCGCATGCGAGAGTTTCGATCACATGCCCTGACCTCCGCGGGCTGAGCGTTGCCTGGAGGGCTGATTCACGTGTGGACGTAGTTGTCTACTCCTGGCATCATATGGGCAAGCAGGCATATATCCTGCTTGCCCAGTAGCTTCAAAGACTTGGGGCAGCCAGCGCCCCTACTGTGAACAAGTGGGGAATAACCCGGGAAGGGGTCTCCCAAATGTCTTTCCATTTATGCTAGGCAAAGGACCCAATAAGATGATTTTTGAAAAAGCTAAAAGGATGGGAGAAAATACCCCCCCACACTAGTTGGATGCCTCGCTTGCAGCCGAAAAAGGATCTTCAGGACTTTTGTTCGAGCCTAGTCACCTCTGAACGTCTTCCCCCTACTGCATTAAATGCTAAACCTGCGCCGACGCCTGTGCCCTCCCCTCCTTCTGCCTTCCTTTTAATTTAGAGGGTGGGGGCTGAGATATTTAAGACGTGCAAAAGCAAACGCGGTTCTCGCAAGCTGCCCTTCTAAGCGTGGGCTTTTATTTTAAAGCGGAGCAAGAGAGCGCTGTCCTTCCGATGATGATAATCTATCTTGGTTTAACTTTCCCTACGGGATTGCTTTCCCTGTGGGACGACTTTCTTTGCCTAGTTAAAAGATGGAAGTGTTGCCTCTATATACAGTAGTTCAAATGGTGGAACACGTGCTTGGCTAGCCAGAGCTTCCAAGCTACTGCAAGCACTTCTATTTCCTTCGCCGACTTCTGCTTGTCACTCCCAGCGCCTATATACGAACGGTGCTTATCACCTAGCGACGCAACTCCTATCTCAGGCACACGCTGCACTAAAGTGTAGCGTTATTATATCACTAAATCCCCGCACACCTGGTTCTGGACTTAAAACGCAGCTTCCTCGCCTCAGAAACCGAACCGTGCACGGGTGCGTTTCGATCCTCAAAGAAATAATCGCGTACCTGAATTTTGCAGAGACATCCGCCCTTTTTGCTGAGGAGCTCTGTCCTGGCCACCTTCCGGAGGATGCGTGGCTTCGGTGCCCACTACCGCATCCACACTTGCAAAGACCAACGCCAGGGCCACCAATTTCCGTAAGCACTCTGCACACATGGTCCTTGTGTGTACCCAAACCACGCCGACTTGGAGGCCGCCAAGCCCCCCCTCCGCGCCCTTCTCTCTCGGCTTCTTTTGCGAAAGACCCAGAATCTCCTACCGTCCCAAGTACGCAGAGACAGCGCGAAGCGAACGGCGCTGATAGAAGTACTGAAAGTGGCCCGGAAAGGCAACGGATGGTTCCTCAAATACGTCTCAAAGCTCGGGTGTCACTTGAATGAAGGAGTCCAGCAGATGTTGTCCGCCAACCTGACCAACCGGAGCCTCTATTTCACTCTGACACCACGCTCGGGGGCGTGGCCTCCCCCAAAGTATTACTACGCAACTCGAGGGAGCCGCGGTTATATCTCGGGATGCGAAGTTGCTGCATCAAACTGCAGGTTGCAAAAGCAAGCAGCGGCGGTCGCGTTTAAGTTGATCGCGACAAAGCCAAGGGCTTTGCATCGAGTGCAAGATCGGCGGGAAAAGCCACGCTATTGCAGTGGAAGAGAACAGGATTTGGAGTGATTTAAATTCTCCCCTCCATTAATTTAGTATACCCCCCCCCCCTTCTGTACGTAAGCAGACGACCATACCTACCGGTGATGCTAGCAAAAAAAAAAAAAAGCGCCAAGGTAGACAAAGGCCACTAGTTAAGGAGAAATTTCTTTAGGTAAATGGAAGATTCTCTTATCTTGTGTAACAGCACACGGAATTAGTACGAATAGCAAAAGGCGCGACCTGGGGGTAGGTTGCGAAGATCCAATTTCGAATGAGACACGGTGGCAAGAGAAGCCTAAAGCATTTGCAATCTGCTCTGAAAAGTGGAAGGGCCGAGTTTTGATTCGAGATCCACTTGAGTTTCTGGGTCCGACCCAGAGGACTCTTAAATTGGGAAGCGCCCGCGCGCGCACAATACTCATGCACGCCCAGGTTGATGATACGAGCAGCCTTTTGATGATCTGGGTTCATTTTCTTTATAACTTAAGTTTGCAGCACGAGGCGTTTTATAACTGCCTAGAACTCCTGTTCCCTTCCTTGAAACGGGGTGGGAGTGTTTGTGCCCTTTTGCTGAATGGAAAAATAAAGATAGACAATGTTCCAATGGGGGGGGGGGAGAGTTGAGTTTGCTCCATATTAAACCGTCTCCATCTCCGATCTTACCGCGCTCCCGGTCACGAGGATTTCAATTTGCAGGCCTGCGCATTACTATAGGGGAGGGGGGCGAGAACCCTTTCTTCTGTAACTCCACCGCAGTCGTTGCATCATCTATGTTTTATACTCACGAATTTGCTTTAAAAAAAAAAGTCCTGCCCTCCTCCCCCCCCCCCACGTCTGCATGAAACCTGAAGCAATTGAAACCTTTTCTAAGGACAGTGAAGTGGGTGGGTCCCACCTCGAATTCTCGCCGAAAGCAAACCTTCCGGGCTGAGTCATCCGGGGGCCGCTAAGTGCAAACTACGATATCATCAATTCAAATCAAGCGACCACCACCTCCCCATTTGCTTAGAGAGGAAGGCGGGAAAAGCAGGTGGCGGCGTTGATGGGCTGAGGGGGCGCGCCTTTTTTTTTAACCCTCTCCCGCCTTCCTGCATTGAAGCTGCGGCAACCGACTTGGGAAATTTCATCAGACGCGCCACCAACTTCTTGCCTCTAGCGCTGTACTGCGAAGGAAAGGCGATGCGGACTCCCCGGGCCTGTCTGGCTAGTGCGAGCGAAGCTGCTAGCCGAGGAGGAGGAGGAGGAGAAAGAGCAGACGGCTCAGTCCCGGCGCTCTAGGTTAGGGCCGGGCCAAGCTGACTTCCCGGAGGAGGAGGGGCGGCGCAGCGCAGGGAGGAATGTCTTCAGCTGCCGCCGCCGCCGCGGTTCTCCTGCTCCCAGCTGTCAAAATGCAGTTGAGAGAATCCACTCACACCTCTAGCAGCAAGCGGTGTTCTGGGAGGAAGACGTGACACTACGCGGCAGAGCCATGGACGTCCCTTCTTCAACTCCCCCCCCCCACGCCTCACCCAGCGCCAGGCATAGAAACCACGCTTCCTTTCAAGCCGCCTCCTGTACAAAGCATCACAAAGTTTCTTTGTTAAGATTTTTTTTCCAGGCCTTGCGTTGTGGAGAGAGAGAGAGAGAAAAGAGGGGAGGATAATTCAGGGGAAGATTATTTTGTGGGCTTGGGCTTTTTATTTATGACGGATCCCGGGTCATTCCTTCCAATAGTTACCATGCCTTTCATCTGCAAAGGTTTTCTCAAGGACCATTAAAAGCTGAAAATAATTGTTTATATGCCGCAAGCCAAACACTCAGAACAGTAACAATTTAAAACAATAGACAAAGCCTGCAGAGTGCAACATTTAATTAAAAGCAAACCTGGAATAGAATTTTTAAGACACTTCTGAATGCTAGTAAAGACGTATTTTTTGCATATGGGGAGAGGGGGTATTCAAAAAAACCATTGGGCTGCCACCACTGAAAAAGTCCTGTGTTCAATGGATTAACATGCCACCATATTCTAAGTTCCCCAGTCACAGGTATGCATCAGTGGTGGGTTGCTCCTGGTTCGGCCCAGTTCTAAGAACCGGTAGCACCAGTGGTGGGAGGCTCTGCCCACCCGCCCGTAACGCTTCTGCGCATGTGTAGAAGTGGCGCGCACGCGAACCGGTAGTAAAGGGTTTTAGAACCCACTACTGGTATGCATGACTGAATTGAAAAAAAGATTATTTTGAGAAAAGATGGAGGATTTACAGGTTTAACTAGAGAAGAAAGAGACTCACAAAAATGAAGGTGAAGTTTACTATAAAATGCCTATCAGTAGTTTACTCTGCAAAGTATGCTTAGGTATGGATTCATTTGCAACATGGTGCTTTCACCTGGTTAACTGAAAACACAAAGACCTTGCATTGCTCCTGAATTAAAATGCTGTTGAGTGGGTACCAAATAATGCTAGCATGAAACTGGCTCTCCCATTGTGTCCTTTGGTCACTGCCTCTGCTAAATCACTGACAAATGGTATCTTGATTCCACTGATACATCCACTATCTTCAAGGTGATTTCTAACTTTGTTGCCATACCCTTTCAGCACATAGGATGGCTCATGGCTATTTCCATGCTCTCTTTCAATTCAGCTCTCTTTCTGGGCCTTTGCCCACTACTGATAAAGGGTATTCCTCATGCATGTCTAACTGTGTACAAACATGCTCCGACAACGTATTTTTCCTTTCCTGTCTCCTGATGTTGCTTTGATCTGAAGTGAAATGGTTTTAAGTTGTCTAGCTATAACTGATGTTAAAGTAATGCTTTTCCCCTCAAGCTAATGGCATTTAACAGTAGCCATAATTTGTCTAAAATCTTTTATACTTCACCATTTTGGAAATTAAGTCAGGTAATGAGTAGTGGATGGGATCAAAACAGCTGATAGTGGATGTTTCAGGTTAATGTTGGAGTGCTCCTTAACTTTTCCCTGATTAACCTCATGTATAGGTAGTCCTCTACTTATGACCACAATTGATATATTTTTCTTGTTAAGTGAGACATTTAGTGAGTTTTGCCCCATTTTATGATCATTCTTGCCACAGTTGTTAAGTGAATCACTGCAGTTTATAAGTTAGTAACCTGGTTGTTAAGTGAATCTTGTTAGATCCGGAGATGAAAGGACGACATGAGACTGGAGTCAAAACAACCAGTCTTTATTCATAGGAACAGCAACAGAACAGATAAGACGCTAATGCAGTAGATCGGTACAGAATTCTCCTCAGCCGCGTTTGACAGCTCTATTTAAGGCGGCTGTCAAACGCGGCAGCCAATTGGGGAGCTGGCTTCTCCCGCTTTAGCAGCCGTCCAATCAGTGGCGACGGCTGCTGTTGCTGACGACGTGGGAGGACGTAACACCCCTCCCTCCCCGGAAAGAACACACGTAGTCTTCCAAGTAGGCTGGGCGCCTGCGCAGCCTCATGGACCGCCTCAGTGGTGCAGGGCTGCTGGGAACAGCCGGCAAAACTTCGGACGGAGTTGGGGAGGCTTCCGGAGACAATTGCGGACTGCTGGCTGGAGAGGAACAACTAGCGGTGGCCAACGGAACAGCAGCAGGTATGTCAACAAGCGGCTCGGCGGGGTCAGGCGGGTCAGCCAACGGCACGGTTAATTGCGGGGAAACCAAATCTGGAACTTGGGTGCTGGGCACCAAGGTGGATTCTGCCAGGCTGCGCCCTCTGAGCTGGTCAAGGTGCCGCCTCCAGATGCGGCCATCCGCTAATTGGACCCTGTAAGAGCAGGGGCCTGTTAGCTCAGTGACAAGGCCAGGCAACCAACGCGGCTCCCCCCCATACTGTTGTGCAAAAATGGCATCGCCCACCATAAAACCCCGCCCCCTGGCGTGCAGGACAGGGGAAGGCTCAGATGTGTAACCTGGGTGCAGCCTGTCCAAGTCCGTTCTCAGGCGACGGCCCATGAGTGTTTCAGCTGGGCTTCGATTTGTGGCAGGGCAGGGGGTGGTGTGTTGAGCCAGGAGATACGCGGAGACCCTGTCCTGCCAGTTCACAGCCCCCCAACGGCTTAGAGCCTCCTTGGCAGACCTCACAGCCCTCTCAGCCCGGCCATTGCTCGCAGGATGCCAGGGAGCGGTCAGGGCCTGGCGGATGCCATGTGAGGATAGGAACAGGTGGAACCTAGTGGATGTGAATTGGGGACCATTGTCTGACACCACAACGTCAGGGTACCCATGGGTAGCGAATAACCTCATCAAATATCGTATCAAGGAGTCAGAGGTGGTGTTAGTCATCAATTCCACTTCAACCCACCCAGAAAATGCATCCACTACTACTAAGAATTGGTGACCCTGATAGGGGCCTGCAAGGTCAAGGTGAATGCGAGACCAAGGCCCCCTAGATATCTCCCAGGATCTCGGGGGGGCAGTGGGCGGAGCCGACCTTGAGGATTGGCAGGTTTGGCAGGTTTGGCATAGGGCCACCCATCTCTCAATCTCCTGGTCCATCCCTGGCCACCAAACATAACTCCTTCCCAGAGCTTTCATCCTGACCACCCCTGGGTGGCACAAATGTAAACGTTCGAGGATGGGCCTATGTAGGGGAGGAGGTGCAACTACCCTGGTGCCCCAAAGAAGGCAGCCCTGTTGTGTGGACAGCTCCAGGTGGCGGTGATGATAAGGCAGGTAGTGGTGTTCCACGGATCCCGGGGGCCAACCCCTCATCACCCAGTCGAGAACTTGCCGAAGGATGGGGTCGCGTGCAGTGTGTGTGGCAATGTCTGAGGCTTGTATGGGGCGGGGGCTAGTTCCTCAATCTGGAGTATTTCAGATGCTGGTGCAGGGTCCTCAATGGAGAGGGGTAAGGGGCAGCGGCTGAGGCCATCAGCATTCGACATGGCCTTGCCAGGCCTGTAGGCTAAAGAGTATGAATATGTTGTGAGGAATTCCATCCAGCGGGACATGCGGGGAGACAAATATTGAGGTGTTTGGCGGTCGCCCGCCAAGAGCCCCAGGAGGGGCTTATGGTCAGTGAACAACTGAAATGGGCGACCATAAAGGTAGTCGTGGAAACGTTTAACGGATGCCACTAATGCCAGAGCCTCGCGGTCGGTCTGGCTGTAATTGCGTTCAGTGGTAGAGAGGGTTCTGGAGAAGTATGCAATTGGAGCCTCACATCCGTTAGGGAGAATGTGTGCTAGGACTGCTCCAATGCCATACGGGGAGGCATCTGCAGCTAGGGAGAGTGGCCAGTCCTGATTGTACTGGACCAGAACCGCATCAGATGTGAGGAGGGATTTGACCAGTTGGAAAGCATGGTGAGCCTCAGGCCTCCAGTGCCAGGGCCTGTTGGAATCTAGGAGCCGATGGAGGGGCTCAGCACAAGTGGCCTTCTGTGGTAGGAAAATGTTATAAAAGTTAAGAAGGCCTAAGAATGCCTGTAGCTCAGCTTTGCAAGTTGGGGCAGGGGCCTGTTTGATAGCTGCAACCTTAGAAGGGGTCGGATGGATGCCTGCTGAATCGATAAGGAAACCCAGGAACTCAACGCTGGGCACTCCAATCACGCATTTGCTGCGCTTTAACTTAAGGCCTGTCTTGCGAAAACGGAGGAGGGCAGCTCTGACTCTAGAGTGGAGCTCCTGTGGATTGTTTGCGGAAATGAGGATGTCGTCGAAGTAGGGGACGACCCCTGGGAGACCAAATAAGAGGCGTTCCATTAAGTTTTGGAAGAGGCCGGGGGCTACACTCACGCCAAACTGGAGACGGCGGCATTTTAAAGCACCCCGGTGGGTGACGATGGTTTGAGCATCCGCGGTGATGTCATCCACCGGGAGCTGCTGGTAGGCCTGCGCCATGTCCAGTTTGGCGAAAGTCGAGCCCCGGCCAAGGGAGTGGAGCAGATGTTGAACCACAGGAATGGGATAGGGGTGGGCTTGCAGGGCCTTGTTGAGGGTGCTCTTGTAGTCCCCACATAAGCGAATAGAACCATCAGGCCGTAAGGGAATGACCACTGGAGTTTCCCATTTGGCGTGGTCAGTAGGCTCTAGAACCCCCTGGGCCAGTAACTTATCGATTTCTGCGTCCACCTTTGCTTTTAAAGCAAAAGGGACCCGCCTTGGTTTGAGACGGATTGGGGCGATTTTGGGGTCTAGGTTTAGGGAGATGGGGTTTCCCACATACCTGCCCAACTTATCATTAAATACATCAGAAAATTCCTGGAAAAGGGAGCTGTTATCAGTGGGGGAGATGGTGTGCACACCAGAAAGCGAGATGCCCAGAGCATCAAACCACTCCAAACCCAAGAGGGAGGGCAGAGACCCAGACACCACAATGAGGGGCAATTTCCCTGTGAAGGAGCCCTTTTCTACAAGGACATGGGCCTCCCCCAGGATGGGAATGTTGGTTCCCTGATAATCCCTTAAGAGGATGTTGCATGGGGAAAGGGATGATTCCAGAAGGGAAGGCACAAGGCGGTTCAAAGTGGCCCAGGACACTATGGACTTCCATTAAGCAAGGGGCCCCTTCCAGTTTAACCTCAAGCCAGATTTTTTTCCTTCCCCCCCCCGGCAGTGAGACAAACCTCCTCCGGTAACACAGCATTGGTTTGCCTAACAGACAGAAAATCATCAGGAGGCTTTTGCTGGCTAGCCAGGAACGGTCGAGGTGCTGATTGGATAGCGCTTCCCCCCCCCCATCGAGCGGCAGACTCTGGCGAGATGGCCGAACTTTCCGCAGCGGCGGCAGGTGGCGGTTCGGAACCGGCAGGAGCTGCGAGGGTGGGGGTCTCCGCAGCTGGGGCAAGGGAAGGATGGAGTGCGTCGAGGTGGTTGTTGCTGTTGTTGTTGTTGTGGTTGCTGAGGTGGCCATCTTCGCTGGGTTGTCGTTTTGAGGCGGTGGACGGAGGTGTTGGCATCTTCGGGCGCTATTTGGTCGGTGTCCTCATGATGCACGCCGAGGGGCTGCTGGGCTTGAGCGGTGGGTGGCTGTGATCGCTGGATTTCGGCAGCGGAATGGGTGGACATCTCGGCCGCTTGGGCTTCATCCAGGGCCACTGTTAGGCTTAGCTCTGTGCGGGCGAGGAGTCGGCGCTGGAGGCGGATGTCTCGCACTCCGCATACGAGCTGCTGCAGCAATGCATCGTCGAGGTTGGGAAATTCACAGTTCAGGGCAGCGAAGCGGAGGGCGGCCATATAGTTGTTGATTGGTTCCCCCTCTCTTTGCACTCGCTGCTGAAAAGCGAAGCGGCGAGCGATGCGCGACGGCGTGGGGGAGTAGTGATTTCTGAGCTTGTTCAGAAGATCCTCCCACGGCACGTTGTAGACTATCTGAGGGGCTACCAAGGCTCGGGCAGTGGCGAACATCTGGTGGCCGCAGGCATTCAGGAAGATGGCACGTTGGCGCGCGCTAGATAGCTCCGTGTAGTCGTTGGCTTGTAAGAAGCATTCAAAACGCTCCATGTAGGCGTCCCAGGTTTCAGCTGCGGGACAAAAAATCTCAAACGATTTTGGGTCTGAGGTGATGCGTGCCATTATTGGAGGCGCGTGGTGGAAAGAGAAGAGAGAAAAAACCTTTGCTGAGGTGCTGTTCGGCCACAGGCAGAGTTACAGGCAGAGCGGTTGCCCAACTCTTATTGGGGCAGGGGGCGAGGGTCGCCGTATCCCACCTTCGTCGCCACTTGTTAGATCCGGAGATGAAAGGACGACATGAGACTAGAGTCAAAACAACCAGTCTTTATTCATAGGAACAGCAACAGAACAGATAAGACGCTAATGCAGTAGATCGGTACAGAATTCTCCTCAGTCGCGTTTGACAGCTCTATTTAAGGCGGCTGTCAAACGCGGCAGCCAATTGGGGAGCTGGCTTCTCCCGCTTTAGCAGCCGTCCAATCAGTGGCGACGGCTGCTGTTGCTGACGACGTGGGAGGACGTAACAAATCTGGCTTCCCCATTGACTTTGCTTGTCAGAAGGTCGCAAAAGGGGATCACATGACCCTGGGACACTGCAACCGTCATAAATATGAGTTAGTTGCCAAGCACTTAAATGTTGATCACATGCTCATGGGGGTCCTACAAAGGTCATAACTGAAAAATGATCATCAGTCACTTTTTTCAGTGCTGTGATAACTTTGAATGGTCACTAAACGAACTGTTGTAAGTCAAGGACTACCTGTAGTTGACTCCAAAAAAGCTAAACCCAGTGCTGACAACCTGTCAGAATTGTATGATAATGCCAGAGTGCTTAGCACACAGAACTGTAAGTACTTTAACTCTGTGGCCCTTCCTGTTTTTGTGCAGGCCTAAAGGAACAAAGGACTGCAATGATAGGACAGCCCACCCTACTCCTTTGCCTCTGAAGGATAAAACACAGAGAAATTATGAGCCGAGGTGGTGCAGCAGTTAGAGTGCAGTACTGCAGGCTACTTTAGCTGACTGTGATCAGCAGTTCAGCTGTTCAAATCTCACCAGCTCAGGGTTGACTCAGCCTTACATCCTTCCGAGGTAGGTAAAATGAGGACCCAGATTGTTGGGGGCAATGTAAATATACATTGCTTAATGGTGTAAACCGCTTAGAGAATGCTTGCACTATGAGGCGGTATATAAGTCTCACTAATAAATAAAAATAAATAAATTCGGAATCTGGCATTTATTGTCTTTGTAAAGAAAGGAAATGAAGGAGAGGAGAATCTTAAAGTGTTGTTTGGGATTGATTTCTTTTCACAATTCCAGTCTTCTTTTTTTAACCTTTATCCACCTTATATCATGACAGGATGTATGTCGTGTATGTATGTATGTAGGGGTGTATGGGGTGTTCAGGGAGGGGTAGCATCTCTGGTGTAGGAGCATGTTGTGTCCTTTTAGGGCAATTTGTTTTAGGGCAGCTCGTACACCTTTGGTCCCCACCTGTCACTCAGCTCTCACCTGTGGCTCCTAGTAGCTGTAGCATGTGCAGCGGCTACACCCCGGGCAACAGCTTCGACAGGCTGGCCAAACCAGGTTGAGAGTACCCATTGGGTCATTGACCTTCGGTGAGATAGGGACTTGTCTATCTCGAGCATGTGAAGACAGATTCTGGCAGACTGAGCGGATGAAATCTACTAGAATAGGACAACAGTCATGAAGGTGGTCTCTGCAAGGGATGTGGTACGCTAAGAGCATGGCAAGACACGAAAGATGCCCTGGTCAACCACTGCATCCAGCCCATCTCCAACTGTCTCGACTCTTGTCCTGCTATTGGAGCAAGATGGAATCTGGGAAGAGAGAGTGAGGCTGACTATGCACACCTCTCCCTCACTTTAATCCAATTCATGCGCAAGTCTTGACATCCCCCCCCCAATTTCCATGAACCTTCAAAGTCCTGTGGCGGTGGGTGAGCGACGAAGCAGCAGGTGTGGATACACTGGGAGCTGTAGCCGTGGACCTGCACACAGGTGACTCAGGTCTAATGGTCGTCTTCTTGCTGACCAAAGCAACAGCTGAATTCAGCGTCTACCTGAGTGACTGAGCAGCCCTCTTTAGGACCACACTGCTCATCTCTGTAGTAAGAGGAAGGGGCTAGAAAAGTTGTCCTAAACATTGTTGCTTCATAGAACCCTGTCCAACTTACTGCGGCTGGAGGAGATCGTATTTCATGCTGTCAAATAACAAGACAATTAAAAGAAAACGTAAAGTGACACCACTCACCATTCGCACATGGAACGTACGAACGCTTCAAGACAACCCCTTAGAAAATCGACCAGAAAGAAGAACAGCCCTGGTCTCCAGAGAACTCACAAGATTTAACATCGATATTGTGGCCCTGTGTGAAACTCGTCTAGCCAACGAAGGTCAGCTCACAGAAACAGGAGGTGGTTATACATTCTTCTGGTGTGAACGCAGCAATAGTGAACGCCGTGAATCTGGAGTTGGCTTTGCGGTTAAAAATCATCTTGTCCGCAAACCTGCCAGTCTTCCCAAGGGAGTGAATGACCGACTCATGACACTGCATCTCCCACTACCGAGAGGAAAGCAAGCCCCGCTGATCAGTGCCTATGCACCCACAATGATGAACCCGGATGAAGTAAAGGACAAATTTTATGAAGATCTCGATGCCCTACTTTCATCCGTGAAGTGCACCGACAGGCTGATTCTACTTCACGATTTCAACGCGAGAGTAGGATCTGATCACACTGCCTGGGATGGCGTCATTGAAAAAAATGGAATTGGCAAATGTAACAGCAATGGCCTATTACTACTGAAGACATGTGCGACTCACGATCTGATCATCACCAATACCATCTTTCACCTGCCCACTCGCAAAAAGGCATCCTGGATGCACCCATGCTCCAAGCACTGACATCTTATTAATTATGTCATCGTGTGGAGGAAAGACGGACAGGATGTAAGGGTGACCAAGGCCATGCCATGTGCTGACTGTTGGACTGACCATAGACTCGTCATCTCCAAATTAAGCTTTCACATCAAGCCAATGAGACGTCCACAGGGAAACAAAGCTGTGATGAAATAGATCAATGTCAGTAAACTGAGGAACCCCAACACAGCAGCTTCACTAGCAGAAGATCTTGACAACCAACTCTCAGAGCTGCAATTAGAGGGAAATGCTGAGAAGGACTGGAAACGCTTTTGGGATATTGTGCATTCTTCTACACTAAAAGTTCTTGGACCCTCACACAGGAAACAGCAGGACTGGTTTGACGAAAATGATGAAGAAATCAAGGCCCTACTTGCTGAAAAGCACCACCTTCACTGTGCTTATCAGAATGACCCGTCGTCAACAGCTAAAGAAAAATGCCTTCAACAACACTCGCAGGACCGTACAGAGCAAGCTTCGCAAGATGCAAGACTCCTGGTTGAGTACCAAAGCAGATGAAATTCAGAAGTTTGCTGATAGAAACGATGTTAAACGATTCTACGAAGTCCTCAGATCCTTGTATGGACCTCAGCCCTCAGGGAGTTCCCCTCTACTGGACTTGGTGGCAACTCTCATCACTGAGAAGACTCTGATTCAACAGCGATGGGCTGAGCCATTCCAATCTGTATTGAACCGCCCATCTTCCATCAATAACGAGGCGATCGATAGAATGCCCCGGGTGGATATCAACCACAGCCTGGACTCCCCACCATCAAAGACTGAAACCCTACAGGCCATCAGCCAGCTGTCCACTGGCAAGGCCCCAGGATCTGACGTGATCCCAGTGGAGGTCTATAAGGATGGCGGTGCAGTGCTTGTCGACAAACTCATTCAGCTGTTCCAGTCTTTCTGGAATTAAGGATCCATTCCTCAGGAACTGAAAGATGCGTCCATCATACACCTCTACAAGAGGAAAGGGAATTGACAAGTCTGTGACAATCATAGAGGAATATCACTGCTTTCCATTTTAGGCAAGATCCTTGCACAAGTGTTGCTGAACTGCCTGACTGACCACCCGGAACAGGGTTTATTACCTGAGGCACAGTGCGGTTTCTGCAAAGAGCGTGGCACTGTGGACATGATCTTCGCAGCAGGTCTGTGGCACATCATGTCAAAATTCATCCTGATGGTACGTCAGTTCCACAATGGTATGACGGCTCGTGTTCTGGATGATGGAGAAGCTTCAGAGGCATTTCCTGTTACAAACGGCATCAAGCAAGAGTGTGTTGGCACCGACCTTGTTCAGCATAATGTTTTCAGCCATGTTGTCAGATGCCTTCCAGAACAGTTCCTTGGGAGTTAGCCTGAGATACAGGACCGATGGGAAACTGTTCAACCTGTGAAGATTCCAGGCTGTCACCAAGATAAAGGAGACTGTGCTACGTGACCTCCTCTTTGCTGATGACTGTGTCCTGAATGCTGGATCAGAGCAGGAAATGCAAGCCAGTGTGGACAAATTTGCAGCAACATGAGAAAACTTTAGCCTCCTTATCAACATAAAGAAGACTAAAGTGATGCATCAGCCAGCTCCGAAAGCCAAATACCAAAAGCCCATCATCACAGTGAAGGGAGAAAAGCTGCAAGCTGTGGACCAATTTACATACCTTGGCAGCACCCTCTCCCATATAGTGACAATTGAGATTGAGGTCAGACTACTGACCAACATGTGGGACCGCCGTGGAATAAACCTTGCTACAAAGCTCAAAGTCTACTGAGCAGTAGTGCTAACTACCCTGATGTATGCCAGTGAGACTTGGACTGTATACAGGAGGCACGCTAGGCAATTGAACCACTTCTACACGTTCTCTCTCCGTATAATTCTGAGGATCCGGTGGCAGGACAAGGTGCCAGACACAGAAGTCCTCTCCAGAGCAGGCCTACCATCAGTTCACACCCTGCTGATGAAAGCCCAGACACACTGGGCAGGCCATGTTGCAAGAATGCCAGATCATCGCATCCCCAAACAGCTCCTCTATGGTGAGCTGTCTCAAGGAAAGCAATTGCACGGGAGACAAAGAAAGCGATACAAAGACACGTTGAAAGCCTCCTTCAAGTCCCTGGATATCGACACCACCTCCTGGGAAACCCTGGCACAAGATCGATCAACATGGCGCACGCTGATCCACCAAGGCTGCCAGACAACCATAACACAAGAGAAGCAAGCACTCCGCAAAGCCAGAGCTGCAAATACTGCAACAATGGTGCCCACAAATGTCTGCCCAACGTGGCAGAACATTTCGTGCCTGTATAGGCCTTACCAGCCACCTGCGGACACATCATGAACAGCCCACAACCTGTTAGATGTCAAGGTCCTCTTCGAACACGATGGACGAACATCAGGATCAGGATCATGACAGGATGGATATATGAGGATGGACACAGGAGAGAGCCCAGGTCTTGAGGGAAGATCCTGTTGCAGTTCTATGATTGGCAGATTTCCTGGCTGGCTGGCTACATACAGAACAGAGGAAAGCAAATGGGAGAATCAACCAAAACTAGCTGTGCTTATCATATCTGTGCACACATACAACATTGGGATAGCACTTTCCAGTAGTGAGTTACAAGAGACGCAGTAAGAAGCAGATTAGAGATTGGCAGGCAGGTAGAAAATTCCATGCTGTCCCCACCCCCACCTTCGGTTGACTCAAGAATGAATGGGTAGCACTTTAATTCAGGAATGTTGAAAGGCTCTGAACTAGCTGTACTGGAATAATAGTGGTATTTTTTTTTTACCTTTCAGCCAATGCCATCTTATCATAGCTTCAATATTTTCAAAATGTTAATGCTTTGTCACCTTTTATTTATGTGCAAATAATCTCTCATCTTTCTTCTAGGAGCTCAAGGTTTGGGAATGCATCCAAAAATACTACTGTCATTCCAATGGAGCAATTGACAATGTAGAGTCTTTTTCCACTTCTGAACTGCAGGCCATCTGTCTATGAATCATCACAATATAATAATATATTTAATAAGAATAAAATATGAATAAAATAATACCAACACTAATGAATAGAATAGAATAGAATAGAATTCTTTATTGGCCAAGTGTGATTGGACACACAAGGAATTTGTCTTTGGTGCATATGCTCTCAGTGTACATAAAAGAAAAGATACATTTGTCAAGAATGGTTGTCATAGGGTTCAAGTAAGCAATCAGGAAACAATCAATATTAATATAAATCGTAAGGATACAAGCAACAAGTTACAGTCCTACAGTCATAAGTGGGAGGAGATGGGTGATAGGAACGATGAGAAAAACTAATAGTAATAGTAATGCAGTCTAGTGAATAGTTTGACAGTGGTGAGGGAATTATTTGTTTAGCAGAGTGATGGCGTTCGGGAAAAAACTGTTCTTCTGTCTAGTTGTCTTGGTGTGCAGTGCTCTATAGCGACGTTTTGAGGGTAGGAGTTGAAGCAATTTATGTCCAGGATGCGAGGGGTCAGTAAATATTTTCACGGCCCTCTTTTTGACTCGTGCAGTATACAGGTCCTCAATGGAAGACAGCTTGGCAGCAATTGTTTTTTCTGCAGTTCTGATTATCCTCTGAAGTCTGTGTCTGTCTTGTTGGGTTGCAGAACCAAACCAGACAGTTATAGAGGTGCAGATGACAGACTCAATGATTCCTCTATAGAACTGTATCAGCAGCTCCTTGGGAAGTTTGAGCTTCCTGAGTTGGCGCAGAAAGAACATTCTTTGTTGTGCTTTTTTGATGACGTTTTTGATGTTAGGTGACCATTTTAGGTCTTGAGACATGATGGAACCTAGAAATTTGAAGGTCTCTACTGTTGATACTGTGTTGTCTAGTATTGTAAGAGGTGGTAGGATGGGAGGGCTTCTCCTAAAGTCTACCACCATTTCTACGGTTTTGAGTGTGTTTGGTTCCAGATTGTTCTGGTCGCACCACGAGGCTAGTTGTTCAACCTCCCGTCTGTATGTGGTTTCATCGTTGTCTCGAATGAGGCCAATCACTGTTGTATCATCTGCAAACTTCAGTAGTTTTTTAATGCTGTTTTAATGCTGTTCTTATGATCAATTTCTATCCTTTCCCTACTGCATTTCTTCAGACTCACTTCTAAATGGTGAGTATACTAGTTGTAATAGCTAAGTGATTGGTTTTCCTGGCTGACTTTGTTACACTCTCTTTTAAGTACTGTATAATACCACAGAGCAGGAAAACATCAGCCAGTTGGGGCACCATGGCAGAAATAGGAGTTAACCACCTCCTGTTCAAGGTGGAGAGTGGCAAAACATAACAGGTTTTGCACACCTTGAGTCTAACCCTGGATGATGGAATAAGGAAGAAAATTTCTTAATGCCAATATAGCTGATTATGATTCAAGACTGTTTCCCTTATGGGCTGCAGAGAAAATAATGGCAACATTGAGCTTTCTCTTTTGAAGTGCTTTACTCCCATTGATGAGCTGGCAGCAAACTATACCAGGATGAAATTTGTTGCTCCCTCGTGTTGCTCCCTATCCTGCCGCTACTACTTTTCTACTACTCCCAATCCCAGTCTTTAGAAGGTCTTACTTATTTTTTATATTTAAATCCCACCTTTTTGTTAGAGCGAGTGTGACCCTTTGCAGCTGGATAAACTCTGAATCCCAGTCTCATCTTCTGTTTTCCATGTTTTTGAAGTGCTTTTTTTAACTCTGAAAATTCAGTTTGCTCCTCTCCCTCTTCCATTGTTAAATGTTGATTTGAGGTTGTGGCTGATCCAGGGCTGATTCAAATGAGAAGAAGCAGCACATGGCAAAGGCTTCCAAGGACCCAGGTGGGCTACAAATTGCAGGTAAGATAGTGTATGTTTAAATATCTATGCATCAAAAAATCCCAAAGTAAGAAGAGCACAAGGGAGGCTAGGATGTCACACAAAAAGATTATGCAATGATATGTAAATTCTTTCCATGCAGTGTATTGTGGTCTCTGCATAACGTGGGGAACCATTGTAACATGAAGTATACATACTATCAGAAATAGTGCATTTCAAGAGGTTATGGCTTTATGTGCTTTTAGGGTGGAGCGCAGATCTGGACCTCCTTCCAGTTCCTAAAACACCCAAATTATTACAAATCTCTTACATCACACTTCATAACTCAGGGCAGGATGTGCTTTCTATTCTAGAAGCTGTGGAAGGAGTAGTCAAATGGAGCAAAATGGACATGTGGGACATATTATTATATCCATTCAAAACCTGCAAACTATAGCTAGTTAGGTTCTCATCTACTGCTTTTGCTTTTCTTTTAGTGATGCGTTAGACCTAAAATGCCTTTAGTCCCAGAGACTGTACATATCTCATACTAAATTAATGCTGAAAATACCCTAATGCAGTGCATGATGTTCTAGCAAAACTAGTGTTCCCCAGGGTGCTTTTAGTATTGGACGTTAGTGTAGTTATTTCAGCAGTAAGAATCACATAGTTTAGACAGCAAAGCTAAAGGATTCTCTGTGTATATGTCAGTAGTGTGTTATAAAACCCTTTGCTACCGGTTCGTGTGCGTACTTGTGCGCGTGCGTGATGCTTCTGCCGGGTGGGTGGGTGGAGGCTCCTGCCCGCTGGCGCTACCAGTTCTTAGAACTGGTCCAAACCGGGAGCAACCCACCGCTGGTGTGTGTGTGTGTGTGTGTGTGTGTGTGTGTGTGTGTGTGTGTGTGTGTGTGTGTGTAATATGAAACACTTCTAGTGACTGACATATTTGAGAATAGAATCGGGAGAACACAAGGCTTAAGTGTTTCTTAAGAATTAGGCCATGGGGAGTGCGTATAGTCAAGGCTATGGTTTTCCCAGTTGCAATGTATGGCTGTGAAAGTTGGACCATAAGAAAGGCTGAGCGCCAAAGAATTGAGGCCTTTGAACTATGATGCTGGAGAAGACTCCTGCGAGTCCCTTGGACTGCAAGGCGATCAAACCGGTCAGTCCTAGAGGAGATCAACCCTGACTGCTCTTTAGAAGGCCAGATCCTGAAGATGAAACTCAAATACTTTGGCCACCAAATGAGAAGGAAGGACTCACTGGAGAAGAGCCTAATGCTGGGAACGATTGAGGGCAAAAGAAGAAGGGGACAACAGAGAATGAGGTGGCTGGATGGAGTCACTGAAGCAGTAGGCATGAGCTTAAATGGACTCCAGAAGATAGTAGAGAACAGGAAGGCTTGGAGGAACATTGTCCATGGGGTCGCGATGGGTCGGACATGACTTCGCAACTAATAACAACAAGGCCATGGGGACAGTCTTGCAAAGTACCAAACACTAAACTATGCTATACAAACTGTAATGGCAGGTTCTTACAGTAGCTAAACCCTGAACCTTACAAACCTCATTAGGACTTAGTTCAGTGTAGAACAAAGCTACTGGGTAATGTCACATATAAATTAGTAACTTTAAAGGTAAATGTCTATGGAGATTCCCAGGCATCCAGGTCATGGTTGTCCGAAAGGTGCTTTTTAAAGAGGCAACTGGATTTTCTGGTTTTTTTCTTTGAAGACATTTCACTTCTCATCCAAGAAGCTTTAAAGGTAAATGAGAACTTTGTAGGGAGAAACAAGATACATTTTTATATGCTGAATTTCTTGTCTCCCTTTATAGAAAGGGAGAATGCCAGTAATATTCATCAGGAACACCTATATATCACTCAGGTCAGAAAAATATTTTGGACATGTTTTTGGTATTATCCTTTAAGGGGACTTACCCACTTGGGACTTCACTGTGCTTCAGATGTGATACAGATAGTCCTAAACTTGAAACCACATTTGAGACAGAATTTCTGTTGCTAAACAAGATGGTGGTTAAGTGATCGTATTCCATTTTATGATCATTTTTTGCCATGGTTGTTAAGCGAATTGCTGCAGTTAAGTAAATCACACGGTTTGTTAAGCAAATCCTGCTTCTCCCATTGGCTTTCTGGTTGGAAGCTGGCTGGGAAGCTTGCAAACGGCGTTCACATGACCTAGGGTCACTGCCACCGTCGTGACTACATGCCGATTGCCCGATTTGTGACCATGGAGATGCTATGACAGTCATAGGTACAAGGATCAGTTCTAAGTTACTTTTTTCAGTGCCGTTGTAATTTTGAACAGTTGCTAAATGAATGATTGTAATTTGAGGACTTACAGTATCTGTACCAGAAAAATGCTTTGGAGTGGTAGGAGCAAAAACACAGCACCTCTTCACAACTCTTTTGTTGAGATCACATAGATTTGTTGAGATTACCTGGCAGCTGTTTTAAAGAGTTGCACACGAATATTACATTTGCACTGCTGTGTACTCTGAAGCATTTTTCTGGAATCAGATCCAAGCCATTGCCTAGCTCTATTGTGTACTAGGTAATACACAGTATGTGAAAAGTATGCATTAGATAGTTAAATGAAACAGTAATGATCTGGTCTGTGTTTTAAAAATGATTATAATTACTAGGGTATATTAAAAGCAAGCACCAGAAACATTCTCAACATTTAAAAAAATTATTATAATTGGAGTCCTAGAAATGTTGCATCAGATTTCAAATCTTGGGTTTAAACTCCTGAAGGTGGAACATACTGTAGATAGGTATCGGGAACATGATATATAGAATAGTTCTTGGTTAAGAGGATAAGAACTACACTTAGAGCTGGTAAGAGAAGTAAAATAATAAATAATAGAATTTTCAGAACATTTGAAGCACAATTATTAATGTATTGTTTCAATTTGTAAATTAATTATGGGGATTTCTTAAGTTTGCCAAATAATTTTCTTTTTCCCTTCCTCTCTTTTCCTAGTAGCTGTATCCTTCCCACTAAAGTTCCAAAAATAATCATTGATATTTTCAATTTACTGCTGGGCAAGAAATCTTTGAATATTCCAGTTATTAAATATCTCTGCTGTTTTCTGAGATTTTGAAGGAGAGATTTAAATTTCTTCTCCAAAACTAAGATGTGGTGGCATATGGTGAGACCTTGCTTAAATCTTGTAATATTTATTCATTCTAAATGAGTGCTTGTGAGAGACTGTGTTTAGCCGCACATTTTGTAGAGTTCAGTTGTCTCTCTCTTCTGGGTCTTTCCCCGTTGTTCTCCACCTGTGAGTCATCACAAAACAAAGCTAGCATAAAATTAGCTGTCCTTACTGCCAACCTCTATATTTTCTATTTTGGGTCTATTCAGAGTAAATTGCAAAATGTTTTTGTCTCCTGTGGGTATGCCATTTATGATAGTTATGGTGATTGGATTTCTCTGATTTTGCTGAAGCAAAATTTTAGCATCTCAGCAGTAAGCGGGGAAAATATCCACCAATCACAGCACTACACCATTTGGAGAAGGAATGGGAAGAGTTTGTCTTCAGAGCAAAGACATGAATATTTTGTTATCTGTGATAAGAAGAAAGTAGGAGATAAGGACTGATTCATCACATCCTTTCCTATATTAATTGGTGGAGGCCTGCTCCTTTCTCTACCTTTCTGGAATTCTGGCGAGATGGAGTAAAAAAAGGGGGTTGGAGACATAATGGATCTGGAAGAAATTCAGAAAATAAAGTACTAATAGTGCAATGGTTAGGAGAGAAATAATATAGTGAATGCTGGCTAGAGTGGAGGAGTTCTGCCTGCAGCAAACTGATACACTATAAAACACTTCTGCTCACCCTAAGAACTCACCCTAAGAACTTATCATCAGCTCTGTTGTGTGAGCCAGGCTGGGAGCAAGAACTGAGGCAAGGAGACTGAAGTAATAGTTAACTCTCAACTGGATAACTAATTTAATTAATTTAATTAAATGGATTTTTATGCCGCCCAACTCCCTAGGGACTCTGGGCGGCTCACAACATATTCGGATTCATTTCGACAATACAGTGCAATAAAATACAATAGTTAAAAAACATATATCATATAAAAATTAAAAGAGTATCGTCACGCTTTCACCCTGCCTGCCGGAAGAGCCAAGTTTTTATTGCTTTCCGGAAGGCCAGCAGGGTGACTAAGAATGAAGGCAAGGTGTCCCTTTGATAGCTCTATTTATAGTCGGCTGTCAAACGGAACAGCCAATCACAGAACTCTTCTATTCCACATCCTAGAGCGGCCCGAGGACATACCGGAACACAACACTCCTTTCTGTTTAGTTAGTGCAGGTGTAGTCCTGCAAATATGCAGGACGGCGTTGGACCCGCTCTGATCTTCTGGGCTCAGTAGCACCCGTGAGCACCCATGGGTCGAGGTCAGCCGGTGATGGCAAAGGTTGCAATTGCTCCTCTCGATGGAACTGCTTCATGCAACAAGCCAGGAGGTGCTGGTCATCAAGTGCAAAAGTGTTCGGTAGTAGATGCTGGGTTATTCCTGGAAGTCGGGGGCCGGTGTCCTAGTTGAACTTTCCTCCATCCCCGGAACCCCATTGGCTGCCCAGCGTGCCCTCAACTGATCTATAACTCCGGCTACAGTGCCCGGCAACCATAGGGGATGCCCTGAGTAATTCTGAGTGTAAACCCTGCTACCCACCTTGAAGGAACAGGCAGACCCTGTGGAATCGAGGGGTCTCTCGGGAGTGTACTGTGGGTGTAATCTATCTAGGGTAGTTCTCAACCACCGTCCCATCAGTAATTCGGCAGGACTTCTGTTCTTGCTGAACATGGTTTTGTATGCTGACCTAGTAATAGCTCATCTACCTTTTCCTGCAAATTCCCAGAACCGAAGTTCGCCAAGGTTTCCTTCATGATGCGCACCATGGTTCGGCCATTCCGTTACTGGCCGGATGCCATGGCGCAACAAGGCCATGTCTTATGCCCAAACTAGCTAGGAAAACTTCGAACGCTGGCGAAGTTAGTTGCGGACCGTTATCTGAAATAAGTAAATCTGGTAACCCATGGATGGCGAATAGGGACCTCAGACTTTTGATTACAGCCTCCGCTGTGGTGGACGACAATAATTTAGCCTCCAGCCATCTGGAGTACACGTCCACCATGGCCAAATACATTTGACCCCGTACCGGTCCCGCAAAATCGATATGAACGTGCGACGATGGCACTGTGGAGATTTCCCATTCCCGTGCTGGGGCCCTAGGAGGGGCTGCCCTAGAGATCTGGCATGGGTCACAGGTAGCTACTCGCTCCTCAATGGCATTATCCATTCCTTGCCACCACACATAACCATGGGCAAGTGCCTTCATGTGCGCAATGCCCGGGTGGCCTCTGCAATCTCCGCAACACTTCCTCTCTCAATGGGGAAGGAATGACCACCCTATGACCCCATAATAAACAGTCCAGCTGTACTGATAGTTCTAACTGCCTGGCCTTGAACAGTTGGTAAACCGTGGCCACCCTATCTCTCGGCCAACCCCTCTGCACCCAGTCAATCACACAGGACATTACCTGATCCCTAGAGGTGACGCTAGCAATATCTAGGGCAATAACCGGGAGGCAGAGATCGTCAACAAAGAAGACGGAGGATGCTGGAGCCGGATCCTCAACGGTAGCAGCCAGGAGGCAACGGTTTAAGGCATCTGCATGGGACATGTCTTTCCGTGGTCTGTGTCTCAAAAAAACATAGTCGTAGCTCACGAGGAATACAATCCAGCGAGGGGAAAGCACCTGAGGGGTTTGACGATCCCCAGCTATCAGACCTAGGAGAGGCTTATAGTTGGTCACCAATTTGAAATGCTGACCATATAGATAATGATCTTCCCTCTTTGCTGCAATCAGGTAAATTGCTGGAAGACAGAGGCCAAAGGGTGGGGGTGGCTGGGTGGGTGGGGCTACATTCGGTGTATAAGACGCACCCAAGTTTTCACCCTCTTTTGGGGGGTAAAAAGGTGCATCTTATACTCCAAAAAATATGGTACTTTCATCCTGGCCTTAGATTGTATTAGAATAGGGAAGAAAATGCTTTTGTACCAGTATACCAGGGGTGGGTTGCTTGCTTACAGGTGCCGCTGCGCTGCGTGCACAGCTCCACATTTCAGGGGGGCGCGCCCGCTACACGGGCACGGCCCCTCACACGATTTTGCTTCTGCGCATGCACGGAAGCAAAATCGCGCCGAAATCTCGTGAGGGGATGCGCTCGCGAGAGAGATTTTGGTGAGATTTTTCTTCTGTACATGCGCAGAAGCAAAATCTTGCCAAAATCTCATGTGCGCACGCGTCCCCTCGCGAGATTTCGACGTGATTTTGCTTCCATGCATGCGCAGAAGCAAAATCACCCAAAAATTCACCGAAAAAGATGGCTACGCGTGCAACGGACCGGTGGAGAGGGCTCTGGAGCGGTCACACGCAAATTGCACAATCGGCTGCTTCCTACCGGAGCTATGCACTGGACAGCTCCGGTAGGAACCTACCTCTGCAGTATACCTATAGCTAATGATGACACAGCCTATTTCATACATCAGCTATGGATGAATTAAAGTAATTGATGAACGAACCATGAAGGGCTTCAAATGTGAGAACCAACATCTTGAATTGCACTCTATAAATGAATAAGTCATGAATGACAGTAATGCCTGCCTTTTCAAGAAAATTTGCAATAGGTGCATAGGATGGAGCTATGCAATTTCTTCACCATCGTTCTCACCTGATGTTCAAGTAGCAGCCCAAAATTGAGAAACAACTCTGCCCAGAGATGTGTAACCAAATTCAGAGTTAATCATAGAATCTGGAATTGATGGGTTTTGGAATCCACAAGTACTCTGCCTTGTCAGAATTGTGTTTCAACCTGTTTGCCCCTATTCAGAGGGAGGTGTACAGTACAATTAGATATCATCTTCTTACTGATGAAACCTGACTCCAGGCAAATGGATGATCTCACCCGGCAATTTCAAGTAGATCTTGAATAGGAGTGGGGTAAGTGTTGAACCCACTTAAGGGGCCTAGGACTACCCTGTACCATCACCAGTTGGAGCTGTCCCTTGAGGAAGGAGGACTACTCTGTTCCTATTCCTAACTATTGGTGACAGCTCAGAAGATAATCATGATTGATGGCACTGAAAGCTGTTGAGAAATTGAATAGTACCAAGAGACTCACAGTAGCTCTATCTTTGATCCAGCCAAAGATCATCAATAAGAGTGCTATCACTGCTATCTCTGTATTGAACCTGAATCTGCTCTTTTTCCTCTATGGCAAAACTTCTCTATAGAGAGAAATTGGTGTCAAAAATGGGGCAGAGGAAGCTGGTTATATAAAAGGAACTCAGGGTACAAAGGAGTAATGGAGAGGGTAGAGACTGGAGGATAAATGACTAGTGATGAGATGTAAGACTATGCCTTCATCTGCCTGAAACATTCAAAAGACACCTTTGATCCTATGTACAACAGATTGTCTGGTCTTATTTTCAAGAGAATGCTGACAGAGCATTTCAAACTTTACATGTTTTAAAGCTGTGGTGAGATAATATCAACTTCAAGGGGGAAATTATTTTTACAATGGTAAAGTTAAGGATAACTGAAGGCTATCCTACTCATTGGCTGGTGATGAGATAGGAGCAATGTCTTGGAGTCTCATGATTTTTCATGGCTAAGTGGAACTATAGACAAGACTTTTCCTCCTTTCTTTCTCTTTGTTTATGATGAATGTTACTACTATACTACTATACTACTACTATTACAGTCACAACAATTAAATCTTGAATATTATTCAGGAATGGTTCATTAACACTTCTTAAAATGTTGAATCCTCTTATCATATTTTTTTAATTTATCTCTTCTGAAATCTTGACATGGTCCATGCTTGTATTTTATTATTAATAGGAAATTCTAAAGAATCTGACATTTGTACTCTATTTTGTATTTAAGTAGCTTATAAACAGTAAAGTAGCAATCTATGGGAATAAAATAGCAGCTGAAGCAATTTAGTTCACAATGTGATTAAAAAGCATCTTGGAAAACCCTTAAGAAAAAAAGCTGTATCTCAGAAAAACCTTCTAAAATAAATCTTCTGATTAGGTAAATGAGGACAGCCATGTGGCTAAGTAAACATTTCTTGGGAGTCCATTATGGATTTATTACTTCAAAAGTGTAATGCCCATTTACTATATATCTTATGGGAAGGGGGCAAACTCAGGATAACTAAGGAAATCTGGTGTAAAGTTGTTGAGATATTGAGTTACTTAAACATCTATAATAACATCCGAAACATACTGTAGTTAGTAAAGCGGTTAAAAGATTAATAAGTTTCCATCTTCTGACTCTTTGAATAATTGGGGTTTTTCCCCCCAAAAGAAAGCCCAAATAAAGAACATCCTTATTTTATTCTCAGAAGTACTTGCTGACTAAAACAAGATTTAGTTTTGCCAGAAAAGAGTGCAATAAATGGGCAGAGGAAATCTGAGAGATGGTGATGCTGCTTATCAATTTAACACTCCTAGAATTTAATTATTGTTTAGCAAGTATGATTCATCTCTGTTTTAAAATCTAGTGGGTTTTTTTTTTGTCCCGGCTTGAATTAGCATGCAATGCAAATATCATTACAGAATGTTATTCAATCTTTAATTTACATCTCTTGTGACATATGCAAATCCCTTGTCCTGAAATGTCAACTCAGTGAAAGGTGATGATATCCAGTCTTATGCCGTGTCCTCGCTTGACTCCCCCATCAGGCGCAAATCTGCCCTGATGACCTTGATCTTCTCTTTGGCTCATGCAATAGTATCTTGATCTCATCTTGGCCCTTGACTGGAACTGCCTTACAGCTCTTCCTTACTTATTCCTCTCGGCTCCTGATCTGGGTGAGGATTTGCCGAGTTCCCACTGCCCATTTTAGGTTGCTACAGACACGGTCCCTCCTTCCAGTCACTAGCACTGCATTCTGTGGCCATTTTGGCTTAGGAGGCAGAAGAGATTGTACAGTTGGTACATAGCACCTGCCACATAATACCTGATTGGCATTGCTATTCATGTACAAGCTGCCCTTGCAGTCATTATCATGTGGCTGAGAGGCATATCAATACAAGGGTCAGAAGGATGCTGACCTTCTCTGATTGTGCCAATAATGTGTCTTAGCACTCTTCTTTTCCCAGGATTTGTTTCCTTAGTTCCCTAGTTGTTTCCATGAACAACGTCTCTCGTTGTTACTTGAAACCAGGAACCCATCTGTTGTTCATGGCAAATGCTTGTGTAAGGGAAATGCAGAGCATTCGGGGTGCAATTACATAACCCTTCACTTTTGTACTTCAGTGGTGGTTAACACTTTATTCATGTCTCCTCGGCATTTAAGGATGAGTGAAATGGTTTCCTGTGTCAAAATCACAGGAATGTTGACCAAAGGGATGGCTCTTGTAGTTGTTGGTGGGTGTCAAGCTCTTGAGGCCATATTGCATTGCAAAGTTTTTGATGATTTGTACTAAAAGGGGAAGGCAGAAGATCAGTCTGAGGCAGATGTAAATCCAGTCAATCAGTACATGAATTCTAGTACCTGGGCGCTACTAGCAAAATTAGATGAACTTCTATGTTAATTATGACCACAACTTTTCCATTTGTTTCTAACATCTATTTCTTCTTAATTTCTTGCCATCTTCTGGAACAACTTTGAAGAATTATCCCCTGTATACGAGAGTCCTTGAGATAGTGAAGCTAGCTATCATTCCCAATGCCTTTAAATGTTCTTCATAAGTTTTTCCTTCCAAGTCCCTTATCATCCTAGTTGCCCTGTTCCAGAGATACTTTAATTTATTATTAGTATTCCTATAGAGTGGTGTCCAGTATGGGACATGAAATTCTAAGTGCAGTCTGACAAATGCAGAATAAAGATAAACGATGATTTATCTTGTTTTTGATATTACATATCTGCTGATGCAGTCCAGCACTACACAATTTTTTTCAGTTGCATCACATGTTGCTTCATGTTCAGTTCATGATCCATTAAGTAATATTACTACCTCCCCCATTCAATAGTCATACCTTTGATCATTTCCACTAAATTGTAGAACTTTGCATTTATTTCTTTTGACATTTATCTTGCTGGGTTTTTCACAGTGTTCCAGCTTATAAAGGGCTTCCTGAAACTGTCCTCTGAGTTTTTTGCTATCCCCTTATCGTGTCACGCGAAGATTTGATAATCATATTTTAACTCATCACCCAAGTCTTTTATAAATAGGTTGTACCGTATGGGGCCTAGATGGAGCACTGTAGTATCCTGTTCAGTATTTTTCTCCGGCTTGATGTGCACTTGTTGGATGCATTTATTCTACCAATTCTGTTCCCATCTACAGATAATATAGTCATGCCCACATTTTGTCATCTTTTTTACCAGAATCTTGAAGGGAGACTTTGTTAAAAGCTCTGCTAAAGTCAAGATACACATTGCTCACTACATTCCCATGGTTAAATAAACAGGTTTATTAGGCATGATTTAGTTTTGATAAACCAACGCTGGCTCCTGTCAGGTACTACAATATTTTCTAAATTCCCATAAGTGGATTGCTTACCGTATTTTTCGGAGTATAAGACGCACCTTCCCCCCCTAAAAGAGGCTGAAAATTTGGGTGCATCTTATACTCTGAATGTAGCTTTTTCGAAGCTTTTTTCCCCAGCCCTAACAAGGTGCTAATTATCTTCCCGGCTCTTACCTGCTTGCAGATTATTTATTTATTTATTTATTTATTTATTTATTTATTTATTTATTTATTTATTTATTTATTTATTTATTATTTATTTATTTATTTATCTATCTATTTATTATTTATTATTTATTTATTATTTTTTATTTTTTATTTTTTATTTTATTTTTTATTTTTTATTTTTATTTTTATTTTTTATTTTTTATTTTTTATTTTTTATTTTTTATTTTTTATTTTTTATTTTTTATTTTTTATTTTTTATTTATTTAATTTTTTATTTATTTGTGAGATTTATATCTCACAGTGCAAGCACTCTCTAAGCGGTTTACACCAGTAAGCAATGTATATTTATATTGCCCCCAACAATCTGGGTCCTCATTTTACCTACCTTGGAAGGATGGAAGACTGAGTCAACCTTGAGCCGGTGAGATTTCAACCGCTGACCTGCGGATCAGTCAACTAAAGTGGCCTGCAGTACTGCCTCTAACCACTGTGCCACCTCGGCTCATAGAATTTTTCATTGCTACTTGCTCCGAATAACGTTTTTTTAAGCCCTAACCTGGGGATAAAATAATGTGCTGAAGCTGACCAGACTAAGGATGCTAGCCATATGAATACCTGGTAGGCAGATTTCCCCCCCTATTTTCCTCCCCCAAAACCAAGATGCGTCTTATACTCCGGTGTGTCTTATACTCCGAAAAATACGGTAATTTTTTTAAAATAGAATTTTGCCCAGTATGATTGTCAAGCTGATTTTTACATATGGGTCCTCCCCTCTCCCCCTTTTGAAGACATGAACAGCATTGTTCAGGCCTTGAACTAGCCCTATTACAATTTCTCAAAGCTCATAGAAAAGCTCTGAGATGACATCTACATTTGTTGGTAACTCTTGACCAGCTTGTTTCAGTGCAGTTACAGGCAATGACCATTTCTATAGATAGAGGGAAGATAGCATGGTTTTGAAGAACAGGAGGAAGAGCTTACCAACAAGACAACAGTCAGGTAAGAAGGAGCTAAGCCTTGGCCAATGAAGTAACTTGAGAAAATGTCTCAGGTAAGCCCCTCCCATGAAGTTCATATGTAGGGAGAAGCACATTCAGATTTGCAAGATTTTGTTACAATAGCAATTACAATAAAAATGGTACTGACCTACATGCCACTGGCTTTTTAGCCTAGTTTATCTTGTAAGGCTGGCAATTTCTTATAGGCAAAAGTGCATCATATTATCCAGTCCATTCAGAAGGCAAACTTCAGTCATCTTTTCTCTGTTTCCTGACTGGTGCTGGGTCAAGTGGCACTATCTAATTTACAGTAACTGCTGAACTTCATTTAATCACAGGCAAACAACTCCATTCCAGATGACTATTGTGGGCAGTGGGCAGACTGTCTCCTCCCTTGTGCCACTGATTAATAATGTTTTTCCTGCTGGCTCGTCATTCACTGAAGGAGAACAGCAGCAAAGCAAACCCAGAAAAAAAATACTCGCATGTAAGGAGTGGCACACTCACAAATTAGAAAGGACAATGCCATTTAGTGGTATTGATTTAGATCACATGCAATAGAGGCAGGGTAAGAATTGACAATGCATACAGCAAATTTGCGCGAGCTGTAGTGGGTGTACCGAGATACACCCACGTAACACCTATCCTTCGCCAGCTGCATTGGCTACCAATTAGTCTCCGGTTGCAATTTAAGGTGTTGGTCGTTACCTTTAAAGCCCTACATGGCTCAGGGCCAGGTTACCTGCGGGACCGCATCCTACCACATACCTCCCTAAGACCGGTTAGGTCCCACAGAGAGGGCCTCCTCCGGGTCCCTTCGGCCAAACAATGTTGATTGGCGGGGCCGCGGGGGAGGGCCTTCTCTGTGGGAGCCCCGTCCCTCTGGAACCAACTGCCACCAGAGATCCGGACTATCCCCACCCTGCTGGTCTTCCGTAAAGCCTTAAAAACATGGCTCTTCTGGCAGATGGGGTGAATAGGATAATCAGATTCCCCCTGAATGTTGTGTTTATAATGTCTTCTTTTTTAATAATATTTTAATTTAAATTAAGATTATTGTTTTTAAATGTACGTTTCTTATTCATGCTGTACGCCGCCCTGAGTCCCACGGGATTGGGCGGCCTATAAGAGCGTAAATAAATAAATAAATAAATAAATAAATAAATAAATAAATAAATAAATTTTATGCTGGTGTTGTTTTCTGTTGACTCAAGATAGGAGACAGTATTTTTACTCAAAGATGGGAAAGGCCCTTAGTATATTTTGTTCTGAAATTGTTTCCAGGTTTAAAAGAAAGCCAAGTTGTAGTTATAATTGTATATGCATGTTGTGAAAGCTTGAGTCATAACTCTCAAATATTTTGCTTCTTCAGATAACACATGATAAAACTGCAGAAATCTTTATCAGAGACTATAATGACAGATAACATGTTAGCTGACTTTCCAAGAGTGTTAGGGAAATTCATAGGAGATAAGGCTACCAGAATGGCTTCGAAATCAGAATCAGTACACACTACTTGTAGGATTAGGGGTCCTATGCTTTACATTCAGCTACTGGAGGGCTTACATAAAATGGCACTATTGTGTCCATATCCTGGTGCTAGATTCAGTATCAAGTGGATCTTTACCTGATCCAGGAAGAATTTTTGTTTTGTTGGTTGTTAATATTGAATCACTTTTTATGAACACTGCGAGGCTGATCAGAAAAGGTCAGCCTTATCTGTGTGATAAGGCAAAGTCCAATACCTTTCCTTTGAATGATAAATACTGTAATTCTCTGGGAGTAGTATAAATAGCATTGAGTAGTCTCCCTCCTTCTCTCCCTTCCTCCCCAATATCTGTAGCTACAAGGATTATTTCAGGTGCTTTGCTACTTTCATATCCCTTTCTTTCCATTTTGAAACACTGTTTAGTAATTATTTATAATAAATACCAGTAACCATTTTTACACAGCGATATAGTAAAGGAAATAAAGCTAATGCTATGGAGAAAAATAGTAGAAGGAATGATATTTAAAGTGATTTGGAATATTTTTTCCCCTCTCCAGTTTGGTGTATGAGTATTTGAAAAAATTATCTCAGGCAGGAGTTATTTTCTGAATAAGGCCTAGTCATTTGATAAAATATGAAATGTTTGTAAGATTTATGGGGGTCAAACCCTGCCTAATATTTTTCACGTATATATAGAACGGTAGGAAGTTGCACTGAGATATTTTAAAAACAGGTTATTTACCCATGTAATCAATGGCTTTTTATCTGAGAACTGAATGCTTGGTGTTTTTATTAGCCTGAAAAGAAAGAAGTAAGAATGGGAGGGAATGTACAGATTGTACCAGAGCTATTTTAAGGACAACTCCTACAGACCAAAAAACAAAGCAAAGATTATCTGTGTCCATAATAGCAACCTCTTTATTCCTGAACTTCTGTTCAGGTGGCAAAACCCCACCACCTCTTTTGCTTTCAAGTCAGAGAACAGATCATATGTGTATGTGCATTTTTAATGATAAAAATGACTGAAATAACCTTCAGTGAGGATCTTTTGCATAACTTAGCTCTTGTTCTATTGAAATAATTTCTGGCCAGAAGAGTGATATGCTGTATTGCTTCTGGTAGCTGCCCTGAGAGTAGTAAAATGAAATATTTTAATTGTTGAGAGAAAATATTTTAAGAGTATTGAATAGTTACTACTTGAATAGTAGTGAATAGTTAAGGGCAGATGTTGCCTGTCCATCTTCTGAAATTACAGGCATCTTCTGGGGTTCTTACCAAAGTTTGATCAAGGCTAGTCTGTTCACATGAACCTCCTTTTCCGAAAGCAGAAATAATCTGCATTTTTGGGTTGGGGGACAAGATAACATTAGTGTCATGAGCTCAAGTGTTACCAGTGTGTTCTGGTGCCAGTTTAAATGGCAAGCAAGGAAAGGATCTTACTTAGGTTCACAACTTTTAGAAAATAGATTCTTCCTGGATGTTGAGGACCAACTGCTATTCTGAACATGAAGTAAATTATTCCCTCCAAAAGTTCAACAATGAATGATGAGCAAAGAAGAAAGTAGATATATTTACATGTAGGTGGAAATACATGGAAAGAAAAAGCATTAACATTAATTTGCATATTTAACATGCATGCCAATGATTATTTTCCAGAAAAACTAGGTAGCAACTCATCACTGCTTAACTGACTGCTTTCACAGTAGATTAGGTGTAGTAAGTCTTTTAAACTTGTGGATCAGCAAACACAATTCTTTATAGGGGTTTATCCAGACCATCACTGGGGATCTGGAAAGTCAAAACAATTCTTGATTCTCAAAAGACAAACAAATTATCTTGATCCCTGCCACACCGTTTAGTCTCACTGAGTGGTCTTTACCAACCTCAGCTTATCTTTGTGTGGGTTTCTTTTGGGTGGGTGGGGATCAGTGTGTGAATCCTTTTCCAAATACAGAGATGCAACAATTACCATGTTTATTTATTTTTTAAAAAAATCTGTATTTATCGAGTGAGTGGATTGGGAGACAGAGATATTGTAAACATTAGAGTGAAAAGTTTTGTACTGCAGCATTATTGATTTATTTAAAGACCAAAGCATCATTTAAAAAGTCAAATTCCTATATGTTGATAACCATTATATTGCCGTTCCCTGACCCTGACCCTAGATTTAAAGAGGTGTAGTGGTTGTAATGTCTGCAGTACAGATTCAGAATATTGCTCCTAAAATATTTTTATTGGATCAGTTTGATATTATAAAAAGTTAGACAGTCTTCCCCAACCCAGGTTCTTTTCGGGTATGTGGGTTTCACTTCCCCAGCCAATGTGGTCATTTGTCAGAATTCTGGGTGTTGAAGTCAATGCATCTGGAAGATGCTGTTTGCATGGGCTTTTACAGGGGGCAAAAGATGAAATTGATGTTACAGTACAATCTGCCCCACATTGTACATTATAATGCTTGTTTTATTATTCTGACGTCAAATTCTGCAGATAGCTTGGCTGTTTATCATAAAATGGCCTGAGGCTTTTAGTTAAGCAACAATATTTTAGTTAATATACAGTAAATAAAAGTATAAATTGCTTACTGCTAGTGTCAGGAATTAGCTCAAGAATACCATTATAAGTTATAGGTGCCCGCTCCAATTCAGAGATCAAAACCATATTCTTATATAATTCAGAGGTGATGAGTAGGTTATCACAATTATCTCAATGGTGGTTGTTTTTACCTATATCATATCTAGACTCTCTAATGTGCAGATTTCTGAATCGGACTGGACAGTGAGTTTGAAGTTGACTGAACCAACATTTCATTCAGCCTATCAAGATTAAATTGATCCTGAAGTCTCAAGGAATCACATTTGTGCTGTACAAGGAGAGGCCTACACTACCAGAACAAAAGAAAGAGTGGAGGCTCTTACAAATGACAAAGTAGCTGGGATGATTTTTCTTACAGTGAGTGAGCCCATTTAAGGGTTTTAGCTGAAGCTTCATTTGGAAACCCGTCTCAGACCTACAGTACATAAGAAAAGATCCATAGGCTTCAAATTGCATCAGAAAACTATACAAGTATAAGGAAGAAGGTAGGAATTGAAATCCCTTTGAAAGGCAAAACAAATCTGAGGTAAAAAGTGCTTTCATTTAAAATTCATAATCAGAAGATACCATCCTGTGATACATGCAGTAGACATGAAAGGGAAAGCAGATGTTGGTTTCATAATAAATTGCTTGCAGGATTGTAGTTTGTGTCAGGCTCAAGAACAAGAAGCCATTCTCAGTCAACAATCTGATTGTAAAGTGAGAAGAAAAGAGAGGAAATGCTTCATTGTAATGGTTTGGGTCATTAGTTTTTTTTTAAGGAGGGAGTTGTGTTACACATGTTACTCTGCATTCCAAAGGTGATGACACACATTTGCCCAGTATATATAACAAAGACCAGAAAGGAGATAAAAGTAATGGATGGGAGGATGTGGGTCACCAGATGGTATATGTTTTGATTCTGCCATAGCCTTGATGACTTTATTAAAGAAAAAGAGAGATTCATTGAAATCGGTGAACATACTGTAAATCTGTATGTAAACATACTGTAAACATACTGTTCATTTGATGAATGGGCTAAATGGGCACCCTCAGCTGGGTGAAGCTTTGTAAGATTCTGTTATGTGGCAGGGAATGGAGGGATGCTCAGTTTAATGATTAAAGATTCCTTCTTAATTCAAGTTTGGAATAAGGTCTGCTGTCAGTAAATTATATCACAGAGAAGGGATTGTTGTTGTTAGTTGCGAAGTTGTGTCCGACCCATCGCAACCCCATGCACAACGTTCCTCCAGGCCTTCCTGTCCTCTACCATCCACCGGAGTCCATTTAAGCTCACGCCTATTGCTTCAGTAACTCCATCCAGCCACCTCATTCTCTGCCATCCCCTTCTTTTGCCCTCAATCATTCCCAGCATTAGGGTCTTCTCCAGTGAGTCCTTCCTTTTCATTAGGTGGCCAAAGTATTTGAGTTTCATCTTCAGGATCTGGCCTTCTTAAGAGCAGTCAGGGTTGATCTCCTCTAGGACTGACCGGTTTGAATCGCCTTGAGGGACTCGCAGGAGTTTTCTCCAGCACCATAGTTCAAAGGCCTCAATTCTTTGGCATTCAGCCTTTCTTATGGTCCAACTTTCACAGCCTTATGGTCCAACTTTCAAATTTCACAAAATGGCTTGCGACTTTCAGGTTTTATTTATTTAGTGTAGGGCAGGCCGGATGCGTCACATGCATGTCACGGCCATCCCAGCTCCGCAAAGGCAAAAACCCCGTCACGATGCGTCACAATATGTCACGTGGCGCGATCGAGTTTGACACCTGTGGTGTAGGGCATCTACAGCGGTCATGGAATCACTGATGTATAAATGTAGTTTAAATAAAGCATCAGCAAATCTCTCTCTCTCTCTCCTAGATAAGATATGTGGACAATGCAATACAGGAGATAATATATTAAATTAAGTAAAACCATAATAAAATCACCATAATATGGAGCCATAGGCTTTCAGTGGAGTACATGTTATGATTTGATATAGAAAGCTAACAATGTAACTGATTCTGGTGTGGCTGTGGTGAGATCATCCCAAGTATCTTCAAAGTTCCTGAGGGGACATTCTTGAATTATGTGTGTTACATAGTTTGTTCGGGTGCACCACAGTTGCATTGCGAGGTCTTGGCCATTCCCCACTTAAAGAGCTTTTCCTTAGTTATGGCCTGTCCTGTCCTGAGTCTATACAGATGGCTCCTTATTTTTCGGGCAACTGCATTCCTGGAAATGGTTTTGTTGGTTCTGTGTGATCTATTTGGTTGTGGTTATTAAAAGTCGCCCATCTGACTTTCAGGTAAATACAAATAACTGTGTGTACAGTCACTGAAAATTTATGCTTAGTTGCTTTTCTTAATAGAAGGCCTCCATCAGCAAGATCTCGTCCTTCTGAATTCCTCCTTGCCCTGTAACATTCTCAGTCCTCCTTATTCACTGTTAGGATTTTACTACCAGTGGCAAGTTTGAGGGAGGCTCCTCTGGAGCTTTATCTTCCAGAAACCTGTTCTGGTTACTTCACGTGGCTGAAGTTTTCTCCATGAGGCCCATTACCCATGATATGATTATCATTATCTTGATGATGATTATGTGTTTAGTAAATGGCACTTAAATTGTATCCTTCAATTTCTGATACATATATTAGAAAGGATTCAGGCAGAAAGAAATAGTCTTTGTGAAAAGATCAGAATGTGTGTATACCCAATGTACACCAGTAAGTTTTCCCCCCTCAGCTCTGCCCTTCCTGCTATGATTAGATTGGGTTTCTCTTATGTTTTACATTTCATTCAGAAATAAAACAGAATTTAAAAATTCCCCAGTTGTTTCCTGCTATTAATTGCCCCAATTACTCAGCACCAACTTCTCAACATCTCTGGGAAAAGGAAGGAAAAGGTGACTGTTGCCTGATTGGGCAACTGAGAACTTGGGGGGGGGGGAACCTCTGGATGTTACCCAAACAGGAAGCATTTCCTTTTCTCACACTACTGTCCAGGGTATTACCCATCTCTCCTGTGATGAGTTGTGCATTTTTCAGCAGATGGCATGCCTCCTGCATATTGCCCTGAGAGCAATGTCAGTTGTGGGCTTTGAGTAAAACCACTAAAACAGGTATAATGGTCAAAATGCTTCCAACAGCATTCTCTTTTGAATAGAGGTGGCTTTCTATACTTTTCTGCTCTTTCTCCAGTCCTTAGGATGACTAGATTGTGATTGCTAAACCCAGACAACTAGTAGATGGTTGTAAAGAGATTCAGGAAACCTGAAGTCTTTGTTGCCATTTATATGTTTTCTGTTTTTTGTAGTTTAGGTGTGGTAGTGCTTCTTAACTCCACTTTGTTTCTCCTTCAATATTTTAGCTTAAAACATGTAAATCTTGCCTGCCTAAATGCTTTTCTGCACCAAGTAATGATAATTGATTTGAAACTCCAAGACTCAAAATCTCTAGACAAAATGTTATTAAATAAGTTGTGGGATGCCAATAGTTTATATGGAAACTAGAAGCAATTGCATTCTAGTTAATTGACTCGATTCAACTCATCTTTTTCCTAGTTATCTAGAGAAGATTCTTACTTAGCATTGTTTTATAAATCTTAATAGTTTTGCAATGGTGCTTTGGTTTATAAATTTATAAAGTTTTTTTCTCTCTCCTGTTCTGAGAACACCTATAAAGTGGTCATCTGAATCCTAAACACCTTTTTTTCCTGACTCTAGATTACCTCAACTGTGAGGAAAGTGCCCAAAGCATGATTTTCAAAAATAAGTTTTTTGTTTCTCGGACATTTTGAGGCATGAAACAAACAATAACACAGTACTGTAGTGGGTTCTTTTTTTTAAAATAAATTTTGTATTTTATTTTATAATATAAAAATTCCATTTTCAATTTAAACAATGTGTTGTCAGAGTGCATATACATACATCAATATATACTTTCAAATCTAATTATATTCATTTAATAGTATTTTTAACCTTTTTAACATCTTCCATTATATTAATTATACAACCGTCAAATCAACCAAAAAATTTATTCTTCTGTTTACTTTCTCATATTTATCATATTTCCCCCAGTTTTGCAATAAAAACCATCTTTCCCTTCTTTCCTTAGTGGGTTCTACTTACCTTTGCTACTGGTTTGGAAATGGGAGTGTGTGGGTGCGCTTTGCATGCGCGCAACTCTTCTATGTCCCACCGCCGCTACCGGTTTGCCATACCCGGTCGAACTGGTAGCAACCCACCGCTGACTGTAAGGCCAAAAACAGTCTTACCACAGTTTAAAAGCAAAGGCATTTCCCTGCTCTCCCCCAACTCCCCCCCCCCAAATGACAAAAAGGAATGGTGAACTCCAGTCATACCCACATTGAGATATAGGGCTTTTCCTCACTATTGTGGCAAAGTGTTACTTATCCTTTTTTGAATTTGTATAAAACAATGCCTGCATAAAATTTATCAATAACTATCCTGCCTCTGTTGCATCTGTCCTGAGTCACTGCCAAATGCTGTTCTCATGATTTGTGAGGGCTCCTGTCATTAAAAGGCAAGATGATCAATTTTCTCCTCTGGCTTTGCTGCTGTCTCTTTCAACACATCAGGGAAAACATTGATCACTGACTCACCTAGGTAGGAATTATTGTCTTCTTTTAGGAGTCTTACTGTTTTGTTCAGAATGTTCCTTTTGCATCCCATTTGTGCATCTTCCAATTGTAAAAGAACCTGGAATTAACATAGATGCCACTACAAAAATAAATCTAGAGGGAAGAGAGGTGGCCCCTGCCATGATTGTACAACTGGAGGTTTTTTTTTCCAAAGTCAAAAATTAGCTCTAATTCTTCTAATGCCTCTTCTCAATTCAGACCATCAGCAAGTGCCATCAATACCCTAGAACTAGATTAAATGACTACTAGATTTACATTAATTCAAAGAAAGTAGTTGTTTCTTGACCATGTTTCTATCAATCTGAAGTTATAATCCAATAGAAGAGAATATAAATTGCTCTGTCTAGTCCTCGGTGTTCTCTTTGAGCTTGCTTGTTTGCTTGCAGATGTTAGCTGAATAGGTAACAACATCAGTGCCATCTAAGTAATTAGGCAACATCATCAGAAGCTATAATCCTGCCTAACTATCTTGCCCTTTGGTAAATACAAAAACAATTTTAAAATCTTTTTAAGTAAAATTACAATTAAATTAAAATTTAATTTTAAATACAAAAATCAATTTTTGATCAAATAATATAAAATACAAAAACTTGCTGCATAGTATGTCTTCCAGCTCAATCAATTGAATTTCCTTAATTTTCCTTTTGTCACCTGTAAGTATTTTACCATCCTCATAGAACAGAAACTGTCACACAAATGGCTTTGCCTGCTTTAGCTCACAGCACTGCTTAAAAAATGCTAAGTATAACTTTCACCCAACAAAAGATTTCCCATTCCAGTCAACATCTATGGACATGGTTTTAGAAAAGATAAGCATGTTCCTTTTTTCTTTACTTCAATTAAATATATTGTAGAAGAATTAGTTGATGAAATTTTCTTATGTTCAAAATCTAAAATATTTATGTGGGAGAAAAAAGACTAGAGTGAATTGCTACTCAGGAAAACCTGATGGGGAATGAAGGTATTTTGTTGTATTCAAACTAGCTGATTGATGCAGTATGCTTTTGTAGCATGTGGATTAATACTTGTGGAGTCTTCTAAGACTATTTATTCTTTGCTTGTGGCCCAGTGTAGTGATGTTGCATAATTCACTGGAAGTGCTTCTATGAGTCAGTATAGATGTTACTGAATGAAGTAGCTCAATATAAGTTTGTTTTTTACAATCAAGGAAGCATGTAAGCAGTTGACTATTCAGTAGATATGTACAAATGGCTATACAACGAGTAGCATTTGGCTTTATTCATAATAATGCTAGTTTTTTTTGTATACAGTAATCCCTCGTTTTTCGCTGGGGTTACGTTCCAAAAAGAACCCGTGATAGGCGAAATCCGTGAAGTAGGAACCTTTATTTTTAACCTTTACAGCCCAACAACCTGGTGGCGTTCGTGGCGCGGGGCTTCCCCCGCCCGCATCCCCCGCCCGCCTGTACGCCGGCATCTGCGTTCTTTTGCCCTCTGCACAAGCAGAACGCTTTGCGCATGCGCAGAGGGCAAAAGAACGCAGATGCCGACATCCAGGAGAGACTGTTTAGCCAATCAGAATGCAGAACACAATGCACGATGCAAATCCGTGAAGCAGCGAGACTGTGAAAGGTGAACCGTGATATAGCGAGGGATTACTGTACTTACAAATTTATTACAATAACATATTTTTTATTTGTACTTTGCTATGAACACCTGCTTGTTTGAAAAGCCTTGCACAGTTTGGATAGAAGAGGCTGGTTGAGCAGGCCATCTCACTTCCACCCAATTCTCTCAACGGCCTTGTAAACTTGTGGGTTTCATGTAGTCCTTACATGGAAAATGGATGAGGACACGTGTTTCTTAATACAGTTTTGGTTCAAGTAAAAAAAAAAAAAAAGGTAGAAACACAGCATTGGTTCCAGCAATTTACTCCAGAATATCTGAACCAGATGCTGTTAAACCATAATTCCAAGTAATTTGCCAAAATTATGCATCTCTTTTAATGTTTTGAGTCAAAGTTGGGCTATGCATGGTTTGTATTACTTGTAGATATAAACAAAAAATGTGATGCGATTACAACTAATATGAGGTAGATAATGATAAACAGGCATGATTTCACTAACTGCTGCCCTAACTTGAGGAAAATTGCTGCTCTCTCTGCCGAGTTCATGCTGTCAAAAGAGCCTTTGAATTTGGCTACATAGATGAAGATGGTTTCAACCAGCTTATTATTCATTGCTGTGTAAAAAAAAGCATGTTGAGATTCAGCAGATTTATATTTTTTCTTCAGGCATCACAAAGGCTTGCTATGGGAGGACAATTATATGTAGATCTAAAGAAACAGAAATGTATAATAGATTCTTAAGATAATGCCAAATTTAGGCAAGGTCATAGAATAAAGGGAATTTCTATGACAGTGGGGTTCAGAATGATTTTTCAATTGGTAATATGTGGCTGTGGAAAGTAGACCAAGAAACAGTGAGAGAAGGAAGATGAAAGTCTGAATTATGGAACTGGAGATGATTACTAAGGGTACCATCAATAGCAAAAAAAATTAACACCCTCCTACAGTCAATAGATTCTGGATAAAATAAAAACTGATTGTTCTCTTGAGCTGATGATTAGCAAGCAGAAAGTCATACCTTGGGAATGTAATGCAGGCAGATGGTAGAGTAGTAAAATGACTGTGCTTGGCAAAATTGAGGAAAGTTGAAGGGAAGGCAGATGGACAGGATCAAAAGCTATCATTTAAATGTCTAGAAGGACAGGTTGGGATTGTGAGCATCTGTCCATATAGTCATCAGGAATTCAGCTGGACTCAATGGCACCTAACTAATAGTTCCTTAAGTAGTTCCTTCCTTTGAAGAATTTTTAGTGTGACTCTTTGCATACTATACCTATTCTCTGCCTCCAACACTGTCTTCACAGTTGTATGGATTTGCAAATTATTGCAGACGTTTGTCACCTTAAATTGTAAAAAAAATAGGATATAAATCAAATAAATAAATCAAAGATGACAATACTGAGCCTTCTAACCTTCTAGAAGCTATAGATAATGAGTTCTACATATATCCACTATTCAATAAATTCTGAAGTAATAAACTTTGGCAATAGTTTACTTTTTTATCATAAAAGTAATTATTACATATAATGTTTAAAATCCGAACTAGATAATATTATTGGAACATTAGACAAACTTGATTCAATTGAACACTCTGGATTGCCACTATATAAACTGGAATTTGTGTATTTTCTTTTGGAGTTCTTCCATGATCATTCATGTTCCATTGCAAAGCCTTGGAAGATCCAAGTTCCTTATTAAAATGATGGAAGCTCTTAACTTCAATTCCATTGGGTCATTTTTCAGAGATAGTTCTTTACGTAAACAGAATAACAACATATAATTGCTATTGTTTTGATTTGAAAATTGAAGAAGAAAACATCATTTTGTTAAAAATAAAGATGCATAGCAAAACAAATATAAATGCTTTTTGTTTAACAAAGGACAGTTTTGATAACATTTGTGGTTGGTCTGCCATTCTTTAAGAATACACTAATGTTTTCACTTCTTTTTCCTCAGCTTAAAGACCATGCTGGAATTCTGGTTTCTTCAGATTAAATCAGCACAATTTCCATGGTTTGTCCTTGTACTTTAGGTATATTGAGAGCAAAACATGACTGTATTGGGAGTTGTGTCCACTGAAGAGGGATATCTTCATCTTCTGATAAATTGAGCAATATTCTTGGAATATGTAATTTTTGAATGCACCGATGTTTATCTTTGCTAAATGAGATTCTTGTGGCATTCTTCCACGATTCTCCATGTTCCATTGCAAAGCTTTGGAAGATCCAAGTTCTTCATTAAAAAGATGGAAGAACCGAATTTCAATTCCAGTTTATGTGGTAACAATCTAGAATGTTCAATTGACTCAAGGATTTGTTGGAAAATGAGTAGTTAGCTTCTTCACTGACAGCAATGAAGGAACAATATACTTCCATCATTCTGGGGAAGTGTCTAATACAATGTGGAATTAATTCTTCCGTTATTTCCTTGACAGGAATCAGGAGAGTTCTGTGAGAGCAGTTCAAATGTTGGGTATATGAAATCTATACATTCCTCCATAGTATCTTCAGGTAATTATATAGTTTATAATTTGCCACTATTTTGATTAATTCTACCATTTGTTGGTTTGGCAGATTATAGTCAGGTGTTTTTTCTGAATTTCTCAAGTTTTTCTTGGAAATACAGAAGAGCTTGTTCATGATGTTCTAATATCAATCATGATATTAGGATCACTGACAGTTCTCTCAATGTGGAGGAAATCTTCAGATATTGCATTTTTGAACTGGTTTTATAATTGTCATGAATTGTTGATTTCAGTATTTGTTAGCAGGATGACAAACATTCCTAGTTTGTTGCCAATTTATTTATTAGATTTTTATCTTCCCTCAAGGTGGGAAATATACATAATATTCCTTCTTCTCCCCCCCCCCCCCCGGCCCCACAATAACAATCCTATGGGTTGGACTGAGAGAATGACTGGATCAAAACCACCCAGCTGGCTTTAGTTTAGTTTAATGTCTTTAGTTTTATTATTGTCATTGCACCTTGTACAACGAAATTAAATGCCATCTTCAGTGTACACTATACATTAAAAAAAAAACACACACCCTTCGCATTCTATACAATTGAATTGAAAACCCCTGATATTGCATTAATATTGCACTATACTTTCATGCCTAAGACAATACTCTTCCTCTGGAGTGATGGAAGGATATGTTCCTTACAAAGAGAGCATAATGACAAGGAATGTTGCTGAGGCCTGATTAGTATAATGGTAAAATAGTGCACATAAATTAATAATTAAATGGATTAATCTCCCTCCCTATTGCCTTCAGAACACAACAGAAAATAATCTGCCATCATAGTGACTACATAGGAGAAAAAGAAAGGAAGCAGAGAGAAATCCTAAATAAAATGTTCCACCACCACCACCAAGAACTGCTGCGTTCAATTCAGCATCATTTCACAATACTTATCTTTCTTTTCCCCTCACATTTAATTCAATGTGTTATGACAGGATGAGGTCAAGGAGGAGAGGCAGACAAAGGAGCCTAGAAGTTCCTTTCCAGAATCCTGTTTTTAGACACATCCTGTTCCTGCTGCAGAGCCATGATTGGAGGATATTATCCCTGCTGGCTAACGGTGAACTGATGGGAGAGCAGCAAAGTGAAGGAATCAGTGAATTGCTTTGCCTATCATATATTGTGCATATATAATCCGGGCAACACCACTTTGCATTGACTTAAAATGGGGACAGCTCATTTCCTGTTGGTATAATTTTTTCAAATAACAGACGGACGGAGAAGGCCAAGAGAGGTTAAAGCAGCAATGATCAATAGCTACCAGAACATATATTAAGTACTTCAGATTCTGGCCAGAGCTTTCTGGCAGCAATGAAGCCTGCTGAATTATGCCGGGTGCCAAGCGTAAATTGTGTGGTGTGTTTTGATATATATTTTATTTTGGTTGCTACTGCTGGAGCTGATACTTAGCCAATAGCCAGATAATCTGCTTTATTTTTCATAATTAATTATTCAGTTAATAAAGGAAGAAAAAAACCTTGGTGATAAAGCAGTTGTAGGCCAAATCTGTTTTGGGTTGGGGTTTTTTGTACACACACTCACAAACACACACACTTTTTTCTAAATGTGATTGGCATGGGGAACAAGGAAACAATTGGGGGAAGGGTTCTTTTTTCTTTCCCAGAAGGAATCGCCTGGGAAATCTACATGCCTGTTGCACTTAGGAAGTGCCTTCCCATTGGTGCCAATAAAAATCTTTCTTTAAATTTGATTGCCAAATTTAGGGCAAGGTCGGGATGTTTAGGGAGTCACAACGTGAGGGGCCATGGGAGGGTAGAAATAGTTAAGCTCTTCCTTTCCTGCTGTGATGACTCCACATTATGTGCACATGATATTTAGGTTAAGAAGAAAAGATTCCATTGACATCAAGAAAAAAGACTTCAATAGGAGTCTTTTTTCTTCATATCTAATTGTTTTTGAAGAGCATATTGTAGGACTGTTGGCTTATGTGAAGTTTTGTATGACTTTGTGACATTTGACAAGTCAGATGATACCTAGGGAAGTCCATGTGAGGCCTGTCCCCAAAGTTCCTTGCTCCTTTGTGCGGGCAAGAATAGTTGGTGGTCATGGAATTTCTACTGAAGCAGCAGCTACTATTGTGGAAGTCTAGACTTGGTTTGACTTGTCTTGGCATTCTAAAACCATACTTGCTTCAAGACTGATAGATAAGCTATAATTCTTTTTGGGATCAGCACTAGATTAATAAAATTATTAAATGTATTAAGGTTATTTATTATTAAATAAATATTTTATTTAATAAAATTATTACATTTTATTTTATTATTAAAATAAAAGATTCCAAATACTGGAAGTAATGTAGACTAGGGCAATAGGAACATTTAGAAAAATTGCTATTCCAAGTCTTTATTTTGCAATCAAATTGAGAAATTAACTTAGAATTGTCTTCATGCATTTAGTAGGAAAAATTATTTTAAAAATCCATTAAAACATGAAATGCAAGTGTGTATGTGTATTCATTTAAAGACAGTGGACACTGGCATAGAGGAAAAATGGAAACAGAAGTAAATAATTGATTGCAAGGATCGTCAATCATTGTATGAATTCAACTTTTAAACTTTTAACTGTTAATCCAGAACCCTGACCTAGTGAAATTTTAAAGTAATTGTTAGGATAAAATGCAGGATTTTTTAAAATGGCAATGTTTCTAAACCTTTATTCTATGAAAATATATAAATGGAGCATTTGTATTGGATGCTATTGGATCCTAGTGGTAGCCATGAGAATATTAGAAGGCATAAGAAGTTACAACCTTTAAATATAAATGAGCTTGCACTTTCCATCTTGTGGTAATTTAAAGACACATAGGTATTTTAAAGATTAAGGGTACTTCCATGTGGCATAGTTTTAAATGTTTCCATCTCCCAGTTCTGCCTAAACCAGCCTGAAACTGATCTTCAGTTGTCTTAAAGTTTTGTTGGTCCCAATATAGAGAAATAAGAGAACTGAGACAATCCATTTTTCTCCAGCTAGTCAATAGAAGCGTTAACAAGAGGGAGCTCAGGGTCTGCTACCCTAAGCCAAACTTGGGGAAAAAGTCAACTTATAAGGTTTTTTAGAAACAGGGCCAAATGAATCTCCTGGGGTATGTGTGTTCCAGAGGGCAGGTACTGTGACAGTGAAGGCATGTTGCCTATTTCTTATATCAAATGAAAGAAATAAGATTAAAGTCTTTGAGTTTGATAAATGTTACAGGGAATATTTAATATAGTATATGTAACTTCTTCCAGTGAAATCAGTGGAACTAACAATATTTATCTTAGGTTGGATTGTGCCTAAAGCAGTTGGAATTTACACAACTATTGTATGGAATTATTTTCTCATTTTATACTATTTAATTATTAAATTGTAGCAATAGCAATAGCACTTAGACTTATATACCGCTTCATAGTGCTTTACAGCCCTCTCTAAGCAGTTTACAGAGTTCAGCATATTGCCCCCAACAATCTGGGTCCTCATTTTACCGACCTCGGAAGGATGGAAGGCTGAGTCAACCTTGAGCCGGTGAGATTTGAACAGCTGAACTGCTGAACTGCAGTGCTGCATTTTAACCACTGTGCCACCTCGGCTCATTAATAATGTATCAATCAGTTACAGGATTCTCATATTGTTACTAGAAATTTTGCACTCTATAAAAGAGTAGGCCTGTACATTGTTGGTTTTTTGCAAATGAACCAGAGCCCAAATGTCATTGCTGAAGGGCATCCTGATATACACTGAGAAGGCAGTAATACATGTGCAGGCACAGTTATCCAACGTTCAAGCGGATTGTCTTGTTTCTGGGAAAAGATGAAACTTCTTTTGTCCCAGGTATTTTATCCGTAGTGACAGGAAGTGTTGTGAAGAATGTAATTGTGGGAGTGGCATGGTGGCATCTGCTAGGTAATTTCTTTTGTTCCATTTTTATGTGCACCCATCCCACTTTAAAGACGTTTTAGGCACACGTGCTCTACCTCTGTGGGCATCCAGTTCTAAAGAGATCACAAGGATAAATTTAAATTGTCCCCAGCCATTATTATGGGAAGGAGTGAAAGATAAGGACATAATAGGAAATTTGGACATAATTGGAAATGTCTGATTGTGCCAAGTGATCTAGGAAAATATGCGGTGATGGAATCTGCCTCCCTAATGCAAAATAAGGCTTTTATGGATAATTACGGTAGTTGATTGATTAATCATTCAGTATTTGTCACAAATGAATTGACCATGAACGGAAACTGCTGCTCTGTGTCTGGAGCATTTGTAATAGTTCAGTCAAGGTTTTTTTTTGACTTTCAATTGTCTCAGAATAAGCAACGATTGCTTGACTGCTGTTGATTATGAAAATGTCCATGTGGTTTTCTTTGACAAGATAACTGAAGTGATTGGTCATTTTTTTTCTTTTGGTTTTGAGTGTCCCAGTCTAGCCTATAACTCTGGATTTCATGGTGGTACTGCATCCAAATGTTCATACGATCTAGCTGTGCTTAGCTGTTTCAAGATCTGCCAAGGCCAGCTGAGTGCTGCCATCTGCTGTGGCCCTTTTAACTACAGCAGTGTGGCAACTGACAATTGATGGTGCCCCTAATAACATTGAGGAGAAATATCTAGGTTTTCTATGGATAAAAAAGATGGGGGGAAAGGGGGGGGTTTGATACTGATCACAAATTTCTGGAAAGTACCTTATTTCTGATTTCATTGGGCCTATTAATTAACTTGAGCCATTCTTTTCCAATGGCTAGATTTCATAATTCAACTTAAAACAAGGCCCTGCCAATTTCACTTCTGCAATTGTTATTAAATGAAATATACTCATGGTGTCATATCTGTTGTTTAAAAAAAATAGGCAGATGATTGATACAAAATCGCTTAATTGTTTTTAGTGTCTGGGATCACAAGAAAATCTTTAGAGTGGTTCTGGTTTGAGATGAACTGCATGTATCTTTATTTCAGAGTAATGAGATGAAATCAAGGCAAAGAGAGCCACCATCTTTTTATACATTCCTCACTTGTGATTTCTCTTTGCATCTTCGGATCTTCTGTCTGCATCCTCTGCACTTTTGTATCTGGACACTTAGATAGAAAGCCTTTCCCCATGGCTTAGGTAAAGTCCTCTCTACCATGCTTTTGTTGAAAGAAAACTAAACCGGCATTCATTTTTCTATTTCCACTGCTGACTTGATTGTTCTATTTTGGTTGTCTGCTGAATGGCTATGAAATGATTTAGGGCAGTGGTTCCCAACCTTTTTGTGATCGAGTACCACTTGGAGGTCCCGTACAGTCGCCGCGTACCACCTGGTTCCAGAGAAACTAAATTCGATCAGATATCACTTTATTTCCATAATTGTACCATTCCTTTTTTGGCCCCACGAATTCAGCAACTGGATTCTCGGGCCGCTGGGACCAGGTGGGTGGCGTGTGGCAACAGTTGCAAATCGTTGCCAGATTATCTTGTGTTAGGCAGTAAACATTTTTGTGAAGTAAAAAATAACTAACTAAAAATCGTTCATGACCCCGAAAGTGTTCGCGTACCACCTGGAAGGCCCTCGCGTACCACTAGTGGTACACATACCACAGGTTGGGAACCACTGATTTAGGATATACAAAGCCCTTAACTCTCTCACTGGCTAATGGGAAACCACCTACCCAACAAATCAATGCTGATTGGTGGATAGTTTTCACAGCAAGCTACACCTATTGGTATGAAGGAGTGGGGGTCCCAAAGGTGCTTTTTCTGGAGGCAACTGGACTTTCTTGGTTTTTTTCTTTTGAAGATGTTTCGCATCTTATCCAAGAAACTTCTTCAGCTCTGACTGTATAGTGGGGAATGGAAGGATTTATATTCCTTGTAGACAGCTGGTAATTTGCATCCTTTCAGCAGGTCGTTGAAGCACTTGGAGCACTTTATCTGTGTCCTCAGGGTCACCTGAGTAGTGCTCCTGGTTCCTGTAGTGTGCATTTTTTCCTCTGGAAATACACCCCTACTCCCACACCATTCAAAGGGTGTTCATCCCAAATTAGCTAAAAAGCCTGTAGAGATTCTCAGTCATCCAGGTCATGGTTGTCCCAAAGCTGCTTTTTCTGGAGGCAACTGGACTTTCTTGTTTTTTTTCTTTTGAAGATGTTTCATGAAGGAGTGGGGGTCCATGCAGAAAAGCAACCTGCTTTACTAGATAGTCCCCCAACACTCCAGAATTAGGTAATAGTTTTATAGCTGATTTGCAGCCTCCTCCTGGATTAGAAACGGAGGTAGCAGCTGATCAAAACATTGGAAGAGATGGATGCTATAGTTTGAAGAGGGTGGGGAAAAAGGCCTTAGACCTGATCAATCTGTTGAGTTATGTCTCTTCCACACACCTGTAATAGGACATCTTTGTCTGAATTCTAAGTTGGCAGGCTCAGGTAAATTAAAATTCTTTATAGCTAGGAGTTCTGGAAATAGTATGCGCCAAATAAACTTTAGTTTATTAGTGCTGGAAGATTTTACAACGTCTATTCTTGAAAGTAACCACCTCTTGAACTTATTATTCGTAATATGAATCTTTTCAAGCTTTTCAACACAATTTCCAGTATCTCCATTGTGATCCTTGCGACAGAAATCAATAAACATGTCCATTGGCTATATTAGTGTATTTTTCAAACATTCTCATTGTTACATATAACATAAGCTGTCTCTCTGAGATGCTTGTACTTCACTGAACTGCACAGCTAATAATGTTCTTATCCCACAGATGGTGCTTATTTTTATCAATCATCATATACTAAAATAGACAGCCAATCAGTACAGTATGGCAAGCCCTATGTTAAAATAGGTTCAAATGAAGAGGGGGGAATCCCTTTTGACATTGAACATATTAATATTTTTGACAGTGTGAAGGAGAAAGCATTAGTAATACATAATTACATACGTTATAGGACAATACAGTAACTCTTCATTTGATACTCCCAGTTTAAAATGTGGATAAAAATCCCTTCTTGAATATAAAATTACATCCAAAAAAAGATTTAATACATCTCCGACATGCAGATAACAAATGCTACTCATCAAAGTACACTTCTGCTGCTTATTTTTCAATGTGAACAGATAACATTGTTGGAACTGATTTTTAGTACTAATTTGAGGGTGGAGGTTGGAATACTGTAATGTGTAGAACAAATGTCTGAAGCGTGCAATATGTTTGTTTAGTCCTCCGGTCATATTCCCTCTATTGCTACTTTATTTCATGGTACCGAACTGATGACAGATTCCGAAGGAAGGCAATAAGGAAAAAAAAGATTCACTTTCCATTTTGCCACTTTGACTTAAGATTCCCATTGAGGCTTCAGCAATACAGCAATTGCACCTCCCCTTCTGCCTCGCCCTCTCAGTCAATAATCAAATCTCCCCCCCCCCTTTTCACTCGCAGGCTCAAGCAGCCGCCCTACCAGTCCCTTCCTCTCTTTTAATTTACCCAAACGGGTGCCGGGCAACGGCTCCTCCTGTGCTAAGGGTGGGGTGGGGGTTGTCTGCAACTCGGAGCCACCCCCTTCCCCCACCGGCTCAAATGGAAGCCGAGCGGCTTGGCAGAGCACGTACCGCACGTGCGGCTGCCAAGCAGGAAGGGGGGAAGCAGGAACCGGCTGGGTACCCTCGTCAAAGGCAAGACGCACAATAGCTTTTAAAGCACGTGGGCGCGCGCGATAGGCTCCCCTTCCCCTTTTTGCAGCTCCGACCCCGCCCTTCAGGGCGACACACCCCTTGGGCTCAGCCAATCGGGAGGCGGAGACGTGCCGCTGCCCAGCGCTGAGCCGCCCCGTGGCACCACATTCTTTCGTGCCTCTGCGCTTCCCCGGGCAGCTGTCGGAGGCCGTGCGCCCAAGGACGGAGTGGGCTGTGCTGGCTGCACGCCAGGTGGGGGGCTGCAGGCGAGGGGGCGATTGGAGGTCGCCTGCTTCTCCGGGAACGGCGATCGGGGAGCGCGTGTTGAGAGGAAAGCTCTTTTTTCCAGACCGCATTCCCCGAAAGGCCAGAGAGTACATTTCCCGGAGCCGCGATAGGCTCATTCAGCCCAGCGAACTGTGGGCGCATCCACGGAGCGTGACCCGTGTCTTTCCTCCCGGCCCTGAGACAGTAATTATTTTGATAAACGCTGCTACTCCCCATAACTCATCTGCACAGCCGCCTTGGTCCTGTTCCAAGATGCTCCTCTTGTATTTTATAGAGAGCCTGTGTTTCCTCATATGGAAACTTCATCTTGGAGTTAGACCTCTGTTCATGCTAGAATCAAGGTGATCGGCAGGAAACGGATGTTTTCCATAGAAAAATGGAAGAAAACTTCCCTTGCAGACATTCTCAGCAAGAAAGAGTGTCTAAAAAGTGGTGATCACCTGGGCTCTAACGAGCTTGCTGTAGGTCTTCCTTCTTACTGTAGGAAGGTTTTAGTTAGTTTTCCAAGAAAAAAAACTCCGGTTTTCTGATGAATTACTTTGATTTGGTTTCAGCCTGCCTTATTAATGTGATGGTAGCTCCATTGCGAGGAGAGCTTCTCTAAAAATATGAGAGGAACAACTTAGCAGCCTAGGACAGTGGCCTAATTGCACAGCCAGGGTGGAATGGGAGATAGGTAGAAAATCTTATCTCTTCTTAGCACTTGTTCTAAATTGCGATTGTACTATTAAATGTGTTAGGGCTGCAGATTTGTCTTAGCAAATGAGGTGACAGCTTTTCCCCCATGCTTTGAACTTCAGTACAAACCTGCTAGGACTAGGTCATCATGTTGTTCTCTTATTTCTCACCCTTGGTGGGTCTCCAAGCTGTTCTACCAAGCCAATAGTCAGTGAAGAGTGTCAAATGTTAAAAATCTTGTCAGTTTGTGGGGAAAATAATACTTTAAAATGGACCAGCTGAGGGTAGCTTAAATGTCTCATATATTGTTGAGGACTAGATAAAGATAAAGATATGGTGATATGGCAAAATAAAGGGAGTGACAAGGCATGTTAGCAGTGAAGTTACGAGGGTGAGTCAAAACATAATGCCATTTTCTTTAGGACAGGTATAATTACCAACACAGGAACATGTAGCATACATCAAAATGAAGCTGGTCCTCTGTGGATCACATCCCTACTTCTCAACATAGTCACCGTTTCTCTCAATAGCAATGTTCCACCTTCGAATGAGAGCATGTATCCCTGACTCGTAAAATTTTGTTGACTGTTCTTTGAGCCACTTCTTCACTGCAGTTTTCACTTCCTCGTCACTGGAATAATGTTTGCCTCTCAAACCCTCTTTCATGGGGCCGAAGAGATGATAGTCTGAAGGCACTAAATCTGGTGAGTATGGAGGATTATTATTCCAGTGACAAGGAAGTGAAAACTGCAGTGAAGAAGTGGCTCAAAGAACAGTCAACAAAATGTTACGAGGCAGGGATACATGCTCTCATTCGAAGGTGGAACATTGCTATTGAGAGAAACGGTGAGAAGTAGGGATATGATCCACAGAGGACCAGCTTCATTTTGATGTATGCTACATGTTCCTGTGTCGGTAATTATACCTGTCCTAAAGAAAATGGCATTACGTTTTGACTCACCCTCGTAGATATGAGTGAGTAGTATCAATTTTGGTAATTGTGATTTCCTTAACTGGGGATACAGGTATACCTTACTGATACAAATAAGCTATGCATGAAAATGATATTGGAGCTAAAGAAAGTTTCATGGTGCACTTGGCTTCTGGTGTCTTCATGGACATATCCATATAAGTTTTTAAAAAGCAAAAATATAGTAGTAGTTTTTGTTGCCTTCTATTCTGGTCTAACCCTGTCTAGCTTTTCAAAAACTGTCAAGGTCAGCAAGACACTTCCATTTAGCTGGGTCAAACTACATTTTTAAAATAATGAGAGTATAAAACAGAAAACTACAATAATAGCATTAAAAGTTTCATAATAATGTGGGGGCGCGATTCAAATTCAGTAGCATTTTGTTCCACAATATGGAACATAAGAAGTAGGTGCTCACATTAGTAAATTTTAGCTTAAGCCATACAAGGTGTAATACGCCATCATGAGTTCCTTGAACTGACAAAAGAGCAACCAGCACAGTTGTTTAACATGGAAGTAATGCAGAACCACTGAACACCCCTTGCTCTGGTCCGGCTGTCACATTTTGCGCCAACTACAATTTCCGACTGTTTTCAAGCCTCCCCATCCCCCCCCCCATCCAATAGTGCATTGCAAGTATTGAGCTTGAAATTATTAGCACATGAGTCATGAATTAGGTTGGTCTCCTCCAGGTAGGAACTCTAATCAAGCTGAATATTCATTGCCATATAAGTCATGTACAGTTTCAGTGCTGTTTTCTGGAGGACCCCACTCCAGACTGCAAAGCTGCTTCTTAAGAGGCAATACAACTCTCATCTAAAACAAGTACGTCTCCACTTCTGGGAGTCCAGCCACACCACCATCCACCCCCAGGATCAAAAACAATAGCATTTTGTTAGTTTTAGCTTATTATATATATATATATACCGTGTTTCCCCGAAAATAAGACCCTGTCTTATATTTTTTTGAACCCTGAAATAAGCGCTTGGCCTTATTGCCATGCACTCAAAAGCCCGATTGGGCTTATATGTCCAGCCTTGAACTTCTGGAAGCAAAAAGAAAAGAAAAATAAGGAGGACCTTTTAAATTTTACATGTGGAAAACAGAGGAATATAAATATTATGCCGTGTGAGAGAAGAAAAGAAGAAAAGAAAATGGCAACCAATACATTGTAGATCAGCTGAATTTAAGATTAAGAGGTGATATGCAGTCAAAGCAGGGGTAGGATCCTACCGGTGCGGTCCAGTGCGGAGCTCTGGTAGGGACCCGCCGATACCCCAATATGTGTGCGACTGCTCCGGTACCGTCTCCACCGGGCAGTCGCTCGCGTTGCCATCTCTTTTTTGTGAATTTTCGGGTGATTTTGCTTCTGCGCATGCGCGGAAGCAAAATCGCGCCAAAATCTCACGAGGGGACGTGCGCATGTGCAAGATTTCAGTGAGATTTTGCTTCTGCGCATGCGCAGAAGTAAAACCACGCCAAAATCTCACACGCGCTCGCGTCCCCTCATGAGATTTTGGCGCGATTTTGCTTCCGCACATGCGCAGAAGCAAAATCGTGCGAGGGGGTGCGCGCGCGTAGCGTGCGCGCAACAAAGCACAAAGGACCGCGGAGCAGCGCACTGGTCTGGGTAAGTGAGCATCTCACCCCTGAGTCAAAGGTAATAACTGGCAAAATAGAAGTACAGTATTAGAAAAGGTAAAGGATAAGATGCATGATTCAAGCAAGTGATAAAAACTTATTTTCCAAGTTTACTGGGGGAGGGGAATGCTAGTGATTTCAAAGCAGTCCCTCTGATTTTTGAAATGGTCCTCTATCCATCCTCTTTTCTACAGGGCCTATCTTCCTCCACTGCTTCATCCCCCCCCACCCCACCCCGCGCATTGCCTTGTTCTCTGGCAACAGCTTTAGATTCCATCAGATAATCAGCATGTCTAGACAAAGTGGTTAGCATTTGGGCAAATGTTCCCTATTTCTTCATCTCGTGTGATGTAACATGGTAAATAAAATAAAAATGTAGCAGAACACAGGTTCCCTCATATTCAGTTGTATGACAGTCAACTTTTAAAGTAAATATGTAATGTCAAGTCTAAAGCAAGGTAATTAAAATATGACACAGCGTCACATCAATACACAGAAAAGTAGAAGTTAAGTTCCAGGAGTTGGTTAGTAAATGGCCCACACAACATTGGAGATTAGTGCAGGCCAAAGCCCCTGAAGACTTGGTTTTGCTAGCGGGCCTGGAGAACCCAGAGTAGGATGGAGCCCATCAAATGGCTCATTTATTGCTGGGAGGGGGGGTGGGGTTATTGTTTTTAATTTTTTTAAATTTTCTATTCTGTGTTTTTATTGCTTGTAAGCTGCCTAGAGTTGCCATGACCGTAGGCAGCCATATAAATTTCCTAAATAAATAAATAAATAAGGCATTTTGCATTCCCTAATCCCATCGTCCACCTTTTAAAAAGTTTTTGCTTATACAGTGAAATGTGTGCATAGCCAGGAGGAGGAGAAGTACATTTTTCTTAAATTCCTTAGGTATGGAAGACAAATGCGTTTCTTTCTTTCCAGCTACTTTACATTGCAAAAATGTTCAGGTTTTTTTTCTTCAAAATATAAAGCATTGATTTTGCCTTAAACAGGAAAAATGGGATTTAGTCATTGGCTCTGAGTAGCTTTTGGGCTATCACTGGAGGAGAAAAGTCAAGTGATTGGTGAATTCTTACAGTGCGTATTTAAGGGAGGAAAGGGAGAGTGTCTGTGAACCTTGGAGTACTGCCAAAATCTTGAGTCGACAGAAGCATGGATTTTCCAAGGCAGAACAATGCATTGATTGGCTGACATTTTCTGAAAGCCCATTCATACATTCATGTGGAAGGTGGAAAGTTCATAGGCAAACACCTGGTAATGTTTGCCTGTGCAAGCTTCTCTGTGTATATCTTCTAGACACAGCAAGCATCAAATAAAACCTTACTGTAGTAATTTAGTTACGGTAATTAGAATATTTTCAAGTAGGGTCTGCTTTAAAAATAAATTGCCTTGTATAAAAATACGGGGAGGTGCACTTGTAAGTCTTTATCATATTCCACCAAATGTATTTCATTCCGGTAGAATACCTAATAACTTTTCTACTTCTAAATGCAAATTAATATTTGACTTTTTATGTTAGCTTTGATATGGATCCAGTGAAACCATACATTGGCCTTGTTCTTGAATATACAGGTAGTCTTCAACTTATGACCACAACTGAGCCCCAACATTCCACTGCTAAGCAAGTCAGTTGTTAAGTGATCTTCACTTACCACCTTTCTTGCCACAGTTGTTAAGTGAGTCACTGCAGTTGTTAAGCTAGTAACATGGTTGTTAAGTGAATCCGGCATGCTGATTGACTGCTTGTCAGAAGGCCACAAAAGGTGGTCACATGACCCTGGGACATTGCAACCATCATAAGTACATGCCAGTTGCCAAATGTCAGAATTTTGATCATGTGACCTTGAGGACGCTTGCAACAGTCATGAATCATCATTTTCAGTGTTGTAAGTTTTGAACGGTCATTAAACGAATGGTTGTATGTCAAGAATTACTTGCACTGTAATTGAAACATGGTTTTAGATATAGTGCACAAATTACTAATAGAACTGGTGGAAGGAAAAAATCTACAATCCTTATCTTTTCACTATTAAAATATGTTCAGCTTATATTGTAAATGTCAAGCTACATCAGGGGTGGGTTCTACTTACCTTCCCTACCGGTCCGCATTGCTTCGCTCACGCACGCGCCCCTGTCATGTCGCACAAATGACCCACTGCGCATGCACAGAAGCCTCTGCGCATGCGCAGAGGTTTCTTTCCAAGCCGCTTTCAGGAAGTGGCGAACGGAGGACCGGTTCAGGGGCATGGCCAGCCGGCCATCGCTGCCGATTCGGCGAGCGGGGGCAAATTCCTGGCACCAGTACGGGCGAACTGGTCTGAACCAGCAACAACTCACCACTGAGTTACCTGTTTAAAGGTGTTTTTGAGTTTGAAATGTAATTTTAAAAAATAAATAAAAGTACTAAGTAACATGGATAGGTAGGAATGGGAAGTGGAGGTGGGGTTTTTTTTTGCCCAAGCCAGATTTTGAATAAGATTTTTGGCCACGAAAAAAAGAACTCACTTGTCCCTGTGTATTTACTTTGATACCATTAATAATTTATTAGACAATGGGTCTGATGAGATTTCTGTTTTTAGAAACTTGCCCAGATTATATTAAAAGAGAATTAAGATCATGAATACTGCATATTCCCACAAGCTAGAGGCCTATCGAATGATCAGCCAAATGACCAATGGTCTGCCGAATGATCAGGCAAAAAGGCACCAGGAAAGTTTGACTTTTACAAGTGGAGGAAGCAGTTGGGACGGAGGATGCAATGATTAAAAGAAAAATTTACTTACAGAGGAATGCTGGCCTTATGGAATTGACTAGAAGTTGGCAAAAATGGTAGTACAACAGAATCTCTTCCTGAAAGAGGACAATGGAAAATGCTTAAACGTGAGAAATTTAGAAAACCGGAACACAGTTTGAGACCCAATTTGACCCAGCTTATTATTTTCATGGTGCAGCAATTCAAAAGAGTGGGGTTGTTATGACCTTAAAAGCAGCTGCGTCCTCTTCGCTGATGACGTAAAATTATTTAACACCACCGACAATGCTTCTGCCCTACAAAACGACCTAGACTATGTGTCAGAATGGTTGTGTAATTGGCAACTCCAAATTTCAACTAACAAATGCTCTGTCCTACACATTAGCAATAAAAATCAGAACACCAAATACAAGTTAAGCAGAAGCGATCTCGTAGATGACTCTCACTCTGTCAAGAACCTAGGAGTACTTTTCTCAAACAATCTAAGCCCCAGAGCTCACTGTAACAGCATTGCCAAAAAGGCTTTAAGAATTGTTAACCTTATTTTGTGAAGCTTCTTCTCCAGTAACATTGAATTGTTAACTAGGGCATACAAAAACCTTTGCCAGACCAATTCTCGAATACAGCTCATCTGTCTGGAATCCACACTGTATATCGGACATTAATACGATTGAGCGGGTCCAGAGATATTTCACAAAAAGAGTACTTCACTCCTCTACTCACAATAGAATCCCTTATGCCACCAGGCTTGAAATTTCTAGAAAAACTGGAACTGTGCCACCTGCGGTCTGATCTAAGCATAGTACACAAAATTATCTGCTACAACGTCTTACCTGTCAATGACTTCTTTAGCTTCAACCGCAATAATACACGGGCAAACAATCGAGGCAAACTCAAGGTAAACCGCTCCAAACTCGATTGCAGAAAATACGATTTCAGCAACAGAGTGGTCAATGCCTGGAATGCTTTACTTGACTCCGTTGTTACATCCTCAAACCCCCAAAACTTTAACCTAAAACTCTACCGTGGACCTCACCCCATTCCTAAGAGGTCCGTAAAGGGGGCGTGCATAAGCGCACCAGCGTGCCTACCATCCCTGTCTTACGGTCTCCATTCATCTGTACTTACTTCCTTTGTTTATGTTTATGTTCATACTTATACTTACTACCTTATACTGTTTGACTAATACATAAAATAAAATAAAAATATAATGGTGCTATTTTGGAGGCGAACCAATATGGAACCTTTTCTTCCCTGAGCAACAACTTCTGAAGATCTGGATAGCTTTGTTCTCCTCTTCCTCCACCTGCTTGGCAGAAAGACTACATTGCAATGCAGTGGAAGGAAAGCATTGTGGATTTTAGATAAATCGAAGCTGGGATGGATAAAGCCACATGAATGAAGATCAATTATTTTTGTTTTGATGCACAGAATGATAATAAAAACTGTTTAAAGTCTGCATTGGGGGGTGAGATGAAGCCATATGTTGTATGCCTGATGGGAATGCTGGGGTGGTTCTCATATTATGATAGCAATAGCACTTAGACTTATATACCGCTTCATAGTGCTTTACAGCCCTCTCTAAGTGGTTTATAGAATCAGCCTATTGCCCCCAACATTCTGGGTCCTCATTTTACCGACCTTGGAAGGATGGAAGGCTGAGTCAACCTTGAGCCTGGTGAGACTCGAACTTCTGGAGTGAGCAGTGAGTTAGCTTGCCGTACTGCATTCTAACCACTGCACCAAAGGGCTCAGAGTATTATTTAGTTCAATATATGGACTTTCAGGTACATTTTTAATATCTATGTTTCCTTAGGATTCCAAGGGAAAAGATTTTGTCTCTTGTAATCTCAGAGCAGCCTTACAGCTTTGAGATATTCTTTCCGGTAGCGTTAATAGATCTTCTCCCGGAATGAGCTTTGGGTGAGAGACTTAATGGCTGCCTTCATCTTGGTTTGAGGAATTGTAGCACAATAAAGGTTTACAATTACTTCTTTCTCAGTAAGCCTGGGATTAAAAAAACAAAAAAAGAGCCACAAGCAAGAAAGACAGGAAATGAGTGTTTTTTGTGGGACAGTGCTGTAATTGATATTTAATGGGTTTTACTGGAGGATCTGTTTGACCATATATTTTTCTTCCTCCTTCGTCATCGTCTCAGTTCCCATTTTTATAAGCATTCTAATGCGCAGGAACGTCAATTCTGGGCATATGTTCATGTCCCTGGAGCCTTGTTCAGACATTTAGTGGAACATTTTCTAATTCAAAAGATAAACACTTCTGTTGGGCTTGTGGGGCGGAAATTGTTTTTGTCACAGCAGGTGTTGCCCATTAGTTCTACTTGAAGAGAACATCTGAAGCCAGACTTTGAATGGGATGCATAACTGAACCCTTTCCTCACCCGAGTCTCCTCCTTGCTGAGACTGAGTTTCCTCCAGGAAACATTTAGCTGTGCAGTTCTTCATCTTCGTCATCTGCCATGCAGAATTAGGATTTCAGCACTTCTCAGGCACACCATTTCTCCTTTCCACAAAGGGCCAAAGGGTTATGGGAAAGCCGATAATCTGAACCAAACGTTTTGAGCTTTCTGCCCAACCTGTGTACACTGCTGGTATTAGAACTCCAGAAATATGTGGATGACATGATCATAGTGATAAATTTGGAATACATAGCCATTGGCTCTGCTTGGACTTTTAGCAAAGTGCAGTGTTTATCATTCTAGATTGGGCCCAACCAGATAAATGGAATCTGGTTAAGAGGCTGGAATTTTTCTTGATCTGGAAAAAAGTTATGTATGCTCCATCAGGTTTATTGCATGAGCTGGTTCTTTAATTGAGATGGTGACAGATAGATAGATAGATAGATAGATAGATAGATAGATAGATAGATAGATAGATAGATAGATAGATAGATAGATGATAGAGCTAGAATCTTGTTCCTGATTGCCACAGATGGAAATAGCAAGAGATGCATATGTACAGTTGGGTTCATACAATATATGCATTTCCTCAGTAGTGACTTATAGCTTCTCATTGTATCATCTAATCATCACTGAATTGAGATAAAGTGTCTCCTTATAATTGCTATTATGGTACAACAATGGCCACATGACTCCAGAAGGTGCTACACATGATCTTATCACAAATTTGACCAATCGATGACTTACTGTGCTCTTTGAATACAGCAGTGTAAGCTGTAAATTGTAATGTATAGCTTAATGTGGTATGTCACACTATAATTGAAACAATAAATTATGTTTAAATAAATTATCAGTGTTGTATTAATACTGTGTTACGTGATGCAAAAATTCTCCACCCCAATTCATTCTGTTTGGGCAATACAGTATGGAATTATCAATGCTCAGACTATATCAAATTTTGACTATAGGCTGTTGAAGCACACTAAGAAGTTCCCATGGATGCAAAATGTAACAAGAGGCTGATTGGTCCATATTATCAGTTTCATCACACATAAATTCTAGAAGATACAGATCTTCATTTGTTAAATTATTTTTGTGCTTTATTTAAGTTGTTGGTTTTAACTCCTAAAGTCTGAAATAATGTAAGTTTGGCAATTTAGGGGAGGGCTTGTCTGATATAACATCTATATTATCTATATTATTACATCTATATTATTAAAATCAATATCTATTAACATCTATATTATCTATATTATTACATCTATATTATTAAAATCAATATCTATTAACATCTATATTATCTATATTATTACATCTATATTATTAAAATCAAGAGAAAGATCTCTATTGAGGATACTGCTGCTGCTAGAGAACCATAACTAGGCATATGGGTATTATTTCCAAATTATGGGCTGCATGCATGGAAGCGAAATCTCACCGAAATCTCGTGCGCACGCACATCCCCTAGTGAGATTTTGGCACGATTTTGCTTCCGCGCATGCGCAGAAGCAAAATCGACCCAAAATCACCGGGGGGAAATGGCGGCACACGCGATGGACCGGCAGAGAGGGCTCCGGAGCGGTTGCGCAATCCACCGCTCCCTACCGGAGCTGTGAACTGGGCAGCTCCGGCAGGAACCCACCTCTGTATTGTTCTAGAGCAGGGGTAGGCAAAGTTGGCTCTTCTATGACTCATGGACTTCAACTCCCAGACTTTCTGAGCCAATCATGCTAGCTCAGGAATTCTGGGAGTTGAAGTCCATGAGTCATAGAAGAGGCAACTTTGCCTACCCCTGTTCTAGAGAGAGAAAAATATTCATGAACATTTATACTGTCAATGCCTCCACCAGGAGGGGATTGATTATCTTGTGTAGGTGTAGTAGTATATGTATTTTAACTGGAATTTGAAGATATTAAAAATCTTTCTCTTGTCAGGATCTTTAGGAAATAGTTTGAGTGTTGGCTCTTCACTGATGTTCAGATACAGTTGCCAATGCCATTTAAAGTGCTATGGCTGTTCAGGTTACTGAGAACCTTTTTGTTTTATTTATTTATTTTGTTTGTCAAACATGTACAAGATAGCAGGTATAGGTATAAATATAAACATAAGCAAAGTAAGTACAGATAAATGAGGACAATAGGATAGAAAGACAGGGACGGTAGGCACAATGGTGCGCTTATGCACGCCCCTTAGGAATGGGGTGAGGTCGACAGTAGACAGTCTAAGGTTAAAGTTTTGGGGGTTTTCTTTTGTTATAATTTCAAATTGCAGTGTAATACATTGCTTTAGCAAAGTGTTCATTTGTATATCACTAGTTTTATTGTACTTAATTAAAGGCATATAAAAAAATAAAACCACTACCATATTATTTCCATATGCTGTGAGTAAGGATCTACCTGCCCTCAAAGGGCATTATTTCTGAATTAAAAAGGAACAACAGGGTGGGTGGGTGTTGGGGAAGTGGGGGGGGGGAGTGGGGGCGGGGCTTCAAAGGTTTAAAAACTTTTAGTAAAAAGCTTAACAAGGATTGGATGTAAGAAAATTTAAAACAGATAAAGGGACAGTAATTTTATAAAGAACATAAAAACTAACACAAGCTAATAAAAAACAAGAAGTAATAAGAGAAGAGAAAGAAAAAAAAGACAAACATGCAGAAATTAATACAAACCAATGAAAAGAAAAGCATAAATAAGAGAAAAGGAAAAGAAAGAAAAGTGCAAAAGTGCAGAAAGAACAAAAAGAAATGGAAGAAAAATTGCAAACCATAAGTACATTTTTTTCCACTTTAGGCAAAAAAGCCTCTCCAGTCAGCCATAAATGTAAATACTGTTTTCTGTCTAAACAAAGAAATTAATTTAGTCATCTCTGCAAGTTCCAAATTTTGGTAAAAGCACATCTGAAGAAATTGGAATTAAAACAGACCAGTGGACCAGACCTTTGTGGGAATGTTATTTGTTTACTATTAAAGAGAGCAGACCAATTGGTGGATATTGTATGTACAAAGATGGAAAGATTTGGTAATACCTGCAATGGAGAAATGGTTGGTGAAGATGACTAAACTCGTTGAGATGGCCAAATAGACTTGTGCTTATTGCTCTTTTTACCTTAATTTTAAAACTTTTAACTATGTATATGTACACAAACTATGTAGTTTGTGTGTGTGTGTGTGTGTGTGTGTGTGTGTGTGTGTGTGTGTGTATACAGTGTATACACACACACACACACACACACACACACACACACACACACACACACACAAAAACTATATATAATCTTAGCATATTGTGACTGCAGGTCACAGACACAGAATCAACCATTCTCCTTTTTACTCTCTTTATTCCCCATAATTCAATATAATTTCTTCGTGATGCAAAAATCAAAATACTGGAAAACTTTATCAGCCTAGAAATGTGAGGATTTTGTGTTGAAATTTTGTGAGTCTATGCCTTTCATTGCATGAATCAGCAGAAGAAACTCTTGGACTATTTTAAAAATAGGGAAAAAGGAAATGAATAAAATAAGGGAAATAAGGAAGGGATCGGAATGGTGTGTTGCTGGTTCCTGATGGGCACAATAAGCTGGTTCCCTTTTGGGAAATAAAAAGGGCGAGTGCTTCCAGATGGAAGGTTCCAAGAACAACACATCAAAGGCATTGTTCAAAAATATTCCATCATTCTCTCCTTAGAAACGGGAGAGAAATAAAGGTGGGGAAATGTGATGGGAAAATACGGCAAACTTCAAATTGAAAGAGGATATTGTCTGGACTCCTTGTAAAATTCTCTGCATAGAGCTGGGTGATGGCAAGATGTATATCAAGCATTTAGAGAGAAATCCTCTTATTAAAGAAAATCTCTAGATATAAAAAATTATCGGAAAAAGAGGCATAATAGAAATAGAATAAAAAAGAGGATGGTAGCAGAATTACAAATTCAATCAAGTGTCAATTTAGCTAAACTATTTAGCATTTCCTTCCTTGTGTACTCTGTTGAGTACGCAGCACATGCCATTTGGAAAGAGAAAATGGAGGTCCACTGATTAACTTTTCTTATTATTCATGTTTTTTCTCCCTTTCTTCTGAGTGTTATTTTCAGTTTGATAGACTATGGTAGAAAATTGGAAGTCTTTTTGGAGACATCGACTGTTGCTTTATCTGGTCAAGGAAAATACTACATCGTCAGCCAATCAGAAGTTATTTAGGAACTAATCCTATTTTCTGAATTATCTTGAGTGGAATGATAAAACAACAATCTAGTTTTCACCCAGTTGTAATATTATATGAATGGGGTTACTTAGGAGAGGCGTTTCTTGGGGAGACAAGAGCTGAATTCTGTTTATTTAGGCTGCTTGGTCTGAATTTACCAGATGCTTTAGGGGGCACTGTAATCCCACATCAAAACTAGGATTTTGTCACAAGGTGTCAATAGCCAATTGATAGGACCCAGCCCAGCTTCACATTTCTTATGCTCATTCCCAATGATTTCATGTATATATTGTAGAGGAAAACAGAGAAATAGGAATGGAACAATTACAATAGGAATTCTTCTAATCCCCAATCACTTCAGTGAGTCAGAAGGATACCATGGTTGATTGTATCAAACGTCGTTGGGAAATCAAGAAGAACTATTAGAATCACAGTTCCTCTGTGGATCTCCAAAGAAATATCCATCAGGTAATCTCAATCTTATAGTTCACTTTAAGGCCAACTTAAAATGGGTTGTGGCAATCCTCTTTCATCTGAGAAACTATAACTATAATTCTTTTGATCACCTTACCCAACCATTTAAATGTTACACTTATAGAGACTATAAGTGTACATCTTCAAGAGATGCAATACAGTATTTTTTAGAAGTGGTTTAACAATTGCTCCCTTAGTCAAGCCAAGCTAGGCAAGAATCCAGAGGACAAATGGTGGAGCATACCTTTCTAAATAATCTAACCACACCCCTGGGTGTCACAAATTGAGGCAATAGGAATTAGTAGGCATCTTCATAATTAACTATGAATGTGTGATGGCATCCAAACCGGCTTAAATACAAGAGGCTTTATCCACCAGGAAAAGAAAAACCATAACCCGCCTCTGGGGATTTTGTGTAGAGATGGAGGCCATGTGGAGGTTGTGTGCAGCAAACTGCCTACCTCTAACAGGCCTCTCATGCCTACATGATCTCACCCAGTTCACATAGCCAGGATGATTTAGGACATTATCCCTGGCTGGTACGTGATCTCATCTAGGTTGTATCAACAGGATGTTCTTAAGGATTTGCGGGGAGAATTCACCAATGAAAATGCTATTGCTCTTTTCTACCTTTTGCTGCTTGGAAAACTGAATAAAAAGCAATAAACATTGTGAAGGCAGTCAGATATCTTAGCATCCTGCAATGACTTGTCTCTAACTCCATCATTTTGTAGTCAAATTCAAGAAGAAGGTAGCAAGGTTATGAGTCAGCCCCTTACAACCCAAAAGAATACAGAAGGCTGTGTGTTTGTTGATGCAATATATTTATAAACTGCCTCCATGTCCCTTTAGTAACAATTTTTGCAGTAACATAAGCTGGCTAATGAACTTTACCTGTACGCTGTTCCCTTGCTGCTTCAGTTTCTGTATTTTCAGACACATAGCTATTTAGCAACAAACTATTTTTGTGTTGAATTTATGTTTTACCAACAAAGAAATAAAGGGAGACTATTTAGCGCTCATCAGCTAGCCATACCCTTCTGGGATTCGAAACTGGGCTACTTGCATATTATGTAGATGTATTAACCTCTAAGCCATGGGCTCTCCTTGCTTTGTTGGCTATACCAGGGGAGAGATTAAGTGTTTTTTCCAGTGGGACCAGTCTATCAGGGCAACCTGGTCTACCCAATTATGGGACGGAGCATACTGCTTCCACTTTCAAGTAGGTTGGAAAGGTCAACTAGCACTAGTAGCTTTAATGATGACAATGCAACTACAAAAGGATTTCATTCACTGTCCAACAACCCATCTACCACAGAGAATGAATGCTAGTTCTTGTTTTACTACTGTTAAACCAGAAGCTATGTCAACCCCCCTCTACAACACTGGAGAGTGGGTGCTGCCTGAACATGCCTATGAGCAATTTTAACTGGCTTGGCAGGAGCCATTGCAGGCTCATGAGACCTAACAGGGCCGGGATGAGTGCCAGAAGCAGCAGGTGATCCATAAGAAAACATACTATTTCGAACTGCAGTGCAGTATAAAATCAGAATGCTTTAGGGTAAGAACCCATCAGTAGCTCACATGTTAAAGAGATTTAACTATAATTCTTTTTTTTGTAAGCGTTTGCACAATTTTATATGATTGTGGTATGGCATTGCTCAATTGGCCAGGTGCAAGATTCTGAAGACTGCTCAATTCTTCCCAGACGTATCAGGGTTGAAATAAATACCTTGTTTTAATACATCCTTTATTCGGTCCTGATAGAGCCAGAAGAGGAGAGCAAAATGGATCTGCTTTCTTGGCTATTCGTTTGATGGATTCTAGAATGTCATAAATGAAGACAATGCGAGTTAAAGACACCCAGCAAATTGTGGCAAGTCACAAGAATACTTAGTTTATTGTCCAAATAGATGACCTGCAAAAAAAAGGCAAGATAGAAAAGGCCAGGTTCAAAATATTTTTATGATCTATTGGTATCACTGATATTCGTAACAGTCTGTTAAGGCTAAAGAATACAATACTTGCTCGTTTCTTCTTCTGCTGCTATTTTAAATATTAATCTTGTAGAACTGTTAAAAGTTTCCAGGGGGTGCCTAACTTTGAAAATGTCTTGACCAAAGCGTCTCTTTGAAGCTGCATAATAACAGAACACTAATCTGTATCTAAAGACAAAGTTGCCATACCGTTTTGCTTTGTGCCTTTCAAAATGACATTTCCAGTATGTTTAGCGATGCATGTATGAAAGCGACTTCCAGTCATTCCAATGTGCGTTTAGAAATGCTAGAAATGACTTTTACTCCTGCTGACATTCTGCCACAAGGCAGATTGGAAAAACAGAAAACCAAGTAGCCAAGAAGAAATTCTGCTTCTGGTTTTACACTATCTTGTCTCCATCAGATCAAATGTTCCCTGAAGTCTCCTAAAAGCATTGGGATTACAACTTCCACCATTCCTATTTAAGAGAACTGAAGTACAGTATAAGGTAATAGCATTATAAGGAAATTCTCTCAACATTTGTGGCATTATAGCCCCAATATAGTGACAGGACAATATTATGGGAAATAATGGCTCTTTAGTGGGTGAGAAGTAATCACCAGCCTAGAAACTTTATATGCAACTGCTGAGCTGAATCCAAGCCCTGGTCACTAGCTGAGAAATGAATGATTGTTTCTTATAGTTGTTTTTACAAGCCAGTGGCCTCTGGAGTATAGAAAGAAAACTTTTGAACAGTTTGATGAATTTAGTTTGTTTAGTATACATTTTAATTCTTATTTTCCTTTTAATTTTATATCACAATGTTATCTTCATATAGATAGCACAAAATACTGTATTTTTCGGAGTATAAGACGCACCTTTTTCCTCCCTAAAAGTGGCTGAAAATTTGGGTGCGTCTTATACTTCGAATGTAGCTTTTTTTCCCAGCCCTAACTAGGTGCGAACAGATCTTCCCAGCTCTTACCTTGCAGGCTTTTTCATTGTTACTCTCTCCGAAGAATGTTTTTCCAGCCCTAAGTCTTTGCAGGTTTTTTTTTCATTGCTCTACTTGCTCCGAATAAGTTTTTTTCTAGCCCTAACCAGGTGCTAAGGATCTTCCCAGCTCTTACTGGCTTGCAGGCTCTTTCATTGTTACTCTCTCAGAAGAATGTTTTTTTAAGCCCTAACCAGGGGATAAAATAATGTGCTGAAGCTGACCAGACTAAGGACACTAGCCAGATGAATACCTGGTAGGCAGATTTCCCTCCCCCCTATTTTCCTCCCCAAAAACTAAGGTGCGTCTTATACTCCGGTGCGTCTTATACTCCAAAAAATATGGTAAATAAATTTGGCAAATACCATTTTTTTAATGTACAAAAAAGGTATCCAAGACATATTGAGAAAGATGAGTAACAGTCAAGCAGCACTATCTCCTTTTAAGAAAAAGAAAAAAAAGAACTACAGACACATTTGGCCTTTCTCCTTAGTAAAAATGAGGTAATTGTATTACCAAACATTCTGGGCAAGTCCAAAGCTTACATTCTCAAGTCCTCTCCTGCATCAACGTACAGCAGAAAACTGCTGGAAATCAGGAGGGTAGCTGCCTGCCTGTTTATTTTTCCTTGAAGAAAACAATTGACTCTTCAGAACTCATTCTTCAAATGACTGGAAACAGATGGCTTGAGAGATGCTTCCCAGTCTCAAATCCTCAAGATAGTTATGAATTCCTGGGAGCTTATGCTATTGCTTGCTTGGCTAGAGCATTAACGTAGGAGAAAACTTGAAAATAAAAAAGCTCCAAAGGGCATTCTCTCTTCTGGGCAAAGTAGCCATTTAGAGCATCCTCAGGCTTCAAACTGCACTGACAGCCAACAAGAAAAATCTCTCTCAAAATTTATGGATGATGCTTTCCTCCCCAGCCTGATGGATTATATCTCCCATCACTCTCAGCCCCTTTAGAGGAGGCTGGTCACCAAAGCCGTGTCTCTCTGTGTGTGTCTTTGAGTCAGTGGTGACTGCCTGGACCAATTCCTCCAGTTTTCTTTGCAAGGTTTTTCACAAGTGGTTTGTCATGGCCTCCTTCTTAGGGCTTAGACTAGTCGAAGGTCACCCAGCTAGCTGTGTGCCTCAGGTAGAACCAGAACTCTCAATCTCCTGTTTCTAGCCTGGTAACCATTACATGAAATTGCCATAGGCAGGTTCTTCTTCTTGTGCCATATCCATCATTGGACGTTGGCGATCATGTTGGCAATCCTATTTTTAACAACAGCCGCACAAAAAAGTGCTGTTGAGTTTTGTCCAAACCAGTCCCTTAGATTTTGAAGCCATGATGTTCTTCTTCTGCCTGGACCTCGTTTGCCTTCAATCTTTCCTTGGAGGATTAAGTGAAGTATGCCGTATTTTTCTGGGTGTCGCATCACATGTCCAAAATATTCTAACTTTCACTTTTTTATGGTTTTGATTATTTCCCTTGGCTTTCCCAGGTGGCTTATCACCTCCACATTTCTGATTTTGTCAACCCAGCTTATACTTAACAGCCGCCTGTAAATCCACATTTCAAATACGTCTAGTCCCGTGATGGCGAACCTTTTTTTCCTCGGGTGCCGAAATAGTGCGCACGTACACTGTCGCACGCGCATGTGTGCCCACACTCATAATTCAAAGCCCCCCACTCGCCCCCCCATGCATGCGTGCATGACCCCCCCCCACTCCCCTGTTTCCCGACTTCCAGTGGGCCCGGTAGATCCGTTTTTCGCCCTCCCCAGGCTCCAGAGGCTTTCTTGGAGCTTGGGGAGGGCGAAAACGCTCCCCTGCCACCCCGGAGGCCCTATGGAGGCCAAAATTGCCCTCCCAGAGGCTCCATGTGAGCCAAAAATCAGCTGGTGGGCATGCACATGCGCGCTGGAGCTGAGCTAGGGCAACGGCTCACGTGCCGGCAGATATGGCTCCGCGTGCCACCTGTGGCACGCGGGCCATAGGTTCGCCATCACGGGTCTAGTCTCTTCAAGTGGCTTTCTGTCAGAGACCAACTCTCCACTCCGTAGACCAGGATAGAAAAAAATGTAGCATCTGACAAACCTGATTTTCAGTCTTAGGCTTATGTCGTGACTGCAGAAGACCTTTTTCATTTTGAAGAATGCTATTTGAGCTTTCTCTATCCTTGTTTTTACTTCAGTGGTCATGTTCCATAGGTAGATAGGTAGATCATTTGAGGCCAGAGCCCTTCTTTACAACATATAGAGAGGGAGAGCTGCAAGAAATTACATATCACTGAATTCATAAATTGTGTTTCTTAGCTCCTTTAATGTAATTCATTTCCAATCCCTTCTTCCTCTAGTCATAATGCATAAAAGAGTTCTTTTGGATGAGGGACTGTAAAGGGAAGCTATTATTAATTTTTAAAGTCTTCTCTGCAATATTAACCATTTTTGTTCCCCAGAGCTTTGAAGATGACATGATCATACTTACTTTTGCTTCAGTCCACCTGCTAATGCTGAGAAAAGGAAGTAAAATTCCTGCAGTGACCTCTCCTAAAAATTGCCTTTTGTCTACCAGCAACCAAAACTCCTTACTCCCTTTCCATGCTAGAAGGAACTGAAATAAATGTGCATCCCCCCTCCCTTTTTCATGTTTCATTTCTTTGGCTACCAGAGTGTTTCTTAAGAGAAGGAGCAAGGAGCTGAAAAGCTGTCAAGCTACCTTTCATGTTTTGGTTTGGCTGCAGCTAAACTGGATGAGGCAAGAGGTTCCACAAATGGGGAGAAAAAGCCATCCACAGTGCTGCGGTGTTGTAAAAAAAAAACACACCAGTGATGCAGCAATTGCAAATCCCCTTGGAGCTGAGACAGAAATAAAATTGCTTAGCTGCTGAAAAGAGAGAAAATCATGGTGGTGTAGAGATGCAGAGTTGACAAGAATGGCGTAGTGTTCTAACAATTAGATTTTTCTTCTATCCCATCTGCTCTTCTACCTCATGATAGAGGTCACTACTTTTTTAATGATTCCAGGAACAGGTAGTGGTCATAATTCCCCTAAGTATTTAGGTACAAGTGTGTGTGGGGGGAAACCCCTTTCGTATTGAATTATATTTGTTAAAGCTGATTGAGTTATATCTCATTCTCTAAAACATGGCTTCCATAAGTCCCCAAATGAAAGAATATCAAAACTGAAGGATGGAAAAATAGTTTGTGGTACAGTTCAGCATAGTTCAGCACCATTTGGCAGTGATTTAGATCAGAGGTAACAGACGCAGGATGGGAATCAGCAAGAGGAGTCACCAGTTTCTATATAATATAATTTTCTGCTGACTCCGGGAGAGACAAAGTAGGTACAAAAGCAGAACAGAACACCTTCCCCTTGAAAAAAAATCTATCTATCTATCTATCTGTCTATCTATCTATCTATCTATCTATCTATCTATCTATCTATCTATCTATCTATCTATCTATCTATCTATCTATCTATCCATCCCTATCATCTCTCTCTCTCTATCATCTATCTTTATCATCTATCATCTCTCTCTCTCTCTCTCTCTCTCTCTCTCTCTCTCTCTCTCTCTCTCTCTCTCTCTCTCTCTCTCTCTCTCTCATCTATCTATCTATATATCATCTCTCTCTCTCTCTATCTCTCTCTATCATCTATCACCATCTATCTATCTCATCTATCTCTATCTATCTATCTATCTATCTATCTATCTATCTATCTATCTATCTATCTATCTATCTAATATCTGTCTGTCTGTCTGTCTGTCTGTCTGTCTGTCTGTCTGTCTGTCTGTCTGTCTGTCTGTCTGTCTGTCTGTCTGTCTGTCTGTCTATCCTATCTATCTATCTATCTATCTATCTATCTATCTATCTATCTATCTATCTATCTATCTATCTATCTATCTATCTATCTATCTATCTATCTATCTATCTATCTATCTATCATCTATCATCTATCATCTATCATCTATCATCTATCATCTATCATCTATCTATCTCCCTCTTGTCTATACAGTGAAAGTGTAGATCATACTTCTTCTATAATTTTCCCTCCCCAACAATAGCCCTGTGCGATTGGGTGGGCTGGGCTGAATGAGAACAATTGGCTCCCAATTACCCAGTCAACTTCTTTGGCTGATGGTCCTAATCCACTCTAAAACACAAGCTGTTGTGAAGCCTCAGAGCCCATTTAACGATAGGATTTATGTTCTTTAATCTAGCACAACTTTTTTTTAAAGCTTTGAAAGGTTGGAGATTTATTACCTGGATTTGTTGATCTTCCTTTATAAGATTGTGAGTCTTTCCAACCCTGTATCTAATATTTCATTTAATAATAGCCTTGAGAGTTCCTAAGAAGCACATTTCCAGGAAAATGTTACCCTTCATAGGAGCTGAATACCATTCCGTCTTTACCATCCTCACCTTTGACCTTATCTTTCCCTGTTGAACATACCAGAGGGTCACATGTAAGCACACTCCTTGGCATGGTCTCCACTGCACATATATCTTTTAGCAAGGAGGGATATTCATCTGATAAAGAAGCACCAAAATTCAGGAAGCATCGTTTTATGTAAATCTGGATGAGCAAATTCTTGTTCTTAAGGGTTGTTGGTTTACCCCAAATTGAATTTAGTTAATTCATCTGAGATGCCAAATTAGTGCAAATTTTCCCTAGTGGGAAAATGTTTTCACATCAATGAAAGATAATAAATATCCAAAGTGTCACCCAGGCAGATGTGCTAAAAAAAATACCTTTGAATTTATGTCTTGATTTTTGCTCGTATACCATAATGAAGTTGAAATTATTTGTCAGTGAGAAAGGGATCTTTGCTATCTTCTAATGTGTCCAAGAGGGTCCTTTAAAACTACTCTCCAAAAACACAATCTTACTTAAGAATAAATATTCATATATTTCTTGAAAATTAGCTAAAGATCATGGGATATATTTGTTCTAGTTTGTGGATTAAATGCCCAACTTATGCCAAGGGGGAGCAGGAGGAATACTTGGCGTAAGTTGGGCATTTAATCCACAAACTAGAACAAATATAGTAAAATGATTTCAGAGTAGGAGATTTAGGCTTCCCACTTCGTGCTCATAAACAGGATTCACACTTTATTTTGACAAATTCATGCTTGTTATGGACTCCGCCTTAGGTCTCAGTTAAGAATCAGCACACAACAATGCCTTCATTGGCTCTTGTTCGCTCTACCCTTTTCTTAAAAATAAAATAAAAAGAGAGGTCATATTGGTTATTTTTCAGTCCTTGGGAGCAAATGATGATTTTAGGAAAAGTTACATATTTTGGAGAAAGGATTAACAATTTTGTATTCAAGTTTTAAAGAATTCTTTAAGGATACTCTTTTGCCCTAAGAATTACTTTAGTTTTAGCATGTCGGTTTGCTTTATAACTTAATTTCTTATCAATTCTGTTTGTTTCTGTTCATCTGATCTTCCTCCTAAAAAAGCCAGCTTCGACATAGGCATCTGATCTGTCCTATGTTCTTACTTAGCAGTAAAAAAACAAAAGCTAAGAATTTATTCTGTTTGCCTGCTCTTTCCCTATCCTCCATTAGAATACCTGTAATGCTTCCTGGCTGGTTTCCTATTCCAAATATATTTGAAGATTTTTGTTTTTGTTTGTCCTAATGTGCCCATAGCTATCCTGGGGTGGGTAGGTGGGAGGCAGACAAGGGAGGGAGTGACAAACTATGTTTTAGGACTTAATGACACAAATCCTCTAACTTATGTACTTGGGTCCAATATTGGGACTCAAGTACCAAGAAGTAGGGTTTGCATTGTGACTTCACCACTTGTTTGTCTCTGAGGCTAGCTCTGGATATGATGCCTTTGTCCTGGGCAAAGTCTTTGTTCATTTTTTATTGACTCCTTACAGTTTGTACTGTGCATGTGCAAATAAGGTATCTTTCTGATCTGTGTAATAAGGTATTGCATAAAAATCACAATTTTATGAATGGCCAGAATGGAATTTAACTAAGAAGATCTACTGCATATAGCAAATAGAGTTGTAAAATAAATAGGTTATGGTTCTCTTTAAGACAAAATTATGCTATCTATTGATATAATTCCATCTCAATAATATAGACCAGTGATGGCGAACCTATGGCACGGGTGCCACAGGTGGCACGCGGAGCCATATCTGCCGGCATATGAGCCGTTGCCCTAGCTCAGCTCCTGCGCGCATGTGCGTGCCCACCAGCTAATTTTTGGCTCATGCGGAGGCTCTGGGAGGGCAATTTCGGCCTCTGGAGGACCTCCGGGGTGGCAGGGAGAACGTTTTCGCCCTCCCCAAGCTCCAAGAAAGCCTCTGGAGCCTGGGGAGGGCAAAAAAAAGGCCTACCGGGCCCACTGGAAGTAGAAAAACGGGGGAGTGGGAGGGGTCGCGCACGCATGCGCAGGGGGGTGGGGCGAGTGGGGAACTTTGAATTATGGGTGTGGGCACGCACGCACGTACGATAGCGTGCGTGCGCACTATTTCGGCACCCGAGTAAAAAAAGGTTCGCCATCACTGATATAGACAGTGTAAATGTGTGTGTGTGCGTGCGCACACACACAATACACATATGCATATACACATACATATGTATGTGTATATGTGCATGTGCATGTATATGTGTATGTTTATATATATTCCTAAGATGCTCTAGTCTCAGATTGCTTAGAAATTTAAAGCTTAGAGTATTAACTTGATATTGTCTTCTTATTTTCCCAGAACTGGAAAAAAAAAAGAATAATGCAGCAAAAATGCTTTGTACTGAATACCTGGGTAAACCCTTGGAAACTGTCCTGTGTTAAGAGGATGGAAGAGGTAGAAAGACACACACACAAAAAATCATAGACATGAACTGGGGCATATAGTTGCAAATGAAACAAAAGAGTTATCCTTCACAAAGAAAAAAACTTGTTTTAGGATTAATGTCTATCTGCCAGAGAGTTAAACACATTCCTGATGTGAAATCAGGCTAAAGTTAAACAGTTAACTATCTCTGTGGCTTGATGTTGTAAACCTATGTTCCAACAATCTTAGGATGATTGGGTGGTTATATTTTATCTCCTCAGCTTGCAATCTTCCCCTTTTTAAAAAGTCATTTCATGGTTTATGGCATGATATAAATTGATAGTATTATCTGACAGTCTTGAAAATGACCTAAGTGCCTTTTTTTGTTTTCTTTTAAACCTCATGTCGTCATGAATTATTGAGGCTCACATGATGTCCTTGATGTAAACATGGACTTTTGAACCGACTGTGTACAGAAATTCATTATGTTTGTACTGCTAAGCAGGGATGGTAGTGAGAAAAATAAAAGGCTGGCTGGGACCCAAGGAGTTGGAAAAGCAACATGTGTCAGATGTACCTGTTGATAAACACCGCCTTGAATACCAGCTTGGCATGCATGGGTGCTCTTTGGAATAAGGCAAGAGCCAGCACATTCAGATATGCTTGGTGTAACTCCCATTCCTACTTGCCAAATATGCTTCAGCGAAATCTTTTTCAAAGGCATGACTAATAGACATTTAATGGGCCACATGATTCATAGTTCAAAATATTCAGAGCAGCATATACCTTCTCTGGCTTTAGTAGGTGACTCTCCACCAACAACCTATGCATGCATGTTGTATTACCCAGGCATTGGAAGAGGATTTAAAACTTTTCTGCACACTGTCTACTGAGGGTGATAATATGCACAATCAGATCAGATTCGTCTTACAGAAACCTCTTCTGCACACGGACCACCATGTCATCTGGATCAAGGCCCCATATAAGCATTGATACACTAGTGGTTCTAAGATATCTTTGTGATATTATGCTCATTTGAGGATCGTGGCTTTTTTTGGGGGGGCTGCAGGTCAGTTACTGTATTATATTTAATGTCTACAGTTGAATACAGCTGAATTTCTTCTACTCCCTGCTTTATGTGATGTTCATCAACATCATTTATTTATTTATTTATTTTATTTTATTTATTTATTGCATTTGTATGCCGCCCAACTCCCGAAGGACTCGGTGGCTAACAACAATTGCAAATACAAAAAATATAAAAGCATTAAAACAGATTAAAAAAACCACAGATTTAAAACCTCATATATACCCTTTCATGGCCGGATCTCTCCAATTATAGCTGTGAGATCAACGGCCTTAAGCCTGCCGGAAGAGCCAGGTCTTAACCGCTTTTCGGAAGGCCAATAGGATGGGGGTGGTCCAGATCTCCAGAGGTAGTTGGTTCCAGAGAGCCGGGGCAGCCACAGAGAAGGCCCTCCCCTGTGGGCCCGCCAGCCGACATTGTTTAGCTGATGGGACCTGGAGGAGACCAATTCTGTGGGATCTCACCGGTCACTGGGAGTTGTGTGGCATCTACCAGAGCTGAAACACAAAGCTATCAGTATATGTTCTTAGATACAGTGTCTTGGAATATAGTTTAATGAGGGAAAGGATATTAGGGGGGAAAGGAAACCACAAAAGATCCATTAGTACAAACAATGTTTTCTTTACAGAGGGCCCCAGAATCAGCTCTTAGTTTCTACAAGTAGAAAGGCCTTTTCTGAAATTCTTAGAAGATCTGCTGACAATGTAACAATGTGCTTGATGGACAATATGCTCTGACAGTTTGGAAGATACTTTCCCAACTATCTGTAATTTGTGTTGCTGAGCAATCATTCACTGAAAGCTAGAAGTGCTTATACTCTAACCCCCCAAGAGTAATTTTAAATGTAACAGAAGGGAGAAATAATTAAATATGCAGAGAATAAAGTATAAGCACCTCTAGCGATCAGTGAATGATTGCTCAGCAACACAAATTACATTTAATGAAAAGCGGCTGTTTCTTGGGCTGCATATTTGTTTGCTCTAGCTCCATGTTTTGAGGTACAGTGCCTACCCAAAATTTTGTTCAAATGAAATAGATTATGTACAAGACCGGAGAACAAGCAACCCTTACAATGTCCTGTTTGTGTCCTCAAAGCTGTTTGGAATGAGAAGGCCAACAATTCTAGAAGTGTGTGTAAGTGTGCGTGCATGCACATGTGCATGTTACATTAATGCATTAGGCACAATGACAAACACTGGGCAACCCAATCCACCCATCCCACCATCCTGTTCTGTGCATTTTAAAAGGCAAATAGGTGCCTAAAATCTCTGGGAATGTAAGAAGAGGGGTCAAAATATTACTCAGCTTGGTATTTTTATTCTTCAACTTTAGTTATGTCCTTTCTTCTGTCATGGTGACACCGACAACACACTCAGACTCTCCCTGCCAGCCTGGTTATAATGGTGACCAATTTTTGCCAGTGGTTTGTCAGAAATTTAATTGAATGATTATGAGCCACCAGGTTGATGTCAACTCTTTGCAACCACGTAGATAACATGACAATCTGTCCCTAGTCTTGCAAGTCTTCTCATGTTCTGTCCCCACGAAGCACACAACCTCACAAGTAGTTTAATGCAACACTTTTACTAATAAACCTTTTATCAGTAAAGAATGCACACACCAAGTTACAAACAGTCTTTGTTGGCAAACAACCAGCTACTAATGAACTTCATTAATAGCTGGTATTAGTTCAAAGAGGTTGTAAACAATGACGAGTAAATTAAGTCCAGTTATCTTACGGAGCTTCCTAGAGTTGGCAAAGTTCCTAGAATTTAGTCTCTGATAACAAGATGACGACAGATAAACACAAAACAGGTATCACAAAGCAAACTCTGATCAGACGGGTTTTTCCAAAAGTTGTTCTCTGCAGCTTGTTAGCTGCAACTGATGACCTTAAATAGACTAAGGAAGTGGCCAATTAGCCCCAAGTCTTACTCCCAAGTAGACCTCCTCCCGAGTTAACCTTCCTGCCTCTTGGCAGCCCTGCGTGCTCTTGCATTCAGGAAAGGAGTAGCCCCTCCTTTCTCAGCACTGCCAAAAGGTACTGAAGGTTCCAAAGGCCCAGGCTGCACAAGGTGCAGGCGGGCCACAACATCTAATGATACACTCATCACCAGTGTAACAGTCCATTGACCTTACTGCTGATCATCCCCTTCTTCTCTTCCCTTCCCCCATTTCCAGCATTGTAGCCTTTTCCAGAGAACTACCTTTTCACATAATGTATCTAAAAGTAGGTTATTTGAGCCCAAAAATGTGTGAGGAAGGTTATACAAAGCTGAACAGTCTGAATTTTTCATTTCCATTGAAAATGGGATCTGAGATCCAAAATATTTTTGATACTGAGCTTGAGGCCCTGGATGTGTGATTGAATCCATATATATTAGTGATAATAGTTGTTGGTTCATTAATTTTTTTCTTTTAATATCCGCATATGTTATTTATTACTTACTATCATTTGTTTTTATCTTATTTTAATAACTGTTAGCTACCCAGAATAATGTATTCGAAGTAGGCAGTTATATAAATTGAATGAATAATGAATATTTTTTAAAAATTAAATTATTGAATGCTATAACTCTTTTATCACTCAACAGTATTTTGTGTCTGTACAGTAGCCTCGATAAGTTGAGAAAATGCCTAGGCTGACAGCGTCAAGCACATTGAAGTCAAGAGCAAGGTTATAAGTGAATACATCATGAGAGTGAAGAACATCTTAAATTCCAAACTCAGTGGTGGAAATACCACTAAGGCAATTAACGCCTAGGCAATTCCAGTCATTAGATACAAAGCTGGAAGAGTGGACTGGTTTCAAGTAGAACAGAAGTCCTGGATAGGAAGATCAGAAAAATAATGATAATGAATTATGCCTTTCATCCACACAGTGACGTTAACAGACTCTACTTGCCAAGGAACACAGGGAGGCATGGAATGTTGCAAGTACATCAGACATTTGAAGAAGAAAAAAAGGCATTAGAACAATATCTGAAGGGCAGTGAAGAAGTATACCAGGAAGATTTACTGAGTACTGGGCAGACTAAACTGGCCTACAGTACAGTCCAAATGAAGAACAGAAAAAAGACATGGCAAGGAAATGTATTACATGGTTAGTACATTAAAAAAAAGCAGGTAAACAACAAAACAAAACCAGGCAATAGCTAAAAGCAGGAAAGTTGAAGAAAGAATAGAAGAACTCATTCTGGCTGTACAACACCAAGCCTTAACAAATGTACACAAAAGAAAAATTAAGTATACTTAATGCATTTCAAAACAGAGTCTTTCTTCCTTACAGTTCAGTAATTGCGTCAAGGCCCGAATCATCTTACTCCTTATATTTTCCCCAGCGTCTTCACGAATAGCTCAAAACCTTAAATAAAATATTTCTCATGCTGTTCCATTAGGGCAATGCTATCCAGTTTATTTTCCTATTGTCTTTATTTTCATTTATATTTTATATTTATATTTTTTTAAAAAAATCTATATCTATATATACATAAAGAATAAATGTATAAAAATCCAGTATTGAGAGGAGAGCAACAGACAGCAAATGCCATCTTTGAAAAGAAGTTGAAGAAATAGTAGACCGCCTAGTTAATTGCTGCAAGAAGATCACACCAATTGACTACAAACAACGGCATGACTAAGTAGCAACAATGGTACACTAGAATATCTGCAAGAAATACCATTTGCCTGCAAGCAAGAACTGGTGGGACAACAAGGTTGACAAAATAATAGAAAATGGAAAATCTAAATTGCTCTGGAACTTTAGAATTCAAACAGACAAACACCTGCTACATAACACCTGGACTTTAACAAGGGTTGATAAAAAAGACAAAAAAGTTTGTATAGTGGATGCTGCAATACATGAAGAGACAGCAGAATAGAAGAGAAAGACCTGGAGAAAATCATACATTACAAAGACCTGCAAATAGAAATAAAATGACTATATCAAACAAAAGCAAAGCTAGAACCAATAATAATAGCAATTTGGGTGTAATCCCAAAACTTCTACAGTAGAGTGTCACTTGAACACCATCAACACTGACAAAATCACCATCGGTCAATTGCAAAAGGCAGTTTTACTTGGAAGAGCTTACATCCTACGACAACACCTTTAACACCCTCAAACAATATATGCTTATCCCAAGTCCTTGGGAATGACTTAATAAGTGGATAAAAGTACCAAATCTACTCTATACATCTGGCTGACTGTGCGACCAACATAATAATTGATTAACTTTGTGTGCTGCCTGACTCTTGATGATTAGGAGGCTGACAAAAACCAAACAATGAAATTACTGTACAATAAAAATCAATAAAAAATAAAAAATAAAGATAAAAATGGCCATGAAGCGAGGGTCTGGATGAAGAGGCAGGTCTTCATGCATGGCTTTTCTAAACCACAGCAAGGTGTGGTCAAGGAGAATGTCATTCCGGAGGGTAGGTGCTGATACAGAGAAGGCACATTTCTGAGATCCTGATAGATGACATTGTTTAATTGAAGGAACTGAGAGCATGCCTGCAGGGTCTAATTCGGCTGGGCAGGTGTTATGTGAGATAGGCAGTCCCTCAAGTACCCAGGCCTTATGCCACATATAAGTTTGAGATGTCTCACAGGTGCTTTTTCAAGAGGCAACTGGACTTTCTGGTTTTTCTTTGAAGACGTTTTGCTTCTTCATCCAAGAAGCTTCTTGGATGAAGAAGCGAAATGTCTTCAAAGAAAAACCAGAAAGTCCAGTTGCCTCTTGAAAAAGCACCTGTGGGACAACCATGACCTGGATGACTGAGAATCTTCAGAGACATTCAGTTTGAGATATTCAGAGGGTGGCTCTATCTTTGATACAGCCTTTTGTAAGCTGTTGTATTTCTAGAGAACAAATATTTATCATTAAGGGGTTTTAAAAAGGAAACAGATTTTTAGAAAATTTTAACCTTCAACTGTAATAAATCTCCAACAGTAGTAAAAATGTTGCTTTTCCTAGCCAGAACATTTTTCAAATGATAAAGGTATTTTCAGCTGTTAAATAAATCAACACCAAAAGTCTTTTTTCATGTTCCTGTTCATTATGTTCTTTTTTTATACTTGTTTTTAAGCTAATTTTTTTTGTAAAAATACACACGAAGCAAATTTTGTTTAATGCCTTTGATGTTTAAGATATTTTGGCAACTAAACTTTTGGTACATACTTGCAGACTGTAAGTTGTTGTTGCTAACATTCAGCTTGCCTTAGCTCTTCTGTTATTATTTACTCTATTTGTTAACCACCCCAATTTTGCAACTCTGTACAACAAAATAAAGCAAACCAGAAATGATATTGAAAATAAGATATTTATCAGTTGTCTTTTTTTTTAGTGGCAACCATAGATCTAATGAAAGTTGCTCACTATTCCATTTCAGTCTGACTGCAAAGAACTCACTTTGTATGTTGGCTTTGGAATACAGCAGCTTTACACTTGTGCATATTGATACAAACGCACATTTAAGTCATCAGGATGGAAGCAAAACCAAGTGAATACCAGGTTAAAGCAATTTTGAACATTAATGGCATGCTAATATGAGAATAAAGGTAGCAGATATTTTTTTAACCTTTACCTGCACGTGTGAAATTGCCCAGAAATTGATAACCATGGAATATCAGCAAAATATTTATATCTCACTTTTCCTGCAGGGAGCTTACATACTATGCCCTTACCTATTCGTTCCCATAATAAATATTCTGTGGGATAGATTGGGCTGAGACTGAATCAGGGGTGGGTTCCTATTTTTTTTTACTACCACTCTGTGGGCGTGGCTTATTTTGTGGGTGTGGCTTGCCAGCCATGTGACCGGGTAGGCGTGGGCCTCGGGAGCTTGGCAGCGGCCGGAGAAGTGGGGGGGCATTGCTCACCCGCAACGCAGCCCCCCGCAGCGGGAGCAGCAAGACCACGGCAGCAGTTCTTCTAGGAGGCTCCATCCGCCTAAATGCTTCTCCCCATTCGATGATCCTAGGTTCCTGCCGCCCGTTCCCCCTCCCCTCAGCAGCTCGAGAAGCTTCAAATGTGCGAAAATGCCTAGGATCATCACCACGCGTTCGTGGCTTCTCGGACTGCTGAAGGGAGAGGAACTGAGATAGGTCCTGCTGCCCGTTCTTTCAGCATCTCACGTGCTCCCTCAGCCATCCTCTCTTGCTTGGACTCACTGTGGGGTAGGAAGGCAGCGCATGCACAGTGCCAGAAGCTCGGCTTCTGGGCATGCGCAAAAGAACATTTTTTTAAAAAAAAATTTTTTTAAATGGCGGCACTCAGACACCCTGCAACTGACAGCACCGGTACTGTGACGTCACCAGCAGGCCGCTACCGGTGCTATAGAGTGGACCGCACCGGTAGGAACCCACCACTGGACTGAATGTTGTTTTTAAAGTCACCCAGTGAGCTTTTGAGGCTGAAGGCAGTCTAGATTCTGGAACTGTCTTTTTCTCTATCACTCTGTATTTATTTTAAAGTCTTGAAAAACACTTTAATTTTCTAGCTTATCAGACTCGCTTCTTGCCAGTCAGCAAAGATGAGATTCAAGAACAAGTGACCTTAACAAGAATGTTGCGGAGTGGGTGGCTTGCAAGACAAGGTTTATGGAAGGGGAAAAAAAGTTGAGAGTTGTTGCTCAGACCAGAGACTGGCTGCCGATGTTGATGGGGAAATCTGTCCTGTGCCCTTTAGCCAAGGACGCCAATTAAAAGGCTATAGATCTTAAAAGCTCCTGTGAGATTCTGGGAGTTTTCTCATACTTTCTACAAAATTTCTCTACATCAAAGAAAAAATGTGAGATACTAGGTTCCTTATCACTTTGTAGGATAAAAATACATTCCCAGTCTTGAGACAAACAGGAGTAAGACCAGGTCAAGGTTACAGAGAGCTTGCAAGTTTCCAATTTGGCATCTTTGTCCTATTTTTTCCTGATAAAATGAAGAGTTATTCCATAATGTGTAACTGGGTAGGTGCCACAAATCCATTCTGTTCAGGCTTTATTGATGGATAAATTCAATTCTGGATAAGTGGAAACACATGGCTATAGGAAATGTGTGAATTTCTGGATAACAAAAGACACTCATATAAAATGTATTGAACTATAGCATGACAATAATTATACTAGCAAATTGCAAATGAAGTGTTTTAAAAATATTATTGTTTGGTAAAATATGGTGTGTGAAATAAGAAAAAAAGGGGTCTATTTCATTTAACATCTTGTTTCTATAATGGTCAGCCAGACGAAAACTGTCAAGCAATTACACTCTCCTTTTCAAATTCACTTGCAAATCAGAATTGAACACCCATTCTGGTAATACAAATCTATCACGATAAATAATGATTCATATTGATAACCTTATGCTTCATTTCTCACTTTATCCCCTTTTAAAGCCCTGGACACTATCTGTGAAAAAACAACCTCAACATTTACATACTTGTGCCACTGAACTGAAGCACTGAATTGACTACTACTCTCATGGCACAACCATTTGGGTACATGGTGACCCCATGAAAAACTTGGACACGGTGTATCATATGTTAATAGTTGTGAGAATTTGATGGATTTTTATTTGACATGATTAGCTACTTTCAGCTAAAATTTGAATCCTGCGAATCTGTAGATGCATGTGACCAGTTTCATAAGAGCTGAATTGGGTCAATATTTTAGGTAATGTTTTATAAATATGAAAATATACAGGCAAATAGAGGTTTCACACTACAACTCATTCACCCCAAACAGTATACATTTGACAGCAATTAAAGACAGCAATTTGTTTAGAGTCCCTGTTTAAGATATGGCACAATGATATTATCTAATATTAGATGAGTTGTAGTTAAAAGTATTGAGTCTTGTTAGGTGGTAGCCAACTTTCTAAAGTTTGTGAAAGCTTATGTTGTTAGTTAAGAATTATTTAGTACACATTTAGAACAACAAGGAAATGTTCCTGGGTACAGATGCTATTGTAGTCTACAATTGTGGCTACACTTTTGTTAGGCAAATTCAAGATAGTAAAATCAAACATCAACAAAACATCAGCATATGCAAAAGACAACGCATACAATTGCATTTTTATTCATCTTTCATTAAAAAATGAAGTTAGTTCATATCAGTACTTGAGGTCATCCTCTGTTAGTCATTGAACTGTTGGGGTCGTCAGGATGATAAATTGATTGTTTTCTTGCTCAGTTTTAGCCAGTACTTCCCTAACAAAGACTTTCTTCATTTCTCTTTCTCTTCCTTTCCAGGCATTTGTAACATGACATACAAATACTTATGCGCACCCTATTATTTAAATCAATCTTCTCCAATTTAGTAGAGGGCCTGCATATCCAAAGAACTGGTTGTCTTCAATCATTTCTATACACCAAGCATATTCCAGCAGAGTAGGTGAGTTTTAGATTCCCTGTATTAAATGTTGTCACCTTGTGGGTCTCAAGGAAATGTGCCTTTTCTGTTGTGGCTCCCACTCTCTGGAACAGCATTTCCCCAGAGATAAGGACTCTGCCCTTTCTCCTGGGGTTACGGAAGCTCTTCAAACCTGGCTTTGATCCCAGGCCTGTTGTGGAGTTATTTTTTGTTTGTTTGTTTAGGGTCCCTGTTTTGTTTGATTTGTGTCCTTTACAGATTGTTTTAATGTGGTTATATGTGAGCTTTTAGGTTTTATCTGAATTTATGAATCTGAATGTATGGATGGGGAATGGTTTGTATGCCCACCCAGAGTACATTAGTCTTGGATGGCTATAATAAATTTAAATAACAAATAAATAAGCAAACTCAGTACCTTCTAGTCTACGAAAGTGCCACATTGGTACTCACATGGTTATTCCTAGAATTTCAAAACAGTGGTGTTTATACAACTCTGAAAGTTTATCCCAATGAGATGGGGAAGACTGATTTAGGCCTTTCATCGGTATTAGTCCTTCTTTTCCTAATGTTTTCTAGGCTTGGCATTAATTGCTTGCCATGTGGAGGCTAGTTTTAGAAGCTATTCTTGGAAAGTGACATTTAAATGGCACTAAATAAGTCAACAATCATGTGGACATTAAAAGCTTGCAGGAGATGTATAGCATGCAGCACTCTGATGTGAGGATTTTAAAAGAAGGTTGACCCTGTACAGTTAGAATGATGGGTGTGTACAAGAAGCAGCCCAGGGTCACTTGCAATAATCCAATTCAAACATTTCCAATTGGGGCCTGCCTGATGTATTAGATTACAATTTACAGACTTTCTAGCCAATGAACACTCCAACTAAAAAGTCTGAGAGTTGCTCCAATACATTTAGAAAGCATCAGATTGGGAACCTTTAAAATAGTTAAAGAAATAGAGGCTTCACAAAGATAATCATAAAATAAATAAACTAGCCAAACAATCTCAAAAGGAAATATCGAAAGGAAAAGGTAGTTGAAAGAAAAACTGTAACAGAAAACAAAATAAATATGATGGCTAAAGCTTTTGTATCAATCTGTCTAGTGCAAACTTGCTCAGTTATGGGCTTCTTCAGATTTAATTTAATTTAATGGATAATCAGAAGTGTAGCAAATGTATCTTTCTCAGCAGTTATGTGAAATCTAGGTGCCTTTTATTTTGCTGGACTTCACACTGCAATGTATGAATAATTTGTTTTCTGTCTACTAGTACAATTATTAAATTGAATTTGCTTGACAGTATGTTCAAGAAAACCTACTGAAAAGACCTCCAGTGTGATTTAGTGATGCTATTTCTTTCCTCTCTCTCTCCCCCTGATTTAACTGACCTTACATTAATTAATTAATCAAAAAATCAATTAACTATCAATGTATATAGTTGGCCATTTTGCTCCACATGAACGAACTGAAGGGGCAGTTTAAAAAAATTGAAAATAGTACAATATTTATTTATTAATTTCTTAAATTTCACCTCTTCTATAAGGTGTCTCTCAGCAGCTATGATAGAACTCATTTCTGTTGACCATCGGAGGGGCTGAGGGCGCATAGTGGTCTTTCAGTGTGGTCTGCAGTGTTGACCATGAAATGGATTCAATGTCCGCTGGTGACACCAGGGTCTGTGCCATCTTGTATGTTTGTGGCCCACAGTAGGTAAGGAAGAGAGCCTTCTTCCTGTTGTGTGATAGATCCTGAAATGGTTTGCCTCCAGGAACATGCAGAAACGGCTCATGTAGGTTCGCCATTCTTCTGTCTTTGGATCAAAGAATGCTGGAGCTGGAGATGTTTGAGTAGCAGTCCTCAAGTTTGGCTGGAGCAGGTCGATGCTTGCTTCTAAGATGGCCGCAGATGCCAAGAGGTGCCTTTGTCCTGTTGTCCTTCTTCAATCACCTTTGTTGCCAGTGTTAGATTGCGCGGGAATGAAGAGGCAAGAGGTAGGAACAGTTCAGCACCTTTATTTCTCCCTAGCTGAAAGTAATAGGGACTGCCGGCAGGCTACAGGGAAGCCGCTTTTAAGGGCTTGGCTGTAGCCTGCTGGCCACTGACAGCAGTTCATTTCTCCTGCCGCTAGATAAACCAATCAGCAGCGGCCATGCAAATCTGTGCTCCATACGTCAGTATGTAACAAAAATAATATGGGATCAACTACTCTTCTTACCCGTGACAGGCCAGCAGGGTCAGGCTAGGTGGTATGGAGTTCTACAAGCACCATGACAGACAAGGCATATTCTTCCAAATCCTGCAAGATGATATTTTCTAATCAATGGCACCCTAAGCAAGCTCCTCCTACTAAATCTAATAGGATGAGTAGGAACAAATGCATAAAGGGCTGAAAAACTGAAGAAGTTCTCTATATTAAAGGAAAAAAATGCAGAAAATCCATGTGTCCATTTCGTATCTGAATGACAAAGGTTTAGCAGTTTCTCCCACATGGAATTTCAGATGTGTTGAACTTCTGGCCGAGCAACCACTGTCCTTATTTCTCTCTACCATACTCTTTTGTAAGGATGGGCAGTAATTTATATTCAGTCTCTAAAAAGTGCTTTTAAGTGTAGAGAAGCACAAACATAATACCTCTCTGCAGTACCTTAAAGCAGCCACCCCTTTCCCCTCAGATTGCATGGCTAGACAGTTGGGGCAGGAGAATCTCAAAGCTTTCCCCTTTTGTCCCATTAAATAATGTATTCTTGGCCTTGGTGCCTGACAAATTCCCTTGACTTTTTCATGTATAAATTAAAAAACAAAGTAGTTTATTAGTTTAGCATGCTTCAAAGTCTGATGTTAATTTCTAAATAACCTTTCTGGCTAAAAAAAATATTTCTTGCTTCCTGCTCATGAATCTTCTTAAGAAAATAAAAAAATGTGAGTGGCTGCAGCCTGGTGTTTGAAAAGCTCCATCTGAGCAGAAAACAAGAAATGTGGGAGATGTAAGGAACATCCTGGAGAATTAAGTGGGTGGCATCCTTACAGGGTTGTTTTGGGTAAGTGGAGGATTTTTGGAGGATGCTTATTGTAACAAGGCAGCCAGTTTCTGAATATGTGAGCTTTCCCATAACAGCTACTTTATGAGAGTACAGTCATCCTTTCCCCAAATTCCAAATATATTCACTGCCTTCAAAGATTGAGAAAGATCTAGCCACTACATCACACTAGTCTTCAAGATAAAAGAAAATAGAAGATGTGCTTTGCCTTCTTGTGTACATACCGATATAAGGGTTTCTTATATTTATTTATGGTTTCATCAGATAATTGTTTGCTGTGTTAGACAAACATAGTATTTGTTATATTAAACACAAGCTTTAAAACCGTCCTGATTTAACAACTGGCCTCCAGTCTGGTTTGTCACTAGCAGTGGTTGTGACAGCTGTACAGGGAATAGAAGCTAAGCATAGATTGTAATCATCTATGATGTGGGACTATTGGCATCTGGCTTGTATATCAATCTGTGGGAATACAAGGGACCTTGTAAGCAAGTGGACAGTTCAACAGCTGAAGATATGGCAGGGGGATGGCTTTAGCTCAGCAAACTGTAGCATTTTAGCACATGGTTTGCATCTGGCATGATTTTTTCCCCTCTAAAGTATTGAGTTACACAAAACTCCCTCCCCCTCACACTATGAAACACTTTGCACATCCGTTCTTCAGACTCTTTTGCATGGATATGGAGAGTTTGCTTTGCTAAAATAAGCACACAGATTCTGCAGGGTTGTTGTTTGGACTGGACAGAAGGATGCAGGGAACTCAAATGCTCTATACGAATGTTGAAAAAGTGACAGGTTTGGAGTTCAAGGGTAAATCTGCACTTTAAAAAAACAACAACCACATTTATAGTGCACCACTATTGCCATTTTCCCAGATGTGGCTCTAAAACAAAAGACACCATAAAACCATTTTGCTTACTAATGGAAAACAAATTGAAAACTATAACCTAGACTAGGGAAGTATTGTTTCACTGAGATTTTTTTTAAAAATCAGTGACTAATGCTAGACACTGCTGTTATCTTCACCAATTATATATGGATGGAATTTTAGAATGGATAATATAATTGTAGAGTGCTATTGAAACAAAAGATTAAATGTTACTGCCAGACATACAGGCCCTGTGAACGAGACAACCAGAGTAGATTGACCCACTAGCTTCTATAAGATTGAAATTGTGTTTAAAGTTACTAATGTAAAATTAATCATGGCTATTTAATAAGAGCTATCCACTCTCTTATCCTAGTCTACCATCACCATAGATAGGGTTACAGCAAAATTTCCCAATGCAGTAAAATCACCAGTGTCAAGACTGATTCAAAGGGACCAAAATAATAATAAAATAAAATAAAAATCTTAAATATAAATGTTAGGATGTATGAGTTTTAAAATGTTACTGTTACTTCTTTGCACACGTGCACGTGCGAGCGCCCGCGCGCACACACACACTTTCCATTTTCACAGGACCCAAATGTTTTGTAGGCTCTAGTGTGTGTGTGTGTGTGTGTGTGTGTGTGTGTGTGTGTGTGTGTGCGCGCGCGCGCCTTTGCCTTATGACTTCCTAGTCTTTGCACACAGAAGTTTGCTTGACAAAATTTTCCAAGGGGTTTGCCATTGTCTTTTTCCTAGGAGAGTGACTGGACCAAGGTTACCTAGCCATCTTTCATGCCTACGGAAGGACTAGAATTCACAGACTTCGGGTTTCTATCCCGATGCCTTAACCACTAACACCAACCTGAATATCTCTATAGACTATTGTACCTAATGGATAATACCAACACAGAGGGTATAAAAACAGAATGATAGGATAATTAGCAATAGCAATAACACTTAGACTTATATACCGCTTCATAGTGCTTTACAGCCCTCTCTAAGAGGTTTACAGAGTTCAGCATATTGCCCCCAACAATCTGGGTCCTCATTTTACCCACCTCGGAAGGATGGAAGGCTGAGTCAACCTTGAGCCGGTGAGATTTGAACAGCTGAACTAGCAATCAGCTGAAGGTCGCAGTGCTGCTTTTAACCACTGCACCACCTCAGCTAATTCAGGATGAGATTAAAAAACATAGCATTCTTCCTGTATGATAATGCCCTTAATGACAGTTTTTTGTTGGATGTTCAATCCTTGGCCTGGGCAGCTTGAGGCTGAGAAGAATTTTGCATCTCTCTGAAATGACCTTCATAGAACACCTTCATTTGTCTTGATATAAACTTAGTTTGACACTTAATATAAATTGCTGAATGGCGCCAATGACTGATCAATGCCCTGGTGAAGATAAATGGGGTATATCAAAGTTGGAGAATTGGAATGAGGCAGAGGCAAAGTCTGTCTCAACATGAAAGAAAGGCCCCTCTCTCCCTCCCCTCCCCCTCCCCCTCCCCATCCTTCCTGCCCCCATTGTCATAAACCTGGCACAAGTGTTCTCATTCAGTAAACTTGGTTCCAAGTACAACCAAGCTTGGGAAAGGTAGGTATATAACGGGAAAGAGAAGTGAAACAATCCTGTCATGCAGTGAAAACGGAGAACTTCAACAAACCAAAATATAGGGGGAAGCATTTATTCAAGGGTTTAATTTCATGTTATTTAGAGCACAGGCAAGTATTCAATGATTCATGCTATATTTCTTTACTGACTGTTGTGATTGTCTTTTTCCGTAATCCCAATTCTGACCCTTGTTTTGTTTTTTTTAATAAAATTCTTCAAGGAATATTTTGCTTTGATTTCCAACTGTTTGATTGCTTACTTTGGCCAATGTTGTCTTCTTTCCAGAAATATAGGGAATTAGAAGACCTTGAATTTCTGAGTACTGTACCTGATTTGGTGGTTTTAATTCAGGTCTTCTCCGCCTTCCTTAAAGGGGGTGGGAGCCTTTCTTGAATCCACATGCTCTGATTGGAAAATGTCATTTTAATATTTATTGAATGAATACTACAGCTATGTCAAGAGTTAAGAATATGATATGATTAAAATCTGAGGGTTTGAAATTTTGCTTTGTAATATCACTGTAATGACTGAAAAATGAGGCCTGTTGTGTAAGGTACGTAGGTGAATTTGACATTTTAGGTTTCCAAAATGATCATGACATGGGAGCAATTCTTCTTGATGGCTTAATGGTTTGAGCAAATATAAAAACTGATATGGTGTTCTCCCTGCCCTCCTTCAGCATACAAATGAGTTCTCTGTCTCTTATTCATTACTCAATACAGAGAGAAACTCAGGAATTCTTTGTCTGGAGACAGTAGGATAGAGGAGAAACAACTGAAGAAAATCACGAAATATAAAGACCTGCAAAAAGAAATAGAACTACTGTGGCAAAAGAAAGCAAAGATAATACTAATACCAATAGGGACTTGGGTGCAACCCCAGAACAACTGGAGCACCAAAAATCACTGCCTGCCAATTGCAAAAGGCAGTTTTACTTCAACAGCTTACATCCTACAACAATGCCTTTAATATTATTCAACAAATACCTGCCTATCGCAAGTCCTTGGGAAGGAGGTGAGAGGTGGACAAAACTGCCAAATCCAGTCTCAACATCTTGCTGACTGTGCGACCAACCATAATAACATCCAGCAAGTTTTGAGGAATGTTTTGTAAAAGAGAAGGTTACTTTTGCGGCAGTGTGAAATGCAGAGGCGGCTAAATTTTATTTCAGTGAGCAATCTGTGTTGCTATTAGAAAAGATGCCGGATGAATTCATTCACTTTCCAGCATTTGGTCTTTTGGCATAGTGGCAGTACAGTAGGACTGGATAGAGGGACCAAAATAAAAGACTGCCCTGGCTGGCAGGATGTATTCGGCTACAATGGGCAAGTCAGTCGCCTTCATATTGTTTCCTTTGCAGGAAGGAGAAATTGGTTTATTAGAGGTCTTGATACTGAGGGATCAGGGCAAGGCAGATCAATAGCTGAGCATTGATTAGCTGACTAATTGCTCACTCTCTGATTGCCCTGCAAGCACATATTCTGAAGCACCTGCATTATAAGTGCACAAAAATACCTGAAACTAAGCTCATAGAAATGTCAATTCTGAAAGAGGTGAAAAAAGTGTTGTTGATCTGGAAGGTGTGGAGGAACCTTTAACTTTCTGGCAAGCAATTACACATTAACAGAGTGGCATACAAAGGAAGATACGTATTATTTCATATGAGGCAGTCCTAAATTTAAACTACAGAAGATCAGTCTATCACATCCTATTGATATGAACGCAAGGGCAGTCTCCTCTCCATTTAGTAATACGGGTAGTCCTCAACTTACAACAGTTCACTTAGTGACCACTCAAAGTTATGACGGCCCTGCAAAAAGTGACTTATGACCATCTTTCACACTTACAACCATTGCAGCATCCCTATAGTCACATGCTCAAAATTCAGATGCTTGGCAACTGACTCATATTAATGACAGTACCCAGGGTCATGGGATCACCTTTTGCGACCTTCTGACAAGCAAAGTCAATGGGGAAACCAGTTTCACTTAACAACCGCATGACTGATTTACCAACTGCAGTGAGTCACTTAAACAACTGTGGCAAGAAAAGTCATAAAATGGGGCAAAACTCACTTAACAAATGTTTCACTTAGCAACAGAAATTTTGGGCTCAATTGTGATAGCAAGTTGAGGACTACCTGTATAAAGGAGCCTGATTAGGCTAGTACAGAGGCCTTGGACTGAGCACACCATGGCCTAAGCGGATCGTCCGCCCCCACCTCACAGGTTCGGCCCATGTTTCCAGGATTGTCCTTCGCCCCAACTCATCGCGCGAAGGACGGGACCACCCCAACTGAGGTTAAACAGGTATGGAGGCCAGAGAGGAGACCCAGCCTATTTCAGCAGGGGTGGAGGAGGCGCAGCATGGGCCAGCTCAGGGATTTATGTTCCAGTCCCAGGCCCAGTTTGAGGAAATGGTAAAGTGGGTGGTGGCAGAGGCAGGAGGTGGCACTTCTAAATCCCCCAACTGTCCACAGGTTCTGTAGCTGGGATTTGAACAAGGTCCTTATACTTTTAAAACCCTGTAAATAAAATTGCTTTGATTTGACACTATAGATATAATGCATTCCTTTTCCTGTCTAATGCAAGATTGGGATAAATAAATAAATACCTGGGCAACACTGGGTAATCAGCTAGTTAAGAAATAAATAAAACCAATTTCATTCATGGGCAGCCAAAGAGATGGAGGCAATGCCAGGAAAAACGTTGATGATTTCAACCAGGGAGTGACTGTGCTGTGCTAAGATGCAAGTGGAAACTCAGTCAGAGCCTAAACATGTTGTGTGCATGATGTGTGTTATGGTTCAGGAGATCTTATGAACCCAGAAAATCTGCTTAATTAAGAAATCCTGGATAACATAACCATGAGGAAACATGTTATAGGAACACAGCCTGCCTTTTTTAGCCTCAGAAATCATCTTTTTCTTATCCATCAGTATGCTTGCTTGATAATTTCAACAAAGTTAATCCTAGCATTCCCCTTTTGTTCCAAATTACAAACTTCTCTAATGGGACCTATCATGAAAAGAGTTTGAGCAACAGAAGAGTAAGCATCATATAGCTCTCCTTGCGCTAAGTCCTCTATTAAAACTTAGTTGTCTCCATTCTTTTAGTTTTAATAAAGGCAAAAGCAATATTTCAAGGAAAAAACACACAATGTACAACCTTATTAATACACTGTAGTTTGACCCATTGCCAAGAATAGACAATTTGTTCACTATTGCTAATGTGTTAGTTTAGGCATCAAGATGAGAACTGAGCAAATTTTTATCCAGTCTAGCCTTATGACAAAATGCCAACTTGACTATTTGGCCACTCATTCAATAACCCAGTCAGCCATTGATAGTGACCTATCAAATCTACATCACTGCATTATGGCTGTGTATGAGCTAAATTAATGATGGAGCACTTGACCACACTATCTGCTTGAATCAAGAGTCATCTGACCTAGAGACAAAGGCCAGATTACAAAACAAAACAAAAAGTAGCATCTAATATTTCTAAAGAACAACACAGCAAAATAAGTGAAGATTCCACGGTGGCGCAGTGGTTAGAGTGTAGTACTGCAGGCTACTTCTGCTGATCACCAGCTGCCAGCAGTTTGGCAAATCGAATCTCACCAGGCTCAAGGTTGACTCAGCCTTCCATCCTTCCGAGGTCGGTAAAATGAGGACCTAGATTGTTGGGGGCAATTATGCTGACTCTGTAAACCGCTTAGAGAGGGCTGTAAAGCACTATGAAATGGTATATAAGTGCTATTGCTATTGCTATTGCTAAGTACTATTGACAAAAATGTACAAATGTGTGAAGATCTACTAAGATCTACTAAGATTTACTAAGATCTACTAAGGAAATTCTAAAAGTCTGTTAATACACATAATACATCTTCACTTTTCCAGAAAGATGATCTCATGTTCCACAGTGCCACTATTCCCAAGAGCTGCAACTGCATATCCAGTTGTGCAGGGTTCATAAACAATTCAAAATAGGTATTTCAGACTGTGGGCGCAGGCAGCACCTCCCTGTTATTCATAGAAGCAGCCTCACTTTTTCTTCAAAGTTCTGCATGAGTGTAGGGGAGGAAAGAGGGTGCAATTGTTTTAAGCCCTGTATGAATTTAATGGCCGGATCCTTGAAATCCACTCTATACTTAACCTAATTCTCTGCATGTCAAAACTTGAAAAAAGAGTGGCTACTTTAATACATAAGAGAGAAAAGTGTTGCACTTCCATGAGGACCGAAGCACTTCTTCAGATCATGTGGGAAGCATGTGCAACCCTAAAGCGTGCACTGCTAATGTTTAGTCCAGCTGCTTCCATCTCTTACCAGTATGGATGTTAACTGCAGCTGGCTAATCCCTACCAAATGACTGCTCCTGAAAATTATTTACTTATTTGAGCAGAAGTTGGCTTTCTGAAGAATTGCAGGGCTACTGTGATTTATAAGACTGGGGGGGGGGGGCAAATAGGCAGGGGAAGCATTTTTAAAAAAATACTATATTTTCTGAATGTGGATATTGGTTAACACATAAATGAAGACAAAGTTTTCAGATGTTACCCTATGTCTAACCTCCATATTCTTTCCCTAACTAGTTTTCCGTATTACTTCTGAAGAACTACATTTTTTCCCCATTTCATTCTGGAAGTTTGCCTCTTCTTGATACTTTCACCCTTTTCAGTAGAAGTCTTGTAAGATTTACCCAAATAACATCTTACAAACAAGAAAATTGCAAAGAGAAGAATGGCAAGAAACCCATCTTAGGCATCAGGTACATAAGTTTTATTCCCTGCTTTTTTTTTTTAAACCACACAGCCCTAGCTCATAATAGAGAAAATGTGAATTTTCCTTACCTGTTTGAATCATGATGGCAGCTCTTTAAAATAAATTACTTTTAATTAAAAGCAGGTCTCCATGATTTGTAGCTTTGTATACTAGAAATGGGGCCAGAGCTGTCTCATTTCATTTCTGCAGAAGAATGTAACCCTAGTCTCTTGCCAGTTTATACCACTTCCATGTCCAGCCATAGATAATTTCTCATGGGCTCAAAACTTTCAACAATACCCCATTATGTTTCATGACTCATAAAATGGGCTGTTGCCCATGGAAAACCATGTGTCTTGGGGCAGCTTGAACTGCTCCCTCCAGCATGTTTGAACGGGTTGCACACCATTCAAGATCTTGCATGGTTTATTATGCTTGTGACTTGCATACGCTTTGCTGTTGGAAAGAGCATATTGCATCAGAACAGGAAATAAAAATTATAGGCTGGGATGCATTTCAGTGGGAAATTGTACGCTCACAAAATCTGCCACAAACAAACATCAAACAAAGGACAGAGCTGGGATAAACATCAAACTTTTTTTTGACATCAGCAAACGTTTTAAAGCTGTGTTCTAAGATGGTAGAAAGGATAATGTGTTCATTCCTACATAGATATTAATTCTGTTTTTTATTTGTACAGTAGGCTGTCCCCAGTAAAAATGTGTATTAATTAAGAACCCCTCCAGACAGTGATGAAACTGTCCTCACTGAATACTTATTCAGATAAGCTTCTGGCAATTTGACTTTTAAATGTACTGTTTTATGAGAAAAAAAAATTCTGCAGCAACACTTCGTATTTGAAAACAACAGTGTTTTTTTCCTAGATTTTCTTGCAAGGGACATTCAATGACCTCAGTGGTTCTCCAGTGGGGAAATGGGTCACCTTCAAGCTTGGCCAAGCTCTGGCATTTCCGCTGAACACTGCATTTTAGAGCAATGCCTCTTTTGTACCACAACCAAGCTAAAAGGAAAATACTTCAGTTGCTAAAGGGAAAAGGCGTATGGTCACAGGGGCGTGGAGCCAGTTCAAGAGCACCACAAAGGCCAAAAATGTAAGTGCCCTGATTCTCCATACAGTAAATAATTTCCCCACGACAATCATTTGCCAATGATACCTGTGACACTTTTTCAAATTTCCAAATAGGCTAAAAATTGTTGAAAAAAGTCTGCTTTTTAACCCATGTTTGTATGATAAAGTAATAGATTAAAAGAAACAAACTGTCTCTCTGCATTAAATTCATCTCTCTGCGTTAAAACAAGACCACAGATTATATGATGGAGAAGGCACATTTAAACGTACTTTAAAAAGACCAAGGATGGAGACACACAAAATATTTCAGAAACAGTAAGGAGGCAGACGTCCTCATTTCGCAGGCACACAAGTAGGGAGAGGGAAGCCAAAGAAAATGATGATTTTATTTATTTATTATTTGTATTTATATATTATATATATATACTTATATTTTAATTTAATTAACACAATTACGTCATATCAAGTAGTTAACAGGATTGCTTTTCTATATATTTAATGTGTTCTCCCTTCTCTAAAGTTCAGCATAACAATTTGCAGCAACATTCAAATAGTCTTAAGACTTAAGCATTTGCAACCAAGTCTTTTAAAACCATATTGAGGTCCCTGCAGCTGTAAAGAGATTGCATATTTATCTATTTATTACATTCTAAAATCTTTATTCCATAATCAGAGACATGCATGCTTTATTTTAAATCTTAAGAAGTCTCATTATTAAGCTCCAAAAACTGATTGGAGTTGTTTGTGCAAAAACACTGATGCAAAGCAAAACATTCAAATCCTAGTCTTGGAAAGTTGGCAGAAATAAGAGCAGGCAGGTCTATTATGGTACAAATAATGAGTTCATTTAACTTGGGTTAATGGTTATATGAAAAATTATAGCTTCAGCCAAGAGAAGAAATAAATAGCCCCAGTATCCAAACAATTTCATACACTTTTCCAAGGATTAATTAGTAGAAGCCAGTTTATGGCTAGTTCACATAGCTCAGAGACTATAATTCCTCAAGGTTAGAGAACAGAGAAGTGGGAGCTTATTTTATTTTGATTGATTTGTTTACATAGCAACCAACCAAGGCTAAAATAAAGTCAGTTCAATCCAGAGTTGAAACAAGGGTTCAGGTTAGTTTAGTCTAGTCTGGAGTTTTTCTCTCTCGTTCTTTCTCTCCCACCCCTCCCCCCTTTCTCTCTCTCTGTGAAAGAATAATTGCTACCCCAACCACAGTTAGGCAATAATTTAATAAGCATTCTTAATAAGCGTTCAGGATACTTGTACAGGATACTCGTACACGATCAACTGAAATGTCCAGCAATTACTTATAAGTTTTGGAGTTCTGCACTTTTCATCAGATTGGATGGGAGAGAGAATTGCAAAAGGGAAGAACAGCAACAGGAAGCTCTAATACAGGGTTGTCAAACTTGCAGCCCGTGGGCCGGATGAGTCACATGCTGGCCACCTCTACGCCCAGTTTAGCGAAGGGAAAAAAAGTCACAATATGTCACATGACAATGCTGTGATGACGCGAGTTTGAGACCCCTGCTCTAATAGATCCAATTTCACAGTCCCAAGAAGTGACATTGTCTAGCTGGTTCTTGCTACAAAGGTGCACTGTTACCTTCCCATCAAAATGGTACCTATTAATCTACTTGCATTTGCATGCTTTCGAACTGCTAAGTGGGCAGGAGCTGGAGCAAATAATGGGAGGTCACCCCATTGTCAACTCTCCAGCTGATAAGTTCAGCATCTTTAACTGCTGAGCCATTGTGCCCTCTTTTTTCATAGTATGGCAAAATAAATACTCAAGGGCAGTATTTTTTAAACTTGGCAATGTTAAGATTTGTGCATTTCAATTCCCAGAATTCCCCACTCAGAGTGCTGGCTGGGGAATTGTGGGAGTTGAAATCTCCATATCTTAAAAGTCCCCCCAAAAAAACCCCACCAACCCCACTACTCTAGCACAGAGTTCCCAAACCTTTCCGGCTTTGTGGACTGGCAAGGGAGGGGATGGTGGTGGTGGTGTTTGGATCCTTTTGCTGCCAGTTTGCTCAGGGTTGTGTCGTGCGTGCGCATGAGAGAAGCGTGCGCGCACGCGCCTGCAGCAATAAAAAAATAGCTTCTGTGCATGCACAGAAGCAAAATCCAAGATGGCGGTGCCCTTGGAGACACCGATAGAACTGACTCCATGACATCATCGCCGAATTACTAATGATTCTAAAGAACCGGTTAGAACCGGTAGGAACCCACCTCTGGAGGTGGGGAGGGGAAGAATAGGGGATGGTTCCACTTGAGTGGCAGGCAAGCATGCACACAGCTCCTTTTGTGTGAGCAGTGGGGATATGCACCGGCTGTTTGCACAAATGGAGCATGAGCACACACACATGCATGTGCTCACCCACTGCTCCTGCAAGTGGGGATGTGCGCACACTCGCCCGCCATGAGGGCTAGAACAACTTACATAGTATTTTATGACTTTTGGGCTGGTCTTATTTTCCCAAGAATCATCCATTCCTAGGGTTGAGATGCTACAATACTGTTGAGAAAAGGAGCAAAGCATTTTTTTTCTTACTATAAAATATAAACTAAAAAAATCAAAGGAAGGCCTCCATAATCTTACATCTAAATGTGAGATTTTCCCACTCCGTCCCATAGGATTTACTCTAAAAACTGATTTGATTTTTGACTGGAATAATTTAAAGTGCCATTTTTCCCCATCTAAATCTGCCCACACTTTCAATTAGTAATTAGAGACTTGAAGATGTTGCTCATCTCTATGGCCATTTCAATTGTGGCCCCAAAGTTTAAAATTCCAATTTTGGAAGCTTACTTGCATTAATTTCACCAGCTGGGGGAATTTGAGCCAGTCGCCAGGCATTCTCTCTCACCTCACCTTCTTGTTTGATTCTTGTTTGTGGGGAAAAATAGGATAAGGAACATGTATTAGGTATGTTCGCTGCCTTGCATTATTTTAAACAAACAAACAAACAAACAAACAAACAAACAAACAAACAAGTAAGTAAGAAAGTAAGTAAATTCCCTTAATGTTAGCCTCCTTGAGTGTTCTTGAAATTAAACTTTGGGATAGACATTTTCTAAATGATTAAATAATCTATTTTGCATGTATAAATATTGTAACATTTTAGCAAATACTAATGTACCCACTCCAGTATATTTCTCAATCTACAAAATATATATACAAAATGCCTCTACACAGATCATTAAAGCAGCCTTGGCTTTTTCCAAGTTCACATGAAGACTTCGGAAGTTGTTCCTGGCTGTTTCCATATGTGTATGTACAGTATGTATAGCTACTTTCCATTGCAGTCCCCCCCCAACTATTTATTTAACTTAAAAAGAGTATGGCTTAAACTCATTAGAAGTATTCTTGTCACACCCTTTCCTCCCTGCTCTCTTATCAGCCTCCCCTTAATAACTGCACCTTCCTCGTCCAGCATTTAAGTCCCCTGCAATAAAGTCTGGCTTCCAAAAGAAAACTTTCTCCTCTCACTCATTCTCTTTTCTCAAAATCCAAAAAAAGGACAGCAAGGGCAAAGGTCTTGAAATTTGCCTGGTTCCCATGGACAGTGCTGGGACTCAGAACTTGTTCAGGTTCTGGGAACAAACTATTCCTGACTGTTTTTTAAAGCTTGTGCGTATCTGGCAGCTACTCATCTTGGTTGTTTGGTGTCTCTGTTTGCGGAAATCCATAGACTCATTTGTAATAAAGTCAAGAAGTTAGAACTGCCAATTTTGTAGGCACTAGTTAAATCAGAACAAATAACTTTATGCACAGATTCATTAAAAGAACAGATTCTTAAGAGGGAAAGCTCTCCTTGGTTCTGTTTTAAATATAAGTAGAGCAGGGGTGGATCCGAGGGGTCCTCTCAATTGCATACAGTCTCCAACTTTTTAATTTTGCCTCCCAAATCCATTATCCTGGCTTTTCCTTTCCAAGGGCTGATTAATCAACCTCTCATCATTTATATAGCATGTCCAGCTTAATATAACCAAAAGTGATACACATGTTTTACGTAGCTTACCGGTAATTCTTTTATAAAAGTAAAATATCAATAAATGAGAATATAGCTCAGGGTTGAAATGAGGGTTCCTTGGTGCTAATTATGAGCACTGATGTTGCTTAGTTTGGGTAATGAAACATCTGCAAGGGAAAAAAAAACCAAGCTCAGAGAGCACCAAGGACCCCTCAAAAGTAAAATAAAATAAACTCCCAGTTTCTGATCCAGTTAAGATCTGGCTATGGTATACTGGAAATCAATGAACCGTTAAATTCTTGGGGACTTCTTTCTCTCTGGTCCTTTCATCTCTTTCCTTTGTCCTCCCAAGATTGTCCACACATTCCATTATAGCATTGGTTAAGTTGGAAGTGACCACATAATGGTACAAGCTAAAGTGAAGGTAGACTCTCGAAAAGAGCATATGAAAATGATAAAGATGTCACGAAAAACAAAAATAAAGTGATAAGATGTTAGAGAAGAACAGCAGTTTTGAGATTAATCTGTCAAATCGCTTTGCTATATTGCAAGATTTGGAAGAGATGAACATTACGGATCAAAATGAACAAATAGTCAAAAACATCCTTGAATCTGCTGCATCTATAGCACCACTGGTACTTTGTACAGGCAAAAATCTCTGATGAAACTATTGATTTAATGAAAAAATGATGGACAATGAAGAATACTGGAAGTTTCACTAATAAACTGGAATTCGTTTAACTTTGCAAGATCATAAGAAAACATATCCAAGAAGAAATGTGCCAGTTTAATGTGAAGCTTATGAAAAAGGCAACTGAAGAAAACAAAGGGATTAATAGAGCAAAATGCAAGCTTATAAATACAAGAATGAAGGTTTTTGCATTAAAACGTGAAGTAGATTCTGGGTGCACTCATTCTGGGTGCAGAATGAGACAGGAAATGTTAGAAATAATTGAAAAATTCTATTCAGAGCTATATAAATATCAAGATCATTCAAAAGTAATAACACCCACAAAAGAGGAAATGCCAGATATCCTAGTGGAGGAAGTATCAAGTGCGATCAAATCATTGAAAAATTGCAAAGCTTCAGGAAATGACATGTTACAGTTGAAATACTGAAAGCTGGTGGTCACAATTTACACTAGCAAACCTATACTCAAGATGCCTCAGAGAAGAAAAAATACCCGACACATGGAAAAATGCTGAAGTGATTCTTATACACAAGAAAGGGGCCCAAGATGATTTAAAGAACTATCACCCAATAAGCCTTCTTTCAATCATCTACAAAGTTTTCATCAAGATAATAATAAAAAGAATATTGAGAACATTAAATGATGCACAGCCAAAGGAGCAAGCAGCGTTCAGAAGTGGCTACAGCACAACGGATCACATCCACGTTCTTCAGCAAGTCATTGAAAGGCACAACGAGTACACCATGCCTCTGTGTATGGCTTTCATTGACTATGACAAGGTGTTTGACTCAGTATTCCATTATTAATTAATGCATTGCTCAACCAAGGCATAGACACTGCTTATATAAACTTACCACAATCAATATATGAAAACACAATTGTGACAATTTGCCTTAATGATCTTAAAGTGGAAATCAACATAGAATGAGGTGTACAACAAGGCAATACAATATCACCTATCCTTTTCTCAGCCTGCCTTGAAGAAGTATTTTGCAAACTAGATTGGGCAAAAGATGGAATAAAAATCAATGGCACCTATTTAAATCACTTAAGATTTGCAAATGACATTGTTCTCTTTTCATAAGACCCAGAAGAGCTACAGAGACACATACAAGAGCTGCACAAAGCAGGAGAACCATTCAGCTTAAAAATAAATCTGAAAAAGAGCTAGGTTATGTTTAATAAGTTCACCAAAGAAAGAAAAAAAATTATATCTGGAAAAGAACTAGATGTAGTAGACCACTACATATACCTTGGCCAACGGATCTCAATGGTAGATGGTACAATAAAGGAAATTGAACGGCGTGTTAAATGTGGTTGGCAGACATTCGGTAAGCTAAGCATAATTTTCAAGACCAACCTCTCCCTATGCCTGAAGAGAAAAGTTTCCGATCAGTGTGTGCTACCTGCTCTAACATATGCCTGTGGAAACATGGACACTAATATCACAATCGATACAAAAGCTACAAGTGGAGCAAAGAGCGATACAAGATAGAAAGACCTGCACATGGATTAGAGAACAAATAAAAGTATATGATATCATCAAGAAACTATAAGAATTGAAATGGAAATGGCTGCTCCCCTCTGGGAGGAGGTTTCGAAGTATTTCTTGCAGGACTACCAGATTCTGTAACAGCTTTGTTCCCTATGCCATCCGTCTGGAAAACTTGCAAGATTTGTTTCTCTTGCCAAGTACATGTACTGTATACATCCAAACTAGACTGTGTTGTTTCTCCGTGTCATATAATATATGTGGGTATATGCATAATTTTGTATTTATTTATTTATTTATTTATTTATTTATTTATTTATTTATTTATTTATTTATTCATTCATTCATTTATTTATTTATTTATTTATTTATTTATTTATTTATTTATTTATTTTGTCATGTTTATGTAAGGTATATTGGAGGTGGTGACCCTTTGAGAGCTGTATACAACGAAATTTCATTTTAATGTATGCTGATTAGTGTACATTCAAAGTGACAATAAAGTTATTATTCTATTCTATTCTATTCTATTCAATTCTATTCTATTCTATTCTATTCTATTCTATTCTATTCTATTCTATTCTATTCTATTCTATTCTATTCTATTCTATTTTACTCTTCTCTTCTCTTCTCCTATTCTATTCTATTCTATTCTATTCTATTCTATTCTATTCTATTCTATTCTATTCTATTCTATTCTATTCTATTCTATTTTACTCTTCTCTTCTCTTCTCTTCTCTTCTCTTCTCTTCTCTTCTCTTCTCTTCTCTTCTCTTCTCTTCTCCTATTCTATTCTATTCTATTCTATTCTATTCTATTCTATTCTATTCTATTCTATTCTATTCTATTCTATTCTATTCTATTCTATTCTATCAAGAAGAACTGATGGCAGGTGGATCAAGGCAGTCATAGAATGGATCTCACTTGATAAAAAGACAAAAGAGACCTAAAACAAGAAGGATCAATGACATCAGCAAGTATTGCGGGCCCAATTGGCAAAAGAAAGCTCAGGACCGTATTGGTTGGAAACATGCAGAAGAGGCCTTCATCCTGCAGTGGATAGACAGTGGCTAACATGATAATGATGATGATGATGATGATGATGATGATGATGATGATGATGATGATGTTGTTGATGATGATGATGAATATAAGCAAGCAAACAAATGGTGCTGCAATGTGATAGAAGCAAATAATCCTCAAGTGGAAGCTTAACACACACAATTTAGAAGCTCTTTGCACTTCCTATAAACATTTCACCCAAGAGCCTTCTAGCATCCTTTGTGATGTTTGGATACCACTGCCTGTCAGTGACTGTCAGGAGGCAAGAAAAGAAATGGAAGAGAACTCAAACATCAACAGCCAAGAGGCAAGAAAAGTTAGTTGGTGACTTAACTGATCAGAGCATTTTAGCCCAGGTGGGCAGAAATGCTTCAGATCCTTCAAAGAAAGTCTGTCATAATGAACCCACTTTTTTCTAAATATTGTTTTTATTGATTTTCATATTTTACATATCACAATATTTATAGACAGATCTACCACCTTAATATACAATGCTATTATATTTATACCATTTATACATTATTTTAACTTGTTTTCTTGTCCTGTATCATTGTCCCACATTGTCTCTTCAAATCTCTATTATTTGTCCAATTGTACCAATGTTCCCAAACGTCGTAGTAATCTGAATTTTTTTCCCCTAGGAGTATAATGAACACTCTATAACAGAGGCAGGGAAATGCTTCCAGTGCTTTCCAAGGTTTTTAGAAGTTTTGGCTTCCTTGATCTTGCCCAGCTGTGTGGGGCTTGAATCTGTTCCTCAAATTTAGAGGCAGGTACTGCAGGCCACTTTAGCTGACACTGATCCGCAGGTCAGCGGTTCAAATCTCACCGGATCAAGGTTGACTCAGCCTTCCATCCTTCCGAGGTAGGTAAAATGAGGACCCAAATTGTTGGGGGCAATATAAATATACATTGTTTACTGGTGTAAACCGCTTAGAGAGTGCTTGCACTGTGAGGCAGTATATAAATCTCACTCACTAACTAACTAACTAACTAACTAACTAACTAACTAACTAACTAACTAACTAACTAACTAACTAACTAAATAAATAAATAAATAAATAAATAAATAAATAAATAAATAAATTCATCTTTGGTTGGTCTTTCTCTACCATTTCACCAATTAATTAAAAGCTGCATCCATACCTACAAAAATATTCATATCTGTGCTCACGGATAAATACATATTATAAGTGTTACACAATATTGGGCATAAATATTCATGCAAGGGAATAGATGTCTGAGCTTAGAGGAGCTTTGCTTTCTGAGCCCAATGATCACAGCATTAACCTTTCTGTTATAATAGCTGTATCTTGCATTTTTTACTGTCTTCCAATTAGATAAAGGATGGTTTCTTTCTCCATAATGATTAATGGACGAGATGACCATTCGATTCTTATTTCAGCGCTGTCACTCTTGGCATTTAGAACACCTGGAAAGATACATCTCTTTCAGCAATCATTTAATTGTTAATTTTGGCATTAATTTTAATTGTTTTACACTCTTTAGGTATAGAAAGATGGAATAAAAATTGAATAAATAAATAACTAAGGACAGGGTGTGAAGTACACAGGGCTGTTGTCTGCTTCCTTGTAGCTACTTCTGTTCCATCACTTCTCAACAGCATCTTCTGTTTAGGGACAGGGCCACTCTCTATTCACTTATGTTCTGGAGTAGAAGGCACCGCATTCTGTTTTTATATTTATAACAATGCAACTTCTTCAAGTTTTTCAGATGGCTTGTAATAAAGATTAAAGATCTGCCCCTTATTCTAGGAGCTGGAAAAAAAGGATATCTGACTTGGAAGTTTTGGATGCTGCTGCTGCTGCTGTTTCATTGAGAGCTTCACTTTAATCTTTTGAATGGTTCCATTTAGGAAATTATAAGCCAAGTCACCAACGTAGGAGGGTGGGTGTGGACAAGGATGTTAACAGAACAAAGTCAGCCAACAGACTTGTGCAATTGTGTCTAAGAATAGAGCTACCTGCGTCATGTAAACATGTGGTGTGTATTTCTAGCACTTCTGACTTGGTACAGAAATCAAAGTGAGGAAATTTGGTCACCATCAAACACATTAAACCAAAGAGTAAAACCGATTCCAAGAATTCGCATCCCAAGTGCTGGGAACTGAAGTCAACGTCTTGGTGGCATGACGAGCAGTGCTAGCCAGACCTACCCGACTAAAAACAGAGCCACTCCCTGCCACATAGCAAGGCAAATTATCAGGAGAAGATGCAGATCTGTAATCAGGATATTTTGGGAAATGTTTAAAACGGAGCTGGTGAAATAAAAGTCTACACAGATTTCAGAGATGCAAGCTCCAAACCCAGATTAGAGAGGCAGGGGGCTAATTATAACTCAATTTGGTAAGTTAGCCACAATACTAACTGGTAAAAATATATTTTAGAGATGTGCTCTATGTTTCCTCCATGCACGCTTGGTATTCCTAAGGAGCATCTATACATAGCATTTTATGGGCTATATGTTCTCACACAATGTGTGACATTTCCGCAAGACCTTCAGTTTGTATTAGTCGGGCATCTAGTCACGTAGCTGGCTTTGCAACTAGACGGCACAATTTACGTGACTAATTATTGTTATATTGTCTTCAGAAAACGGCTGCATTCACACAGAATGCTTAACAATGGTCTTTCCGAGGAATGGCCTTAGTATTTCTTTTATATTGTTTGAGTAGGACTGCAGAAAGGGAAAATACAGGTAGTCCTCAACTTACAACCACAATTGACCCCAAAATTTCTGTTGCTAAGCAAGACAGTCGTTAAGTGAATTTTGCTCCATTTTACGACCTTTCTTGCTACAGTTGTTAAGTGAATCACTGCAGTTGTTAAGTTAGGAACCTGGTTGTTAAATGAATCTGGTTTCCCCGTTAACTTTGCTTGTCAGAAGGTCACAAAAAGTGATCACATGACCCCAGGACACTGCAACGGTCATAAATATGAGTCAGTTGCCAAGCACCTGAATTTTGATCATGTGACCGTGGGATTGCTACAACACTCATAAGTGTGAAAAACAGTCATAAGCCCCCTTTTCAGTGCCGTTGTAACTTCAAACGGACACTAAATGAACTGTTGTAAGTCAAGGACTACCTATATTCACCATGCTTATACTTTTAGCAGTTTCTTCATGATTTACCTCAATAGAATTCTGAGACTTGAGCATTTACTATTTTAAATCAACAGTTGATATCTAAACAAAACGAAACTTTCAGTTGGGGGATATATTTTATAAAAAACTAGACAACCCTGGGACCTCTTGGATCCTCCTTTGAGAGAAAGATAGTGCAGTCTGATGTGACCAGAATGAAAATTAAATTTTAGGCTGACCATTTTTTTTTACCTCAGTGCTATGATCATCTAAGAAGACTATATATTATAAATAGAAAAAAATAATTTTAGTGGCAAATGAACTTCAATAATAAATCAATACATATTTACCTAAACAGATAAATAGAAAGACCACAGGAAAGCCAAAAAGCAATGGGAAAAGGAGTCTGACTTCCTGCTAGCTTCCCCATTGACTTTGTTTGAGGGAAGCTGGCAGGGGCATCAGAAATCATGATCATATGACCCGAGGGGCGATGGAGGAGACACTGCAATGGCCACAAATTTGTAAAAAAAAAAATTGGTCTGAACATCATGGAAATTTCAATTCCTCAGGAATAATGAGCCCCAGATTTTTTTTTAACACATTCTTTAAGTTAGTGGGTTTTAGGTAACTTGATTGAAAAATGGTTGTGTGTAATGGAATGTGTGGATGACTTTGGAGAATGAAAGGAAGAGAGGTTGCCTAGGAAGCAATCGGACAAGAGAGGCAGGACTACTCAGTGGCCTATCAGTCGAGAGATGGAAACTTAGGAAGAACCCAGTCTAACGGATCAAACAATTAAAAGTGGTGGAGGGAAGTTTATACTTTCCGACTTGCAAGATTCTGCTAATGTAGCCTTACAATAAAGTAGAATTAGTTCATCTGGTCATGTTTCCTGTCTGGTATACCTAGAAGGACTGGCGTTGTGGCATAATGCACCATTTGGGCTAATTTGAAGGTATGAACAAACAAACAGATAAACAAATGAGAGTTTTAATGGTACTTTTTGTAGGTGGCTGATGGGAACACAAGTTTTGATCAATATGTTTTATTGGTGTCCCCCCCCTTTCAAATCAAGCTTTCCACAAATTGACCTAAAAGATCATAGACATCACTTCAAGCTACTTTATGTACCTGAGTCCTATATGGACTGGCGATTAGTAAACTGAAATATTTACTTGCATGGCTTTCTGGAATCTCTGACCAATCATCAGGGGTTAATTTAGTGGTGGATCCATTCGTAACTTAAGTGATTCTTCCATAGTGGAATTATTTACCTATTTACTGTACAAACTTTCTAACTTAAGTGATTCCTCCATAGTGGAATTATTTACCTATTTACTGTATAAACTTTCTTTCCTCCAACAGTTTCATGGAATAATCAATAGCATTTTTAGAGCATTGTCAAACCATGGCTTCAATCTTTACAGGAAATTGAGCCCACTGCATATTTATTAATATTATCATGGGGTGATGGTGATGATGGTGATACTCTCTTTCTCTTGCAACAGATCTATCCTATTTTCACAAAACATGGAGGTGGAAAAAGCCAAAGATAGGCATAATGGGAAATATCCAGTGACACTATCTACTTATGCTAAATTCACATTCAGAATGGACTGACTGATAATGTTCTTAGACAGCCTTTTATCTGATAAAGCCTACATTTATTTAGCTTCAGTAAGGGTTAGCTATCACATGTAGTCAGTTCTACTGCAGGATGATGCTGACACTTTTTTTTGGTGTGCTTATCAGAGTGCATAAACATTGAGTGGTGCAGTGGCCTAGAGGTGGAGCTCTCGCCTCACAATCAGGAGGCTGTGAGTTCGATCCTAGGTAGAGGCAGATATTTCTCTCTCTGGGCACACTGAGAATATATCTGCTGCAAACTCCACATTGGCAACAGGAAGGGCATCCGGCCAGTAAACACTCAGCCCCATTCAGTTGCCCAGACTCTACCCCGCAAGGGATTATGGGGTAATAAAATGTCAAAGAAGAGTGCATAAACATTATTAAAATGCTCCTCTCAAAGCATGCACACTGTGAGAGCTGGTTATTAGATTAGAAAGCAATGAATTAATAAGCAATGAATCAATTTTATTTATTTAGCCAACAAACAAAACGAAAAGGAAACAAAGAGTCAAACTTAAATAAGCACATACAACACTTCATCTTAAACCTGACTAAGGATCTTTTGCCAAAGCTTTGATGCTATCTGTGTTTCCCCAAAAATTAGACCGTCTTATATTTTTTGAATCCTGAAATAAGCGCTTGGCCTTATTGCCATGCACTCAATAGTCCGATTGGGCTTATTATCAGGGGATGACTTATTTTGGGGGCAAACAGGGTAGATGAGAAAATTTTGCAACACTGTACTGGAGGTTGTATAAAAAAGCTTTATCTTTGAGCAGAAAACCAACATACAGTAGAAATTGATTGTCCTTACTAGATTAATAAGAAGTTCTGGAAGAATTAACAGATACAACTTGCCCTTCCTTCACAAAAGCCTAAGTTGCCTATATATAGGTTTCTCCTTTGAAAACAGAGTCCTTGACAGAATTCATGGATTCTTATTACTTCAATCTTCTTCTACATAAATCTTACCAATCAGATCTCAGCAAGGCTTTTTTGAGAGATTAACTGCTTCCAGAAGCCTGACAAATTACCAGGAAAACAGGCAAATTACAGGCTGTTAGTTTGATGTGATTAATCTGACATTTGGCTAGAGTGATGAACATTCATTCAAAGCTTATAAATGTAAAAGAGTTATGCATCTCTTTTGAATCCAGTTCCATGTGAAATGTTTTATAACTAAATGTCTTATTTTCATTGAAAGAGCCTTTAGCTCGGATATAGCAAGCTAAAATGCAGCTGAAACCGGTGGCTCCTATTATTTATTATATTTTTAAATGCAACTCCTATGTCTTTTGTCAACTTCCCTGGACATGACTACAGTCTTGTACAAGAGAGGAAAAAGGAAGAATGAGATGTTTTGGGATGAAATCAGTTGCCTGCTTAGCGTCCTGGAATATTTAAAGATATATAGGTACTTTTAGCAGACTGGGATCCGGCAACCCCTTTCTCACCACACATTTATGAAAACTTAGATCTCTGTGAAACAATATTTCCAATATAGCATGTAAAGTCTTCCTGGGGATCCCAGGGCCCAAATGCAGGAAAAACGAAGAAGAGATGTTTCTAAAGAGTTTGGGTTATCTAATTCTCTTGACTTGAGCAGAAGCAATTTGATTTCTATCAGCCTTCCCAAATATCCTCTTTTAAGTAATGTTTCCCCTCACATGACCCATTCTGCTGACTGTTAAAAGACTGGACCTCCTAGGCTCTAAGCAGCCACCGAGTTTGAGACATTCACCATGGGAGGGCGGTGTTTAGCCATTGGAGGTCTTTTTCTTACATGGGGCCTGAGGAATAGATTTCAACTTTGCCAATTGCTAAGGACATTTTCTACAACTCAAACAGTGGATTCTCTTCTGTGAAGTGGTCTTGCCTTCTGCACCTTCCTTTGATCCAGTGTTCCTAGAGTTGCTCCAGCATTATTTATTCTTCATGCTTAAGAGAAGATCCAGTCTCTGGCCTCCAAAGATACTCTGGATGGACAATCTGGATCAAGAAGGAATGGAGAGGTATCAGAAGCAATAGAACAGAACAGAACAATAGAGTAGAGTAGAGTAGAGTAGAGTAGAGTAGAGTAGAGTAGAGTAGAGTAGAGTAGAGTAGAGTAGAGTAGAGTAGAGTAGAGTAGAGTAGAGTAGAATAGAATAGAATAGAATAGAATAGAATAGAATAGAATAGAATAACGGAGTTGGAAGGGACCTTGGAGGTCTTCTAGTCTAACCCCTTCCTCAGACAGGAAACCCTATTCCATTTCAGTCAAATGGTTATCCAACATTTTCTTAAAAACTTCCAGTGTTGGAGCATTCACAACTTCTGGAGGCAAGTTGTTCCACTGATTAATTGTTTTCCCTATCAGGAAATGTCTTAGTTCTAGCTTGCTTCTCTCTTTGATTTTCCTCCAGGTTCTGAAGCTAATTAAATAAAATATGTCCTGAAGCAGGACATATGAGGGCTTGATCTACCATGACAAGAGCAGAACATGTGTGTGTGAGAGAGACTCCTAACAGCAAAAGGGAGATGGGATGGAAGTCTGCACTCTTCCTTAGTTGTCTTTACTTCAGCTTTTGACAACTTAGCTCTGGCCAAAATTAACTGAGAGTTGTTGAAGTTGCAGTTTCTAACATATTTGGAGATGACTAGGCTGTGGAAGCTACTTTAATGACTTGCCTCAGACATTTTCTTACCTGTTCTTTACAAAGTTCTGATATCAAAGCTAGGTACTTTTGAGTTTTTGAACACAGGAATGAAGGCTGATATAATGTGTGCCTGCAGGAGAGAGAAATATCAGGATCTTTCTTACACTTGCTCCTTCTAGTTAAAAGGAAACTCAATTCGCTCCGCCTTTGTATACAAATAATACGGATCTTAAGTCATGATCTTATACATCTTCTCTAATTATAGTAGATTGAAAAAATATTGAAAAACACCATTGTTTTCTCTTTTCAACTTCTTCATTTCACTTCACTCCACTTCAGTTCTTCTACCCACTTTTGATTTGTTTGCAGATCTTGGCCTAGCCAGTTTATAATTTGTTTTGATCTTTGTACTTCCCCCTAGAAGGATGTGGTACAGTTCAAAATAGCAGATCAGTAAACACAATAATAGATGTTTGGTAGACCCAGTTTCAGAGGTGTTTTTGTAAGGAGAAGGTAGCAAATAAATGAGGAATGAGGAAATGGCAACAGGAAAAGCCAAGTCAGCTTGTCTTGTGTTCTTAAGGTGAAATTGTTTCACAGGGAAGTGTGACCCTTCCCATATGGCTTTTCCCAGACGTCAAAGCTGCTGAGAACATTTCAATACCAAGGCATTTTAATGATGATCCCTTAGGGCCAGCAGCCCCATAATTCTCTTCTAACAAGTGCACGGGAACATAATGTTCTTCTCAGTCTACATGTGAGCAGAAGGCAGGGGCATTGGGGGGAGGTAACCTTGGCCCTGTGGGAAAGCATTGCCTTTTCTAGGATACGGCATTTAAACAATGCCGGATCATGGAAGTGTAGATTCAGAGATGCTGTCTGTGCGTAATGTCCTTTCTGTACAACTGCACTCTTTCTACTCTTTATTTGTTGTGGCAAACTCTAAGGAGATGTATGAAGGAAGTAATTTGATGACTGGAAATAAATGTATATATGTTTCAGCCAAGAGCTCTAAGCAAAGAAAGGAAAGAATCTAATTCAACTTAATTCAGAACACATCAAGGTAATCTTAATTGCAGGTTAAATACTAGTGGCAGTCATTGGAATTCTCACAAAGACAACACTAGCAGATAAGGCAGAAATAAATCAAATACTAGCTTGGTTAATTATCATAGAAGGAAATTCCTACTAAAAAACTTTCAGTGGTTAATCGTTCATAGAATAATTGGTGGGTATCAGGATGCTGAAGTGAACATATATTAGTCAAACATTTTGCCAAAGTAACATTTGCAGAAACTGATAAAATATTTTTAAATAAAAAATGCTGTCTGGTCCTCATTTTCTTTGTACAATCCCAGAAATGACATTTCTTCTTTAAGTGACACGTTAAGCAAACAAATACCGGTAGATAAGGTTATGGAGCCAGAAATTCCAAATTGATATGTACGGTAAACATATTCATTTATTAATGAATTTAATTTTGTTGCTGCTTGGCTTCAATTGATTGTGGGTAGGTCACAATGTTTAGTTTTTCTCAAAAGTTCTGGGAATGGCATTTGGCTCTTATTTAAAGTAGATTTTCAAACTATAGAAAGTAACAACAAAGAAAAACAACATTGATTATGATTATGATTATTATGCATGGTTGCGCAGTCAGGCTGAAGTTTAGACTGCACTTAGCATTTTTATCTACCTATCAGTCTTCCCCAAGGACCTGGGATAAGCAAATTTATTATTATTAATATTAAATGTATCATTGCAAGAGGTAAACTGTTTTCATTATTATGCACCCAGCAATGTGAAATCACAGCTATCAGTTCTTTATTTTTTATTTATTTATTTATTTATTTATTTTTGTCAAGTACATGTTGGTAATATACATAGATATAACATTGTTTATATACATAAGATGGGTGCTGATAAGAGGGAACATTAGGACAGGGATGGTAGGCACGCTGGTGCACTTATGCACGCCCCTTACTGACCTCTTAGGAATCGGGTGAGGTCAACAGTGGACAGTCTAAGGGTAAAATTTTGGGGGTTCTTTAGCTGGTGTTGGCCTTCATATACATTTTGAGTTCTTCCTAAGAACCTAGCATGTTGTAATGTATCAGCGTAGTACACATGCAGGTCCAAGCAGTGTGGCCTTTTGTAATTGATAAATGGAAATTGTGTCAATGTGCAGCTTTTCTAAGTGCACAACTTTTCTAAGCTTTTCTAAGCACTGTCCAAGTATGGTGCCTTGTGTAGCGATAATCACTGGCACCACCATGGCTGATTTATGCCATAATCTTTCAGTTTTGATGATGATTATTATTTTACTGGGGCTGATATGTTCACCAATCCCATAGAACTCTGAATGGCGTACCTTCCCTTTTACATGAAAGAAAATGTAAAGATTTCCCCGACTGGTCGTGTCCGATTCTAGGGGATGGTGCTCATCTCCATTTCCTATCAAGGGAGCCAGCATTGTTCGAAGATGCTTCCATGGAAATATAACTGGCATAACTACGGTATACGTCGAGGCACACAGAATGCTACTACCTTCCCACCAAAGTGGTACCTATTTATCTACCCTCATTTACATGCTTTCGAACTTTTAGGTGGGAAGGAGAAAGGTTTACAGTAAAAGGGCTAAAACACAACACAGAATAATAAAAGGAAACAATAATACAAAAGAATAACAACAAAAATTACTATTGAAGAAACTGAAGGCTGCCGTCCTGCCATCTCCTAATCTAAGCACTAAATGGATTGACTTCTAACTCTCCTCCTAGGACTTTCTTAAACTAACAAGCTTTCACAGCTATCAAGGTGAAACAGGATGGAAGCTAATCAGATCTCAGGTTGTAGATTAATTCAGGGAATTGGAACAACAGCCATATATTTAACTGCTCGGCTCCTGTAGGTGACAGTCCATAAGGGAAGGGACGTACTCTGCTTGATTTTTGTCGAGCTGAAGGGTGCAGTGGTTAAATGCTGCGACTGCAGGCTGACTGCTAGTTCAGTAGTTCAGCTGTTCAAATCTCACTAGGCTCAAGGTTGACTCAGCCTTCCATCCTTCCGAGGTGGGTAAAATGAGGACCCAGATTGTTGGGGGCAATATGCTGAACTCTGTAAACTGCTTAGAGAGGGCTGTAAAGCACTATGAAGCGGTATATAAGTAAAGTGCTATTGCTATTTTGTCAGAGGCGAAAAATTTATCTCACAAAGGAGAAATAGATCTTTTCCTGGACATCAGACATTAGAAAAGAAACCGCAGTTTAAAAGTCTAAGTAAAAATATTTATTTCGGTACAAAACAATAAATCCTCATTATTCTACATCTCTGATATAAAAATAGGTGTTGCTTCAATGGAAGCCAGGAACAGAAGAAATGAACGGAGAAAGGAATGTACACATGCGTACTAGAACATATCAATCACGTGCTCAGGAATAAACCATTATATTAGATAGGGATGCTTCTCCCTGCATATACATATAACAGGCAATATAAATCACTGCATGACAATTTTGCAGAGCAAAGGAAGTAAAACTGGAATTAATGTAATAGTTACACATGTACAACTTTGAATAAGAGTAATGGCATGTTAAAGAATATTATTAAACAAGCTGAAAGGCTAAATTGGAAAAGTAAATGGAAAGAGATAACATTGCAGTAGTAAGTTATGACTTCCTTCCAAAAGATCAAATGCATGTCCTTTTTGTGACTCAAAGAGATGGAAGATGTGCAATAGCATTTTCTGAGACACAGTGACAGGTCTACTTTTCTTATAATGAATTAGAAGTGTGAAGAGGTCATAAAGAGAACTTGGCATGTGGCACATATTTTCCTTTCCCCAGCATGCCTTGGGAATAGCTAGAATGCAAATGCAAAGTCTCACTTGATTAGGGGAAGCTATTGTCTGCCTAAAGAGTTCAGCAAACCTTACCATATAAGATTTGAACAGAGGTATTTTAGAATGCTTTGTTACCTTCTTTGACTATGGCAGAAGTTTTGACAAGATTTCGTTGGAGACCTTCACATCACAAAACTTCGCATTTAATCCAACTCTCCAATCAATGAAGGAGCGGTTGCAACCATCCTCAACCAATGCTTTTACCCTGCAAAGGAAAGGTTACTACTTCTCTAGGCTTTGTGTCCCAGTGATGAGACACTCTCACCATTAGGAAATGTATGCTTTTTTAAAAAACTGAAATCTGCTTCCTTGAAGGGAGCACATGAATGAAAATAACACAGCAACATAGGAATAATAAAACAATATATGGAACCCTATTTAACATATTCGAAATGGCGGCTATCAAGGATTGATGCTGTCTTCATGTCAACTGCATAGTAAGAATGTCCCATTTTCCTACCTGCTAATAATGGAAGAAAGCTGGACCACAGGCGGGCAATTTGTGTCCCTTCAAATGTTGTTGAACTCCCTCTTCCAGTAACTTAGTTTGTGTGACCAATATCAAGGAATGCTAGAAACCATTGCCTACCAACAGCTAGAAGGCCAAGATTTCTCCCCACTGCAACCAAAGTTTTTATATTAGTATATGCTAATAATTTATAACATCGTTTTGTTATATTCAATTACTTTTAGGGGGGGAATTACAATTGCAGGCAAAAGAAAGAGCCTGGGTCAGAGGGTGTATAAGCATGTCTTCAACTAAAGTAATTTGAATATCTGTTCCATACCAAGGCTTGAGAATATATTTGAAAAATGGAAATACTAGAGATGAAAGAAAGACAGAAAGAAAGAAAGAAAGAAGGAAGGAAGGAAGGAAGGAAGGAAGGAAAGAAAGAAAGAAGGAAAGAAAGAAAGAAATAGAGAGAAAGAAAGAAAGACAGACAGAAAGAAAGAGAGAGAGAGAGAGAAAGGAAGGAAGGAAGAAAGAAAGAAAGAAAGAAAGAAAGAAAGAAAGAAAGAAAGAAAGAAAGAAAGAAAGAAAAAGAAAATTTTCTATGCCTTTAATGGTCTTTGTTGCATTGGAAATTCTTTCCCCTTCAAATAAATATTTTCTTTGTTCTGAGACAAAAGAGAAGTCTGGATGAAGGGACACCATGACCTTTACAAATAAAAATAAAATAGAGGCAGAAGTTTCATTAGGAATAGAACGGAACACTTAAAACTTTGCATAGTGGTTGAGCGCCTTTGTTTAACTTTTGTGTAGTTGTTGAGTACCATTTAAAACCCTAATACTGAAATCTTGTATCTCTATAAATTCTGCACAGCAAATTATTTCACTCTTTCTCTGTCATATTCAGTGTGGGGAAGGATTTCCTTTTTCGTGTTGGCAGTATTCAGGTTTGGAAGTCAGGGGTACTTCCTTGCAACCTGAAAATATTATATGAGTACAGTCACTTTGCATTATTCATTATATGTAATTCCCACTCAGGAAACAATGAGATAATTCCTTTCCCCCAGTTTTATTTTTTTCAACAAAACTGAAAATCCAGTAGTTACTGAATGTTCTCACCTCTAATTCAGGTGATTTTATGGTTCTCTCTTTTTATCGGCTTATTGGAATAAAGAAGTGTTTCTCTTCCTGATTCTCTCCATTTCTGTTGTGGATTGTCAGTGGCCAGCAGAGCTGGCAGCAGATTCGGACAGTGAGGAGGTTGGGGAGGAACATGGGCCAGTCCTGGGGTCTGGGGAAGGCTCTGACGAGTGCTCTGCGTTGGAGGCAGAGATGGGGCCAGGGTAGTCTGAAAGTTATCAGTTGTCTTTGGAGTCAGACATTAGTGAGGCAGACGAACAGCTGGAGCCTGTTCCCAGTGTGCACATGCACAGAGTTGCCAGACGAAGGGAACAGCTGAGGAACAAGGGTCGACTTGGGAGTAAGGTTACAGGTGGACGATGAATGGCCCCTCCCATAGGGAATAAAAGAGGAGCGAAAGAGTAGGGGGGTTTGCAGGAGACAATTAGTTCGCTTAATTGGTTCCTGACTCTCAGAGACTTCTTGCCAAGTTTTGAAGATATTGGCCTGGCAGCTCTCCAAGCCAGATAAGGTCTGTGACTGTAAATGCTCTCTTGAAAGACTTTGTTGGATGTGAATGTGAGAAATTCACAGTAACTTAATAAAAAGGGGTTTTTGTCGGCACAAGGAGTCTGCTTCATGGTTTGGGAATGCCTAGGTCAGAACAATTTCTTCAAGAGGTTGAAATCCTAGGGGGCTTATATAAAAACGTAAAGCTTCCCTATGTTCAGTTGTGTCCGACTGTAGGAAGTGATGCTCATCTCTGTTCTTAGCCAAGGGAGTCAGTGTTTTCTGAAGACATTTCCGTGGCCATATGGCCAGCATGATTACATATCAAGACGCATGGAACACTGTTACCTTCCCACCAAAGTGGTACCTATTAATCTACTCACATTTCCATTCTTTTGAACTGCTAGGTAGGCAGGAGTTGGGACAAGTAACAGAAGCTCATCGGCATCACACAGTGCTCGGGTCTTGAACCCGGGCTGTCAGCTTTCCAGCTGTTAAACTGTCTTTAACAGTTAAGCCATCATTGAGGGTGGGAGGGCTTATATGTGATACTGTATAAGCATAGCCAGTGAAGCTTGTCTTAGCTTAGAAAAATATGGACATTGTAATTGAAAACTGACTTATCTATATATGCCCTCTAGTCAAGAACTGGTCATTTTTTAGTATTTTGCAATTAGCTGGCTAGCTTGTATTATACCAGCAGCAAATGTCACTAGAGTTTTCCATTGTGGCTGATCTTTTCCCCACAGCTCACCTCTTTGCTTTCTGTATAATATAAAATGGAAAATGTTACTAACTTTAAAGTGATTACTACAGAGCGTATTGTAATTCTAGTGCCTGAGTCATACAGCAAGAACTTTTTATAACGTCTCATGTTTGTTCTCCCTTCAAATGATTACATTTTTTGAATCTCAAGAAGAAATCTGAGATTCATTTCCTGCTAAGGGATAAAGATGCTACAGACCATGTTTCTCACCATATGAACTAGCTACAAATCTTCTGCTGTTGAGTGTCAATGGCATAAATACATGTTGTATCTACATCAGGAATGTAATTACACACAGCAGGTTCTGGATGATATAGGAGAGATGTTCCTTACCATGTAAGGAATGTACAACTTTGATATAAGGAAGCTCATGTGAGAACCCAAAACAAAGAGTTCCAAGAATGATCTAGCACTAAGTATCAAAAGGTGCTCTAGGAAACACCTGGCAAAGAGTTTTCTCATGCAACAAATTGATAACCATTATTAAAACTGACTCAGTAAACCTTATCCTGTTATTTGCTTTTTATTGGTGTGATGAAGCAGTTAGCCCACATTAAATGTTACACTGAACTAGCAAATGAAAAATAAATTGGAATTGCCAATAAACACACATTCTTGACACAAACCTACTTTGTGAGAATTATATGAGAATTAGAGATATCGAGAATTATACACTAAATGTTGTCATTCCTCCCAGTCCCAGTGTTTCATAGTTGTGTCTTAGCAATAGCACTTCGACTTATATACCACTTCATAGTGCTTTACAGCCCTCTCTAAGCGGTTTACAGAGTTCAGCATATTGCCCCCAACAATCTGGGTCCCCATTTTACCGACCTCAGAAGGATGGAAGGCTGAGTCAATCTTGAGCCGGTGACATTTGAACAGCTGAGCTGCTGAACTAGCAGTCAGCTGAAGTAGGTTGCAGTGCTGCTTTTAACCACTGCGCCACTTCAGCTCCTATCTCCGTCTTCCAGAGGTAGATGTCTGAAATGCTGACAAATTATAATTGTACAGGATTTGTCATGCTATATGATACAGGGTGGCACCAGTGGTGGGATTCAAATAATTTACAGTAACAACTGGTTCTCTGCTCTGACTGGCTGGGGGGCGTGGCTGGGGAGGGCGTGGCTGGGAAGATCCTCACGTTGGAATCTATGAACCGGCAGGTCAAGGCGGTGGAGTACGCGGTACGCCCATCATCCTGAAAGTGGGCGAGATTGAAAAGGAGCTGAGGAAGGGTATCAAAAAGCCTTTCACAGAAGTCATCAAGTCCAACATTGGTGATTCGTGGCGAGCACAACTTTAGTCGGGCCATTCAAGCCACCACTGCAGGGCCAGCCACCTGGCGCAAAACTTGCGGTTTTTCTCCTCAGTGTCATCCTCCCTGCTCAAACAGCGGTGGGGTCCGCGGGAATCATTCCTGCCCCGGCGCAGCGAATTCCAGCTGGCTGGATGCGGGTGTGAGGGGCCTGGCTCCGCAGTGCTTCCTTGCTCAGTTGAAAACTTCGTTCAGCCTTCCGGAGTTCACTGCGCCGGGGCAGTAATGATTCCCGCAGACCCCACCGACGCTGAGGAGGAGAAAACCCACAAAGTTTGTATTGGGCAGATGCCAGTACATTTGACCTTCCATCTTGAGATGAAATTTTAATTTAGGGGTTGGTCCAAATCAAAGTGTAATAGCCATAGGTCCTTTTTCATAAACTCTCATCTACAAACGCACTTAATCCTACATAAATATAAGCATACCCAAACAAAACAAACAAACACACATACTACCTGAGAATAAATATGACATTTTCCATCACGATCTCAATCCATGCTGACGAAGAGTCATAAATGCCTTCCTCAAGAATCTTGGATTGGTATGATATGCCTCTTCATTCCTCATGGCCCAGCTGATCCATGCTGAGAGTGTATTGATAGATGTGCTTTGTTGCCTGCTTCCAACACTATCAACTTGGCACTGTAGGAGGAAGGCATGCAATGGATTCAGTGTCATTAACTGTAAGTACTTTAAGACAGTGGTTCTCAACCTGTGGTCCACGGACCCCTGGGGAGCTGTGATGTCATCACAGGGGAGTCCATGAAGGCTTGAAGAAATGTTATGATTTAAATCTTGAGTTAACTCATGGGGGCCACAAAAGGTATTTAAAGGGGGTCTGTGGTGAAGAAAATGTTGAGTACCCCTGTCTTAAGATATAGGATCCCTATGATCTTATGAACAGTTATCTTATGAACAGTTATAAATATCGTAACTGTTCATAAGATCATAGGTTAAATCCCACCTGAAATATGTATTTTCTCAGTAAAGCTACTTACGTGGCATACTTCAGAATTTTTCATTGGCTTCTCAACTTTATCCTTTGCTTCATACATCAAATCAGGTCTTAGTTGCTCTCCAGTAACTTGGCATCACCATATCATTCTTTGTCTCTTAGCAAAAATAAAGATATTTTGTTTTCCAAATCCCAATTGAATTGCTTTATAAGGGAGTTTATAACGACATGGTTAAGGTATGAAAAAAAAAATCAAAATTCCAGAGGCATAACTTCGTCGGCTTTTATGAGCATCGCAAGCACAGAAGTCTGACGAGGATGCTCTTAACCAAATGTCTAGCAAACCAGGGCTGCAGGGGGGAAAAAAGTGGGGGTGGAGGGAGGAAGGGGTCAATTTAAGGTACTGGCCATCTAAAGAAAAAGAAAACCAACATCAGTCACATATTTATCAGGAGGAAAGAAAGGGAAAGGTATTAAAAGAAGACTGCCAAACAAAATAGCATGGTGTTATTTGATGCAAAATGCAGTTTCCAACAATAACGTCCTTAGTTTTTTGATACGGTAAATGTATAAGCTCTTCTTGATCCCTGTCTGTGAATTGTGGCTACATCTGACTCCAGATTGCTTTTTTCAGGGTGAAGGCTAGGTGAACTGATTGCATTTGATATGGCTAGTCTGGAAATGCAACTCTCTCAGTTAAATATTTCAAAATGTTTTCGGACGGGAAATATTTCATAGCTGGGGAAAATAATAGGATCACTACCTAATTTTTTTCATTGCAATAATGCAAAGGGACATTGGAAGCTGGCACTAGATTCAGTATTGTGTGATGATAGATTAGATAGAAGGGGATATAGATAGATAGATAGATTAGATAGAAGGGGAGATAGATAGATAGATAGATAGATAGATAGATAGATAGATAGATAGATAGATAGATAGATAGATAGATAGATAGATAGATAGATAGATAGATAGATAGATAGATAGATGGATGCCTATCGATAGATAGATAGATAGATAGATAGATAGATAGATAGATAGATAGATAGATAGATAGATAGATGGATGCCTATCGATAGATAGATAGATAGATAGATAGATAGATAGATAGATAGATAGATAGATAGATAGATAGATGGATGCCTATCGATAGATAGATAGATAGATAGATAGATAGATAGATAGATAGATAGATAGATAGATGGATGCCTATCGATAGATAGATAGATAGATAGATAGATAGATAGATAGATAGATAGATAGATAGATAGATAGATAGATAGATAGATAGATGGATGCCTATCGATAGATAGATAGATAGATAGATAGATAGATAGATAGATAGATAGATAGATGGATGGATGGATGGATGGATGGATGGATGGATGGATGGATGGATGGATGGATGGATGGATGGATGGATGGATGGATGGATGGATGGATGGATGGACGGATGGACGGATGGAGATAGAGATAGATAGACTGATGATAGATAGAGATAGACAGATGATATAGATAGCGATAGTGATAGTGACAGAGATAGAGATAGAGACAGACAGATGTTAAAATAAGTTCTTGGGACTTCTGATATAGTAAAGCTGGACAGAATATGAACAAAGTTGTCAGTAATGAGGAACACAGCAGAGAGCCTTGTCTCTACTGTAATCAAGTTGAATATTACAAAGCCCAACAAGCACTGTATCCAGCTTTTTTTTTAATATACACAGAATAGCAGGATCTGATTTATTTTGGCATAAAATCATGTCTCCTTGGCACAGGACACATCCAACTTTGATTATGAACTTAACAGAGACATATCCTGTACCAGTCATGTTTGAAATAGGAATTACACCATTAGCTTTTTAGTGTAACTAGTAGTATGGTTTCTAGTAGGGGGTGGCCCACACCACCTTCTGCATGTTCTACACAACTCACACAGCACCTTTTGTGCACCCCAGGTATCTTTCCCAACCTATGCTGCCTCTCGTGCACTCTTCATGACCCCCACAGCATCCCTACCTTTGCAGCACCTCTTGCACAACCTTACATATGATTCCTAACCCATATCTCTGTACACTTCATTTCCTCTCCCATGCACCAGCAACCACTTACCTGATGCTGCCCTTCAAGTTGCAACTTCCTGCTGGCTTCCCACATAAAAATAAATGGGGAACAGGCAGGAATTCAAGGAAGGGAATGGCCACCACAATATAAAAAAAGATGTTGGGACTCTAGAAAGAATGCAGAGAAGAGCAACTAAGATGATTAAAGGCCTGGAAACAAAAACATAGGAAGAATGGTTGCAGGATTTGGGTATGGCCAGTCTAGAGAAAAAAAAAGGATTAGGGGCGACATGATAGCAGTATTCCAGTATTTGAGGGACTGCCATAAAGAAGAGGGGATCAACTTATTTTCCAAAGCACCAGAAGGCAAGTCAAGAAACAAAGAATGGTAACTAATCAAGGTGAGAAACAACCTGGAATTAAGGAGAAACTTCCTAATAATGAGGACAATTAACCAGTGGAAAAGCTTTCCTTTGGAAGTTGTGGGTGCTTCATCACTAGTTTTTTTTTAGAAGAGACTGGACAGTCACTTGTCTGAAATGGTATTGGGTCTCCTGCTTGAGCAGGGGGTTGGATTAGAAGACCGCCAAGGTCCCTTCCAGCTCTGTTCTGATTGATTGATTGATTGATTGATTGATTGATTGAACTACTGCTACAGGACACCTCAAAGTGTCTAGTAGCCAAGACATTCTTTGAAAGGCACTGTGACTGAAAGAAGCTGCAGGGACTACAAAGGTGGCCTCAAGTTACCTCTTTTTTCTCCTCCTTTATTTTTATTTATTTTATTTGTTAAATGTTTATGCTGCCCATCTATCCTGTAAGGCGACTCTCCTTCTTACAGCCCCTTGGAACTTCAATTCCATATTTGAGATGCAGGGAAGGGGGACGAACCTCTGCTATGGTTTATGCTGAAGATTTTTTTTTTAATATTTCAAGAGAGATACTTTTCTTTCTGCCTCCACGTTCAGGGAACGGGACAAAGCCTCGCTATGCCCTTGTATAGATAGGTTAGTGCATTTATATATGCCGTGTGCAAGATCCAGTGATGAAGTCAGTTTCTAGCAATGCAGAGAATCAGAAATGATATGTGTTTATTTGTAGCAATACATGGCACTGTTGAGAAATTCTCCTGCTTCAACTAACTGCCCAATTATTTTAGATTTACGGCTGAAAAGTCCATTGTATTCAAAACCCTTAATTCATGTAGGTTTCTGGCCCACCCTGAAAAAGCACAACACTTACTTCACTCACTTACTTTTACCAGGGATTGTACATCCGAGGGGAAAGCCTCACCTGTCATGCTGACTAGCATGCACCCTTAGCATACTGACATTTACGAACTAATACAAAGTGGAAGATGATGTACATCAAGCTAAACAAAAGACTCCAGCATGGAGCCTAAATCAAGGTCCTAAATCATGACCCGTAGTGTGACAAATTACACAGCCTTTGCCAGTACTTTTAAGATGGGTCTTTCTTGCCAGGCAGAGAATCCATAGAGCCCAGCCAAAGAAAACAGTCAGTGGAAGCCAGGATTCTCTCAGTCTTGGCCTCCAATCAACAATAGTAGCTTTGGATGAGATCCATGGATTGGAGCACATGCTCCTCAAGGTCACTTCAGAACACCATAATTGCTTGGTATTTACTTCAGGAGCTTTGCAGTCAAAAACAATGTGGACAACAATACCGTTTAAGGCCCAGATCACTATCCCAGGACCCTTGGCTAATCTCTCTTAACCCGGAAAACAAGAGCCAGATCATCACAGTCAGTTCTTGACTTCCTTTTTTTTATTCAAACAAGGAAATGTTGGCAAGAGGCAAGGTTGTAATGTAACACATTTATAGTGCTTCTAATGAATTGCATTATGTCAAGCCATATCAATGAAGACTATGTAAAGCTTCACATCTCCAGATCAGATCTCCAGATCAAATCTCCTTTCTGAACTGAAAAACAAATGGAATCACTGAATGTCTGTGGACTGCAATGAGTTGATGATCTGGTAAGGATTGTATACATCCCAGAAATCAAGTTGATTTTCCAAATTTATTTGTATGAGATTGAATCAAGAACTGGAGCAAAATAGATCACAACAAAATGCACATATTGGGAGTATTCCTGTTGTTTTAAACTTATTTTTGACGAGAGAGAGAGAGAGAGAGAGAGAGAGAGAGAGAGAGAGAGAGAGAGAGAGAGAGAGAGAGAGAGAGAGAGAGAGAGAGAGAGAGAGAGCACACAGGTTAATAACCATGGAACAGTGAGTTCTAATCCCTCTTTAGGCGTGAAATCTGGTTGGGCCAGTCACTCTTTATCTGTCCAGCCCACTTTACAGAAATGTTGTGGGGTAAAAAAGGAGGAGGAAGGAGTATTATATATATTTCCTGCCTTATTTATAAAAATAATAAAGACAGCATTTTAAAAAAATCAAAATTTACTATTGCATCTGACTCCAGCTAGATCTTTTGTTGAGGAGAGACTGACAAATATAACATTCTGATCCTTGTAAATTCTTTACTTTTCTCCTGCATCCTTCTCAGGCCCATAAGCAAGCCTTCTCAGCACTTTAGGTTAGCTTTTAAGAGCTGCAATATTTGTGGAGTATTATGGAAAAACAGAGAGACCATTATAGAATGCTACATAATGTTTTGTTCTGTCCTCTTATAAGGGTTCTTGTCACTGCTGACACCACAATCACCACTTCATATACCTTCTATGACAGTAGTTCTTAACCTGTTCAACCCAATTATTCCTTTTTTCTATCTCAAATAATGTTCTTATCCCTACCAAAAGGGAAAAAAAACCCCATCCAGATTGTTGTCTTATATTTTTCGCCCTCCCCAGGCTCCAGAGGATTTTTTCGAGCCTCCGGGAGGGTGAAAATGGCCTCCCCCGGGCTCTGGAGGCCCTCCATAGGCCAGAAATGGGCCTATTTCCAGACTTCCGGAACTTCCGGGAGGCCCGTTTTTCACTCTCCCACAGCCTTCGCAAGGTCCTGCACTTACCTGGCATCCAAAACAGGCCGTGTGGAAACTCCTGGGAGGGGCAGGGTGGGCGGAGCCAGCCAGTCCTTGCAACTACTGGTTCGGCAAACCAGATGTAAAATTAGCATCTGGTTCACCCAAATCGGTCCGGACGGGCTGAATCCCACCCCTGAATCCCACCCATTACCCCCAATTTAAGAAACATTTTTTTAAAACAAGTATGTGTGGCCTTAATTCTAATTTCATATCTATCAACCTGATCCCAAAGCCATCCAGAGTCATTTTGGATAGTGAGATGGGCAGCATATAAATTTAATAAAGAAAGAAAGAAAGAAAAATAGCACCTAGCTCTTTTGCAATTTTCCAACCAGATGCAGATATGGAAAATTCTGTTAAACAAGAAGATTATGTAGTCTCCTTTTTAAAAAGTGACTGTAAAAGTGACTGTAAAAGGTAGAAGAATATAGTTCATCATTAAAAGAGATGATAAAATAAAGCATTATTCATAAGAACAGATATGCATTTGGGCTTTCCTCATTATTGGTAACAAACTATTATTGTCAAAGCGATTAAATGCTTGGGAGATCCACTAAAACTTCAGTTAAACCTCCTGTTCACTTTTAGTTTTCACACTCTGAATATCTGAAATTTGAGATTTAAAGAAAGGAAGAAGGGGATACAATAATTCACTTGGCCAGATATCAGTTTGTTAACATGTGTTTATATTTATAAGACCTGGCTGCCCCAGTACAGTCTTCTTGGTAAAACAATGTCACAATTTAGTTTGCCAGAATAAGCTTTCCAGACTCTGCATTGCAGTAGAACTAATGAAGAGAGAAATAAGAGCTGGAAGCCAATAATCAGATTCAGTCTGTGTCAGGCAAACCACACCTGTTTGGTATCTCAGGAGCTAAGAAATGAAATTCACTCAGTTGCGGAATCTATGCCAAATCTATATTAGAATGAATTCTTTTCTCTACAGTGTTATAGGGAAGTACTGCATAAAAAAAACTTGGCTGACTTTTGGAAGAACCTTCAATACTCTTTACACTTTATTCAAGTATGCTTTGGAATAATTTTATTTTAATAAGCATTTTATCATCAGGGGTCAGATTTCTCTTAAGGCAGATTTGACAAAGGTTTGTCCCAAAAAGTTGGAAGTGATTTTGGAGGTTTTCTACTCTACTCTCCTGCCCAGTGCAGGAATCCACAGCCCATGCCAGACATGGGGTTGTCCAGTCTTTTTTTTGAAGCACTCTAGTAATGGAGCATGCACAACTTCTGGAAACTGGCTGTTCTGTTGCTTAATAGCTCTCTCAGTCAAGAAGTTTCTTCTTTGTTCAAGTTTGCTTCAGTCTCTGTAAAGATTTCATTCCTTCATTCTTGCCTTGCCATCGGGTATTATGGAGAATGGATCTACATCCACTTTCCTGTGATATCCCTTCATGTACTGAAAGAACGCTGTCATGTCTCCCCTCGTCTTTAGTTTAAGAATATGCAATGCTTTTAACTACTGTTTGTAGGAGTTAGCCTTCAAGCATCTTGCAATCTTTGTTGCTCTTCTCTGAATTTTCCTCCCTCAATATCCCTTTTGTATTATGGCAACCAGAAATGAACATAGTATTTGAGTCGAGGATGTTGTGACTATAGACTCGTCAGATTTTACTAAGCTGCAAGATTCTTCGCTGGTTTTGCTGATGCAAGAAAATACTGTGAGGCCAATATGTGTGATCATATCTACAAAAGAGGACTATGGAAGAGTTAAGTTTTTATGGAGGTAGATAGGTGTGGTGGCATGCTGATGTGACTAAACCTGAGCTCTGTATCTGAAAATATATGGATACAACTGGCTTGTATAGTACATCTATTAAATATTCCACTCAAGTGAAAGTACCTGGGATTACAAATGTATGAGATTATATATTATCCTATTTTCTTCTTGCAATAATTCTGAGAGATAGATTACCCATTAGAATCAGAATCAGAATAGAGCTGGAAGGGAGCTTGGAGGTCTTCTAGTCCAGCCATTAGATCGATACTCACAAGGCAGATGGTGTTTTACGAGCTTAGTTCAACATCACCAGATAAAAAATCAGAAGATTATGGGAAAAGCCTATTATCTTAAATGCAGGGAACTGTAGCCACTTTAAGTAGACAAGAATAAACTAAACCAGGGGGCTGCAACCTTAAACACTCAAAGAGCCATTTGGACCCGTTTCCCACAGAAAAGAAAACACTGGGAGCCACAAAACCTGGGTGGGCGTGGCCAACTCAACGTCACTCACTCCCACCCAGTCACATGACTGTCTCTCTCTGTCTCTGTCTCTGTCTGTCTATCTCTGTCTATCTCTGTCTCTGTATCTCTTGTCTCTCTCTCTTTCCCTCCCCCCTCTCTCTGTTTATCTCTCTCTCTCTCTCTTTCTCTGTCTATCTCTCTTTCTCTGTGTGTATCTCTCTCTCTTTCCCTCCCTTCCTCTCTTCCCCCTCTTTTTCTTTCTCTCTTTATCTCTCTTTCCCCCTCTCTGTCTCTCTCTCTTTCCCTCCCTCTCTATGTCCCTCCCTCCCTCTCTCTATCCCTCTCCAAGAAAAGCAACTCACATCCGGGAGGCGAGAGCAAGCTGATGACAACACTCCGTGTCGTTATCGGCTCCAGAAGGAGGGGATCCCGTCTCTCTCCATCACTGTGCTGCGCAAGGCACTGTGAGAGCAGCGGGCAGGCCATGGAGGTGGCAACAGGAAATGTCCCAACACTCCACAAGAGAGAAGCAACTTAGAACTAAGGAGAAATTTCCTGATAGTTAGAACAATTAATCAGTGGAACAACTTGCCTCCAGAAGTTGTAAATGCTGCAACACTCAGGGGTGGGTTCCTCCTGGTTCGGACCGGATTGCCCGAACCGGTAGTGACCCGCTGGTGATGTCACTGTTGGTGCTGTTCTGTGCACGCCATCATCTTTTTTTTAATTTTTCCCCTTCCGCGGCTTGAAAAAGGGCCCTCCCGCCCGCCTGCGGGTGAACTCTGTCCTTTATTTCTTTGCCCAAAGCACAGCTGATGAGCTCCTCAGCTGTGTTTCAGGCTAATTCCTGCTTCTGAGCATGCACAGAAGCCAAATTACACGAGGGGACGTGCACATGAAACGTCGCGATGCAAACTGGTGGCGAAGGTAAGTGGAACCCACACCTGGCAACACTGGAAGTTTTTAAGAAGAGATTGGACAACCATTTGTCTGAAGTGGTGTTGAGTTTCTGCCTCAGCAATGGGTTGAACTAGAAGACCTCCAAGGTCCCTTCCAACTCTGTTAGTCTATTATATTCAATATTGTTAATACTACCTATCTACTTCATTCTTATACTTGGAGGAATGAGTATGGAACACAAACATTCCAGAGCTAGCTTGCTACAGTTTGCAGTAAATAGGAGTAATATACATAGGTTTTTAACAGGACCCAAAGAATACCATTAAGGCCAGATTGTATTGGTGGTTTTAGAAAGAATGTTTATCCTGCAGTGAAGTCATTGCAATTTGAGCAGAGGTTTTTCCCATACCCTAATTACTTACACAGCCCTGGCAATAGAGACTATATTTCCCCAGTTAAGGATGCTCTGTTCTTAGTGCCCTCTCATTGGTGACTTCTTTGACATTTTTCCTAGACAGGTCACCTGCCCCACAGAAATATATTTCTTTCCCCGTGATTTCTAATCCTGACTTGATCAAATCAGGAGGCTATGAAATTAGTTAGGAACCCATCAAATACGTAGACTGACAAACCTGTCAAGGAACCTGAAACGATGCATTGATGTTCAAGCAGGGATGCCATTAGATAATTCTTGAGCAGGGGTGCCGGATGCGTCACGTGCAGGCCACGAATGGGGAAAACATTGTGAAATGTCACGTGATGGCAACGTGATGCCATGAGTTTGACACCCGTGCGAGGGTCCACCTATCCCCTTCCAGTCAGGTTTATTGTTTTATATGTCTTGGTAGCGATTTGTGTTTAATTTTCTTTTTTTTATATCTCCCTGACCAAGGGTCGCATCCTCTGTTTCACTTCTCTCTCTCTATAGAGGCTTGATTTTACTTTTACAATATCTCTAAGCTCTGCAGGATTGTTTAAGATTCGCTTTATGTGAGAAATAGACAGACGCTGACACATTTCTTGAACAAACCAGAAAACAGTTTATTTAAATACAACTTCTCAGTGATTGTCAAGTGAATTTGTTACAGCCACAACCAGGTATTTAATTCTTTCTTTTCTCTTCTTCCCCTCAGAGACTCTCCTTGCTTTCCTGACTAAATCTAAGCAAATCTAATTTTTCTTTGTTTCTAGGCCTATAGATAAGAGCACGTTCACCGTTTATCTCTATCTACAAATAACACAATATATCAGTCAATAAAGTTCCCTGACCCTGGCACCTGCTTCCCACAGAACTGCCTAGGGCCTATCTTCTCTCCTGTCAACTTCCCTCTTGGACAGTTAAACTCAGGCAGAGATTCACTATGAACCTTCCCTCTTTGGAAGTTACCACAAAACAGCTCTTCACAGCTCTTCTTACTTAACCTTCCCTCTTTGGAAATTACCACACAACAGAGCTTTTCTCAGCTCTTCCAACTAGGCCTTTTATAGTTCCTGGCCCTGCTATCTATGATCTGATTGGCTGTCTCTTATGATGTAATCTATCCCCCTCCCTTCTGGAGCACTGGGCTAAACACCTCCCCCTTTCTACTTACCATACATTTAAAAGCTGTTTGGCTCTATACTTACTTGTTTAAACAGTTCCTTTTAACCACATTTTAACTTTATACAACAACTTACTATTTTACATTCAGTACCTGTATGTGTTCTAGAGTGTTTCCAGATGGATGGTGCCTATGATGATGCTAGAATGATTTTTTTTGTTCCCCTATCCTGCTCTTTAGAAATAAAAAATGGTGGGAGTTAAAAATGGAAGATAGCTTTAACTGGAATCCTATAAATTTCTTCAAAGAAAGAAGCATCCCCTCTTAAAGCACAAACATAGTTTGGACTTAATGTTCCTATGGGCTGCCTTAATTCAATAGTAATGTGAGCTACTGCAATGTATCTCAAAATATGACAAGCCAGTCCTGTTCTATTTGGGGTTTTATAGGTCATTCCCAGGGGCGGGTTCCTCTTACCTTCTCCTACTGGTGCGCATTGCGACATTGTGTGTGCGCGCGCATCCTCTCACGCGATTTTGGCTCTCTGCGCATGTGCAGAAGGACAATTTTACTTCCGTGCATGCGCAGAGAGCCAAAAACCACGAAAAATTCAAAAAAAGATGGCGGCGCGCACAGACCAGCAAAGAAAGCACCGGAGCTGTCGCGCTGACATTACGCAATTGGCAGGCCCCTACCGGAACAGTGCACCTGAGAGCACCGGTAGGAACCCATCACTGGTCATTCCTCCATAGCTTTTCCCCTCCATTTGTCTCCTGATTCTTTTCCTATAAGTACTGAGGTCTGAACCTATACCTTTTGCTTACAATGCCTGCCTTGTCCCTGGATGATGACTGCTGTAGAGCATGATGATGCAGTTATCATATCAGTCTAGTTATATGTTAGGATATACTGAAGTCTAAACTCCATATCCATCGCTAATGGCATGATAAAGCTTCACAGAGGCAAGCATGTTGTGCCTATGGCTACAAGGTTTAACAATGGGTAAATCTAAGAGGAAAAAAAATCTTGTTCCTTCATCATCTAGTATGAACAGAAGGTAAAGTTCCAACCAACATCACAGTGCACACAACACCCAGAAGCTCTTGAAAAATCAATGCATTTCTTCAGGATAGCATCTCCTTACTTCTGTGTGAAATGCTGTGAATGTGCCTCGAAATGGTTAATAGAAATCTGCTACAGCAGGTGATTCCCACATGTGGTGATGCCTCTTTTTGTCCCCAGATGTTTCAAGTGATAGGAAAGCATGCAATGGGAAATTAAGACAAGGATTCAGATGAGGAAGATAAGGAGTAGCATGACATTGACCCTTGCTGCCCTAAGACTGCAAGAGGAAATGTGAGCAGGTGGTGGGAAGGGAAGGGGAGGGGAGGGGGGAAGGGCAGGGGTTTTGCATGCCTGGAACATCAGGACCTTGAAGGCTGCTTGAGTCCGAGTGGCTAGTTTTAAACTGAGCAGAGCCTCCTGAGAACCTGGATTTCAAGCCTCCTGAGAACCTGGATTCCAAACTTCAAGTCCAATATAGTTTTATAATGTTTGCACGTCTGTCAATAATGCACAACAGCAAATGCATGTTTTTGCAAGGAGAGAGAAACCAAGAAGCAATTTGAGCAGGGTTGGCAAGCAACGAACCCCTCCCCCAAAAGGACTTCGTTTAGAGCTATTGGTTTGTGCACCCATTAATTTCTCATTAGTTTCATCTGAGCTATTATATTTGACTCTCAGCTGTAAGTAGTAGCTTAACTATTTGAGTTAAGATTCTGATGAAAGAAAAGCTCTAAAATGTTCAGGGCAAAAGACAGACACACATATAAAGAAATCCAGCTGGAGAGACCAATGTTTCAAGGGCAATTAAGATAAAGAGGCCAACTTCCATTTTAATAATAATAATATAAAAAATCCCTAGTAGCATTATCTGAAAAAGCTCCGTATTCTATTAAACAGCATCCCAAGTAACTAACTGGGTTAAAATTCATTATTGGGGAACATCTCAAGTAGGCGGTCTCTGCCTTCCAAGTTCATTTTTTAAAATTCAGCTAGAGCACAGTATGATGGTATGCAATATACTACTTCTTAAATTTCAAACTCTAAAGGCTTAATAAATATTACCTTCTGCATGAGCCTCTTTGGCACTTATAATCTTTTGACCTCTGCAATCTTGCTCTAGATTACATCTTATGGATGGGGTGATGGGGGAATTTTGGGGGTTAGGTTGCCCCAGTTTTATGAAGTGCTATTTCAAGGAACCTTGATTTTTCTTTTTTTGCTAGCACGCCATGTGTATGCACACATACATTTTAGCTGACCAGTGAAGTGGTGTATAAGTCTAAGTGCTATTGCTATTGCTGCTTTTCCATCCTAATGTAGTAAGTGATTAGTAGTTGAGTTTTGATAAATAGCTATGAATATATGCCAGTGGTTCCCAACCTGTGGTACGTGTATCACTAGTGGTACGCGAGGGCCTTCCAGGTGGTACACGAACATTTTCGGGGTCATGAACGATTTTTAGTTAGTTATTTTTTACTTCACAAAAATGTTTACTGCCTAACACAAGATAATCTGGCAACGATTTGCAACTGTTGCCACACGCCACCCACCTGGTCCCAGCGGCCCGAGAATCCAGTTGCTGGATGCGCGGGGCCAAAAAAGGAACGGTACAATTATGGAAATAAAGTGATATCTGATCGAATTTAGTTTCTCTGGAACCAGGTGGTACGCGGCGACTGTACGGGACCTCCAAGTGGTACTCGATCACAAAAAGGTTGGGAACCACTGATATATGCAAACCACTATGGAAATATCAGATTAAATGACTATTAAGCAACAGAACCTCTGCTTAGTTTTAGGGATCTGAAGAACTTAGTGTGAATACCTCACTAAGTGTCCGCACATTAGCCTTTCCCTCCAACTGACTTTGATATGAAGAACTGAAAGTAGCTTCATTGTTTTTAAACACTGAATTTTTTTTCCTGGTCTAATAATACTAGAAATATTTTCTTATTTATGTACCTTATGCCATTTAAATTCAGCTGCTCATGTATGGTTTTCAGATGCCCTATAAAGAAAGAGAGAAGGTGGTTTATGAGAATAAACCCAAAGCCAGTGTAGATTTTGCATGCTTTGCTTCCTTCAAATTACAAAATGATACTGTTTACACAATCCATTTAATCTTTGCCGCCATGGCGCAAGACTGTTTTGAGGCAACAGGTTCATACAGGGAACCATGGCAAGGCTTAATTAACAATCAGAAATGGAAAGGGACATGCCAAGTATCATTTGCTGCAGTAACCACTGGTGCTTTCAGCCATGTCCTGTTGTTCCCTGAGTACAAACCTGAATTATGCACCTTTGTTTTTGTGCTCATTCGAGAGTGGAAGTGCCCTTTGTTTGACATGAAGTGTTAGCAACGCTCCAAAAGCAAGTAAATAGCTCTGTTTAAATAAGGTTCATAATGATTTAGGTTTCTTCTTGTATGACAAAAGCATGTCAACGTCTGTCTTTCATACGCATCATCACTTAAATATTCAGCTCAGATTTGTTCAGTGCCCATTCATTCTTAACCTTATCTCTTCTTGTTTTACCACTCATACTTCTTAAAAGTGGTGGGATTCAAATAATTTAACAACTGATTTGCCCAGGGTCAGGTTGGCTATGGTGGGAAGCGTGGCCCATCCCTGTTCTCCAGCTCTGCTGCACATGTGGGACAAGCCTCCTGCGATGGTCAACCTGACCCTCGGTGAACCAGTTGTTAAATTACACCCCCCTGTTATCAAAGTGGATCCTGAGCACTGCACTGCAATGGAGAAATGGGCAATGGAGCAGCCAGCACAAGGGAAGGAGGAATTTAAGTGGCCTTCTCCTTCTCTCGCACTGGCCGCTCCATTTCCTGTTTCTCCATTGCAACACAGCGCAGCACCCAGGATCCACTTTGATAGCAGCAATAACCTGTTTGCCCAAACCGGTGCAAAGCGGCTGAATCCCACCACTGTATGAAATACTAGCTGATACCCATGCTTCACTACGAAACTATGTGATGGGGCTTGATAAATTGACACTTAAAACTTGAAAATTAATCAGTAGTTAAAAAGGGGACTGTATTATTTTGTTAGAGATGGTAGGCTAAGTTTCTGTTACAGATGAAGACATTATTTGCATAGCATAGACTTTCAATTCGTCCCTCAGATGAATTGCTCAGGACCTCCCTGTAAACAACATTCCTGGTTTTGCTGTCTGGCTGGAGGATGACCAGGCTGTCAGTTGAACTGACTCTGGAGCATGCCACATAGAACTGGACATGGGAGAAACAGGCAGCTTCCCTTACTTGTGTTTTCCTAATCACATCTGTAAATCTTTTCCTGCTGTTTTTGCCTCTTTTCCCTTTAACTGGTGTTACAATAGAAGGAACAGATTTGTCTGAACTGAGGAGGAAAATAAGGGGGGGGGAATCTGTCTCTGCCTACCAGCATCCATTGGTATTCGTCTGGCTAGCATCCTGTTAGTGTGTGAGATAGTTGAGGGGTGTTTGGAAACTCAAACAGTATTTGCTGTGTGAGCAAGAAGGAGCCAGGAAGGAGTTTGTGCGTGGCTTAGCTCAATTGTTCTGTAGGAAAGCTGCTTACTGCTGTGAAAGCAAAAGTGAAACTGAAACTCCTCTGCTTGTGTTTTGCATTTGGATCAGATTTCTTTTCAGATGGGAAGGGGGGAGTAGAACTCCTTAGCATCAGAGCTTGTTAATAATAATATAAGAAATACTCATGCTCCGATGGTCATTTTGAAAAATCCTTTCTTAGTGAGCACCTAGAAGCCAAGAGGAACATACATGGCAAATTTCAAGTTTGTAGGCTTTACGGTTCTGGAGATTTCGTGATTAATGTGTGAGTGGTTTTCGCTTTTATATATATAGATCCCATCCCCAATACATTCAACCTACCTTTATGTTTCTCCTGCCATACCCAACTCTCATTTCTGTATTCATTTAATCAATTTACATGTCACCACCAATCCTGCAATGCATACCTTTGTACTAGTGTTTGCACATTTTAAAACATCTCTATTTTCTCATTTTCATAAACAGTCTAGCAATTCATCTACTTGCTCTAGGTGTTTGCCATTTACCATAAGTATAACTTTCAACCACTCAATCCATGTTTCCTGACACAACACATTAACTTTTAGATGTATACTTCTCTTTAGGTCATGCTTAACATTTGCTTTAACTCTTTTGGGTTTTCAGCCAACTACAGTGCAGCACCTGCCTGCAGAATTACAATATATTTGTCACGCAGTGATTTTTTATTGCCTGTTATATGTATATGCAGGGAGATGCATCCCTATTCATTATAATGGTTTATTCCTGAGCATGTGATTGATATGTTCTTGTATGCATGTGTACATTCCATTCTCTCCTTCTGTTCCTGGCTTCCATTGAAGCAAGACCTATTTTTATATCAGAGATGTAGAATAATGAGGATTTATTATTTTGTACCAAAATAAACATTTTTACTTAGACTCTTAAACTGCGGTTTCTTTTCTAATGTCTGATGTCCGGGAAAAGATCAAACTTCTCCTTTGTGAGATTAATTATCGCCTCTGACAATATTTGCATCCCAAACTAACACAGCTATGATTTTGCTACAACTATTCCTTGTGTATATTCAGAACTTCTCATCCACTCTTTTGCCCTTCATTTATTTCCTATATCTTTCCTCCCAAATGATCAGTTCAGTCATGCTCTTAGATTTATATTCATTCCTTTTCCATGTATACATACAGTTATATCTATTCTTTAAAAACATTGTTCTAAACAATCGCTATTATCCATTCTTGGGTCTTTGAATGGCCCAATTATTGCTGGTCATTATAATTTTGTAAATTCCGATCTCACACAATCCTTTTCAGTACTATAAGGAAAGTATAATCTAGACTACCAGCCTTTGTTGTACTCATGCCACCAAGACTGCAAGGATAGTTTACAATAATTGTTGTAGACTACAACTTTTGTTATAAGTCTACAACAAAAGACTTAAAGCAGTTTGGGTATGTTTGGGCAATATGACCAAGTGTGTATAATTTAAGCCAGTTTACCACAAAATACTCATGCTATTCTATGTAAATTAGGAATTCTGGAAATTACTTGGAAAGCCAACATATTTTTCCCTGAACCCTATCACTAGGAAGGATCTGCAGTGAATTGATGTACACATAGGATATACTTCCCTTTTCATTCTGTGATGTTCACAAAGCAAAATTTATTTAATTTAATTTAATTTATTGTTCTTATAGGCCGCCCAATCCCGTAGGACTCAGTGAAGACTGAATCTTTTATCCAGTGAAGACTGAATCTTAGAATTTGTATTCTATTTTCTTTAGCTTCTTGATAAAGGCATTGCAAACGGTCTGTCACGGTCTCTCACATAGCTGAACAGTTTTTATTGCACTATTTTAATTTCACAAAAAGTACAATAAATTGCCAATAAACGAATCCATGAATTTGCCACATGCCTGGTCTGCTTAAAGCAAAACGAGCTAGTTGGCTAGACATGATCAAGCACATTTAAATACATACATACATACATACATACATACATACATACATACATACATACATACATACTATATACAGTATATACAATATATATATATATATACATATATACATATATATATATACATATACATATACATATACATATACATATATATATATACATACATATGTGTGTGTGTGTATGTGTGTGTAACATTTTCTGCTGATAAATGAAAATAAAGGGAGAACAGTGGGGAGAGAGAGCAAATGACATCATGATGTGAACTCTATGGCATAAGTATTTGTGTTTATCAACAGGATGCAATAAAGAAGCTTGCATTATACGTATTATGAGGAGCTTGTATCATGATATTCTGAGACATTTTTTTGTCTTTTTTAATCACTCCAACTAATAGTGGTCCCTCATGGCAGGAACTAAAACACATATGCATTGCACATTGATTGAAATCAGGAACAGTAAGAACAGGGGCGGGTTCCTAATTTTTTTACTACCACTCTGTGGACGTGGCTTATTTTGTGGGTGTGGCTTGCCAGCCATGTGACCAGGTGGGCGTGGCTTGCCGGTTATATATTAGTTATTTCAGAGAGATGTTACTACTATTTTTGCTATTGTATACCTTACATGAAAAGCTTTGCATACAAAGTGTGTGTTACACCATGGCAACACAGCAACCTTTATATGCAGAAAATGCTATAGTTAAAAGACAAGCAAGTCTCATACAGCATTTTTGGTTTCAGTCATGGATTCCTTAGACGAAAATATTGAGGACTGTTAAAAAAACAGTACCTTTTAACAGTCCTCAATGTTTTCGTCTAAAGAATAACAGTATAAAACTGTATAAAATTAACATTATAAAAGGTTAAGCTTTCAGAAAACGGCCACTTTGGGAAGCTTTAGGCATTTAAAAAAATGCCGGCGCCCAGGCACTGGCAACCGACCGCACCGGTACTGTGACGTCACCAGCGGGCCGCTACCGGTGCTATAGAGTGGACCGCACCAGTAGGAACCCACCACTGTAAGAATAATGCTGACTCCACGTAAAGTCCTAAAACTAAATGTTATACCTCAAACAGATCTGAACTCAAGAAGAGATACTTATTTTTTTTAATCGGTAAATTATCTTCTGTCTGTCAGTGAGAGAAGTTGTGAAAACAACGTGTTTCTTCTGCAGGGAAAAGATACCTAGAACATATTTGCAGCCCAAGGCAAGCTGGATAGTGGTTCTAGTCTGCACATTCTGTATTGCCAACATTAAGTACACATAGAATGGGTTTTGGGGGGGGGAAAGCTTCATAGACACTTTTTGTCTATATATTTAGACAAACAATATTTTATTGGTGTTTTGGCATCTAACATTTCAGTTGTAACTCTCCAACTTTTCTTTATACTGGCTGTAAAAAGAACAGTAATAGTGAAACTGGGTTAGTCATGATTCTGAGAACTGAGGTTTTCAGAATGATGCCATATATCACAATAAAATGGTGAGATCTGACTGCCCTTGTAAATTTGGGCTTAAACAAATCATTTTAATGTCAGTTTATGGACAGTTTTTGTTAGACAAGCGCATTGTTGCATAATGATTCCCTGTCAAAGATGCCACAGAAGTCAGTTTGCCATGCTGAACACATTAAGTGGGATGGACGTTTTGACTAATAAAAGCAATCATGCTGAGCAACAGCTGGCTGGTTTTCTTGTGATTTGAATATTAAACTTTCAAAAGAGGGCTTTGCATTTTAGGAGGAAAAAAAAGGAATAACTGGCTCATCAGTTTAAAGCTGCATCTAGATTGTAGCCTAGAAGATAGAATAAAGTTGAAGAGTTATGTTGGTTTCAGTCTTTCTGTGTGTAGTGAAATTTATATTTTCCTCTCCTCCTCCTCCTCCTCCTCCTCCTCCTCCTCCTCCTCCTCCTCCTCCTCCTCCTCCTCCTCCTCCTCCTCCTCCTCGGTTAGTTGCATGCGATTATATTATTCCTTATTTTATGTAATGGCCTATGACTATAAATAAGCTTGAAACTAAATGCAGTGCCATTACTATCATCATAGTCAACTTTACTAGATCTGGCATCACTTTCTGAGATGATGCCATTAATTGTGGGACAAGAAAAACACATGATGCTGTTATTTGAAGAATCTAATAATAGAGTACCCGCTGAGCCAATATTTTCTCCTGACACTTGTCCCAGCTTGGATATGCAAACTGACAATGTTTCTTCACAAAGAACATATTTTTTTCAGAAGAATTTTTTTTGTTGGGGGGGGTAGAAGGTTAATGTTATATTTAATCTAGAGGCATAATATACTTACATTCCTGCCATCATAACATCACCGCCCCTAATTACTGTAGTGTTTAGCTAATTCATCAAATCATTGTCCTTGGGCTGTATCTGCCTTTATATTTATTTGTTCAAATCAATTTCACATATTTCAATCAGTATTGCTGTGTGTGTGTGTTTTCCCTATGGCAGTAACTAATTTTGCAGTACTGGCCTAATATTATTAAACTTGTATGGATGAAAAGGGTATATGTGGATTGGAGTGGCCACAACTTGCAAAAGCTAAGAAAAGAGAATTCTATTAAGGTCCACAGTGTAAGGAGTGACAGCACATCAAGATCACAGATTGTTAGATAACATTGTTATGGGAATGTGTGTGTGTGTGTGTGTGTGTGTGTGTGTGTGTGTGTGTGTGTGTGTGTATCTGTGTTTGTTCAAAACAGTGTTCCACTGGCGACTGGCTGGACAAGTCCCTGCAGCAATTTCAGAAGTGGTTTTCCATTGCCTACTTCCTTGGGCTGAGAGAGACTGGCTCAAAATGACACAGCTGACTTTGCACCTAAGTGGGACCAGAACTCATGGTTTCTAGCCTGATGGCACAGTGGTTAGAATGCAGTAAGGTAAAGGTAAAGGTTCCCCCGCACATGCGTGCTAGTCATTTCCGGCTCTAGGGGTGGTGCTCATCTCCGTTTCTAAGCCGAAAAGCCAGCGCTGTCTGAAGACGTCTCCGTGGTCATGTGGCCAGCATGACTAAATGCCAAAGGTGCACGGAGTGCTGTTAACTTCCCACCAAAATGGTCCCTATTTTTCTACTTGCATTTTTTACGTGCTTTCGAGCTGCTAGGTTGACAGAAGCTGGGACAAGTAACGGGAGCTCACTCCATAACGCGGCACTAGGGATTCGAACCACTGAACTGCTGACCTTCTGATCGACAAGCTCAGCGTCTTGGCCACTGAGCCACCCTTGGAATGCAGTATTGCAGGCTAACTCATTGCCAGGAACTCAATTCTGACCAGCTCAAGGTTGACTCAGCCTTCCATCCTTCTGAGGTCAGTAAAATGAGGACCCAGATTATTGGGGGTAATATGCTAACTCTGTAAACCGCTTAGAGAAGGCGGTAAAGCACTATGAAGTGGTGTATAAGTCTAAGTGCTATTGCTGATGCCTTAACCACTACACCAAACTGGCTCTCAATGGAAATTTAATATAATTAAACAGAATGTGAAAGATCACAAATGCTCTCCACATTCTTTGAAATAAATTAACATAGTTAGCAACTATCCATCATTCCTTCTATTTACAAAGAAGCCATTATTGAAATGAAATCCACTAGTAGAAAAAGCCACCCTCCTCATTATATATAAACGTGTTTCGAACAAGCGCACAAACTTTGCAATCGATCTGCAATTTCATAAAAGCTCCTTGCCTCCATTTGGAGGATCTAGGAACATCTGCAAGTCCTGGCAAAGGGAGCAACTGAATTCTAGCAGGGGAAAATATGCTTTCCAGTTCTTTTTGGCAAATGGTGAATGTTATACTTGGCTATTTTTTTTTTTAAATGAAGAGGGGAAGGGAGGGAGGTCAACCAAATCTAATGAAAGCTGGCTGGGATGAATGGCTGGTCTGTCTGGAGATCCCTTTGTGCGCTTCTTATTCAGGTGCTTCCTCGTCTGCAGAAGTTGATGCTTGTCACCTGTGCTGTGGAGGGGGGGGGGAGCAGCTGTCTGTCTGGCAAGTGCTTGCTGATACTAATTTCATCATTCTCCATTTGTTGCCCTCAGGTCAAGCTGAAGCTTCCCTTGGGAACCATTGTAATGAAAGGCCCTTCACATCACCCACACAGCTGTACAAACTACAGCCACCTTAGCCCCTTGCTTGGCCTGGAATGCAGCTGGGATTTGGAAGCGGTGACTGAGCACCGCCTTTTGAGAGCCTGGAGGATTCCTTTTAGCCTTGTTTATCTAATCTCTGCTAAGGTCACCTTTCAGAAGACAACGAGCATTCAGACAACCCTGATTCAGGGGGGGCAGGGGCGGGGGGGGGGGAAAGGAACGGGATAAGCTGTTTCAGGACTTCAAACTCCTGTGGCTCTCCCATGAGCAGAGTGCATATAAAGTGAGTTCCGGGCTCTGCCTAAGAAAGCAAAGTGAATGGCATAAATTAAAGTCAGCAAATTCTGAACAAACGTTCGCATCAAGTCTTTGCTTTAGGCCTTAACCTTACCAGCTGCAGCCCATGACATTTGGGGGCTGTTGAGGCAGCAGTGAAAAATAATGCTTGGCATTCATATGCAGGTGTAGAGCTGTTGCTTTTGAATGATACCGTTGGCCAAAGAGTCGCCGTACATCCTGGTCAGCAAGTAAGGAAACTATTTGGAAGTTGGCTGGTTAGCTCTGCCTTCTTCAGCATGTGGATTGCTGGCAAATTCCAATGCCAAAGCTCCTATTCCTTCCTGACCCCCCCTTTTTTTTTAAAAAAAATCTCTTCCTGATCATTGGGGAGAGAAGAGCTATATACAGGTAGTCCTCGACCTACAACAGTTCATTTAGTGACTGTTCAAAGTTACGCCACTGAAAAGAGTGACTTACGACCATTTTTCAGAGTTACAATCTTTGTAGCATCCTCATGATCATGTGATCAAAATTCAGATGCTTGACAACTGGTTCATACTTCGGACCATTGCTGTGTCCCAACGTCATGTGATCACCTTCTGCCTTTTGACAAACGAAGTCAATGGGGTAGCTAGATTCACTTAATAACCGGGTTACTAACTTATCAATTGCAGTCATTCACTTAACAATTCTGGCAAGAAAGGTCATAAAATGGGGCAAAGCTCACTTAATAAATGTCTCACTTAACAACAGAAAGTTTGGGCTCAATTGTGGTCATAAGTTGAGGATTACCTGTATAAAATGCACAAGATATTACTTCATTGTCAGTCCCATTAAAGAGACCAGACTAGAATGAGTGTCGGCAACTGCAGCTCCGGAGCCACGTGTGGCTCTTTGGGCCCTCTGCTGCGGCTCCCTGTCCCATCACTGGCTGGCCCCACCCCTTGCCCTCCCCTCCCTCGCCCTCCCCTCCCTCTCCTGGCTGAGAAGGTAAGGGTGACGGCGGGGGATGGAGAAGCGGCCGGGGCTGATTCTCCGGCACCTCACTCTTGTGGAGCTTCTTTCGGCCCTTGTTGATGCTGGGCGTGCCTCAGTCGCTTGGGGAGACATGCAACCTGCTCTCCACCCCAAGACACTGGCCTGGCCTGGCCGCGACTTGACGCTGGCCTCACTAACACGAGGGCGAGGTGGGAATGGGATCCGGGAAGATGGGATGTCCAAAAGGGGGACGGGCCAGCAGTGCCCAGCCATGGCTTTAAGAGGTTCAGGGCAGCGGGAAAAGGAAGCTTGGCCCACTGAACCTCGCATGCCCACCCCGGGGGGCAGGCTCAGAGAAAGCCCTCACCAAAGACACTCGCCTGTCTTCCCCCCTCTCTCTATGTCTGTCTGTCTGTCTGTCTGTCTGTCTGTCTGTCTGTCTGTCTGTCTGTCTGTCTGTCTGTCTGTCTGTCTGTCTCTCTCTCTCTCTCTCTCTCTTGCGCTCTCTCTCTATCTCTGCGTCTCATCTCTCTCTCTCTCTTGAAAAGCCAAGTCTGTCTTGCTCGGCCAAGCCAGCAAGCTCTTCTTGGGGCACTTCGCTACTCATTTTATTTCTTCCTTTTGGAAATCCGGGCTGGCTGAGGAACGATCGCCAGCCGTGGTGAAGGCTTCCCTTCTGGCGACTGTCCTTCTCCCTCCTCCTTCTTCTCTTGCGACTCCCTGGCCAGCTGTGATAGGGCTGGGAGGGTGCGCACGTGTGCGGAGACCCTCAAGTGAGCACCAAAGTGCAGGAAAGGTGCGTGCGGGGCGGGTGGCTGCTTTCTATACAGATACAGAGAGAGATATATAGAGAGAGATATAGAGAGAGGGGGGAGAGAGACAGAGATACAGAGAGAGGGGAGAGAGAGGGAGAGGGGCAGAATGATACAGAGAGAGATACATAGAGGGGCAAGAGGGGGAGAGACATAGAGACATAGAGAGAGCGAGAATAGTTTTGTGGCTGGGTAGGCGTGGCTAGGGGGATATGTTACTGGGTGGGAGTGAATGACATCGAGTTGGCCATGCCTACCCAAGTTTTGTGGCTCCTGGTGTTTTTTTTTCCCCTGTGAGAAACGGGTCCAAATGGCTCTTTGAGTGTTTAAAGTTGCAGACCCCTGGACTAGAAAATCAACACCACAGGAAGGCTAAATAAACTTTTATTAAGTCATAATAAGAGAATCTTGCAAGTCTGATTCTGCTGTTTCTTCTTCCCCTTTTTATACTGTAGTGAATTGTGATGGGTGGCATCTGTCTGAGTTGTTTCCTAGTATCTCCTTTCTCAGGAATTAAAAATCATGACAAACAGTTCATAGGTAACAATAACAATAGCACTTAGATTTATATAGTGCTTTACAGTGATCTCTAAGCGCTTTACAGAGTCAGCATATTTCCCCCAACAATTTGGGTCCTCATTTTACCCACCTCAGAAGGATGGAAGGCTGAGTCAACCTTGAGCCTGGTGAGATTTGAACTGCCAAATTGCAGTCAGCCAGCAGTCAGCAGAAGTAGCCTGCAGTACTGCACTCTAACCACTGCGCCACCATGGCTCATACAAGTATTATACAATACTTGCATCCATCCATCAAGGACATCTTCCTTACACTCTACAATCATAGAGGGTCATTGCAGGTTATTGCTCTTGAAAAAGTATCCAAACTAGGAGAAGGGTTATGAGTGCAGCACGAAAAAATGGGCTTTGAAGAAGCAAGATCAGATCTGGGGAAAATTGCATCTTAGCCTTTTTTAAGCTAAGATCAAAACCAGCTTTGATGCTAAATCTATGCTGGGCTTCCAACATTTAACAGAGATCAATGTGGAAACAGCTTGCAATTTGCATTTCAGGCGGCTTTATTTCGTTACTTCTTGGTGGAGATGGGATGTGATTTTTTTTTAATCACATGGTACAGTCCATCAATAGCTGATATCTGAGGTGAGAAGAATCTAGTAGACTAGATTCAGGAACTAGTACAAAGCCATTTCAGTCTTCCAAGGCTCGCTGCGGCTGATCAGTGGTTGACTTCATTATGAAATCACTGAACTTGAACTTATCAGAAGGCCTGGCAGTGTGTTTAGACTTGAATCACAATGGTTTTCTATATCCATGCAGGTATTTATTTTTATAGGAAAAAATGGAGTACTGCAACTACTGTGTGGAGTTATCAATTACTGCTGCTGTGAATGTTAATTAAGCAATTTTAATTTTGTTTAGTGGACATTCCCTCTTCAGACTGTAGGAAAGCTTTCATTCTATCTATAGGATTTTGAAAAATACAAATACAGCATAAATGGAAGCGTCTCTCCAAATGTAAATAGCAGTTTCAGAAAATTATCTTGGAGGGATGAGAAAAGGGGAGACCAAGAGAAGGTCTCCACTTCCCTACATCTCCTCTGCTATTTCTAATTCTTAAAATGAGCTCCATAATTTACACATATAACATTCTAAAAGGATGGACATTATTTAGCTTTGGATATTAGTACTGTCAGAAATACCTTGGATTAGCAAATAGTGTTTTATCTTGAGGCTTTAATACATCTACAGCTTTCAGTGTCTGATAAAACTATTAGAAGATTTCATAAGCAACTTAGCTAAAGTCAGGGCTTTAAAAAATGAGCAGAAGGGTGATTGATAATTTGTCATGTGACCAATTGCTTAAACCAAAGTTTATCTTATCTTGTTTCCCTCCCTTTCTGGCCCTTTGGTTCATGTGGCTCCATCAGCCACTTGGTTTTAGTTCTGTAGGAAAATTTAACAGTTCGGATTTGACAAGAACCATCCATTACACTGCTGTGCAGCTGTTCAAGTGAAGACAACTCTAAATGCTTCCAGAAATCGTTTGCATTCATCTGCAGACATTCCTAGCTGGACCAAGAATGAAGGAGTCAGAATTGCCTTCCTTTTTCTTGGCAGAGAAGATCAAGCTTCTATCACCTTCATCACTGCCTGGTTTGTTCTCTGACAGGCAGGGATTTGGGGAGGACTAACTTTCTTCTTGCGCTCTGCACCATTCATCCTGACATCAGTAAGGAGGTTGTATTATGAATACCTGAAATCTTTTCCCCCTGTCATTTATGAATGGTATGTAGCAATTGCTAATGGATTCCTACCTCCTTTCACACAGTAGGACTTCACTATTTTAGTAAGGCAAAGTCTAGACAAGTAATTTCTCCTAAGTAGAGAGTGATTTTTCAAGTTGTTTTGGCTTGCAGCACAACATTCTTAGTGAACACACCTAACGTTTGCTCTTACCATATCCAAAATTAGCATTGGGGAGCCCAAGTCATCTTGCCTTCAGAGCCAAAACAAATTAACTCCCTAAATTTTCAAAAATTTTCCTTTACAGCTGTTTGTGTCAGCCGTTCCTCTTAAGAACTAAAATAGCTTCAGTATAGTCCCTGAATCCTGGATATCCATAATCTTTACCCCAAATATGTTTTGCATTATTGAATAGTAGATAAACACAATTGCTTTCTTGGTTCAGCAAGAGTGTTGACAGTTTATTAATTTCTTCTCCTGGTTGAAATTGACTATAGCAATAGCACTTCGACTTATATACCACTTTACAGTGCTTTACAGCCCTCTCTAAGCGGTTTACAGAGTCAGAGTATTGCTCCCAACAATCTGGGTCCTCATTTTTACAGACCTCGGAAGGATGGAAGGCTGAGTCAACTTTGAGCCTGGTGGGATTTGAACTGCCAAATTGCAGGCTGTCAGCAGAAGTAGCCTGCAATACAACACTCTAGCCACTGCACCACCGAGTTTCACATTCACTATGGTGAATTATTAAATTAATCCTGATGATGTGCCATTCTGTCAGTGTCAATTTCCAGTGGCCACATAGATAGACCTCTTCTATGATGATCTGCTCCAAATTTGGCCTTTCAGATGTCTCCACTGCTGCTGAAATTTAACCAAACCACCTTGTAGCTGCTCATCCTCTTTCCTTGCATTTTTTCCAGCACCACAATAATTGTGATATGCCCTACCTTCAGGTTAATTGTCAACACTGATATCTGCCCTAGAATCTTTTCATTATGAATAGACTGGATAAAATAATGGAGCTTTTTTTTTGGTAGTGCATGCTTCATTTAGGGCAATGAACACTGCTGATTTTGAATAGAGCACATGCATAACGTTTGCTGTGAGCGCATTTCTTGGAAAAAAAATATTAGTCATGGAGACCAAGCTATCTATCTGCATTGCTTTCCATGGAGGAAACCTTGATTAACTTGCAAAGAAGGTTCCTGGGAAATAATTTCCAGTGTAGAAATGGGTATATCATACTTGACAGTTTTTGATGGAAACCGATTAAAATTTGCAGCAGTACACATTAATCATGTCTATGGCACTTTTAAATAGAAGAAATACTTTATAAATGATATCAGGTTTTGGGGGGGGATATTTGGAAATTTGCTAATTTTTTCTTGCTCGCAACATAAGATTTTCAGTGAGCAAATGCAATAATGTGATATTTCTGACATTTTAATATAATCATCCATTCTTCTTATATACTGTATATTTTAAAGCTTTCCTTCTGGCAATCTTTTCCCTGGGGGAGCGATGACAGTGTATTAAAGATGAATATTCATAAGGACTTGATGTAGCTCCTGAAGCATGATCTAGTAAAAATGTCAGACTTCCATTTTTTTTCCTAAATCATTTTTCAATATGAGTGGATTGATCGGCTGCAAAAGCAGCCAGGGAGAAGCCCCCCCCCCCCGTGTTTAAGTTTCAAGGGAAAACTCTTCAACTCAAGTTTTTGACAAAAGAAGGAAACTGCCCTTGGTTCTGTGATAAAATGTTCTCCACATCTAATGTGGAAATGATTACAAACAAGGAAAGGAGAAATAGCATTGCCCTATAAGAAGGAGCAGTTCATCTGTGTAAATGTTCTTTTTGGTACTTGAAGGTATAAGGTCCCAGATGAATAATAGTCAGTTGGTCAGAGGCAGTGAAGTATCCACCTTGATTAAATAATCTGCAAGGAAAAAAAATACAGTACTTTCACACAGTGGTGGGTTCCTACCAGTGCGGTCCACTCTATAGCACCGGTAGTGGCCCGCTGGTGACATTACAGTACCGGTGCGGTCGGTTGCCGGTGCCTGGGCGCCGCCATTTAAAAAAAATTTTTTTTATTTTTTTTTTTAAATTTTATTCTGCGCATGCCCAGAAGCTGAGCTTCCGGGACTGTGTATGCACTGCCTTCCTACCCCACAGTGAGTCCAAGCAGGGGAGGATGGCTGAGGGAGCGCGTGAGATGCTGAAAGAATGGGCGGCAGGAGCTATCTCCATTCCCCTCCCTTCAGCAGTCCAAGAAGCCACGCCGACCCGGTCACATGGCTGGCAAGCCACACCCACAAAATAAGCCACGCCCACAGAGTAGTAGTAAAAAAATTAGGAACCCGCCCCTGCTTTCACGGGTGTGTGTGCTTAATTTTAAACAAAGCTTTTGAAGCAATTTCCACACTAGCATTTTGCAACAAGTAATGGCATTAACCTGTTGTTGCTGTGGCCACAGTCAGCAATGCAGAGAATTTTATTTTATTTTTTAAAAAATAGTTTTTATTAAATTATTTTAAAATATACAAAAAGACATAATACAAAAAGAAAACATACAAAAAAGACATACAAACAAGAAATATATATTATATATATATATATATATATATATATATATATATATATATATATATATATATATATATATATATATATATATATATATATATATATATATATATATATGTAACATTTTTTGCTGATAAATGAAAATAAAGGCAAAAGGAAGCTGTGATGTTTCCTTCCATACACCAGGATGACTCGACAGAATATATATATATATATATATATATATATATATATATATATATATATATATATATATATATATATATATATATATATATATATGTATATGTATATGTATATGTATATGTATATGTATATGTATATGTATATGTATATGTATATGTATATGTATATGTATATGTATATGTATATGTATATGTATATGTATGTATGTATGTATCTATATACAAATCAAACACTATATAATTTCATAATCAATGTAATCTAGGTATATATATACATGAAAAAAGGAAAAGGAAAAAAAAAGAATTACATACATTAAAATAAAAAATAGTAGTTATACATATATATTACAGCTTTTGCGTATCATTATCATTTCGATATCTAATTTGTTACTTTCCTAGTTTATCATCAATCTATTTTAATTTATTTGTTCTATTCATCACCCTTAACATATTAAATTTGTTTATTTTGTTTGTTTATTTTCCATCCATTTGTACCAGTTATCCCAAATTTTATAATATTCTGAATCTTCTTTATCCTGTAATTTCATTGTTAGTTTACACATTTCTGCATAGTCTAATATCTTGGTTATTAACATTGTGTTGGTAGGTATTATGTTGGTTTTCCAGTGTTGTGCATACAGGATTCTAGCTGCTGTAATTATGTGAAGTATGAGATAATGGACCGGTTTGCTTATTTTGTTTTCATTATTCCTAATAAGAAGATTTCCGGTTTGAGTTCTATGGTTTGTTTTGTTATCTCCTCAATCCAATTTTGTATTTTTTTCCAATATTTCTTAATTTCTGAACACGTCCACCACATGTGGTAATATGTTCCATACTCTTGCTTGCACTTCCAACACTTAGGTGACAGATGAGGGAACATTTTTGCCAATCTTGCCGGGGGTAGGTGCCACCTGTAAAACATTTTATGTGTTTTCTGCAATGCAGAGAATTTTAAAGCAGCAATGCTTTTTAAAAACATTTTCAAACTGAGAGATGGGTGGGGAAGGAAGCCTTCCTGTGCCTTACTTGCTTCTGATTTCTTGGCAAGAACTTGAACAACATGATGTATCAATAGCAGACTTATATACTGCTTCATAGTGCTTTACATCACTCACTAAGTGGTATACAGAGTCAGCATATTGCTCCTCACAACCTTGGAAGGATGGAAAGCTGAGTCGATCCAGTTAGGATCGAACTTCAGGCTATGGGCAGAGTTTGCCTGCAATACTGCATTCTAACCACTGTGCCACCATGTGCAGTGGTTAGAATAATACTGTGGGACAATTGGAGATGAGGGGATGGAAAACATAGCCACTCCTTCTTTGTTCATAATTAAAATTCAAAACTGTTTTTTGAGTTAGCAGGTAGAATTTCATTTATTTAATCTTGGATTTTCTCTTTCTTTCTTTCTTTCTTTCTTTCTTTCTTTCTTTCTTTCTTTCTTTCTTTCTTTCTTTCTTTTTCTTTCTTTTCTTTCTTTCTTTCTTCTTTTCTTTCTTTCTTTTTCTCTTTCTCCCTCCCTCCCCCCTCTCTCTCCCATTACTAACAAAAATTATTGCAGCACCATCAAAGGTATCAAATTTATATTGCTATAAGGGTTCATGGAGCATAATCAATTTCATTAAATGCCTCTCAACTTTTTAAGCCACCATACCTTTATTAGTCTTGCAGATGCCACAAGGGACTTGCTGTTTTGCCTCTAGCAGACTTGCTTGTTTACCCCTCTGGAAATAGCACATTAGTTAAATGATAATAAAAGAGGCTATTGCTTTCCAGCAAAGTAATGATGTGATGCTATTGACAGATCCATTTTTAAACCTTTATGGGGGGAGGGGGAAGAGACTCTGTGGACATAAGAGAACAAGAGGCCAGGGTGTTATAAAGATGATTTAGAGGCAATAATATTTGAGCAGCTGCTTCTAGCATTTGTACTATCTATGGACATGTTATAAAGTGGGACTGTTTTTTTCCCCCTCGTAAGATTTAGCAATTTGATATTGTAGTATCAGGTATTTATACTGAGGTTGGGAAGGGAGATTTACTTTCCCTTTCAAGGCTCCATCAGGCTTCCCAGGACTGCTTAACCCTTGCTCCACCCTCTTAGTCCTTTTGACGGCCACTACCAAGATGGCGCTCTCCTTTTTGTCACTCTTCTTTACTTCCCAAATCATCTTCCTTGATTCCTTTCTTTTACCTCCTCTGCTCCAGTCTTTCTCTGCTCATTTGCTCATCACATTGGTCCACCCCCTTATAGATTGCACACACTTTTCATTTTGACTTTAAGGTATGAAATAGTTATAATAGGGCAACTATTTTAAAATAGTTACACAGATGTCTATTCCCCTTGTATATCATAACTGATCACCTGTGACTAGCAAAACATAGCACATGCTTGTGGCATGGGTGGTGTTTATCTTTCCCAGTCCAGAGAAGTGGGACTTATGTAGAACCACCAAACTGGACCTTCTGTGAATGTATTGTTTATCATTGAACCATTAAGCTATATCTTCATGGTTTCCACCATAAACCATTATAAATGAAGTAATGTTCAGGATTTTGTCTGTAGACCCTGGTGCACACTTTCTTTCTTTCTTTTTTATAAATAAGAAACTTATTAATTATATTAAAAAAACTAACAAACATACAAACAAATGAACATAAAAACATGTGTAAACATATGTATATACAAATAAGGTATCAAATATCTTTGAAAATAGAAAACATTGAACATACATGTCAACCATCCCGTCGACACTATCCTTTTACAGCCTAGTGGTACAAAACATGTTTATTCTATAAAGTTATTGTTTACATCATTATCTTCCTTATATCTTCCAATATTTTCCTTATTTTTTTCTATTATTATATTATATTCAGTCTATTATCATTATAATAAAACAATTTTCCTTTTTCAACAATGGTTCTTTTATTCAACTTGATTAATATTTTAAAACCTTGTAAAATTGTATATATTCCCATAATTTGTTCCGGTCTATGCGAAAAAATAGACATTTGTTATTGTTTATACCGTCTTAGTTTATGACATATAATTATAGCAGTTTTTGATATTTATTTTGATTAAGCCAATTATACCACTTGGTGCACACTTTCTGTTAGTTGTGAGAAAAGCTCTTCCATTTATGCATGGCTAGTGTCAGGTCCAAAACCAAGAATGACATGCGTTGGTTCTTCCAAGCTGAGTTCTTTATTGTTTAACACCCAGAGATAAAATCTCGCCAGACTGAGGACTCTATGGTCTGCATCTACAGTATTCTCTGTGATATATTAGAGAGGGGCTATCTTTACCCTCTTTCTCTCAGAAGTAACATCTGGATTCAGTTGCCTCTTATTTCTCTGGACTGCACCCCTCAAACTCCTCACTACATTCTACCACATCTGGTTTTTAAAAAGATTATGAGCTGCTGCTTCCTCCTTACCTTACTTGTCATGATGAGCCATGGTGCAGTGGTTAGAATGCAGTAGTGCAAGCTACTTCTGCTGACTGTCAGCTGTTGGCAGTTCGATTCTCACCAGCTCAAGGTTGACTCCGCCTTCCATTCTTCTGAGGTCAGTAAAATGAGGATTTAGATTGTTGGGGGCAATATGTTGACTCTGGAAACTGCTTAGAGAGGGCTGTAAAGCACTGTGAAGCAATAAATAAATCTAAGTGCTATTGCTATCTGGTAGAACAGTTGAATGGTAAGAACATACATTGCTTAAAGGCACCATTTATCTATGTATGTAGGTATGCAACAGAGTTATATTTCTCTCCATAATACACAGACTGATGGAAGTGTTGCTGGAAAGCTAAGGCACTACCATGGCCCAATTCTGTTCATGTTTTTTTTAATGTACTCTGAAAGTTTATTGAAGCCTTAACATTATTCTGAATTTTTGTATCACATACATCTCGGAAAGTTAATCCTAGACATAAAGACAAGCCCCCAAGAGCAGAAAGAGGTGGCTCAAGGCAAGGAATTTAAATAGTAATGTGCTGCATTACTTTAAGATTTGTAGGGACAAAGCAGAAGGAAAGCCAGATCAATCAGTGGGAAAATTTCTGATACAGAATGTACATTTTTTTAAATTTTATCAAGATCGCCAAGGAACAGATTACAATTTTCAGATCTTCCCCTGTTAATAAATTAATATTAAATTTGTTGTTTTAAACTTGAGGGAGCTTATTGCATTCTGATTCTTCTTTTAAAATAAAAGTTGTATTATCAAAATTTGGTGGTGTCCTTTCGAGGAAAAGAAAAAGGGACAAGGGACCAGGGCAGGGGTGGGTTCTAACTTACCTCGCTGCCGGTTTGCTTCCTCCCGTGCTGCGTGGGTGCGTGTGCATGCGCAGTGCTGAAAACTCGGCTTTTGCGCATGCGCAGAAGCAAAAAACAAGATGGCACTGCCTATGGCGCTACCGAGAGAGCTGGTTCGGGGGCATGGCCAGCCGGCCAACACTCCCGTTTTGGCGAGCAGGGGAAAATTCCCACTACTGGTTCTAAAGAACCGGTCTGAACCGGGAGGAACCCACCTCTGGACCAGGAAACTGCATGCATTTCCCTAGAAATCTACTTAAGCCTTAAATAATCAATAATTTTGAATCTTTTAATGATATATCTGAATTTATTTAGGGAACATAATTGAAAAGTTTGGCCTGCACAAATATGAATGACCGCTAAATGGCAGAAAAATGTAGTGTCTCTAAATCAATGTTTCTCAAACTTGGCATCTTCAAAACATGTGGACTTTAATTCCCAGAATGCCTCCCACAGTGTCTGGCTGGAGCATTCTGGGAGTTGAAATCCATACATCTTAAAGTCGCCTGGTAACTGATTACAGACACAGAGTTGAAAGAGCTATCAGAAGTAATCTAGTCCAAACCCTTGCTCAGTGCAGGATCCACTAAGCATATTTAAAAAATGACCACCCGGTCCCAGACTCTAGTGAAGGAGAACTCATGACTTCTTTTGGCAGCCTCTTCCACTTGTATATTTAACAAATTCCTCCTGATGCCGAGCCTGAATTATAAGCCCATTCCTTCTTTTTTGAAAATCTTTCCGAAATCTGAAGACTCCTATCTCCTTCTAGTCATTTTCTGAAGACCAAACACGTGCAGATCTTTTAAAAGTTATCCAAAGGGCTTGCTTGATTCAGGAGAATTATATGTGACTACCCCATATTTCTAGATACTAAAAACCTTCTGGATATTAAGATACCAAACTATCCAGGGAAGTTGGTTGTCACGGGGAAGGGCTGAAAGCTAATAATTAAAAGTTCTGTGTCTGTTTAGCAATTGAGTTTCAGTTAAAAAATATCATTTGGGGCAGTTCAGTTGAGGTGTAAGGGATTTCCCTACATCCAAGGTCCATGCACTGTGGATGAGAAGAAATGTTCTTTGAGCTGTTATCTTACAGCTGCTTACCAGTCTTCTGTTCTTCCATTTTGGTCAACCTGAAGCATATGTAGCATATCATACACAGGCCGTTCCTTTTTCCTGACTGACTCTCACCAAAGCCGTTTAGATAGAAGCACAGAAGCTGTTGGGGTGAGGAACTAGAAACTTAGAAATCCCGCTACCTCAACTCATACAAAAGAGGCATGCAGATGAATTACTGTAGGTGCCTGACCCGGGATCCTTAGACAAATGAAAATAAAGTGTGTTTCAGAGAGCAATTTGTTCCTCGTAACTTTGGGGAAATAAGGCTCAGTTTCAGATAGAAACAGACCTATCAAATTAATGACCCCCACCTTTCATTGCACTGGAATCCCTGGCTTGCAGATGACAAATTATTTTGTTTTCTTCATGGTCTACTCCAATATTTTTTCAGAACCACTTTTATGACTTGTATTTATTGCAGTTTCCAAATTATATTAAGCTGTGTAGCAACAGCACAATATTGTTCTTCGTTCCTGTGGCAGTATCAACAAAGTTATAAAACCCATTTGCAACATTTTCCCCACCATTCTATTTGACCCGAGACAGAAGACAGCTTATGAAGACAGGATAGTTGTGGTTGGCCTGGCCTACAATTTCTCCTCTTTTACAAGAAGTGGGTCATTGACAATGATTGTTTCAGCAAGAGAGACTTATTCTCAGCATGTAGCTGCAAATAAATGTATACGTTTTTAATTTTAAACTCCACTTTGTGGGAGATGACCAGACTGAACCTGAGGGAAGCTGTCAAACTAGGGGTGGGTTCCACTTACCTTCCCTATGGTTTGCATCGCGTTGGAAGATATAGCTTAATTTTATTACATGAGCAGGGAAACACAGATTAAACAATATGATTTCTACTTCCTGTTGGCCAGCTGGAGAGACTATAATTGGCTTCTGATTTTTTTTTGGAGCATATTGAGCAAAGTAAAAGCAAATATGATTGGTTGGTTAGTTTCAAACTTTTTGAAGGGATTAAGGGAATGGGGGGGTGGGGTTAGACAACGGAAGTGACCTAAGCAAATCATATTACAAACACAGGTCCTTCTTGGTTTGTTAAGGCTGAAATTGGAACTTGCCTGGAATCAGAGTCATTTCTAGGCACCAGATTGCAGAACAGTGTTATACATGTTTATCTGGGAAGAAGTACATGGATTCAGGGGTGGGTTCCTCCTGGTTCGGACTGGATCGCCCGAACCAGTAGCGACCCGCTGGTGACGTCACGATGGCATCACAGATCCGGTTCAGTCGGTGCCGGTCCGTGGGCGCCGCCATCTCTTTTTTTGGATTTTTTTTGAACTTTTTACTTTTTGGAAGTTTTTTCCTCTGCTGCTGCCACCCACCCACCCCCGGGTTTATACTTACCTTTATTCCTTCGCCCAAAGCACAGCTGATCAACTCCTCAGCTGTGTTTCAGGCTGATTATAAGCTACTGAGCATGCGCGGAAGCAGAATTACACGAGGGGACGTGAAACGTCGCGATGAGAACCGGTGGCGAAGGTAAATGGAACTCACCCCTGCATGGATTCAGTAACTATTTAGGAATAGCAGGATATAGGTTGGGGTGGTAATATTTCAGAAATTGAATGAGTTACTCTTATAGTTTCCAAACTATTGTAGCAAAGGGTTTTTTCTACTTTTGTAAGAAGAAGGCAAAAGTAATTACTGTTTTTTCTACTTTTGTAGGAAGAAGGCAGCTGGTCAGACCAGAGAGATTATCAGTCCCAATCAAGTCGAGCATCAATTGTCTTTGACTGGCTGTGTGCGATCTTAGGTTTTCCCACCCCCCTTTGGCAGTGCTGCCTCTGTCTGAGACTTAATTTCAGCATGGCTGCAGACAAGTGCCTGAAGAAGCCTGGTTATTAATCTATATCCTTGGCCTGAGGTGCAGCAGAATAATATCTGCGGTCTGGAATTCATTTATGAAATTAATATATGTCTAAAATCTTTAGCCTGACAACCAATCCCTAAATGGGACTGGCCTTCTGGAATCGATGGGAAAATAGGCCAATCTCATTTCTTCATTGCACCTGCCCTATGTTAGATAAGACTGTTTGCTATATTTTAACTAGCAAGCGAGATAACCTTTCCATAATCAAATAGTGATATATTTTTTTAAAGAAATCATTCCAAGAAAAAATCACTCCGATGGAGCAATCAATCTTCAGTGCCACATCTTAATGAGTTGAGTGCCAAAGCTTGGCTGATGTGCAAAATGGCCCATATTCAAACCCGACCGTTTTCAGGTAAGACGGAGAAAAACTCCAGCCTGCTACATCGCTAACTCTGAACCAGTCTGATTTGATGTTTCTTGGAGAAGGCGGCACATTTTTCATAAATCACTGATTTCAAGAATCTACATCTACTTCATTAAAAAACAACAACACACTGATGGGAAGTAGGAGTCCTTGTCTGTAAAGTTACTTCCATTTGCATTACAGGAAGCTGAGAAACCAACATGGCAGGACTTCCTCAGTTTTTTTTAAAAAAAGGAAGAGGGATGTGACTGGCACATTGATACAAGGACATCCAACTCTGCATCCTGGCTGTTCACTGTCCCCAGCTTTGGCTCTCTGCAGACACTTCTTCCACCGTCCAATCCTCTGCCTCAAAGCAATAATTATATGATTAACACAATTTATATCAATAATGGTTTATGATGTAAGCATCATAGAATCTTAATTACATTCAATATGCAAACCTTTAAATGCTGACAATTAGATGGTTCCCCTGGGTTCCTATAACCCTCAGCTTTTTCAGTATATTATCTGTCTCCAAGGCAGAAAAGCTTGGTTCACTAAGCCTCCTTCTTACTGATTGGAGGGAGGGGGCCTCATTGGGGATGCTTTTAAAGCATGATTAATGGGTAATCACGGTCCAGTTCTCTTAGTACATAGTGATCCCACTTTAAAATGCAAAAGGGCAGTAGGCTATCAGCTGTTTCTCAAGTTGTGCCAATTTGCTTGGGTGGTTATTCTTAAAAGGTTGTGAGCCAATATAAATTCCTAAAGCACCATGGGAAAGAATTGCTTTATTTGCGACTTTCCCCCGGCTATCAACACATTTTACTTCTCCCAATATAGCTACAGTGATAGAGATATGCACACACATATACGTGCACACACCAGTACAAATAAGCTATGTGCCCTTTCCTTTAGGCATGTTGAGGGCCCCGTTATAACAAGATGGAGCAGAGAGAGAGAGACTAACCTTCTCCTTAAGCCCCTTTGTTTTGATAAATCAATTCCCTGCATATTTGCAGAGGGTTAACCGCAACAGAAACAGTAAAATCCAATGTGGCAGGAATGATTTTAATAGTGGCTGGTCCTATAGCTATCTGGGTAAACCATGGAAATGTTAACTTAGGCATTGATTATATGCTTCAAGCAGATATAAAAATATCTATGTGTTATATGTGTGGAAAGCTAGCAACAAATCATGGCTAAGCAGTGTGGTTAGATATCCAGAATTTAACCCCATTTGTAAAATATGCCTTGGGAAGGTAGGGCCGACTGTTGAATGTACATGGCAATATGGACATAACAGGAGCAGGAATAATAATATGTCCCTGCAGGCAATTTGGACTTCAGCTGTCACAGTTTTCAATATAGTTGTGCTAATAGAGGCTGATGGGAATGGATGTCTAAAATCTCTGCAGAGGACACCGGATTATTTTGGAGAATTATTTCATACATATAGTTTATGCAGATGTATGAATTGTGATGATCCAACATTTATTTGTGGAGGGTAATGAAGGGAAGTGGGGTACAGCTTTTCTCACTTGACATATTTTCCCACTTGCAGGACTTCTTTTCAACATTTAGTGACTTATGCCTATACCTACAACATAAAGAATATTGTTACTTTGTGCTGGCAAATGACAATGGCTTGTAAAAGAAGATGAATTAGGTAGTTTAAGATGACGGCAAAGGTAGTTACAGTACATTCAAGCTGGAAGAATGAAGCCAGATACTATAGTCTAATTATGTGAAAGAAGATAACAAATCTAATGGAGTCTATTTCTGACGGCTATTTAAGACAACACCAGAAAGTTCCTGTTAAGTCCTCGCAGTTACGACTGCGGCGGCTGCTAGTCGAGCCTAATTGGCTCTGACACAAGCAGCCGGCAAGCAGGAAATTGGGGCCCTGTCATTGGTTGAGAGTTTGACAGCTCCAGTATAAAAGGAGCCTGTTCTCTGTTCTGTTTCTGTGGTGCTGAAATAAAGGTTGCTGTTTGCTGTTCACTTCTGAAGTCTGCCTCTGTTCCTGTCAGCTTCACCCACCGATTTAATACTGGCGACGAAGGTGGGATTAAAAGCCTGAAGGAATGCATGGAAGCCAGACTTATTAAGAGCGAGTCACTAGAGCTGAGCCATGAGCTGAATTGGTCACCGGCCGGGTGACGAGAGGTCGCTGAACACCGACTAAAACACCAGTCCTTCTCAGAATGACTACTCTACCAGCTTTCATTCTGTTTGAACCCTCAACGACTATCTAACCCAATTCGAGGGCATCCTAAGGGCAAATGACTTCACGAAGCTGTCAGGGTCCCGAAAACTGGGATATTTCCTTAGCTCCTGCGGACGTGACATGTTCGCCACAGCCAGAGCCCTAACAGCACTGCAGCCCATCTACCAGGTTCCATGGGAGACACTGATTGAAAAATTAAAGAACCACTACTCTCCTGCTCCTTCGAGCATCGCAAGGAGACACACGTTTTGCCAGCGATTTTAAAAAGAAGGCGAATCAATCAATGATTATATACCCTTAGAACTGCCAATGTCAACTGTGAGTTCTCAGATCTTGATGACCTCCTCCTGAACCAACTCATTTGCAGAGTGCAAGATCTGAGACTCCAGCACTGTTTGCTGGCCCGAAAAGAGCTGACCCTCAGGGTCTATCAGAAAAATCTGCCTCGGAAATGCAGCGTTCCCGACCACTGACAGCTAAACCTAGGAACCAATTGGTGCATTATGAGGACACCGAATTAGACGTCCCCTCAGATGAAGAAGCAGATGTTGGCCACCTCCAAACCGCATGCAGGAAATTTACCTCAGGTGACAAATCACCTCAGGCTGCTTGCCTTGGCTGTGGCAGGAACCACAGTTGAATTGACTGCAGATTCAGAAGCGACATTTGCTGCCTCTGTGGCAAGAAAGGCCACCTGTCCAGGGTGTGCGAAGCCTCTCTGCCTTCCTCCAATCAACCTCCAGCACCTGCCTACTCACCAATATCTTCACCTGCCTACCAGCCAAGATCCAACAGGACACCTCCTCCCACTAGAGATGAGTGTTTCTCCATCTTCAGAACCACCCAGCCTCACACCATGGCCGTGAACCAGGCAACTCTGTCCAATTCGCCTCACAAACTCTTTGTCCCTGTCCACCAGCCAGCCATGCAAGATGGAGGTCGACACGGGGTCCTCCAAATCTTTGCTGTCTTGGGCCAACATCAATCAATTACTGCCTAACTTTGACAAATGACAACCCTGTTCTTCAACCCTGTTTAGTGTCCTTAAAGACTACCAGGGCAAACTAATCCCTACTGTGGGTTGTGGGTCTTTTCATGTCTCTCATGCAGGTTTCCAAGGGGAGCTACCTCTCATCATTGTGAATGGCCAGCTGCCATCGCTCCTGGGGCTAGACTGGTTTTCTGCCCTCGGCCTCGCTGTCACTGGCATCCATGCTACCAGCAATGATACCTTGGATGCTCTTGCCTCTGACTTCACTGACGTTTTCAGCCCTGGCTTGGGTAAATATACGGGGAGCCCCAGGGCACAGTTACTGCTGCCCACATTGCTTCTCAATCACGTGCAGACCCTCTAATATCTCAGGTTTTAGACTGGGTGCACAGGGGTTGGCCCTCAGTGTCCCCCGCCCCTGAGTTCCAGCCCTATTTTAACAGACAACATGAGTTGACAGTCATGAAGCGTTGGCTGCTGTGGGACCATAGGGTTGTCGTGCCCCCAGTTCTCCGAGACTCTATACTCCAATGTTTACACATGGCTCACCCAGGCATAGTGCGCATGAAGACACTAGGGCGCAGCTATGCCTGGTGGCCTAAAATGGAGCAACAAATTGAGGCCTGGGTGGCTAAATGCCAGATTTGCCAGCAGTCTAGGCCAGCCCTGCCTGCTGCCCCCATTTTCGACTGGGAGGATCCAAAAGCCCCCTGGTCCAGGCTCCACCTCAATTTGGCTGGCCCCTTCCACAGCCAGATGTTTCTAGTACTGGTGGATGCTTATTTGAAGTGGGTTGAGCTGGCTCACATGCCCACCACTTCTTCTGAGGCCATAATTAGGATTCTGGAAGCCTTGTTTGCCACCCATGGCCTTCCTGACACCCTAGTCACAGACAATGGCCCCCAGTTCACTTCTGCCACCTTCCAGGTCTTCTTGGCACAGCTAGGGGTTCACTATGCCACAATAGCACCGGCATACCTGGCTGCCAAAGGCTTGGCTAAACGAGCTGTTCAATCCGCTAAAGAGGCTTTGGGCCAAGTGGGGCATTTAAATTGGCACGCATGCCTTACCACCTACCTCCTGGCACAACATACCACCCCCATGCCAGGCCACTGGCCTGAGCCCGGCCGAATTGCTCATGGGTCGCCGCCTAAGAACCCAGCTTGACTGTCTACACCCCGGCTATGCCATGGGACAACAACTCCATGCCGCGACCACCAGTAGACACTTCCGGCCAGGCAACCCTGGTTTTGCCTTGAATTTTGGGATTGATTTAAAGATATATAAGAAATAACATTAGGATAATTTTGAACTCCTTAGAATATTATGAAGCTCACAATGAAAAACAAATGGCGCCAATTTTTTTAGATGCCCAAAAAGCGTTTGATAACGTGAGATGGGACTTCATGTTCAGTCAATTAAAATACATGGATTTTGGTGAAAATGTTATAAAAATGTTTAAAATGTTACTTTGTTATTTTGAACAAAGAGCAAAAGTAATTATTAATGGGGAAACAACTGACAGTTTTCATATTAAAAAAGCTACGAGACAAGAGTGCCCATTATCCCCTTTGTTATTCATATTATCATTAATATGATGGTGTTAGCAAGGAACATTAGGGCAGACGACCAAATTAAGGGCCTAGTGATTAAAAAGGAGATCTTTAAAATGCAAGCTTTTGCAGACGATTTAGTATTTATTATCAAGGAACCACTTCAATCAGGAAACAGACTAATGGAAGTATTGGAGGAATATGGAAAATTGGCTGGATTAAAAATGAATAGAGAAAAAACTAAAATGATTGTTAAGAATATGACTAAGACACAAGAATATGAATTAATAGAAAAATTGGATATTCAAACTACAAAATGAAGATATTTGGGGATACAAATAACATCTAGATGTGCTACACTTAAAAAGGATAATTATGAAAGATTGTTAGAACAGATAAAATTAGACTTAGAGAGATGGACAAACTTGCAACTCTCTCTAATGGGGAGAATAGCACTAGTTAAGATGAATGTTTTACCAAGATTATTATTTATATTTCAATGTATACCGACAAAATTGGAGAAAGAGTTTTTTCAAAACTTAAATAAAACAACACTTAAATTTATTTGGTAAAAGAAAAAAGTGAGGATCAAATTGAAACTGTTACAGGACTCGAAAGAAAGAGGAGGATTCAAACTACCAGATTGGGAGAAATATTATTTGGCCACTAAATTAATATGGATAAAAGAATGGATACAATTGAAAAATGATAGATTACTAAAATTGGAAGGACATGACCTGCTAGTTGGTTGGCACGCCCTCTTATGAGAAGAAAAATATAAAAAACACTAACAAGTCCAGAGACATTATATTAGACATGCGCTGATTGAAGTATGGACAAAAATAAAACGACAAAATTATTTACAGATTCCCAACTGGATTTCTCCATTAGAGATGATCACTCACTCAAACTTCATGCGTCTAGAGAAAGCAATAACATATAAACAAATAATAAATGAAACAGGAGATTTAAAATCAAGGATAGAACTGAAAAAAGAAGGCATAGATTTAGAATGGTGGGCATATTTGCAATTACAATCAAAATATAGGACAAAAAAGACCCAGGAATCAAAATGGAACTTACTGAATTAGATAAATTACTTCTAGGACCAGAAGAAAAAACAATTTTAAAAACCTATCAATATCTTTTAGAACAAGCCTTATTTGAAGAACAGGTCAAAGAAACGATGATAACCTGGTGTAGGGACTTTGGATTCAATATTGATTTAAACAAATGGCAAGATCTATGGCAAAGAAATCGAAAATTGACATTAGCAATCTCTTATAAGGAAAATCTTCACAAGATGTTTTACAGGTGGCATTTCCCACCAACAAGGCTAGCCAAAATGGGTGCGCATCTTTCATCAATTTGTTGGAAATGCAAAATGCAAACTGGCACATATTATCATATGTGGTGGGAATGCCAAAAGACACAAAAATCTTGGACGATAATTAAACAATGGATGGAGGAAATTTTAGATATGAAATTGGATCTTAAACCAGAACTGTTCGTACTAGGAATAACAATAGACAAATATGATAAAAATAAATTATATTTAATGCTACATATTAAATATGTAGCGGCAAGGTTAACTTTTGCACAGAACTGGAAAAACAAAACTGGAAACCCACGGAGGAAAAAAATTTACGGAAAATACTACAATGTGCGGAGACGGACAGACTAACGTCAGAAATAAAAGGGAAAGATAAAACTGAATATTTTGAAACCTGGGACAAATTATATTGTTGGTTAGAAAAAAGGAGATCCAGGATAATGAACTAAATTGGTGTAGAAATTGTGATGGTGATTTGTTGTTGATTTTGTGGTTTAAGATAAATAAATAACGATGTAAGACTAAATATATATACTAGATGAAGATCTGTCATGTACTTGTTTTTATGTTTTATGTATGTTTTGTCTTTTTATTTGTGTTATAAATAAAAAACTTTTTAATAAAAAAAAAGAACCCAGCTTGACCATCTACACCCCGGCTATGCCATGGGACAACAACCCCGTGCCGCGACCACCAATAGACACTTCCGGCCAGGCAACCCTGTTTTTGCCTTGAATTTTGGGATTGGTTTAAAATGGATTCCAGGACATGTGGACCAATTTACGGGCTTATGCTCTTATAGCGTGCTCCTGGACGATGGCTGACTGTGGTGGCGCCACATAAACCAACTATGCCAGTGAGTCCCATGTGACGACACACCTCGTCCATCCGTCCATCTACCTGCCCCGGTTTCTCCCACTCCACCTCCAACCTTTCTCCGCCTTCCACCATTGACTTTCCGCCGCTTGCCTCACCTGATGCCGGGGCCTCTCCAGTGTTGGCTGGGCATCCTAACATGGCGCCGCCCATGTCTCCGGCGGTTCCAGGGAGCTGCACTCCTCCTCCTCCTCCTTCAGACAACAGCCCTATACTGAGACACTCTGGGCAGAGTCGCCGACTGACCACCTACCTTGCAGACTACGCATGTGCCATCCAGGGGGTGAAGGGTGTTAAGTCCTCGCAGTTATGACCACACCAGATGCTAGTCAAGCCTGATTGGCTCTGACACAAGCAGCCAGCAAGCAGGAAATTGGAGCCCTGTCATTGGTTGAGAGTTTGACAGTTCCACTATAAAAGGAGCTGTCAAGACGCCTGTTCTTTGTTCTGTTTCTGTGGTGCTGAAATAAAGGTTGCTGTTTGCTGTTCACTTCTGAAGTTTGCCTCCGTTCCTGTCAGCTTCACCCACCAATTTAATAGTTCCTACATTTCAAGGAAAAGGCAAAAATTGATTTTAAAAACATGAGGTGTATGGAACTATGTTGGGTTGGACAAGAGAAGTAATTATGTTGAACGCCACATGTAGAGGGAATCACATCCAAAGGATGTGAAATGTTTAGATGGATCAATAACTTTCCTTTAAGGATATAAAAATAACAATGAAAATATAATTCCAAGACTTATTTCAGTACTTAAATTTCCTTGCACAGTTCAGTTGGATGGACCATTGACTTCAGTAAGGGAAAGAAGGAAAATCACATTAACATTTGATGCAGAGGGAAGAAGATTTGGGATGGGCCAGGTTCTTCAATGAACGTTCTGGACCTTTCAGAGTCGTAAAAAGTTGCAGTCTAAGTGGGAATTGAAATAGAATTTCTCAACAGCTTTCGGCCATGGGTAGGTAAATTTGAAATACAATTTTCAGGAGCAATGAACTACAGTAATATCGAACTGCCTAGCCCAGTGATGGCTAACCTTTTCCCAAAGTGTGCTCGCTAACCCCCAAAATGCTATGTGTGCACCCCCTGCATGCACCCCCTGTGCATGTGCCCTGCCCCCGCATGCACTCCGTGCATGCCCCCTGCCCCTGCATGCACCTTTTGCATTCACACCAGCCCCCCCGCATGCTTGCATGCCCTCCGCATGCGCAGCAGAGACCTGAAAACCAGCTGGTGCTATGTGCCACCTCTGGCATGGGTGCCATAGGTTCACCATCACAGGCCTAGCCTAATCAGCATAAAACCAACCTAAAAACCAGTAGAGAATAAAGTAGGTATATATTCTGTTGAAATGAGTGGAGCAACAAGTGATCCATGGAAGGTCCTTTACTAGGACATATCAGCTAGTGTCCTATTCGAGTCAAGATTGTCCAGCTTCAGTTATCTCTGGCCCCATAAGTTTGGAGGGGATTGTTCTGACCTAGGGTTCCTGATAAATCATAAAACACAAACGTAGTCCCAAAGAACCTCTTTTTATTTCAACGGCTGTGAATTCTGTTCATTCACAGCCATAATAAGTCCCAAACAATGTTAATTAGTCCGACAGAAGTCTGCCACAGTCTTTCGGAAGAAGGCTGATAAATACCAACCTTTATCTCTCTTGACATGCTGCCAAAGACCTAATTGGCAAGGAGCTTTGCAAGGCCAAACAGAACACGGAGTCAGAACAAAGCTGCTGAGTTACACTGACTAGAATTGAACCGAGTTGCTTCCTACAACGAGCACATCCCATTGCTCCTCTTTTATGTCCTATGGGAGGGGCCAATCTTCTCCAAGCCTTACTTCCAAGTAGTCCTTTTCTTCCGTAACTGTTCTTGCCTTTTGGCAGCTCTGCACATGCGCGCATTGGGAACAGGCTCCCCCTGTTCCTCTGCCTCACTCATGTCAGCCTCTGGAGGGTCTGGAGTCAGCACAAACCTCCCAGATGGCCCGGGCTGGATCTCTGCCTCTGGCACCGAGGCGTCTACAGACTCCAGGACTGGCCCATGTTCCTCCCCAGCCTCCTCGCTATCCGACTCTGCTGCCAGCTCCGCAGGCCACTGGTGGACCACAACAGGGATGCTGGAAGGCACCATGCATGGATTGTTTTTGAAGACTATTTAGAAAATGAAGCTACAGCTGCTAGATTGTTGAGATGAGGCATTAGAATCATATTATACCAGTCTGCAGGGATCCTGTCTGTATGCACACTGAGTTCTTTATTGGAGACTCTTCTCTGAATGTCCCTATGAGCTGTGGTGGGTGAAGGGTGGCTGCCAAGGAGAGGATGTTTCCAGTGATGGCTTCCCAGTAATTGAGAATCCTGTTTTGGCTTGCTTGATTTTCTGCCTTAGCCTGAGGACATTCTCCCAACTCTGATTAACCCTTCTGGCCTTCTGATGTAATGTATTTACCTATGTGGCTATTGTTACACTATTATTTCTACCACATATGTGATTTCATTTCTGCCAATGACGTTATGTTGTGCTTGGTCTCCCACTCTCTCTATCACATAATAAGGACCTAAGTATTTTTCCTTGGCACCGAAAAAGTACAGCGTGTATTTTATGTCCGACAGACCACAGAATCTGAGAGATTAAGGGGCTGCATTGCTAAATTCAATCGTTTTTGGGTGAAGGGAGAACAACAATAACAACAACAGTACTTGTTAGTGATAATTTCAACATGTTTTTCATTGACAGTTGCATTTTCTGGAGTAGGAAGTGAAAACCACTGACACAGATTCAATTAAAGACACACACACACACACACACACACACACACACACACACACACACACACACACACACACACACACACACACACACACCATTTTAAGTATCATGGTTTTCTCCCACTTTTTAAACCCTGGTTTGGTAACTGTGAAGAACTTGCAACCTTGGCCATAAAATGCAATTTTCAGTCTTCATGAAAAGACTAAAAGAAAATTAAAGCATATAATACAGACATAGTGACTCCTATTTCAATTAATGAGACCTAATGCCATTTAGCATGATGGAATGGAATGGGCAGGGAGAATTATCTTAAATAACACACTAACAGTAATTTAGGGTAGCAAGGCTATATGAGAAGAAGGTTATACAAGGCTAAAGGGATTGGCAGAAAGGCAAATTTAAGAGTTTACTTCAAATTTCATATAGTTGTTTATTTTTTATTTTTTACCATGCCTTGTATTCAATTGAATGTGACACTGAATAACTTCCAACTCCGAACTACATATACGGAGAAAAACAATGTAACATAAGACATCAGAATGTACCACCAAATACTAACTATCAATATTAACAATTTTCTCCTTGAGGAACCATAATGACTTTGAACAAAGCTACAGCTATGAAAGGATTTTAGTTACAGGTTAAAATATGTCGTTACAGAGATAGCAAGCCATTTGACCAACAAGCAAGATTAAAACCGGATTTTACCACATATAAAGGAAATATTTGGGGAAAGTGAGCTGCATAACTTCAGTGTTCTTTTATTTATTGGCTGCACATTCAGAGACCAAATATGTATATATGTATGCATGTATGCATGTATGTATGTACATACGTATACATAGACATATTAGAAATCAAGCATGCTACTGATGAATCAAACCCCACAAGTTCTAGTAAGGATTGCAATGGCAAGCAAACTCCTATTCAGGGATTGATAATAGCAGCCAAGATAAAACAAACTGCAACAAAATAGAGCACCAAGTCTCCAAACTTAGTTGTAGGACAGACCCAATAGCTTCTGATGGCCACTGCTACAGCAAAAAAATTCACAGGCTTCCAAAATGATTTATCAAATTGGTCTTGCAGCAACTGATCTGTAATCACTGACTGAGGAAGGTGGGGAAGCTTACAGCCAAGTGCCTCTATACATTCAAGATGCCAGGTGTGGTATAGAAGGCAACTTTTGTGTGCTATCTATTTCACTTCAGCACATGCAAATGTGATGTTGTAGTGTATATTATTAAAGATGCCTGGGAACTCTGCTTAGGGCAGGGTACCAATTCATGCTGCTGTAGATACCCTTCTGTATGAAGGGTTAAGGTATCATTAAAAATATCTATGTATATTGAGGGGAACACTTGCTTGATCATGATAGCAAATAGGTAAAATTGTGAGTCTATTCTTTGGTATGTCTAGAGTCCTAAACTTTCCATGTTTGCCATGGCTTTACGTGGACTCAGTATCCAGCCAGGAGTGGGGATAGCTCTCAATAAACCAGATTAGAATCTAGTTGGTGCTATTTAGATCCCATGAAAATGTTTCATTATGACGACGTCCAATCATTGGGGCCTAGGTGTCTGTGGGATGTGTCTTGTGGAAGAGAAGGGAACTTTGTATAAAGCAGTTCTCAATATGAGAAGCCACTTTGGAACAGAACCTGCTGGAAAGTGAATTAATGGGCCAGATTCTCTTAAACACACACACACACACACACACACACACACACACACACACACACACACACACGGAGGGAGGGAGGGAGGGAGGGAGGGAGGGAGAGAGAGAGAGAGAGAGAGAGAGAGAGAGAGAGAGAGAGAGAGAGAGAGAGAGAGAGAGAGAGAGAATGGTTGAATTTGTAGGGTGACCTAGAGAGGTAGGTATATAACAATGGATTATACATCCTCCTTTCTTCAGATTTTAAAATATCGGTTTTGGAACTCTTCGCAACCTTTAGAAATGTTATCATTCTGATTTGTATAGATGTATATAACTACGGGTAATTATTGAATGAATGTATATCCAACAGAGTTTACTTATTTCCTTTATGGTGAAAACTATGCATATATTTAGAACACAATTGTGCTGTTGAGATCAAAGTCAAACCCTCCCAGATCTCCATCCGTTTTATCTCTGTGGTGTTAGATTTTGTGTGGTGGTTAAAACACCAAGCTAGAAACCTGGAGACTGTGAATTCTAGTCCTACTTTTGGCACAAAGACAGATGGTGATCAAGTGATGAAGAATTCTTGGTCAGATAGTGGTGCCATTAAGGTAGAAGGGTAGAAGTCCAGAATGTGAAAGAAGTCCTGTCATTGAATAGGTTGGGCTGACCACATTTCAAAGTCAATTCAATATTACCCTTGATCATCCTGTAGGGATGGGCAACTTAGGGCATACCAGATGAGCCAAATACCAGCAGGCTCAATCAGAAGAACCAGTTTTGAAGGATGCTGGAACTTCTGGTTCAGAAAACTTAGAAGTTTACAGATTGCACAATGTTGATTTAAAAGATCTACCTGCATAAGATTATTAAAACTCACAGTGTAAAATTCCCCAGCTCCACCAGTGCTCTGGATCCTGAGTGCTTATTTGTTCCTAATTCCTAATTCCAGAAGTACATTCAATGGAAGACATTATTCTCTTTCATTTTCTCTGGGATAGCTGTAGCTATAGTAGCCATCTCTGTCCTAAAGCCAGAAGTGATCGCCCTCCAGTGGACATTAGAAGCAAATGCCAGAAAATTGGACCATTGATAGTAAGAGTACAGTAATAGTCATTTTTAGAGATAATGTCTAATTTCTCTGAGGTTTAGTGAGCACCTGTCTGCATGTGCTTAGAAGAATGTATTCAAGAGAACAATTGCAAGCAGAGTGTGAATAACTGAATGGTATACAATGTCCAGGAAATAATATGTATAATATTTTTGCTGGATTTACAATGCTATTTTGCATTAATAGGAAGCTATGTAGTTAACCACATTTGGGTGAAATTTGGGGACCTGAAACTGAGTAATGTATAATGTAAAGATTTCAGACATGTCATTATAATATATGCTGCTAATGACTCAGTGAGTCTTTTATGGGATTATTCTTATAGCAACAATAGGGATACTTCAGAGGTGGGATTCACATAATTTCCCTACTGGTTCGCCCAGCACCGACAATGTGAGCTCGTGTGCACACTTGCTTCAGTCACACGCGCATCTTCCATGCATGCACACAACCTTCCGCACATGCACTTTGCTCTCACGCACGGCTTGCACGCATCTGCGCGGCTTGAAAACGTGGCTAAATAGGACAGCATAGCGCTGGGGTGGGTAGGCTGCCCCCCCCACAGGTCGCTACTACCGGCTCACCCGAACCGGTCCAAACCGGCTGGATACCACCTCTGGGACACTTACGCCTAAAATATTGAGTTCTTCATTTCAGTAAGAACCAGTAGTATTCAGATACCAGAAAGACTTGCAAATCCATATTTTCAGCAGGCCTAGAACCCAGGAAAGGTCTGGATAAACATAGTCTACCACTAATCTGTTGTCGCACTTGAACCCACTAAATCTCTTATACATATCACATATATAAGATTATCTGCATTGTTGCTTGAGATCTGTAAGTTCAACTGATGAAAGATGGACTAAGCTAAGCCTATCATTCATTTCTCACATGGAAGTTCATGTGAAATTCCCCCCAAAGTCAGTTACCTAATACTGCTGGGCAAAATGGTTCCTTCCATTCTGGGTCAATGAACAGCCTATATCAGGACATCTTTTGGCTCATGTAATGTTTCACCTCTGGAAGTCTTCCAGGCTGAGAACAGGCGATAACAATTCGAATGACATAAGAGGCTAGATATAATCATGATTTGGAAGATGTTTCTTTGGTTCGAAAAGAATCTAACCCTTCCTTCCTGAAAAACACTATTTTATGAAGCTTATGAGATCACATAGATGTATCCCACAACAATTATGTTTAGGGTAACTACATTCCAGACTTCTTGTCAGCCTCCTACTAAGGAATTTATCAAGGCTTTATTCTCTATAAATCTGTATTTTATGGGATGCATCTTAAAATTAGCTGGGCTCCCTGATGGGATTCTTCTGAGAGCAATTTTTATTGCCTTGAGATTGCCCTGGATGCTTTAATTAGCACTGACTCCATCGTGTTTTTTTTAAAATGATATCACCAACTTGTGGGACTGTTTATTTATACTGATGTTCTATTTATATATAAATAATATGTTTGCCTGTTTCTCATCAGTTCTGAGAAAAGCCACTGAATGTTCAAAACATCATCTGGATCTAGAAGCCATTTCTGAATTTATTTCTGCATTCAGTTGAACTTAAATTTGTTCTTATGTCTATTCAGATTGATTTTATTTACATGGAAGATTCTTGAACACACATCTTCTGCTGCTTTTTTAAGGGACAAAAGATGTTTCTTGTTGATAAATGCTAATATAAAACTGGATTCTTGAGTGTTTAGGGCTACAGTTGTTAATGGTTACATGAATGGTGGCAATTATTGCCCCTAAATAGATAGCAAAGATGAGGATAAAGGATAGGAAGAAGACTCACATTATTTACAATTATGTGCTTTTTTCTTATGTGAAGAAAATGTTAATAAATAAATTGCATGAGGAATAAATGCAGATGGGAAGGAGATTAAGTGGAAAACCATTCCAATGGAAACATCATAATAGATAATTACTGTCTTTAAACAAAATAAAGTGTTGGTCGACAAAAAAATCTGTTGTGCGTAGTTTTATGAATTTGTGATACAAAAGTGATGATAAAAGCAAATTCTATTTCAAATTTTAGGAGCTCGTAGCAGAGTTTTGAGAATCCCCTGCCAGAATTTTCCAGTTAACTATTCTGATATTTCTCTTTTTGAAGGATGAACAGAATGAATTATTGCTGGGAAAGATGGCTGCCTAATTTAGATTAAGCCCTTGGCAGGAGGCTCATTCTGTCCAGTATGTCTAGGCTTTGAGTGGGGAGATTGAAAGGAGTGTTTTCCCCCTATTCCCCCGCCCCAAATTGTGTTGAAGGGAGAAGTCTTGATGAAAAGGAATAGCATTCCTCAACTAGACAAGTGAGATTATATCGGAAAGGTCAGCCTGGCTGCTGACTGTTTTAATAATTATCTTTATCAGAGATCCCTTGGCAGAAGTGGTCTGCCTGAGTTACCATTCTCTTCAGCTCATAATTGAGAGAAATGGAAAGTTGGATGATTTGGAGAATGACTGAAGGAGGATCAAGAGAGAATGAGTCCAGTGAGAACTGGAATGAGGATGATGAAAGAGTATAGCTGTTCCTTCGCAAGAGAGAAAGCGCCATCACATGGAATCACTCCAAAGGAGAATCTAAGAGACAGTGAGGCATAATTACAAGGGAAAACGAACATGCATTTCTATTTCTTCACGTACACACAATTTTGTCATCCTCATACAAAAAGCTACATTTAGGAACATCAATGACCACATAGATAATTTTGAATTGGGATGGGCCTATCAATCATCCATCCAATACTTCCCCTGCCCTCCTAACTATAGCATGGAGTCGGTGTGGGGGTGGGGCAGTGGTGGGTTGATGCCATTTCGGACCGGTTCTTTAGAACCAGTAGTGGAAATTTACCGCCGCTCGCCGAACTGGCGGCAATGACCGGCGGTCCACGCTTCCGAACCAGTCCTCTGGTTGCCGCGGCTTGCAAAAAACCCCTCTGCGCATGCACAAAGGCTTCTGCGCATGTGCAGAGGGTCATTTCCGGGTGTTTTCCCCATCGCGTTACAAACCGGTAGGGAAGGTAAGTGGAACCCACCCCTGGGGTGTGTGCGTGTGTGGGGTTAAAGAAATCCCTTTATTATAGTTTCTTCTCCTTGACCCAAGGTTAATCTTGAAAGTGGTATTGTATGTAATGCAAAAGCCCCACTCCTATTTATTGGACATTTAGTGCTGATTATACAGAAGGACATGTCTTTAAACCTCTCTCATTTTAAAACGAAGAGTTTATGACACTGTAAAATATAAAAGAGTCAAGTAAGAATTTCAAATATTGGCAGGATTCATCCTTTCAAATAAAACTTTTTTTCCAATAACTATGAAAGTATTTCTAAAAATATAATAAACTTTTTTAAAAAAAAAAAAGATTTTGCAAAAGGGTAACTTGCCGCTATAGAATCTGAAAACACTATCCTATTGATTTACGTTTGTTAATAATATTTCTATAGAGTTTGTGCTAATGCATTGGTTTGTGCTAATGCAAAGCTGGCTGAGGAATTCTGGGAATTGAAGTCCACAAATCTTAAAGTTGCCAAGGTTGGAGACCCCTGCAAGCTGGACTGGAAAAAAAAGACTACTAATATGTAGTGTCTTTAATATTACCATCTAGTGATTATCTGGAGTTTTGCAACCCAGATATATGTTTATATTTCAAGATGGTCACTGTCAGAATACAGGTAGTCCTCAACTTGCGACAGCTTGTTTAGTGACCATTCAAAGTTACAATGGCACTGAAAAATTTGACTTATCACTGTTTTTTCATAGCTGTGACCTTTGCAAGCATCCCCATGATCATGTCAACAAAATTCAGATGCTTGCCAACTGACTCATATTTATGACGGTTGCAGTGTCTGGGTTCATGTGATCCCCTTTTGCGACCTTCTGACAAGGAAAATCAATGGGAAAGCCAGGTTCACTTAACAACCGGGTTACTAACTTATCAACTGAAGTGATTCACTTAACAACTGGGGCAAGAAAAGTTGTAAAATGGGGCAAAACTCACTTAACAAATGTTTCTCTTAACAACAGAGATGTTGGGCTTACTTGTGGTTGTAATTCGAGGACTACCTGTAGCTTTTAATCTCTGTGTATGTAATTATCTTGATTCAGTAATCATATATATTGAAATAATCCCCAGGCTTTTAATCATAAAAGGATACATTCTGGTTTCAATTGAATATTAATCTTTAAAATCCTCTGTATCAAAATATGTAGTTGAATCTAAAACTGTTTACCTTTTTAAAATTGCCACCAAACGTGCTAAAATGTCATGCTGGGTTTATATTTATTCCATATTCTCAATATGGCTTGTCGAATAAAATGAGTTTTGAAATCTACATTAATGTTATTGTACCATAAATAGCTATGCCATCCAAACCTCAGTCCATGATCTTCCAACTCTAAAAGTCTCTTATTTCCCAGCATTTTCTCATCTATTTTTTTCATCCAGATCAAACACCAAGCAGTAAAATACAATTTCAGATCTAGTAAGCCCAATCCTCCTCTTTTCTTTGTATATATATATATATATCTCCACACTAGCTAAATACCCATGCTCCGCTACGGAACTATGTGATCGGGCTTGATAAATCGACATTTAGAGCTTGAAAATTAATGAGTAGTTACGATAGGCCTCTCCTCTCCCCTTCTCTCCTCAGGCTTGCCCCACAGAAGCCTCCACTTTCCTATCCCCCTTCTCTCCTTCAGACTGGCCCCATTGATCCTATCCTATCCCCTTCTCTCCCTCAGGCTTGCCCCACAGAAGCCTCCACTTTCCTATCCCCCTTCTCTCCTTCAGACTGGCCCCATTGATCCTCTCCTATCCCCTTCTCTCCCTCAGGCTGGCCCCACAGAGGCCTATCCTATCCTATCCCCTTCTCTCCCTCAGCTTTGCCCCACAGAAACCTCTCCTATGCTATCCCGTTCTCTGCAGAGTTATTTTCAGGTGGGGAGGGGGAATAGAACGTCTAACTAATTAGCATCAGAGCGTGTTAATGATACTTTTTTACAGCCTGTCTACTGACTTGGGGGTGAGTTTGACAATACTTGTGTGCAGCTTTCCTTACTTGTGTTTTCCTAATCGCATGACCTACAGATCTTTACAAAAGGTCTGTAAATGTTTTTCTGCACTTTTTGCCTCTTTTCCTTTTAAGTGGTGTTACAGTAGAAGGAACAGATTCATCTGAATGGAGGAGGAAAATAAGGGGGAAAAATCTGTCTCTGCCTACCAGCATCCATTGGTATTCATCTGGCTAGTATCCTGTTAGTGTGTGAGAGTGTTGAGTGGTGTTTGGAAACTCAAACAGTATTTGCTGTGTGAGCAAGAAGGAGACAGGAAGAAGTCTGTGCGTGGCTTAGCTCAATTGTTCTGTAGTAAAGCTGCTTGCTGCTGTGAAAGCAAAAGCGAAACTGAAACTCCTCTGCTTGTGTTTTGCATTTGGATCAGATTTCTTTTCAGGTTGGGAGGGGAAGTAGAACTCCTTAGCATCAGAGCTTGTTAATAATAATATAAGAAATACTTATGCTCCAATGGCATTTTGAAAAATCCTTTCTTAGTTAGCATCTAGAAGCCAAGAGGAACATACGTGGCAAATTTCAAGTTTGTAGGCTTTACGGTTCTGGAGATTTTGTGATTAATGCATGAGTGGTTTTCGCTTTTATATATATAAAATATAAATATAAATATATTTGCCATTGTTTAAATGGTGCATCAGTTGTCAAAATACTGTAGGTATTGTCTGAAACAAAAACATAATTCTTGGTAAAACATTCATTTTTATTACAGAGGTTCTCCCCAATAGTGACTGTTTTAATTTCACCTATTTTAATATGTCTTTCTTAATTTCATTTCATGTCTGATAATTATTTTATCAGTAAAATAACATACAATTCATATTTATCATAGTATTTTATTTTTGTTAAAGTTTTTATCTTCTTATTAATTTTAAAACCTGATAACATACCAAAGTCCTTTAATTTTTCAATTAATGCTTCTACACCCTCTAGTGGATCGTCTAAAAATAATACAAAATCATCTGCAAATGTCTTGAACTTAGTTTCTTTTTTCTTTAATTAATTTCTGCAACTGTTCATCATATGGTCACTCCTTCTACAGTCTCAACGTTTTTTTCGTATCATGGTGGCTAGAACTGGATACAGTATTCCAAGTGTAGCCTTACCAGTGCAGCCCAATGGTCAAAGTCTTGTGTCATCAGAAAACAAGGTTAATTCACCTGGTGCAAAGATTTACAACAAACTAGGCATTTTCTGGAGAAAATGAAGGGGATCTCTCACTAAAAGGCTGACTATGTACTTTCAGAATTACTACATGAAATTGTGTTGTGTGAACATGTCTTTCAGGATGGGAGAAGTACAGGTGAATTAATTGTTCATAAGCATCAGAACTCATTGCAGTAATGTTGTTGATTTAGATCTGAAATGGAATTATTGTTGATGGTTTCTGAGATGCTCAAGATTTGTCAGGGACTCTCTGCCCCAGCTTGCAAATCAGTGCAAACATTTGCCTGGTATATCTTAGTGATGAGGATACAGATGTTTCTACTAGCCAGGAAGCTAGTAAGAGTCCCAGGAATAATCAATGGCAACTTTTCACAAAGTTTTAGAAGAAATTGATTATTTGATGTCTTGTGCGCACAAAGGCTTGCTGGATATATAAAGTGAAGGAAACAGACTGAACGTATTTTTTTTTGTCCTATACACATATAGGACACCCCATGACCTAATCCTAGTATTTCTTATGGGGTTGGGACAGCTGAAAATTCTTAACACGTTCCATTAAATGGATCAGATTACAGCCGTGACAGGAGGCCAAGATTCTCAGTGCAAGAGCTCAGTGTCCTGATATGAGGCCAAATGTTGGGGTCACATATTTGAAATCTTCCCGACGAAATTCAATATCGAGATGGATCAAGAAGTGCTCACCACGTGAGGCTAATATCTTCCTGTACTGTCAGACTTGATCTAATCAGCCAATCAGCTTTGAGAGAGCCAAGTTAAGATGTTAACCGTATCAGTTCCAAAAGAAGGGCCTGTAGAGCCAGGTTGGTCTAAAAACATTCCACAGGTGATAACTACCTCAACATTATGGGAAAGAAACCTGGGGCAAATATGATTGCGCCCCTGCTACAGCTGTGTTGCTACTTACAAAGTAACTTTCACTCCAAACACTTCCAGAAGCAGTTTTAAAGCTGCTTTTGTAGTGCCAGTTTTTAAAGCAGCCAGGAGGTCAACTGTGTCATGTTTAGAGTCATTGTTATATCCATAGAAGGGATACAGTACATAGCTTTTGTTGTGACCCACAGGGGTCTCATTACCCTGCAACCCAAAGTCCAGGGAAAGCCTCTTATAGCATCTGAATTAATAGAAGGCCAATCAATTCCTTAGAAATGCATCATCACTATTATATTACAATATGAAATGGCCTGTTAAGTAAAGTAGTATTTTAAAGATGCTGAGCGCATGGGTCTTGAGCCCGGGTTCAAGACCCAAGCGCTGTGCAATGGGATGAGCTCTTTAACTTGCCCCGCCTCCTGCCAACCTATAGTTTGAAAACATGCAAATGTGAATAGATAAATAGATACCACTTTGTTTGGAAGGTAACAGCGCTCCATGTGCCTCGGCATAGTAGTCATGCTAGCCACATGACCATAGAGATGTCTTCAGACAACGCTGGCTCCCTCGGCTAAGAAATGGGGATGAGCACCGCCCCCTAAAGTCAGACACAACTGGACAAGGGAAACCTTTACCTTTATTTTGTCTAATAAAAGCTCTGCTAGCAAGGTACCCTACATTCATAACAATTGGACATTTAGATTATATAGATTATATAACATCTTTCTTTTGTTTTAAATATTTTAGCTTCACAGAAAAGGCCAATTTGGGTTCATTACCTGGGTAACAATAAAAGTGTAACAAAAATCAAAACACAGAAGAAAACATACTTGAACTAGTCTAGTACATCCAGGTTTTAGGTTTGTTCCAGGTCAGTTCCAGATGTGAAATTATGAGGTCACGGACCAAAGGCAGGGGGAAACTTAAATGTTTAGATTTTTTTTAAAAAAATGCAGAATGATAATTGATCCATAAACTTAATTATTACAGAGTTAATAAAGTTCTCTGAGAAACAGATTAAAATGGATGTTGAATGCTGAAACTCATGACAAATATGACAAGACACATGACAAATGTATCTTTTCTTTTATGTACACTGAGAGCATATGCACCAAAGACAAATTCCTTGTGTGTCCAATCACACTTGGCCAATAAAGAATTCTATTCTATTCTATTCTATTCTATTCTATTCTATTCTATTCTATTCTATTCTATTCTATTCTATTCTATTCTATTCTATTCTATTCTATTCTATTCTCCATAAGAATCTGGTGAAAAGATATCTGTTTTGATTGTTGGGGACTTCAAGGTCACACTGAGAAATGGCTTGCTATCACCATTATCTTTAAAGAATGTGCTCCCTTACTAACCTTAATCAAGTATTTTTCCAGTTTCTGTTATGTACATTTCTGACTCTTGACCTCTCTCCATTTCTATTCAGTTTGGCAATTAATAGAAATAAGATGATCAGAATTTGAAAAACAGAAGAGTTTTTATCTTCACTGCGCCAAACCCTGACATTAAAGCCTATTACATGGCTATATTTGGCAAGGAAAAAAAAACACCTTGTATTTCAAAATAGTAAATGAAATCCTCTACTATAAAGGATTGATCTTTTGCCAAGAATGTAAAATAGCCAATATCTCCATCCAGAACAAACAATCCTCATTTCCCAGTCACTTCCAAGACCATATTCTCTTCTTCAAATTATAGGAGAAATGTTAATTTTTTTCTTTATGTCTAATTCAATTTCCACTATCAAAACATAAAAATAACCTTCCTTCTAACATAGGTAGAAGGCCAAAATGGTTAAGTGCAAAAACATCACCATGGTTCAAAAGGTTTTTTTTAACTGCATGATCAAATTTGATGTCACCATCAGAAGAATTCAATTAACTGCAGCCCATTCTTAAGATGTTTATTTCAAAATCTTCAGTAAAAATGTGCAAAATTACAACCTTCCCTGTTAGGGAATTGTCTTCTTTTGAAATTAGTAGACCATAAAACTTCACCGAAGTTATTTGCCATGCTCTGGTAAAATGTTCCTGTTCTTGATGAAAAGGAACCTTTTTAATAGTGGAAAAAGTAGTTTGCCAACGAAATCAAGTGGAATATTTTAAATGGCAAAATAACACTTTCATAAAAACCACACACAATCTTTAAAACTTTACAAATGCAACAATACTTGCTTGTCCATACCTTGTTATCTCCTTCAGAGGAGGAGGAAGATGAAGAACATGGGTCGTGGTCCTAAGTAATATTTACATAGGTAGTATATGCCTGCAAGGTTAATACTTAACTCTTCTCATGCAAGACCACAAGTAATACAGAAACCTTTTTTTGCTGCCCTTTGCTTCTTGGAATACACTCTTAGATTTTGCATGTTGGCCAAGCGTGCATAAAACTTGGACCTCAGGGATGACATTCTGAACTGGAAGGCTGATTGATTAATTGGCATACCAATAATAGATATGGTCTCAATGTTCTGCATGTGAAATTAACTTTGTGTTTTTAATCCGTGGTGCTTATTTCTTGTTAATTAGTTCTGCTGCTTTGGATAAAAACCTTTATTTGGCCTCAGATTGGAGTATGAGAGGGAAAATCAAGTGGAGTTCCACATTTTATCTGATGAAGCTCGAACCACGATTAAATATAAACAGAGGGAAATGAGGTCCAGTTATTGAACTTGACTTTGAGTGCAGCTCCAAAGGGTCTGGACAGTTAGATGCATGACCCTTCCCCGCTTGCACCTAACCACAATACAATCTTTTTTTTTTTGCCATGCTTGTGTGATGTTGCCTTTGTTTGTCCCCAAGTCACGAGCTAGAAGATACTGCTTTGGGCTTCACCCTGGTACTGAGTATAGCAATAGCAATAGCACTTTACTTATATACCGCTTCATAGTCCTTTACAGCCCTCTCTAAGCGGTTTACAGGGTTCAGCATATTGCCCCCAACAATCTGGGTCCTCATTTTACCAACCTCGGAAGGATGGAAGGCTGAGTCAACCTTGAGCCTAGTGAGATTTGAACAGCTGAACTGCTGAACTAGCAGTCAGCCTGCAGTCGCAGCATTTAACCACTGTGCCACCTGGGCTCTTCAGCTTCAGGGTGTGTAAAATCTGCTAGGTTTTGTCATCTGTCACCATGGAAGAAAGTGAAGTGATCGCAGTGATTTGAAACAGAAGCAAATGAGGCATGATGGGCACCAGCAATGGTGATAATTTTAGCTTTCACTGAGGTAAGGAAGGGTGGAGAACAGTTGAACTCAGAACTGAGGAAAGAATCTTAATCTGAAATATTGTTATGAGACGGAAGAACAGGTAAGTATGTATTTTTCCTCCTTTAGTTCTTTCTCTCTATTCCAGCCCTTTTAGGCATATTCATTCTCTCTTTTCTGCTTATGCAGATGAATGTCACCCAAGGAATTGGTACTCCTATAACAGCTGACTTAACATAGTTTGATCAAACACAATGCTGGTACTCTTTTGGATTGTTTTCGATCTCCTGGGAATTAGATGAAAGATCCCTTTTTAGTGTTCCCACCAGAACAACTAGCCCAGTTCAGTGTTTCATGAGAAAAGAAGCATAAGATTCTTGTCTTCTGTCTGTATCACTCTCCAAACTGGTATTTTATTTATTAAATTTATGTGCTGCCTATCTCATCCAGAGGTTACAAGTACTCTCCAAATGAACATCATGACACTCAAGAGTTGAACCATAACACATAGAATTCTCCATCCTGACCAAGTTGGCTAAAATTCTGGGAGCAGCAGCCTCAACACATCTGGACGACAGCAGTTTGGGGCAGATTGACCTAAATCAACTATCCACAGGTAGCTTTGGTGGTTAATTTGCCCTATTTTTAATCCATCATTGGTTTCCTGTCAAAGCTATTAAGCAGAGGGAGGAAGGCAAGGTATGTCCAAACAGCAAAGCAATCCATCTTCCACAATTGTTGAAATTCAGCTCTTTATAACCTCTAGAATGCTCAAGAAAGAAAGAAGGAAAAGGCAATTGGATAGACTGAAGAATAGGATGTGGCAGAATCATGCCATAGGATGAACTTCTTTTATAGCTCTGGTCCTTGAATCCTCATGACTACTTCAAGGACCAAAGCTGCTTACCTTTTCAGCAAAATTCAGAGCAAATGACATAGCAGGTTGTTTCTCCATATCTAGCAAGTCTCCCGTGATTGATTCAGAGGCCAGGGCTTGTGGCAGATGCTGAAATTTCCCACCTTAGCAGCCACTGAAGCAAGAGTAGGCAAAGAGGAAGCAAGCTATGTATCTCAAACCCCCTAGCCCAGTGATGGCGAACCTATGGCATGGGTGCCACAGGTGGCACGCGGAGCCATATCTGCCGGCACACGAGCCATTGCCTAGCTCAGCTCCATCGCGCATGTGCGCACTGGCCAGCTGATTTTTGGCTCGCATGGAGGCTCTGGGAGGGTGTTTTCGGCTTCCGGAGGGCCTCCGGGGGGACTGGGAAGGGTGTTTTTGCCCTCCCCAGGCTCCAGGGAAGCCTCTGGAACCTGGGGAGGATGAAAAATGGGCCTACCAGGCCCACCAGAAGTTCGGAAACGGACCATTTCTGGCCTCCAGAGGGCCTCCAGGGGAGCGGGGAAGGCCGTTTTCGCCCTCCCCAGGCATTGAATTATGGGTGTGGGCACTCGCACATGCGCGATAGCACGCGTGCATGCACTTTCGGCACCCGAGGGAAAAAAGGTTCGCCATCACTGCCCTAGCCCCCTGCTTCTTGGGCAACTGTGTGGGAGTGTCTCCTGCAATTCTCTGTTCTTTTAATATACTGTATTTCCTGAGCAATATGGCAAAACGCACGGACACCCTTATTTCCACCATAGTCTTGGAGGCCTGCTGGAAAAGCAAAAGATCTATTTCATATCCAAGTATTTTAAAAGTAACTATATAGGAAGTGAATCTCTACTTTTTGTGGGGACCTAAAGGTGGCAGACAAAACTAGTGTAGGCCAGTTACACCTGAAGAGGGAGGGGAGCACGGGATTAAAATCCCATTCAGCTGGGAAGGGTGACCATTGAGTAGCCACCGTTCTGAACATAATCTACTTCACAGGGATGTAAGTGGGGATATGATGGACACTCAGTTCCTTTGGAAAAGTATAGGCTAAGCATGTACGTCAAAGGCACCTACACGTGGGAGAGCTACTTCAGTAATGACAGAGGTTCCCATTTAGTTTTCTACAAAGATTTGATAGTGTAACTTTGAATTTGCTTTGCTTAAGATTTAAGAGTCAGATGAGTATATTTAGAAATGTTGGCAATTCTCAGCAGTCAATCTATTGCCAGACCCTACCCGTACAGCTCATATCTTCCTAAGATAAGGTGGGTGGTGGAAATTTGAAGTCAGTGTCCTGTGAGCGTGAGTTTCAACACTTGTGTGAATTATTTGAAAGCCAATAGTGGGAGTAAATAAACAGTCCCTTCCTTTATTCCTTCTGTGCTTTGATTCATCACATCCTCTCATTTCCTCTTCCTGTTAACGATTTCCACTAAGGATTTCCTCAATGCTTTTTGCTGAGAAAAAGTTAATGTGCCAAACCTGTGGCATTTTGCAGGAGGCTTAGATACTTGATGAAAGAACCCACAGCAAGTGGGAGGGTATGTGTATGTGTGTGCACTTAACTTTGCAGATGATGGGCAGAGAAATGTCTCTCTCTCTCTCTCTCTCTCTCTCTCTCTCTCTCTCTCTCTCTCTCTCTCTCTCTCTCTCTCTCTCTCTCTCTCTCTCTCTCTCACACACACACACACACACACACACACACACACACACCAGGGACTCCTGGACTTTGCAACTTCCATTTACAGTGGCTGCATTTGCAATTAAAGGGCTGAAAAGGGGGAGTAGTCTCAACAATTCTACTATCTTTTACAGCAGCATAACCAGCTTAGTTTTCAGCAGAAAGTAATTGGGATATGGGAAGAGGGTATTCTCAGGATGGGTTTCCATTCTCTCTTTATTTTTATTTAGTTTTACTCTATGTATTCGGCTGCTCATCTCAAAAAAAAACTCTGTGAGGCTAATAACATTTAAAACCAGCAACAAGCACAAAATGCACAATCAGCCAAGATAAAACCAAAAACACAACCACTTTAGAGTCTCCAACTGATACGCCAACCTCCCTGCCCACAGACACAGGGAGAGAAATGCGGAATTAGTGCACATTTACTCCACTTCATACAGTATATAGACTTTATGCTTTTAGACCACCTGAAGAAGTATGTTCCTTTCATATTAGGACTCCATAGATAAAGGAATGCATCAAATGAACTCAAAGTTCGGGTTCTGGATAATTCAGAATAAGAGCTGGAAGGGACCTTGGAGGTTTTCTAGCCCAACCCCCTGCTCAAGAAGGAGACCCTATATCATTTCAGACAAATGGCTGTCCAGTCTCTTCTTAAAAACCTCCAGTAATGAAGCACCCACAGCTTCTAAAGGCAAGCTATCCCACTGGTTAATTGTTCTCATTGTTAGGAATTTTCTCCTTAGTTCTAGGTTACTTCTCTCCTTGATTAGTTTTCATCCATTGTTTCTTGCCTTGCCTTCTGGTGCTTTGGAAAATAGGTTGATTATTCAATTTAATGGAATACCATGCCCAATATGGGATAGCTGTCTACCTTCCCTCTAGATCAGTGGTTCCCAACCTGGGGGTCGGGACCCCTTTGGGGGTCGAATGACCATTTCCCAGGGGTCACCCCGGCATCCTCAGCCCCCCCCACTGCCACAAGCCTGGCCATATCGCGCCCCACAACCCGCGCCCCCACCGCGCTCCACCCCGCTGCCGCCATTTGGGTTATTTTACCATCTGCGCATGCGCAGCACGCTTTGTGCATGCGCAGAGGGTAAAAGAACCCAAATGGCGGTGGTGGGGTGGGTCGCGGGGGGGCGCGGGGGCGGGGCGTGGGTCGCGGCATTAGGAAGGTTGGGAACCACTGCTCTAGATGTATATGACTGATCCTATTCATATAGCTACACCTGATGGCTACTATGGACATCAAGAAGCTTTCACATATAAATGTCCCAGTACTACCAGTCAAAAGATATTTCTCAGCTATTCCATATTATTCTCCCTCAGTTCTTTTCTGGTAAAAAAAAAAGAGAGGGGAAAATAGGCAGGAAAAATGGTGAGCAAGACAGAGGGAAAAAATGGTTGAAACCCACATCTGGAAACATCCTAAATTCAGTAGTCCTTTGAAAAGCTTCTCGTGAAGTACCGTATATACTCAAGTATAAGCCGAGTTTTTCAGCCCACTTTTTGGGCTGAAAAAAGCCACCTCGGCTTATACTTGAGTCAGTGAAAAATTTGCCCAAAATGGAGGAGAAAAAGGGGCGGGGCCATGCCGCTGGGTGGCGCCCCTGTGAGTTTCCCCTCCCTCTGTGTCAGTTTGCCGCGCAGCGCGCACCGCACCATCCCCCCTCCTCACGTTCTAATGTAATGCAGGGCTGTCTTACGATTCCCCTTCCTCCCCCTCCTGCCGCTCTGCAACGCTGTCCCACCTCCTCCTTGTTGATACCATATTGTTTTTATTGACCCTCTTTTCCACTTACAGAGCTAGTTTACTGTTTTTCTTTGAAATAAATATTCAAAAACATTATTGGTATCTAGTTTTATTTTTGAAATTTACCAGTAGCTGCTGCATTTCCCACCCTAGGCTTATACTCGAGTCAATAACTTTTCCAGTTTTTTGTGGTAAAATTAGGTGCCTCGGCTTATATTCGGGTCGGCCTATACTCGAGTATATACGGTAGTCAAATTGGGAGGTTTTCAATGTGTCTTCTGAGGAATTTGGGGCTTCTTAATTTTTTTGTGTCAATTATTACAGGTCTACTATAAAGCAAACAAAAAAACTAAACACTCTCCACTATGATTATAAATCTTAAAACAGTGATAATTGTCACCACTTGCTTGTTGTTTGCCCACCACTGTCCCTAATATTAGAACACTATACTAATATTAGAATATTATTACTTCAGCTTGAATTCATAGATATCATTTGAAGCAAAGGCATTTCTTTTTTGATTTTTTGAATATATTATACACTATAGCTATATTACAATTTTAGCATGAATCTTAATCCCACACTCAGGACCTAACATCTATATGATGATGTATTATTGACATTGACTTAATTTTGCATTCATTAAACACTGTATATTCATTTCATTCTACACTGAAATACTTTGAATTCATCCTTTCCCCCCAGTTCCTGACATGTGGTTTACTTTAGCTTACATTCATCACTAATGTGATATATTTGAAACATATTTCCTTTGACTAACCTTCAAGGCAATTCCCACATTCAGTAATCGATATTCAATTATAGCAGACAATTGAAATCTTGAATTAACTGGAGGCTCAGAGATATGCATGCCAGAACTTGCAACTATGGGAAACTCTGCTCAGCAAGAATGCCACAAAAATGTAGGTCAAATGCTTGGAGTCCAGCTGACTCATGTCTTGAAGAATTATATTTGCCAGAAGAATCAGCTGGGGAAATTTAATTAGCACACTCTCCTAGCTATCATTGTGACATCCTTGACCAAATCACAGCCAGCTGTGGGCTGCTTGGATTGCACCTGGCAACTGAGCTGAGTCAGCACATGCTTGTAGATGAACTGCTTCAACTAACAAAGGTGCAGATTTGTTTTTACTCATGAGTTACTACAAGCAGGACTAAATGCAGCCTATTGCATGAAAACCCACTTCTTTTCTATAGGTACCAATCTTACTTTGAAACATTGAGAAGCAATTGGTCCAAGCTTCAGACATCAAACCATTTCCCTATCTCCATTTCTATATTCTGTGTTGTTGTTGTTAGTTGCGAAGTCATGTCCGACCCATTGCGACCCCATGGACTACATTCCTTGAGGCCTTCCTGTCCTCTACCATCCCCCAGAGTCCATTTAAGCTCACACCTATTGCTTCAAATGACTCCATCCAGCCATCTTGTTCTCTGTCGTCCCCTTCTTCTTTTGCCCTCAATCTTTCCCAGCATTAGGCTCTTCTCCAGTGAGTCCGTCCTTCTCATTTGGTGGCCAAAGTATTTGAGTTTCATCTTCAAGATCTGGCCTTCTAAAGAGCAGTCAGGGTTGATCTCCTCTAGGACTGACTTGTTTGTTCGCGTTGCAGTCAGGGGTGAAATCCTCCCGGTTTGCTCTTACCTGTCGGTTGCCGCAAAGCCTTTGGAGCCTTTTGCCCTCTGCACATGCAGAATGCTTTGCGCATGTGCAGAGGGCAAAAGAACTCAAATCTTGGCATCCAGGTGGCCGGGGGCAGCGGGCGGGGGCAGCCCCGCACCGCGAATGCCACCAGCTCCAAAGGCTCTGCGGCGACCGACAGGTAAGAGCGAACCGGGAGGATTTCACCCCTGGTTGCAGTCCAAGGGACTCGCAGGAGTCTTCTCCAGCACCATAGTTCAAAGGCCTCAATTCTTTGGCGCTCAGCCTTTCTTATGGTCCAACTTTCACAGCCATACATTGCAACTGGGAAAACCATAGCCTTGACTATATACACTTTTGTTGGCAGGGTGATGTCTCTGCTTTTTAGTACTCTGTCTAGATTTGCCATAGCTCTCCTCCCCAGGAGCAAGCGTCTTTTAATTTATTGGCTGTAATAGGAGAGTTAAATAGGAGAGAGCTGACACTTCAACATTTTTGCATCAAGAACTACATTTTTCAATGCTGCCTCCATTTCCACCAAGGATGTATCCAGAGGGCAGCATTTTTGCCATTGGGTCTGAATAGGGAACAACAGACTTCAACTCAACCCTTGCAGGAACAGGTGGTTCTGGAGACTTTCCATCTTTAGTTGTGGATGGGCTTGCAAGTACTCCAGATAGAACTTGTGTGCAATTTGGGGGTCATTCTGGATTTACAGTCGCTGTTCCAAGAGCAGATAGTAGCTGTGGCTACAAGGGCCTTTGCACATTTACATGTTGTGTACCAATTATGCCTGTTCCTGGACCATGATCATGGTTACTCATGCCTTGGTCACCTCCCAACTGAACTACTATACATGGGGCTGCCCTTGAAAAGTACTCAGAAGCTTCAGCTGTTACCAAATGCGGTGGGGTGGGCAGTTACTGTACATGCACTCCTCATTCGGTACATTGACCTTTATTCCACAAACTGCAGTGGTTTCCAGATGAAGTATATTTCTGAGCTCAACTCAAGGTGTTGATGGTCACCTGTCAAGCCTCTCATTCTTGGGTCACTTATGGGACCCTCTCTCCCTGGTTCTTTTCTATTGTGGCACCCACCTCTGAAACATCATTCCTTCAGAGATTTAAGATCCTTCTCTGACCCTACCGGCTTCCCATAAGACTCTGAAGACCAGGCTTTTGTTACCAAGCCTGGGCCTCTGGGTTTGGGGTTAAGCCTGTATCATGACTGTAGTTATTGTTTTGGTCATTTATCTTTGTGACGGTCTATGTTATTAATTGGTTTGTTATGTTTTTATCTTATTTTTAATTGTTGTTAATTGCCCAGTTGAGTTACCGTATTTTTCGGAGTATAAGATGCACCTTTTTACTCCCAAAAAAGAGGGTGAAAATTTGGGTGCGTCTTATACACCGAATGTAGCCCTACCCACCTGCCAGCCCCCACCCTTCGGAGGTTTCCAGCCTCCATGCGTCGCATTTTTGTCCGGTTCCAGCCATTGCTGGCCACCGCCGCCGCTGCTGCCCGGAACAGCTGCCGCCACTGCCAGCTGCTGCCGCCGCCTGCCACCACCCCTGTCCCCGCTGCCCCCACCACCACTGCCCCCGCCCCCGAAATCCCCCCTGCCGCTGTTCCTGCCCGAAGCCTGCCGCCTGAGGAGCCGCTGCAGCCGTTGCTGGCCGCCGCTGCCCCCGCCGCTACCCGAAGCGAGCCACCACCGCCGCTACTGCCCAACCCCCCCCACCGCCTGAAGCCTGCTCCCGAGGCACCACCGCTGCCGTTGCTGCCGAAGAGAGCCGACAGGTTAGAACTTTTTCTTTAAATGTTTATTTTTAAATGTTTTTTTTAAGGTTGCCAAGTGGAGGAGAAATTCTGGGAGTTGAAGTCCACAAGTTTGAAGACCTTTGCACCCCTCTTGGCAAGTTTAAGACTTGTGGACTTCAACTCCCATTCCTGAGCTAGGATGACTGGAGGAGGAATTCTGGGGGTGCAAGGGTCTTCAAACTTGTGGACTTCAACTCCCAGAATTCCTCCTCCAGTCATGCTAGCTCAGGAATTGGAGTTGAAGTCCACAAGTCTTAAAGCTGTCAAGTTTGAAGACCCCTGGGTTAGGGGTTAGGGGTGCAAGGGTCTTCAAACTTGGCAAGCTTAAGACTTGTGGACTTCAACTCCCATTCCTGAGCTAGCATGACTGGAGGAGGAATTCTGGGAGTTGAAGTCCACAAGTCTTAAAGCTGTCAAGTTTGAAGTTTGTAAAAAGTGTACATGGTTGTAAAAAGTGTACATGGTTGTAAAAAGTATTCTGCTACACTGGTATTTTATTAAATAATATATTACTACACCATTTGGTTCAGAATACTTTTTTCCTTGTTTTCCTCCTCTAAAATCTAGGTGCGTCTTATACTCCAAAAAATACAGTATGTTTTTCAGATGGGCAATCACATAAATTGAATGAATGAATATACTGTAGATCTATCATTTTAGAGATGATACAATCTCAAAAAAAAAAGGAAAGCTATGAGGTCATGGCAGAAGAAAGGACATTTCTATTTAGAAGCAAATTTTGCGGTGGCCAAAGTCCTTCTTATATATAATTTCAATAATCCTTAGGTCAAGTCTTCCTATACAAGTCTTCCTCTATTCAAATTGCCAATCATAGCCTAAGACAAAAAATAATAATAGTCTTGCTTGGCTCACCTAGGAAGTTCATGGCAAAGGACAGGGTAACAATTGATCCAAAGATATAGATGGGATTCCGTAGTCTTCCTCACACCATTCCTTAGCTTATCCTTTGTTTATTTCAACAATGCGCTTAGAGTTTACACATGCATGAATGACAGCTGCCCATTACTATGTTTTCAATAGTTGGGAGATCTTATCTGTTTTAGCTGTGGTGGCGTAGTGGTTAGAATGAAGTATTGCAGGCTAACTCTGCATTCCACTGCCAGGAGTTCGATCCTGATTGGCTCAAGGTTGACCCATTCTTCCATCCTTCCAAGGTCGGTAAAATGAGGACCCAGATTGTTGGAGGCAATATGGTGACTCTGTAAACTGCTTAGAGAGGGCTGCAAAGCACTGTGAAGCAGTATATAAGTCTAAGTGCTATTGCTATTAAATTATAAATAAATTAGAAGAAATACTCTTACAATACTAAGGGATGCATTTGGAACCACACTGACTGTTCTAATGTTCTAGCTGCACAACTGATTTCTAATGATGAAATCACTGGCTGAAACAGACATTAACAAAATGTAAGTTGCTGTATGCCCAAATTGTTACAGTTGATTTTTGTAGATTACATAGTTTCTTTCATCCTTTTATATCTTGTCAATTGTGACAATTGCAACAAATTCTATGTGAGACAAACATCACGTCAATTAAAAACCAGGATCCACAAACACCGGCTGGCAGTCAAACGCCACGATTCCAAATCCATGAATCTCTACCCACACTGACACCAAATAGCACCAGTTCGATTGGAGCAACATAAAAATCACCGGCCATGCTACAGTGTTTCCCCAAAAATAGGACATGTCCTGAAAATAAGGCAAAGGCTGATTTTTGGGGTGGGCGTAAATATACGCCCTCCCCTGAAAATAAGCCCTAGTGAAGGGGTGGCCGTGGCAAGTACAGGAGGCAGCTCTTCCCTTCCCTGGTCACCTCAAGGCTGCTGGGCCTCTTAACCACGGCCCGCTGATCAGCGAGGGCCGGGAATTCTGTCTCTCCGGGTGCCTGGAGATATTTCCAGCGCACTCTTGCTAGCCCCAGCTCTGCCCACAGCACTAGGCAACCTTGCAGCCTAGGGCCCCTCTGTTCCGCAGCTCACCTTGTGGCTTTGGAGCAAGAGGCGACCACGGTTTGCGCTCCGCGTTTGTTGCTTAGGCTCCTGTTACAATGAGGCAGAAAGCCATGCGGCCCGTTGGAATGCCCCCCCCAGCTGCTGCTGCTTGAAAAAAGTACAGGCGATTCTGGGAAGTGCATGGTTACGATAGAAGCAAAGCACAGCCTGTCCCTTTCAAGCGGTCAAATGTGTCTGTGTCTGTCTGTCTGTCTGTCTGTCTCTCTCTCACACACACACGGAGAGAGAGAAATGACCGAGGGGAGTAACAAGAATTGCAGGCAATGCTGTTTGAGAGTTTCCTCTCCGCCGTTTCTCTTTCTCTCTCTCTGTCACACACACACACACACACTTGATGAAAACAGTGGAGGGCTGAGCCAGTAGTGGCAGGGGTGGTGACCCTGGGTAGGGGCAGGGAGAGGGGCAGAGGCAGAGGCGAGAGTGCCAGTGGCGCTGGGAGTGGCAGAGCCAGAGGCAGGAGACGAAGACGAGGAAGAGGGCATGGTGCGGTGGAGGTTCAAGCGGCGGTGTTGGGATCTGCCGGGACTCACCAGCTGTTCAGAAGCTGCGAGGAAACAAAGCGGCTAGCGGCAGCTTCTCTGCTTCCACCCCCGCTTCCGGCTCTCGAGTGCAGGCAAGGGTCCTGTGAGGGTCCCCTCCCCAGGAAGAGTCCGGCTCAGTCGCTGTCCCATCTGGTGACTCCCAAGGCGGAGGGACTTCACGGGTAACCAGCGGGCACTCTGGTCAGTCAGCACTCAGGTGGGGGGATCGTGGGGAGATTGGAGTGGAGAGGAGCAGGGGGGAAGGGGAGGCCTCCAATGACCATCACCAGAGAGCGGGAAGCGCACTCGCAGAGCAGCCACTGCCCTGGAAGCCTCAGAGCCGGAGTTTGGGGGAGAGAAAGAAAGACTTCTGCTGCTTTCCTTGCGTGCAGTCAAAAGCAGAAGCAGCAGAAGTTTTTCTTTCTCTCCCCCAAACTCCGGCTCTGCAGCTTCCAAACCCCATCCAGGGCAGCGACTGCTCTGTGAGTACACTTCCTGCTCTATGGTGACGGCTGGAGCTGGAACTGGAACTAAACAGACCAGCCGAGAGACGCTACGGAGCTGCCAGACTCCAGTAAGATGCACGTCTTGTGGACCGGCTCCTGCACCCCCAAAATAATAAGATCCTCCTGATAATAAGGCCAAGACAATATTTCGGGGGTCAAAAAATATAAGACAGGGTCTTATTTTGGGGGAAACACGGTACCATACGCCACGCTCATGAGTTCATCGGAGCCAGGCATTCCACAAGCAATTCCATCAACAGACACATTGACCTACAACCAGCCTGTGAACCCCTCATAATCTAAATCAACCGCATAGCCAACCAAAGATAGCACCGACCCTTAACCAACCCACGCAAGCCCCAACCAGCACTTCACCTCCCAATGACCCTCACTTGACACACCCACACCTGACCCATCACAAGACCCTCACTTGACACACTCACACCTGACTGTCACAAGACCTACTGATCACACGAAGCCCTTATAAACAGAACACTGACATGCCCTAAACTCTGCTGAAGATGTTACCTAGCCTGGTAACAAAATGTTTGGAAACCAATCCACAAGCTTGGAGAACAAACCTTCACTCGCATCCTACACCAGAGATACAGATATTTGCCACTAAATATCCTCCAGGTCCCGTCAGCTAAACAACGCCGGCTGGTGGGCCCACAGGGGAGGGCCTTTTCTGTGGCAGCCGCGGCTCTCTGGAACCAGCTACCTCCAGAGATACGGACTGCCCCCACCTTATTGGCCTTCCGAAAAGCAGTTAAGACCTGGCTCTTCCTGCAGGCTTGAGGCCGTTGATTTCGCGACTATAATTGGCGAGATCTGGCCATGAAAGGATATGTATGAGTTTTTAAATTGTTTTACTGTTTTAATATTTTAAATTTGCAAATGTTGTTAAGCCGCCCAGAGTCCTTTGGGAGTTGGGTGGCATACAAAGGCAATGAAATAAAATAAAAAAAATGTGCAAAACACATATCAATAACTGTGTTCCTACGAGACACTGAACTACAAATGGCCCAACTGCCATTTAATTGACTCTAGTCCATAGTTACATCTACAAGATCTAGAAACATTGTTATCAATATTCTCAGTTTAAAAACAACACAGATCAATTTATGGTTATTTCTCACATTCTAGGTTTACATGGACCCACCCCACACCTGATAACTTAAAATTTACTTATTTTCATTTTAGTCTAGAAGTCAACTCATTCTTCTTCCAAACATGCATAATTGACAGGTCTTACAGTTGGACTGTTTTTCTGTCTTTATGCAAATCAAGTTTCTTTATCCCTGAATGTAAAGCTCATTTATTTTTGTCAGTGTGCTATATGACATAGATGGATGTCAACATCGTATATCCAAATGGCTAAAAAAGAAAGAATAAATACTGGATTTTTCTTTGTCATGTAAATTAAAAGGGATTCTAATAGTCTGGTGTATAAAACATTTTTCACCCTATTCCTTTCTTAAGAGAGTGATAGTTAAGGCTTGAAAATGAATACAAGTGGAGTTCATTTGAGTATGTTAACCTCAGTCACATTGGCTGCTGTTAAATATGGTAAATTAAAAAGTCAAAAGGCCCAAGAAGAGAATGGAGGTGTAGGGAAGAGGTACAATTACAGTAAAACTACATTTTCCATTTTGCTGAAAACTTTCTAGCAAAATCTGCAGCTATATCTTCAAAGATGTCTTGCTGTTTTCTATTTTTATACATATTAAACCTTCAAAGGAATTGTACTGCTTTTGAAAAATACAATCTTCAGTTTGTGCCGAAGGTTTAATTTATTTATTTATAAATTAAAAATTAAATCACAGCTGGCTTCTCATGACTAAGCATGCTAGTATATATGACCATGACAGGAGAAAGTTGAGAAGGCAGAAAATCTTTTAAGCTCTTTCACATTATAAATGTATCAGATGAAAAAATGCAGCAATTTCCTGAGGCCTATTAATGGCACTAGCATACTCTTCCAAGAGGAGAGCACATTCAAGGTATTAAATGACTGCTCCAAGAAACAGGAACCAATTCAATTAAAACCTATGAAGTCTTCTAGGAAGAAGCAGCCCATTTGATCCTATGAGCCACATCATCTGAAATATCCTCCTTTTTCTTGGACACTTTTTGGAAGGAAAGCCATCCATTTCTTCCCGAGTTACATCATTTGAGTGGACAAACTATAGTGTTTCTGCTTAGTTGTTTTAAAGTTAAGCTTTTTCTCAAAGGCGAGCAGACAAGATCAACGTTTCATTGGGTAGCTGCCCATAAGATATTGGGCAATGCACATAAAAGAACAGGCAGTGCTTTGATTGTATCATCGTGGCTGCCTTCTTGATTGTTTTGATCGCAATCCATAGATACCTCTGCTTCTTTTGTTACAATTTCCTTTGAAGGCTGAGCAGATGCTGCTTCCTTCCGAACTATAACAGCAGCGAAGTCCAGCAGAAATGTTTCAAACCTTCCTCAAATTAACTTACTTAGCTCATGGCAGGACTAAGCAATCGTTTTGAACCAGTAGGGACTTTGGGATTTTGAGAGGATGTTGCTGGCACCATCACAAACCAGTGATTTGAACAAACAGTGGCCGTTGTCAGTATGACTCAACTCCCCCCATTCCACACCTTTAGTAGGAGGCAAATTGGTGAATTTCTCTCTGCTACTCCTAGATGCTTAAGGATAACTTCTACTGCCCAAGTGTCACAGGCCTGTCTCTAAGAAAGACAATTTCCAACATAAAATACCCTTGGTCACCCAAATTAAACTAGGACAAAGAATTTACTAGGCGTTAAGAAAAATATCAAGAGATATAGCAGGTACTATTGCCTACCATGGCTTACTTAAAACTCAAGTTTGCCATGAGAACTGATCTTTGCAAATATAGAGGCATTGACATGCATCACTGGCTGTTTAATATCTTTGAAATGTTAAATTGAAGAAAGCTTAAAATTCATGACCTCCAGGAAGTCACTATATTGTCTCGGAGGTTTTCATTCATGGTTGTCACCATCTAGATAATCAACATGTTTTATTTTCTAGAACATCTTTTCCCAACCTTCCCATGCGCTGGACTACATCCCCCATCTATCTTAACCAACTTGAGCAATACATTTAGAGAGAGTAGTTCGGGAAAGACACTTACAGAGGATCAGCATAAGACTGCAGGGTTATCATAGTGCAGGATTCATCAACCCTGGAACACTTGAGAGAATAGCTTTAAGGATATTCATATTAATTATGCAAATGTATGCATTTTGTATTATTTAGATATACTTATTTTCCCTGAAAATTTCATGAATTTATGCCTATTTCTGACCTAATACAAAATCCACCCAAAGCCCAACTTTTTTTTAGAAGTTGCAGTTTTTTTTAAAAAAAAGAAATCATAATTAAGAGAGCTATTTGATGCAGTTATTATGGGGTATCAGAATACTTATACAATAGCCTAAGGCTGCCTGAGGAATTAGCATTAACTATTACTTCAGTTTCTATGACTGCCCACTTGACAGAACTGTTCCTTAAAATAATTGCAAATAAAAAAAGTTAAAAAAAACACATCACACTCAGGATGACTGTAAGGTATACAATTACATCACCAAAGACAGACAGTCTAGCTCGCTGTCCAGAAGGAGAACTAGTCTTCAACACTTTACAAAAGGCCAACAGGTTCAGGACCATCTGAATCTCAGAGGGTACGCTGTTTATTTATTTATTTATTTATTTATTTATTTATTTATTTATTTATTTATTTATTTATTTATTTATTTATTTATTTATTTATTTATTTATTTATTTATTTATTTATTTATTTAGTGAGATTTATATACCGCCTCACAGTGCAAGCACTCTCTAAGCGGTTTACACCAGTAAGCAATGTATATTATTTATATTGCCCCCAACAATCTGGGTCCTCATTTTACCTACCTCGGAAGGATGGAAGGCTGAGTCAACCTTGAGCCGGTAAGATTTGAACCGCTCACCTGCGGATCAGTGTCAGCTAAAGAGGCCTGCAGTACTGCACTCTAACCGCTGCACCACCTCGGCTTTTTGTTCCATAGAGCAAGGGGCTATGACAGAGAAGGCATACTTCTGGATTCCCATCAGAGGACAATGTTTAATAAAACATTGGAGAATGCTCACCATGTCAGATCTCATGGAACTGGAGAAATAATTGGAGACAGGCAAATTACCCAACCTTGTGCCATGAAGGGCTTTACAGGTGATACACCAGGAACTTGAATTGCACCTAGAAGCCCAATGCAGCTTGAATACTGAATGAATATTGAGGCACCCCCAGAATTGTCTGCTCTGCTTGCAAGATCTCTTGCAAGTTTCAAACGATCTTCAAGATCAATCTTACTAGAAAGCACTGCCACAATCCAGATAGACAGTGACCAGGGCATAAGTGATGGTGAATAGTGCCTCTCAATCTAGAAGCATGCATAATTGGCACCTAAGAAGGATATATACAAAAGCCTTCCAAGCTACAGCAGCTACCAGCTTTTTCAAGCAATGGCCAAGTCTAGGAGGGTATCCCTCTTTTCAACTAGTGACTAACATCTCAGCCAAACTGTACTACAGCCTCAGAATAAATGTCAAACTCCTTTTCAACAGGTCCTCTTGGCTGGAATAATCTAATGGGTCCTACCTCTTTGAAATGGGTGATGGCTGTGGAGAACTTCAAAGTCATCTAAAAGTGATCTGATTATGACAAGGGACTGATCCTAATTTTTCCCATATCCAAATTATTTTACCACAATCCCAATATAAAAAAACAATTCTAGAGACCTCTGCCGTGCATTAGGCCCTCAATAATCTGGATTACATCTATGCCATGGTGAGCAAACATTCCTAAGCCACTTCTCACTCTGCATCCAGAAAAGGTAGTTTTGAACTGTCCCAGCATCATAACACTAGGACACTCCACCACTAATCTGGTCAGTCTGGTCAAATTTAACCAAATCTGGTGGGGAAGATGGCATAGCCGAAGCAATCAGAACTGATTTCCAATTTCACTAATGGCAACTAATATCCATTATTTGCAGTGTGGTATCCCTGAAAGCCACAGGAGTCCTCCAGATAATAATAATAATCACATCCCTGACCCCTATTCTGGGATTGTGGCTAATCTCAAAGTAAGAGACAAATCTTCAAAGCTTTTTAAGCTCTAGTTAGCATCTGCAATATCCCTTTGGGATTCATAAATACTATGAACAGGAAATGCTATATATGCTGCCTCAAATGCCTATCAAAATGGTGTTATGTCGTCTTCTGATATATATACGATACACACACACATATCAGAAGACTCCATTCTTTCTTATTCTAAACAATACCTCAATCAAGGAACTACCAACTCAGACAAACAGGCTTACAGTATACAACAGCTTAATCAAGGAATCACCAAGACCACTCCTAGCCACGAATATATAAAAATAAGAGCAAATCCCACTTCCTTCTAGCACAATGATGTTAACTAGTTTGGCAATGAAACATCTGCAAGAAAGCAACCAAGCTCGGAGAGCACTAAGGAACCCACAACAGAAAGCTATCAGGATAGTCCTCACAGTAATCTTCCTAATAGATTTCAGACAGTTTTCAGGAAGCTAAAAATGACAATTTTAGAATCAGTCACTGCAGAATTTCCAAAAGATTAAGGGCCTAGCAATGAAGGGATATAAAATAAAAACTAAATAAACAGAAACCATAAAAACAGTACTGATACTGACCTAAAAGAAAAGGCAGGGTTTTCTTTTTTTCTTTTTCCCTATCTGGAATCTTTAGTCCCCTCTAGTGTCCAATTTCTGAAATCACAGTCTCAAATTTCTGTTTGTGACTTTAAAACAATTTGGTTCCCACAAAGGTGTTGTCTATTTATATATAATCATTTCCAAAATCTTATAACAAAAGCACTAGTAGAGTATTCAAATTTGTGTGGTCCCTTAATTCATTTATAACTTTGTGCTAAATTCTTATTTAGCTTTTTGTCTTTTATTTCAAATTCATTAAATCTTAGATTTATAGTTAATTTTTTTTATTCTGCAATGAAGGTAAGCACACCAGATGATTTTGCTAACTTGTCATTTTGAAGTTCCCTATTAGTCTTAAGGTAGTTAAATAGTTAATTTCCAAAAGTGATTCAAAAGAGGTTAAATCCAGGGTCCTTAAAGAGACTCCACCACTGTTGAGAGCTTGATGGCTTCTCTTCATCTCCTTGTGCTTAAACTCATGGGAAACTGCTGTCCCATGGTCTCCTTGTGAGGAGCAGTCATCCGGAACACAAGTGGGTAATCTCCTTTTCCAGAGAGGTTCTGTGGGATTGGCCTACTCACTCGTCCCAGGGTCATGGCTGTGACATCATCTCTACTTGTTTGGAGATGTGCTAGCTTGTTATTCCTCAGTTGGAAGTTGATAAATTCAATATGTTCAAAGCAAAAAAATTATTTTGCAAATTATTTGGAGGTAATGGATATTTTTTTTTAAAAAAACTAAAAATTTACTGTACCTCTATTATAATTTGAAGAACAAATTTAGAATGAATGTAAGTTTAAGCTACATTGTTAGCAATTACAGAACTAGTATAATTTTTTGCATGTAAAATATGGAAAGTGAAATAAAATATTACAAATACTTATTGTAGAGTAAGAACAATACAAATAGTCCCTAACGTATTGGCCTGGTATTGCATTAAACTAGTTTATTTAACTAGTGTTAAGAGACTGCCTTATGGAGGCACAATATGATTAAGAACATTCAATTTCCGAAGTCTTCTCACCCTTTCAAATTCCTGATAAATCCTTAGAAATGACAACAAATACCACTGAGCAGATACATCAGTTCATTTGATGGAATAGATATTCATATGTAAAAACACTTCCACAACTGAGATTTTTTTTCTAACATTTTATTATTAAAAAGTGTTCAGATATTTGCTTGCCAAATATTTGCGCACAAATGTCCATCAGAGAGTTTTTGAGGCTCTCTAAGCAGCTTTGAACAGGCACCTGAAGAATGTCACAAACGAGACAATGGTCTCCTACTGCAAAGCCCCCAGAAGAAGCCATTTCTTGTTTCATGCCAATTTCTTTGATCAGACTGTAAGGGAACTGAGCATCAAGGTATAAAAGACATCATCTCCAGAAATCTGGCACAGACTTTGCTTTGGACACTGGTAAAAAGCCAATTATGAAAAATTCTTGTGGTTGAAAGAGACTTGGATAGGCACTGCAAGTGAGGTATTACTTAAATTCAATAATGATCTAGACCCAAGAATCATTTTCTAGTAAATTGCTTTATACTTGCATGCTCACTGCTCAATTACCTAGCCTTCTGGGTAATTCTAACACAGCGGCCTCTAAGGAAACCAAGCATACTGAAAAATGTACCCTTTCCTATTGCTACATTTCCCAATATCACCAAATCCACTAACAATACACCCAAAACCCTTTCCCCTATTGTGGCTCCTTAAAAAGATGCCATTCCCCAAACACAGAAATAGCAAAACAGATGCTACTTCAGCAAACAGCAATGCTCTTCCACATCTAGTTGATCCCTCCATTCCAAACAGAAACCACTGGTGACTTTTGCCAACCCTGTTCCTCAATCGCAGTTGATAATAGCTGACAATCTGTATTCCTGCAGATATGTAGCCCGTTGCCAAATTGTCAGCCTGGGTTTTGAAACTGTAGCCACCTTAAATCCAGAAATGCACTGCAAAAGGAAAAGATAGAAATCAGTTTTTGCTATACTGTCATTAAGCCAGATGCTACAACTTAGTTAAAATCAAACAAAAAGGCTCTAAATTCAGCATAAACCTGGTTACTCGGTTTATCAATGGTAAGATTGTGCTAATATGCTGTGCTAATGGAACAAAGATCAAGGAGTGTGCTCTCAATGTTGTATCAGGATTTGGCAACTGTATTTTCTCTTGACAAATGACTAAAATACAGAGTTATTTTATACACTAAAAAGTGGAGTTTCTTCGCCATCTGACTTACCTTTAAAAGAAGCAACAAGACCTTGTGCTTTCCAATGCCTTGAGGCGTAGCTTTAAGAGAGAATCTATTCTTGTTCAATGTCTAAGTAAGGGGAGGGGTATGTCCTTAATACCACACTAAACTTTATATGCAAACCACGTGTGAAGACAGAGAAAACCCTCTGCAGTAGAGGCCGGATTTTCTCTATGATGCAGCCTACAGGGTAGCAACTCATGATTCTGGTGAAGAAGGGAAGCTCAAAAACCAAATGGCAAATTTCTTATTCCTGTCTTTGAGCAAGTTGGAGCTTTGCTAAAAATAGGGACTATAGATCTAGTTCTCTAGGTTCTAAAAGAGGTTCCCTAAATCTCTAACTTCATGATAACAAAGCAATGCACATTCAAATTCACTGCCGTTAATTTTTGATTCAGAATGGTGAGTTGTGTTATATGGAGCACCAAATAGAAATGGTTATTATTTCTTTGTGAACATATTAATTAATGAATATAATATTGATAATGAAGAGATTTTATAATTAAAGAATCGGTACATGTGTTATCAGAGGAAAGGAAATTATGATGTAAAATGGAAATGAAGTATTATGTGGAATTTTGAAATTTATTGCCCTCTCTAACGTTATAAGAATTTATAATTTGATGTTTTATTGTTAAAATCAGTAAATGTGGAATTCCCCTTATTCATCGTATAGGATATAAATTTGAAATAATGTATAAAGAATTTATAACTTGAAATTTTAATGTTAAAATAAGTAAATGTGGAATTTTTAGGTATGGGTTTTTAGTTTTTGAGAAATTAGAGAGTAGAAAAAAAATGAATGATGAGTAAAGAAAACAAGGATGGATGAAAGCACTACGGCTTGGCTTTAAGGATAAAGAGCTAAGAATAAAATAATCAGTAAATAAAATAAATAATAGCGATTACATTAATTAACAAGACTATTTCTGTAATCCGAATGACGAAACTAGACAAAGGAGGCAGCGAGAGTTAAATAACATATACCGAAAGTAAAGATTTAATAGAATAGATACGTGATTGTATATTTGTATATATTTGTATGTATGTATGTATGTATGTATGTATGTATGTATGTATATATATATATATATATATATATACATATACATATATATATATATATATATATATATATATATATATATACACACACACACACACACACACACACACACACACACATATACACATACATACATACATACATACATACACACACACACACACACACACACACACAGTGGGGGGAAAAGTATTTAGTCAGCCACCAATTGTGCAAGTTCTCCCACTTAAAAAGATGAGAGAGGCCTGTAATTGACATCATAAGTAGACCTCAACTATGAGAGACAAAATGAGAAAACAAATCCAGACAATCACATTGTTGTGATTTGGAAAGAATTTATTTGCAAATTATGGTAGAAAATAAGTATTTGGTCACCTACAAACAAGCAAGGCTCTCACAGACCTGTAACCTCTTCTTTAAGAGGCTCCTCTGTCCTTCACTCATTACCTGTATTAATGGCACCTGTTTGAACTTGTTATCAGTATAAAAGACACCTGTCCACAACCTCAAACAGTCACACTCCAAACTCCACTATGGTGAAGACCAAAGAGCTGTCGAAGGACACCAGAAATAAAATTGTAGACCTGCACCAGGCTGGAAGGACTGAATCTGCAATAGGCAAGCAGTTTGGTGTGAAGAAATCAACTGTGGGAGCAATAATTAGCAAATGAAACACATACAAGACCACTGATAATCTCCCCTCAATCTGGGGCTCCACGCAAGATCTTACCCCGTGGGATTAAAATGGTCACAAGAACGGTGAGCAAAAATCCCAGAATCACACGGGGGGACCTAGTGGATGACCTGCAGAGAGCTGGGACCAACGTAACAAAGGCTACCATCAGTAACACACTACGCCTCCAGGGACTCAGATCCTGCAGTGCCAGACGTGTCCCCCTGCTTAAGCCAGTACATGTCCGAGCCCGTCTGAATTTTGCTAGAGAGCATTTGGATGATCCAGAAGAGGATTTGGAGAATGTCATATGATCAGATGAAACCAAAGTAGAACTGTTTGGTAGAAACACAACTCGTCGTGTTTGGAGGAGAGAGAATGCTGAGTTGCATCCAAAGAACACCATACCTACTGTGAAGCATGGGGGTGGCAACATCATGCTTTGGGGCTGTTTCTCTGCAAAGGGACCAGGACGACTGATCCGTGTACAGGAAAGAATGAATGGGGCCATGTATCGTGAGATTTTGAGTGCAAACCTTCTTCCATCAACAAGGGCATTGAAGGACTTCCGGTTCCGGTCTCGTCGGCGTCGCTGGCGCTCCTCGTAGGGCGTCCTTTCAATTTGCAGTAAAAGCTGCCAGATCAGCTGTCTGGCGGCTTGAAAATCTCTCCCCGGGCGAAGGGGAGAGATGAGAGCGTGACAGGTGGGGTAGAGCCCCCCTAGTGCCCTAAAAGTCAACTTAGGGCGCGTAGGGTGAGGGCTCCCCACGTAGCCTGTCTGCAGCTCCGGGAAGCTGGAAGCCTCCGCTAGAAAGCGGAGCAAGATGCCGCGGCCACCGCTGCTGTTTTAAAGAGGTACAACTATTTTAAAAATACAGAGAGCAGCCAGAGAAAGACAGGAGTCCTGGAGGTACTAGCTTATTCTTTAACTCCATTCTTGGGTTTTCATGATGGAAGAAACAAAGTAACTTAATAAGGAGTGGCAACAAGATGGCGATTTGAAACGTTGGTGTAGAAGAGAAAGTTATTTTTGCTTTGCTATCAGCCCTTTCCTCTGGAAACCTTTGATCTGAAGAATGAATTTTTTTTCCTTTTTTCCTTTTTTTCTGAATTATTCTATAGTTTTATAAAAGATAAAATTTAAATGGTTTTGGACTTGGAAAGGAATTATTTTTTAAAGTAAAGATCTGGGGTTTTTTTTCCTCTCTTCTTTGGTTTTTTTTTTTTTTGAAAACATTGAAATGGCTTCTAAACTTGAAAAGACTGTAGTGAATAAAAAAACTGACTACTCCTTCGATCATATTGTAAAGAAGCAATCTATGCCTGATTTAACATCATCAAAGTCTTTAACACCTGAGACTATTTTTAATACTTTAAAAGCAATGAAGAATGAGTTAATTTTAGAATTTAATTCAAAACTTGCTGAAATAGAAAAAAAATGCAGGCTGCTATGGAGAAGATGAATTTACAATTGAGAGCGGATATGATGAAAGTTTGCAAAGGATTAGCAGCAAATATGGAGATTTTGGAGAAGGATTTGGAAAAAAATAAACAAAATTTAACAACTTCAGAGGAATACATAACCAAGGTTCAAAATGATATATTAAAATTGGAAAAAGAAGCGATGATGTCCCAATTTCAAGAGATGAAATTTGCTATAAGAATCAGGGGCTTGAAAGAAAAAAAATTTGAAAATCTGAAAGAAAGAATGACAGAGGCATTGGAGCAGGTGTCTGGATTGTCTAAAGATGAATTGGCTACACAAATCGATAAGATTTACAGAGTTAATTCTTGGTATGCAAAACAAAACCACTTGCCAAGGGACATTGTAATATATTTCACTACCAGAGCTTTGCGGAACAGAATCATACAGGCGACTTTTAATAATAATCTTCAGGCAAATGGTCAAGAAATAAGGATATGGAAAGAAATTCCTGCCAAGATGCTTAAAGATAGAAGAGAATATTCCTTTCTGGTCCAGGAATTAAAAATACAAAATTTACAATACAAATGGAATGTACCAACAGGAGTAACCGTAAAATTCTTGGGAAAAAGATATGGACTAAATACAATAAAGAAAGCTACAGAATTTTACATCAATGTTTTAAAGGTTGATATCTCTAAAATTTCAGTAAAAGAAGGCATGGAAATAAGGGAGGAGGAGAAGGGAAATCCAGATATACGTGATCAAGAGGAAATAATTCCAAAGATTCCAAAAGAGGGGCAGAACCAAACAGATGTTTGTGACGTGGAAAAGGAGATGGAGGAATGGGATCAGATGACAGCTGAAGCGACAGATTTGAAATGGTCAAAGGTCAGATGGTGTTGAAATTTATAAGATGGTTGGAAAGATGAACAAGATTGTAAACATTTTTTTCTTTTCTTTTCTTATTTTGTATTAATATTGTTTATTAATGGTATTTTATTTTATTTTAAGATTATTTTATAGATATATATTATATATTTTGGAGTTATAAATTTGATATAGTGCATTATTTCGTTATCACCAATTTGAGGATTTGAAATATTAATATTGTTTATCGATGGTATTTTCATATCAAATATTTTGAGGTTATAAACTGGATATAGTGTAATATTTTGGTATCAATATTTTGAGGATATAGGGATTAAGTTTAAAATTTTAGAGGTATAAGGAGTCGGTTCTTATTCTTTTTATTATTATTATTATATATTTTGGTTATTATTATTAGTATAGTAGATAATATATAGTTTGAAGCGGATACCTTAAGGTATAGGAATATTGTTATTAAGGTGTATTTTATGGTTTGAGGTTTAGAAGAAATGTTATACATATAATATTATGTTTTTAATAAGTTGGTGGATTTTAGGTTTAAGTTTAAGGGTGTTGAAATACAAGGGGTTAGTTTTTAATTTTTAACTTTTTTTATTTTTTTTTATTTTTTTAATCATTATTAATATATATATATTAAATATTGGGAAGTTAATATTTTGGTATATTGTAAAATTATGTTATTAATATTGTTTGAGTTTATGACTAAGTTTAGTTTAAGAGGTTCATCTTAGTTTCTTTTTATTTTACTTAATTTTGTTTTTTACTTGTTTACTTTCTCTTTAATTTTTAATGTTTTGAATAGTTTTAAAAATTTGGAGTTAAAGATGCCAAAAAAAATGGGGGACTTAAGAAGTTATTTTAATCTAATTTAAATTTATGTTATTGAATACTATGCCCTGTACTTTTTCTGGGAAATCCGGGGGGGGGGGAGGGAAGGGAGTGGGTTGTGGGTAGGGGGGATGAAAATTGATAAAAATGCTTGTACTTTGTACTAATAAAACTTTTTGAATAAAAAAAAAACAAGGGCATTGAAGATGAAACGTGGCTGGGTCTTTCAGCATGACAATGATCCCAAACACACCACCCGGGCATGAAGGAGTGGCTTCATAAGAAGCATTTCAAGGTCCTGGAGTGGCCTAGCCAGTCTCCAGATCCCAACCCCATAGAAAACCTTTGGAGGGAGTTGAAAGTCTGTGTTGCCCAGCGACAGCCCCAAAACATCACTGTTCTAGAGGAGATCTGCATGGAGGAATGGGCCAACATACCAGCAACAGTGTGTGCCAACCTTGTGAAGACTTACAGAAAACATTTGACCTCTGTCATTGCCAACAAAGGATATATAACAAAGTATTGAGATGAACTTTTGATATTGACCAAATACTTATTTTCCACCATAATTTGCAAATAAATTCTTTCCAAATCACAACAATGTGATTGTCTGGATTTGTTTTCTCATTTTGTCTCTCATAGTTGAGGTCTACCTATGATGTCAATTACAGGCCTCCCTCATCTTTTTAAGTGGGAGAACTTGCACAATTGGTGGCTGACTAAATACTTCCCCCCCACTGCTCTGTGTGTGTGTGTGTGTGTGTGTGTGTGTGTGTGTGTGTGTGTATAATTTAAAATATGATAATGTATTAAGTTTCATTGAAGGTATATGACTTTATATGTATGTTTTTGATTGTGGAGAAAAAATAAAAAACTTTTACCCAAAAAAGAGAGATGGTTAGTATTTACCAACACTGGGATGCTCTATCTGGAGTCTGCAAAACATATCAATGTCCTGCAAAATGAGAGCTACCTTAGAGATAGCTATTGACTCCTAATCAATTGTGTAAGTTATCAAATTGGTTAGTTAAGATAATTCAGGCTCAGCTGAAACAGCACTCTATACATGAATCTATGTCGTTCTTCATATATTTAATGACTGGTCTTTGTTTTTGTTTTTTCAAGATTAATGGAGTTTTAATAATTAAGCCTTTACTCAAGGATAATTTGAACTGCAATCCTTTCTGTGTCTTTGAGTAGCTACTCAATAACCAAATTGCCTGGTAAAAAATGTACTATTACTAACAGAGAGGACCAAGTACAATACTGCAGTCTTTTAATGACAAATATTATAGACTTCAAAGACACAGCTTGTTCTTACTTTTGTAGTAATTTTGCCACTGACCTGACACTGTCTTTTGGCTATTAAATTTACATGAGTGGCTCACAAAAGGATTACAAATATGTGCAATGAAAGACGTGCAGCAATACCAGACCTTACGAGGCATCTTGGGGTGGAGAAGGATTCTGACTCTCAGGCTCTGGGGGAGGAGGAGGAGGAGGAGGAGCTGGCACCAAGTCCTCTTTCTTCTGTGCAGCCAGGAAATCATGAATTGCCTTCTCTATCTGTGGCCTGAAGATGTGGTTAAGTTTTGGATCCACCACCTGAGAAATAATTCTGTCCACTCCAGCTTCCAGCATCCCTGACCTGGGGCAGAGACAAAAGAGCCATTCAGCTTCTGTCAAAGATCTTCCCTGCTGCCCCCACCTAGAGCTCTCTGGAGCCATCATGTCAACTGCAATTAGCCTTACAGTGGTAAGAATGACAGCATTCTTGGTAGCATTTACATGGGAGAAGCACCCCACCTTTTGTAAAGAAAACCCAGATGGCTCTGAACCTGCACTTTCGAGGGTGCTTGCAAAATGGACAACAGATATGTGGTCGCCCAACCACCTAAACAGTATCGTGGTCAGAAGTTGCGTTAGGGTGTTTGTGGGATGCAACTAAGAACAAATAAAAACATGCCTTCACATAAGGGGGGGGGGAAAGCACACCCATTGGTAGAGATAGGTGGGTGAGTGGGTGAGGGAAGTGACCTTTTTGGCTGGTACAAGAGAAGAGGAGAAAGGTGGCCTTCACCCCAGGCTCTACCGCTGTCAATTGCTCTGACCTCTGCCAAGTCTAGACATATGGGAACTTTCTTCACAAGACAAAAACAAACAGTTGCAACACATGACAAAGAGCTTTTTTGAGAACAGTGTGTCAAAGTCCAAGCAGTGACATTGCTTCAAGGCTGTGCTGGATAAAGAGAGCAGGGAATCAGCTGTCTGGTTGGGTTAAGTCATGTCTGCAACAAGCCAGGAAGCAAAAACAGAGACACTGAAGAGCATTTGGGAACGCAAATGCAAACCTAATGTGACCCTACCTCCTGGGCAGAAAACTAACAGTACCTGCTATTTTGAGGCTACGTGGGCACTTAAGAAGATCAGTATTCTTTGACACTCAGCCTTTCAGAAGGGCAGGTCTAATCTGGCATGAAGTCCGATCTGCTCGAATGCTTTTCTACCTCCTGCTTGGTGAGTCATGCCTTGTACTGCAATAGTAGCTCTATGCAGCACAGATAAAGGCTGCAAAATTACTATTATAGTGGGCAAGTAGCAAAATTATACCTAGGAACCATCACTAGATGCTCTGAGTATCCACAAGATTAACACAGGCAGAATTCAACTGATGATGTTACATTTATCTTATTTCTGAGGCAAATTTATTAAGTGAAAAAGGAAGGGATTATGTGGTGCATAGTTTGTTCCAAGAAACAAGAAAAGGGATATCCACAATAATAGAACAAGCAAAACTAAGAATTAATGAGACAGATGCTGTTTTCTCCTTAGCATGTATTCTATTACATCAAGAAGGTTCGCCTCAGATTAAAAATTCCTTGATTTCCCAAACTGACTATATCTACATCATAAAGATGGCTTACAAAATGCATCTTGGAATAAATTCATGGTAACTAGTATTGATTGGTGTTGCAAACGATTTGTAGATCTGTTTATATTGTGCCTTTCTGTCCAGAAAGAAATCAAGAGAAATGCTTAGTAGTCTTTGCCCTATTCTGATTAAGCCGTACAACAGTTAATAAACTAAACCAAACCAAACTATATTTTGAACTCAGTGTGTGCTCCTGCTCTATTTTTATGAAACACCACATCTTATTTCATACAAATGAGGCCTGGAGGACTTGCTATACTGCAAGGTGGGTTCAATGGACGCGGTATTTGAAAGTATAGTGCATGAAGCTAGGGCAAAATTAATGTCCATTTAATTCACACCAACATTAAATTAACATTAAATATGTCAATAGATAAAACTATTTTCCAGTCATGGGTTTAACGTGTTCTTTCTGTCACATTAAACATTACAATCTGGTAACAGCTTTACTTTACTTTGTGAATTTAAGCCCTTTTCACTGCTGCCCCAGAAGTGATTTTCAGTTAGCGTGCTAACTGCCTTTTTCCTAGAGAAAGCTAATCAGATCACTTCTTCATTTGTTATTTTTTCAATTGCATTTATAAACAGCCCCAATGTCTCTGGGCAACCTACAAAATATACAGTAAAAAACAAATGAGTAAAAACAAAGAATTACCTCACCAAAAGAAGAATGTCCAGAAAAATCAATGACCATTAAACATTGATTGCTTTAACTGAGGGCCCAGGTTTTAAGGGCTCATTTAAATAGGGCCAATGTGAGTCTCACCAATTATGGTGTTCCAAAGGGATTAGATGACGTTTGAGGTGGCACTTCCCCTTAATTTTTAAAAAAAGAAATTGCATGTATTATACAGGTTTCAATCTATTTCACAGAGGGTATTTTTTATGACTGTTTTTCAATTTGAGCATAACTGAAGTTGTTATCATTTTGTGACTGAAACAGCATTAGATGAATAAATAACATTACCCACAAACCAGTAGTGGGTTGTAAAACCCTTTACTATGGGTTCGTGCGTATGCGCAGAAGCATCCTGGGCGGGTGGGCGGAGCCTCCCGCTGCCGGCGCTACCGATTCTTAGAACCGGGCCGAACCAGGAGCAACCTACCGCTGCCACAAACACTATATTGTCTATGGCCAGGTAATTTGTTATCTTCAGTTTAAAAAATAATAAAGGTGGAATACAAATAAGTAAATAAAGGTGGGAACTGAAGAAGCTTCTTGGATGAGAAGCAAAACTTCTTCAAGGAAAAACAAAGAAAGTCCAGTTACCTTTTGAAAAAGCACCTCTGGGACAACCATGACCTAGATGACTGAGACTCTCCATAGGCATTTAGATATAAATGAATAAAAAATCATTTTTAAAATTGTCAGTTAGAGCCTTAAGTCCTTCACTTCTGAGAGTCTGGATGTTAGAATTTATCAGGGCTTTATCAGCGCCATCTTTGAACTTCACCAAACATTATTATGGCACTTATGTTTTAGCATATCTAAACACAGAAAAAGAATCAGGTCAGACTTATTATTCTTTGTTTCAATGTTAAATTTCCAAGAAAATGAAAATTTGCTAAGTGTAGTAATTCTACAGGCTGCAAAACAATTCTTATAAAAACCCAAAGATTAAATCTTTCAAAATTCTTTCTTCAGAATGGTCAGATTCACTTTATTATTTTCAATACCTCCAAATAACCAACATAATTGAAAAGGAATTATAGAAACAAGGCAAATGGTTAGTTATGACAATATGTGAAAAACCTATTTCAGAACATCTGTTGGACTCATTTAGAAGATGTTATTGAAATATGACTTAGAAACTGAACTAATGAAAGATGATATGATTAAATGAATATAGAATTTAAACTATACAACTGCTATGCAACAGGATGGCTGTTAAATGGAAGACAAATGAATGTTACACATAGAGAAAAACTAACATAATAAGTTTTACCACTGGTATATTACTCCAGTGAAGATTGCCAAGATAGACACATTTTCTAAAAATTGCTGGAAATGCAACAATTAGGTCAGATAATTTTTGATCTGGTGGCACTGTTGTAAAGCTCAACAATTTTGAAAGATGAGATATATTATAGAATGAAACGGCTTTAAAGGCTGAATTATCTTTTCTGCCAACTGTTTTAATTAAACATTACCAAACTTCTATCTTACAAAATACACTAAGTTGGCTTTTTATATGGCAACAGCTGCCCAGATTTTTTATGCCTTTTACTAGAGATCACATATAATTCCCTCTTTAGAAGAATGGCAAATTAAGCTATGGGAGTATTCACCTTGTTAAAAATAATCTTATATTTGAAAAATAAGTTTGATACATAATTTATCTCGAAAAACATTTGTGAATTATAATTCTACATATGGATATGAACTACATCTGAAGTTTAGGTTTTTCTTAACATAGGTTTTTTATATTAGTTTTAGCTTGATAAATATACAATTTTTATATTAAATATTTCAGTTAATAGTTATTTCTTATGATTCATATTACACTGATCACTTTTTAAATTAATGAACATTGGCTTCATCCCATAAAGGTTTTAAAGTCTTAAACTGATACAAGACATCTTAATATGCAATACTAATCTTATGTTATTTGAATTTTTATTCAGTTTTGTATAGCTTTTATATATTTTTTCTACTTTATTTCAGTTTCTCTTATTCTGCTTCTTTTTTTTTCTTGGCTATGTTTTTAAATATCTGCTACTAAGTACATATACATTTTAGCACATGTATGGCAACAGATTGTAATCCATTATTTCCTCTTCACTGCATGCTTCAAACAGAAGATGCGTTCCTCTCATTTCTCCTGAATAATTTACTATATTAAAATTAAAAAGTTACAGAAGGCATTCAAAATCTAATTTTACTTAAACCACAGGATATAATTAAACTAGTGGATATTCTCTATATATTTACAAAGAACACATGCTGTGCTGTGTAAACTGATTAAGTGCAATAACTACTCAGGAAACCGTACAAAAAGTATGTTACCACTGCACTCTGCTGGACAAAAGTACACTGTACAATTTTAAGCTGATAGAAGTATTGAGTGTTATTTGGGATTGGAGGTGATAAAAGAGGAGATTTAAAATACTGCAAATTACCAATATGCAGTTTTCTCCTCAAAAGAAGGGTTGCTTGTAATCCTCCATGATGTGGCCACTTGCTCTAGAAACACGAGTCCTGTAAGAATGCTCAGATGCCCCATCATATTACATTTATATAATATGTTGCATATACTGTATGTTCAGGCTTTCTCTGAAAATCCAATCAAGTATATGGGGGCTTCCATATAAACTCTGTCATCTCTCCTTAACTGAAACACGCTGTTTTCTTGATACTATAGCATGAACCTATAAAAAGGCAGGTCTTTTTAAAGAACTTTACAGGGCAGCAAACCCATGTCCATTTGGTTGCACAAATAGCTGCACCACATCAAAATGTCCACACAGGCTATCTGTCAGACTGCAAAGATGCCTAAGTAACACCTCAATAGGTAAAACATATATAGATGAAGGCCTACAAACCACCAGGAAGCATTCTTCTAATTCTTATCCAAATATAAGGGCTTATTTATCTTCAACAATTTTTATATTTAGTACCTTCTACTTACTGAATCACACTTTGTCTGAGCCCATTCCGTAGTTGATTTTTGTTCATTGCTGGGTTCCATTCTTGCTTATCCAGGTGGGTAGATACAAAGTTGTCCACTTTCTGTCTCAAATTCTGATAAGCTGGCTAAACAAAATTGCATAATTAATACAACAAACTTGATGGGTTTCTTATAAAACCCTCTTTGGGGATAAAAAAATTATCCTGGTCAAACTTTTGACAAGCAATTTTAAAAGAAAAACAAAATAAAGCCAAATAGCAAATTGAAACATAACAAGCAGGGGAAAGCATGGAAGCATACAGGAATGCCTCCTAAGGCACATTCTGCTTGTTAAGAGCATGCTTTACACCCATTCTTTTGGAACAGCACACACAAAGAATATTCTTCAAATAAGATGATGCAGTGCTTTAGTTCTGAAGGAAAAAAAGATCCTTCATAGCATGTAAGGCTTCTAAGGTAGCCCTGTCAGTTTCTGTTCTTAAAACAAACTCTTTTCACTGCAGAAGACAGCCACCCAATTATGGCAAAGGTCAACTTTAAAGGTTGCTGTTGGGTGTTAAATTCATGCCACCATGTGCTCTGAAGCACCTTTTCCCCTGATACAGTACTTCTGTATTGATTTATATAAATTCTTGTCAAGTAGGATTTCTGGTAAAGGCTCTCCATATATTCCTGATAAAATTCAAAAGATCCGTCTATAATAAGTAGAAGAATGACAGCAAAGCTTGCCATTTGATAAGAAGCCATAGTAGAACAGTAAAGCTTCTTTAGATAAAATGCTATTAGCAAAGTGTTCATTAGACCATTTGAAAGTAGAAAGAGTTATGCATAGCTTATTAGAGAAAGAAAGGAAAATATACAGTATTCCTTTCTAAAAATTATATATCAGAAGAACTTGAGCAGGGATGCAAATTCTAGATATGGCTGGATTCCAGCCTCTATCATTGCCAGCCAGCATGCCTGCCCCAAATTTAAAGATTGTTTTGAATCATATGTTCTAATATTCATTTTATAAAAGAATGACAATGTTTATATATTTAAAAATACCTGATTAATTTCAAGAATATATACTGTACAAACTTTAGTACATAACACGATTTAACAAATTTTGAGCATCTTCTAATCTGCTAAATTTTACATAATGCTGATAGAAGAGAACTACATCATAAATTAAAAGATTTAAAGCTTATAATTATAAACTTTTTATATACCATATTTTTCGGAGTATAAGACACATCGGAGTATAAGACGCACCTTAGTTTGGGGGGAGGAAAACAAGGAAAAAAGGCCTCTGCCTCCAAGCAATTTGTCAAACAGCAAATAGCAAACAGCACAGATGATATATACTGTTTGCTGTGTATTTCTGTGCATGTGTGCCTGACCCATAGAAATAGCAAAGAATTGGAGAAATGTACATTATGCCAGAAAGTTCTCTTAAATGTAGTCACACTAACTCCTCCCAATTATTTCAATAGATCTACTCCAAGGTAACTAAACTCTAATACTAAACAGGACACTGTTACATTTCATACTATACTTGTACAGAGCTGTTAAAATTAATTAAAATTTCTGGAAGTATACATTATTCTCTATTATTTAAAAGAAGATACAATAGCAAGCATTTATTTTAAAAAAACTTCTTTATTCTGTTAAGTTGTCTAGATTTACAGGGGTCTCCAACCTTGGCAACTTTAAGACTTGTGGACTTCAACTCCCAGAATTCCACAGCCAGCAAAGCTAACAAAGCTGGCTGTGGAATTCTGGGAGTTGAAGTCCACAAGTCTTAAAATTGCCAAGGTTGGAGACCCCTGGCTCTAGAACAATAATAAAGCAGTCTTTAAAAAATAAGTCGAATAATTTGAACATTCTACAGACATTTATAGTTATTCACTTACCCCTTTGCATCCAGTTCAGCAGAAAATAAAAATCTGCCTGTCTCTCCCAGCTATTTGCCTCTTTGCAGTTTCAGTTTCATTTTAGCCCATGGCAAATCAGCTGGGGATCGGGAAGCTACTAAGGACTTGCTTGTCTTAACAGGCTCTTCCCTGTTTGCTGCAAACAGGTAAATTGCTGGAAGACAGAGGCCAAAGGGTGGGGGTGGCTGGGTGGAGCTACATTCGGTGTATAAGACACACCCAAGTTTTCACCCTCTTTTGGGGGGTAAAAAGGTGCGTCTTATACTCCGAAAAATATGGTAGTTTGATCCTGAAAGAGCCTGCTATTTGTTCACTAAATGTATGTTCTGAACTTCTACATTTAGAAGTGTTATTGTACTTATTGTACAATAATTGTTCAAAGTACAAAAATACAGACTGACCATGTTGGGCAAATGGAATAGATTAGAATATCATTCCCCAAAAATTGTCATAAATTCAGAATATGTTATTCTATTGAACTGGTATTGTATAGAATCTTTTAAAATCCTATCTAAAATAGCCATTTAATGACAAGGTGGTGAATATTTATGTATAGTTTTATCAATTATATTTTGCTATTTGGCTGCATCTGGAGTTCAGAAAATATTATATACATTGTGTTATTAGTGTGTTTACAAAATGTAGTACAAGGAAATAAGACTCAACTCCATGAGGGGAATAAGATTTGTAGCAGAAATTGGAGACAATATCATATATACTAGAAATGGAATATATAATAAAAACAGTTATATACTGTTCATCACAAGACTAGAGATTGCATTGTTAGAAGGTTTTAGAGATTGAATTATCTGTTTTTGATAAAGGTTACGTTCATCTGTTTGCCTTGAATTTTAGCCTCTCATGATACAATATATATATTCAATCATTAGATAGAACTTTCCCCACTCTTTTGGGCTATTTTGTATACATTTTCCTTTCATTTCCCATAGTTGGTAGCTCAGACATGTGACAGTAAATGTACAAAGCTCTCATGTCAATGCTATCAGTGGTGGCATTGAGATGAGACCTTTGTGGTAAAGACTTAAACCCCAAACATATCCTATTATATCGGGGACTAATACTGTCATGTAATTTCCTCCAGTTTTTTTTTACAATCTCTGATAGTCTGCTAAGTTTTATTAATTGTACATGGATTTTATAAAATATGCACACTAATGTATATGCTATCCAACTTATATATTTACATTTTATTTCTTATCTCTTTTAATTCTTTACTAAGTTTTTACATCCTTAGAATATACTTATGCTTGTCTTTCTTCCTTCTTAAAACACATTGGGAGTCACTGACATATTGTAGGACATTAAACCTATTGATTTCTTTAGGACAATACATTTAGGACAATTTGTTTATCAGAAAGAGGAATCATTTTTCAATGGATGTTTAGGGTTAATCATACCCAATCTTTTGTTTAAATTGATCACAAACATATACACTCTGATTAGTACATGTTCTACAGTCATGCACTGTAGAACCTGTACTAATATAAATACTAATATATTTAAGGCATATATTTGGTTGTGCTATTGTTGGGTATATATGCTCTCCTTTTTTAGATTCTCATGATCTGGGCATTGTAACTGAATGAGATGTCCTAATGTGCATATATCTTCATGTTTTGACATCTGACCATAACTAAAATCTCAAACTTCAGCTGGTGCAAAATGCGACTGCGCGTGCTGTGGTGGGTGTGCCAAGGTACACCCACGTGACACCGATACTCCGCCAGCTGCATTGGCTGCCCATCGGTCTCCGGGTCCAATTCAAGGTGTTGATCACCATCTTTAAAGCCCTTCATGGCTTAGGACCAGGATATCTTCGGGACCGCATTCTGCCTCATACTTCCCTCCGACCGGTTAGGGCCCACAGAGTTGGCCTCCTCCAGGTCCCGTCGGCCAAGCAATGCCGGCTGGCGGGCCCTAGGGGGAGAGCCTTCTCTGTGGCCGGCCCCGTGCTCTGGAACCAACTACCCCCAGAGACCCGGACCATCCCCACTCTGCTGGCCTTCCGAAAAGCCGTTAAGACATGGCTTTTCCTGCAGGTGGGGGGACAGCTTAAATCCACCCGAGCTCACCCCCCAAGTATGTATGGTGCTGAATGGATGTTGTTGTTTTAAAACTGTTTTTAAATTTTGTACTTGTTTTTTTTAACTATATGTAATTTTTGATTATTCTTGTATTTCTCCATGTTGTACGCCGCCCTGAGTCCTTCGGGAGTTGGGCGGCATATAAGAATAACAAAATAAATAAAATAAATAAAATAAATAAATAAATAAATAAATAAATAAATAAATAAATAAATATGTTTTTATTTTACAGTACAGTACAGTTTTAATAAAATATGTATTGTTTATTTGTGTTCATGTATTTTGTTATGTATATTAACTTTCAGCAAACATACATAGCCTTCCTAAACTGGGTTTTGACCAAGATCACAGCTGATGAGGACTTGACAGGAAATATTGCCTAAATTCTTAAAAGCGAAAGCTTTCACAAGACAAAATAGATTCTGAAAGAGCAGAAGGCCTTTAAAGAGTCATAATACAACTACTTTTGGAATGGCTTAGAAGGGAAAATAAGGAGCTTGTAATGGGGATCACGTAGTGTATACGCAATCAGTGCAAGGATTTAAAGTAGATTCTTTAACAATGTCCTATTGATTACATTCATCTGACTAAATGTCTTACACTTAACGAGGGTCTTTGAAACTAAAATATCCCAGATATATTAGCTTGCTGTGTTATATAAATTAAATCATTGGTTCATTTCTCTCTGGGATTTTAGACAGTACTATTTAGGGATACAACTCTTGTTCAGTTGTATTAACCCAGTAAGGGTTGAGGTATTAAATGCAGAATATCATATATAAGTCTAAGTGCTATTGCTATTGCTATATCCCATGCACTCTCCTCATGCAAGTGCTGTTAAAAACATCATAGCTTGCTAAATATCTTTCAAAAGGTCACAACTAAGCACTGTGGGTAAGGAGCAACTATAATACAAAACAACAACAGTTATTTATACCTATAACAAGATAATAATTTACTAATACAGGTCTTCCAGAAAGCAGTAAAAATGGGAAAGCCCTCTATCTTGGATGTTGATATTACTATGGACATTTTAAATGTTAGATGTTACTCTTGATATTTTGTTGGCTATTTCTTTTGCACATGTTTTATTAAGTTCCTTAAGTTGTCAGACAATAAACAATAAAAGATGTTTTATTATGCTGCTCTTACTGACGTTTAGGGTTAGACAGTATTCCTTCACAGAAAGAGTAGAGGAATCTTAGAACCAACTTCCAGCAGTAGTAGTGGGCCAATAACCAGTAACTGAGTTTAAACATGCCTGGGATACTTATCTATTATCAAATAAAATAAATAAAATAAATAAAAACAAAAATAAAAAAACTCAGTGCAGATTCGATGGGTTTACTTTTTTCCTGCCAACCATTTTCTATGTTTCTATATTCCAGTAGCTGCCTTGAAGATGTTTGGATTTGGCAACATACAAATTAACTCACTAATCTAACTATAAACCCAAGGCTTATGCATTGACTTAAATGCACAGTAACTTATTTGGCTGCTTACAATAAGAGGACAACTTTATACAATTTTCTTTCCCCATCCATATTACAGTATAAATGCCAAGCAAGAAGTGCATAGGTAGTTTAACCATGTGGTAATTTTTACCAATAAAATTAGCAGTTTCAGTCCTTTATTATAGAGGCAGTGATTTCTGTACTGAAATTTACTTTGCACAGAAAGAACACTAAGACGTCTGATTCTATATGACTGCCAGGCTATAGAAATTATAATAATTTAATACCTAAGATTTAATGTAGTATATTCTTGCTCCTTAACATGATACAAAGTTCAGTAATTTCTCACATCTAGAACACTGGTTCTCAATGTCCCCTATTTTAAGTCTCACCAGATTTACACTGAAAGAATCTGAGTGGCACCATGAAAGAGGACAAAAGTTCACCTTCCCAATGGGCTTACAATTTTGTTTTATTGCTCATTTGCAAGCACCCCATCTAGATTAGTTCCAGTTGAAAAATAGAGTATGGTTGTGCTTCGATCAGTCCAGATGCGAAGGAGAAAAGATGCCCACATTCAAATCAACACAGGAGCCTTTGTTACTGGCAGAGACAACTAGAGTGCTCTTTTATCCCCGTTTTCTCTCCAAATCCGGATCGTCGTGCGTAGCACAGCCTCAGTCTAGTGAACGGGGCTGCTTCTGGACGGACAGCCCCAGGGCCAAAAACAACAACCGGATTTACTGTTTGGGGAGGAATGAGAAGAAACAGGTGGAAAGGGCAAGAAAACATGGAAGAATGATAGTTCTTTATTGGCAAAGTGTGATTAGACACACAAGTTGCTATTGTCCCCCTCTTCTTCCGCCCTGGAGCAAAACAATACCTGTCCCTGATTGGGAGTACCCATATTATTGTGTGTCTCGAACTTTTCTCAATATCCTAAAACAGAGATCCTCCCCCCCACCCCAAATTATTGGAGGGAGTTATTAAGCTCCCTACAATGGCAGCAGCGGTACCTTAGTATCGACGTCGGCCAGGCAGTCCCGGCGAAAAGCGTCGAAGAGGCCGCGGCTCTTGAGCTGGCCCACGATGAGGCCGATGAGCTGCGCATCGCCGGGGGGCAGCGAGGCCGGGTCGGTCCCGCCTGGCCCCGAGGAATTCCCACCAGCTCCTCCCGCGCCTGAGGATGTCCCGCCGGGCTCCGCCATCCCCGCGCCACCCCCCGGCCGGGTTCCCGGGGCCGCGTTGCCCTTCTACTCCCGGCAGGAGGTAAGGCGCCGGCGTCGGCGGCCACAGCACGAGTAGGAACGGCAGCAGCTGTTGGCGCCGTTCATACGGCGGTCGCAGGCATTCTGCATCACGGTTTCCCGCCGCAGGTTGGGACACGCAGACTTGTCAAGGAAAAGGCGACCATGGCGCGTGTTGATTACGTTTCCAACCCTGCGTCAGGGAGAGGCGCGGGGTTGCTGGGTATTGTAGGAGCAGGTCTGGCTAGAAAGGTGTGAGGGGGTATTTCTATTGATGCACCGCGGGGAAAGAGTTTCGGGGCTGCAGGGAGGCAGAGAAATAAGCTTATAAAGCTCGAGTCCCACCACATTTAGAAGAGCAGCCGTCAGCCAGTTGTGTTAGACTATGACAGCCATCATCGCCTTAGATAGAGGAATGCTATAAGGATAATAATTGTAGACCTCTGCACCGCTTATTGTTCTCCCTCCCTCCCAGAACTTGGCCGATCTTTCGCGATAATTCGCGTTTTATTAATAAAAGTATTCTGCAAATAGCTCTGTTCTATTTTGTTGAATGTGCTGAAGCAACCCGAAGCCACAGCAGTGCAGTGGTCATTAGTAGGCCACACATATTACCACATACAACACTTAGCACATCCAAAATGCATAATACTCCCTTGAATGTATCAGTGGACAGAAGAATCATTCTTGCACTCTCTCACATATTGTACAGATATGCCCAGAACAATATTATGACTAAAATCCAATTGGCAATCATCTGGGTGGAAGACACAATGGAGAGACACTAACAAGGTTAAGCTGCTTTGTCTGTCCAGCCTGCCATGTCACACACTATAAGGCAGCGGTTCCCAACCTTACTAATGCCACGACCCGCGACCCGCCCCTGCGCCCCCACCGTGCCCCACCCCGCTGCCGCCATTAGTTCTTTTACCATCAGCGCATGCGCAAAGCGTTCTGCACATGCGCAGAGGGTGAAAAAACCCAAATGGCGGCATCCGGGCGAAGTCTCCAGATCCGGGCGAGGTCTCCGCTCGCTTCGCGTGTTGCCTCTGGGAGCTTTTTGAACCCCGTCGTGAAAGGTGTGCGCGACTTCAGCGGGGCTGGGACAGGCGGCTGTTTTTTATTTGGAACCCTCGTGGGCGCAAATGCAACAGTACGGAGGGGGAGTTTGCAATGGTGGCAAAGGGGATCTTCCAAGGACGTTTCCATTCCGGGGGAGCCCCCCTCCTCTTCGCTCGGCCCCCGGGAGCAAAAGCCGGGATTGAAGCCAACTTGGGGGAGAAACGAGAGAGGGGAGGCCAGCCAAAGAGGGTCGCGGCGCGGCAGACCAACTCAGGGGCAGAGATGCCTGTCTGGGGACCTCTCACCTGGCCGTACACCTTCACCGGCTCCTCCTGCGGCAGTTGGGCGCTCCTTCTCCTCCTTGGGGGCTGCCCGGGGCCGGGGGAATCCTGAGCTTGCAGCTGCGCAAAGCCCTGATCCTGGGGCCGCGAGGTCAGGGCGCAATGCAACAGCAGGCTACTCCGAGGAGGAGCAGAGGTGGCGGCCGGCCGGTGGGACCCCGTGAGCAGCAGCAGAAGCAGCAGCAGCAGCAGCAGCAGCGGCCGAAGGACAGCCGAGCAGAGCCGGGTTCCAGCTGCTGCCTGTCGCCATGTTCCTCGCTTTGCTCTGCCAGCTTTGCGCGCTCGGCAGCGGCCAAGTGGGGCGCCGCCGCCCCGAGAGAATGTACCAAGGGATGCTCGGCTCTGGCGCACGCCACAGAGGAGCCCCCAGGGCTGCAGACGCTGTGCCCGGACGGGGCAAACCCTTGGCGGCCGCTGCGGCCGCTCCCGCTCGCCTCGGCACCCACCCGCGGCTGGCTGATGAAGGAAGGCGAGCCACGCGTGGGCGACAAGGAGCCGGCTCTGCCCGGAGAGAGCCATCCTCTTCGCAGAGTCTCTCCCATCTACCTGTAGCGTTCGGGGTGAAGGGGATGGCTTTCTCCGGGCAGCCGCCTGTCCCAGCCCCGCCGTGAGTGATGTCGAGTTGGCCATACCCATCAAGTCACATGACCATCCAGCCACGCCTATCCTGCCAGCCATTAGGGCAGAGAACCGGTTGTTAAATTATTTGAATCCCACCACTGGCACTTCTAGTTCTGCTTAGGCACAAAGCCAGCTGGGTTACCTTGGACCAAGAACTCTCTCTCAGCCCTAAAAAAAGATGCCATGGCAATCCACCTAATAATCCTTCCAAGGAAATTACAGGGATTTGTCCAGCCATTCACCAAGAGTCAAAAACTGACCCAAAGGCACAAAAAAGAAAAAAAAATCCCACAAAGTCTCTTAGGCAAATGGTCAATTACTTACTTAGGACACAGCCTGGATTTGTAGATATAGAGAACACCACTGTATGTAAAATGTCCCAGATATAACCATAGATGAATGCTACAATTTTGACTCCATTCCTGATAAACAAAGACTGGCCTGTTATCCAAAATGGGGTTTTGCTCATTGATGATTTCTACCAAAAGAGGTTTTTGGTATTTTGAAAACTACTTATATTTTATCTTGGAATGTCACAGTATTTATGATGTTACTCTTTTTTTCAGAACCTTGACTATTTTATCATATTTCATTGTTGGTTTTTATACCCATGGCTAACTACGCTTTATTCAATTAATCTATGTTTAATTCTAACAACAGAGTAAATCAAACACTAGCCACCCAAGTTGGATATACGCAATATACTATATGTATCATTTGCAAACATCAGTTTTTTAGGTTTTTTAAATTTTTATATTTTGCACTGATCTACTTACCACTGATTAATAATATGATTTTATTACATTTATGCCAAGAACGTGACAAAGAGGCACCTGCCCTTAAAATCAGGTATTTCATGAGTGGCTTGGATGGAAGCAGAATATGGTTTCTGTCTACTTACTCACTTCATTATTACTACCTAAGATGCATCTAAGCTGAACTCAATAATGTAAAAAGTTTTCCTGTTTGAAATCCTGATTATCTAATGGTATGAAAATGTCTTCAGGGTCAGTACAATCTGTTCTGATGTCTATACTGGGATGGCTGTGTCAGACAGATGAGTGTACAATCTTTGTGTCAGGGTTCCAATTAGCATCCAAAACTAAATCAGACTCCGAGGCAAAGCATTCCTCAAAGTCCCAATTTATTAACAGAGCCATGTTGGCACATCTGTGAGAAACCCGAATCTAAAGCTACGAGGGTTTCTCCACCCAGTTTAAAGTTCATTCCCTTGTTCCCACACCCACAAGTTCATCACGTTGACCAGTCTTCATTCAATCACGTGTCCATTACTTCAATCACGTGTCCATTACTCCCATCAGCTTCCGGCCAGGTGCTGAACAAAGGATGACCTTGAAAACCTAGTAGGAATTTGTTATGGCTACCTGTCTACATTGCTCATGCTACAGCCCCTTCCAAATTCCCACAGCAAGATACATTCTAACGCCTCAAGTGTGGCAGGCCAAAGTCTCTAATAAAATATGGCTTCGGCCTGACACTTCCATTGACATTTTAATGAATCTAACATAGAAATCAAAGCTTTGAGTAATATCCCTGTGTGACATTGGTTCAAAATATTGCTATCTGAGGTGCTACCTAAATATTTTTTTTTCATCTCTTGCTACACCATTTCCTATTTTTCTTTATCCACCTCAGCTTCAAAAAGATGAACAAATAAACAGAGGTGGTTGGGAGGACTTGTCTTGGCAGTTTATGCATTCAGTTTGAACTGGAGACTTCCACTGTTTGATTGTTAATTTTTCTCTCAGTTTAAACTACTTTTCCCAAGTTTGATGCCTCTCAGATGTGTTGGATTATAACTAATATTTCTCCAGCTAATATGGCCATTTGAGGACACTTCAGATTCAGTACAATGTCAATTATAGAGGGGCTGCAAAGTGTGATCTATAGACTGGCCATGAGAGGGCACCAAAGGCGTTGCAGTTGACACAGCCTTTTCTCTTGTAACCCTAATTTCAAGCAGTGTAGAGAAACATTTTACAGTTGGGGGAAGGGGCTACGGTATTCAAAGCCACACAAAAGCCAATGTGCTTCCTTTTGTCTTTTAGTCAATTTTACGTATATGCCTTGGACTTTGAAGAAGCAGGATAAAAAGAGTATTGACACTTTTGAACTTTAGTGCTGAATAAGATTGCTGAGAATACCACTGACAGCCAAGAAAACCAACAAATGGACCATTGAATAAATCACCCCAGAGTTCTCCCTTGAGGCACAGATGATTAAGCTCAGATTATCATACTTTGGATACATTATTCGGAGACCCAGATCCCTGGAGAAAACCATAATGCTGGGAAAGGCGGAAGAAAAGAAAAGAAGATGACAAACAGTGTCAACTGGGTGGGCTCAGTTGCAATGATGATGGTGCCTTCAGGAAGACCTGAAGGACTAGGTTGAGGATGATTGTCCTGGAAAAAAAAATCTGTTGAATCAATGTTGATTCGATGGCAGAATCAACTGACATGCATTTATACATACTTATCATGCCTTTCAGGATAAACAATGTTACACAAAGTACAGGGAAGCATTAACAATGAGCCAAATAAATAATAATATCAATAGGATTTAGACTGACGTATCACCCCATTGTGCTTTACAGCTCTCCCTGGATGATTTACAATATCAGCTTTATTTGCATATTGCTCCCAACAGTATGGATCCTTGTTTTACTGACCTCGGAAGGATGGAAGGCTGAGTCAAACTTGAGCCCCATCAGGACCGAACTCCAGACTGTGGGCAGAGTTTGCCTGCAATACTGCATTTAACCACTATGCCACCAGGGCACCTGGTGAAGTGAAATGAAGATCTAACAGCTTAACAGAGTTGGAAGGGACCTTGCAGGTCATCTAGTCCAACCCCCTGCCCAAGCAGGAGACCTTACATCTGCCTCTACCTAGGATCGAACTCACAACCTCCTGATTGTGAGGCAAGAGCTCCACCTCTAGGCCACAGCAGCTGCATATGAGATAGGAAGTATTAAGATTGCTTCTTTTCTCTTTATACACACATACTGTAAGTTCTAATTCCCACAGCATTTAATTTCCTTTCTTCCCCTGAGAAATCCAAATATCATTTCCATATAATAAGCTAAATAGAAGTCTGTTCTTCGACAGTGGTTGTCCTACTTTTGATTTACATTCATTTCTCTCTAGAAACCATACGCCACCCACCACCTTTTGACCAGCATTTGCATGTCTTAAAATTCTTGTCTCCCTATTTTAGTATACACTTCATTAATGTACATCTATTTATCAACCTGCCCTATGTATAACATGTAACATTTTTCAGTCAAACAATGTTTTTCATGTTTCTTGTTGCTATTTGACTTGCTGCAATTCATTTATATTCTCATACAACCACAGACTATTGACTATATAAAAAAAAGATACACGCATAAAGCCAGATGGTATTTCTCTGGTATTGTTCCTTGTCACCTCTTTTATCTTTTCAGTCAGAATTCTGCCAAACATCTCCCCCCAAATACCTAATAAACTAAGATACACCCAGCTCTTCCCAAGATTTTGCATTCATTCTTGCTACCTTTCCCTTTGTACAAGGGAACAATAATGGCAATCTTCCAATTGTCAGGGACAGATGCCGTCTTTACACAGATGTTAAGCAAGTCACTCAGCCACTCCATAAGCAAACCACATCTTTATTTTAACATTACTCAGATTACCACAGGGAAAGCAGATGATCACGAGCCGTATGACTGTGCACTTGTTGCATGGCAACTAATCCACGAGAACAATCCTGAAAATCTGCTGCAGGAACAAGACAAATACAATGCAGGCACCCACCCAACTGCACAACATAGCAAGCTTTGCATATATGGACATTGCCCATATATACCCATTTCTGAATGGCTGCTAGTGATTACATATTTTTAAAAAATCTGCAGCCTGCAGCAGTGAGTGCCTATGCATGAAAAAAAAGGGCAGAATGTTCAAACAGAAGGGTGTGCACCTCCATTTTACAGCTCACTGAACTACTTGCCAGTCCAGTCAATTTTAATGCAAAAGTGGGTTATTTTGGCTGGTAATGCCATTGTTTCAGGTATTTAACATAGAAAACTAAAATATCTTTATTGTGTGCATACAGTGAAAGCCATCGAAGCATAATGCTTTGTTCCAAAGCAAAGGGCAAATCTGACATTTCTCAGTCCTCATAGCAACGCTAATCATTTGTCCTTCCAGGATGAGTCAAAATTTTGGATAGAGGAACAGAGGCAAAATTGTATGCAAAGGAGAAGCTGTATCAAACAGGAATCCAGGTGACCTAATCACATACATTAATAGTTTCTGCCCCTCTGTAGACACCGATGCATGTATTCCCTGCCCCCCAAATATAACTGTTACCTTTTATTTATTTTATTTATTTATTTGGGATTCTTATAGGCCGCCCTACTCCCTAGGGACTCAGGACGGCGTACAGCATATATAAGAAACAACCAAATACTATCAAAACATACAATAAGACAACAATAATAAAATGGTAGTAAAAATTGTAGATATTTTACTTGTATGTCTGTTTCTGGTGTAGAGTCTTGGCTATTGAGCAGAAGGAATGCAGAAGAATGTTCTCCTACAAGATGCTTCTTAAGGCCAACAAAACTTTAATTGGAGGAATTGGTGCGATTGGCAAAGGAATCCTCACAGAAAGCTGAAACTGTGTCAAAATCACCAAGAATTTTAAAGTCTCCCCACTTGCAAATCAGCAGGGCAAAGGGCAGGAATAACAGGAATCAAATTGCAGGCTAAATGCTACCAAATTAAAAGTTATCCCCCCCCCCAGAAATTAAATTCATGTGCTGTCACATCATGTTTCCCATTTAAATACCATTTTTTACACGACTAAAAAGAGCCTAGAAAGGCTGGTACAGATCAAAGCATGATGCTTCTTTTTTTAAGAGGGGCATGATAAAACCTATCATGTCTCCTGTCCTGTGACAGATTCTGATATATTTGAGTTACAAAATCTTGTAGTACAGGTAAAAGAGTACAATTAGAAGAGAGGCTGGCTGACGTGACTTGAAATATCTATGTTTTCAATGACTACTTCAGCCTTCTAAAAGCAGAAAATAATCTACTGTGAGGTGACTGTGTTGCTACCAGCGTTGCTATGTAACTCTATACCTATTGATTTGTAACAGTTTCTTTCATACACCCTTTCCAATTCGAGCTATGAATTTGTGTGAAGTATGAACTGAGCTTTTACAAAGATGGAATACATGAGACTCAATCAAGGTCTGCCATAGAGGCTGAAGGTTTGTTGTGGAAGATTTCAGCTATGTGGCTTGTGGAAAAATACTCAAAGAGAGAGAGAGAGAGAGCTCTGAGAAAGGGATGAATTTCAAAACATGATACAGTTCCCATGGATTTTGGATGAGCGGAAGATGACCAAGACATTTGTGAAGAGCACCAAGATAGGATTGGATAAAGCCTTGTTGGAAATAGTGAAACTGAACGGGAATGGTATTATTCCAGCACCATCTTAAAGAAAATGTACTTTGCATGGGTGGTTTCCTTCCGTCCTTGATTCTTCTGGAACTCAAAGCTATCCCAACAAGTCAGACTTTGAGTTGGTCATTATTTCTGTGTGTGAAAGAGAAAGTTAATGAAGTCTTTACTTTGGAAAGTGAATAAATCTTGTAAATGCATATTTATTTACAAGTGTCTTCAATCTAAACAGTAGCACTGGAGGAGTTATAAAAATGTATCTCCTGTCATTATTATATTGATTCAAAAATAGTGAAATTTTTGGAAAAAAGCATTTGAATTTTTTTAAAAAATATATTGAATTGACTCTATAGGTTAGGATCATACTTTAAAATTGTTTTTAAAATGCCTGTTATATGGAAAATATTAGCACAGTTAGTTTAGATCAATTATTGGATGATGATTATGAGTTTTAATCATTTTCTGTGTGGAAAGTTAAATATTATGCATCCATTGCCTACCACTCGAAAATATATCCAATTTCATCCAGTAGTGTTTTGAACTTCAGAGACAACTACATTATTAGAAGCAATTACCAAATCTTATAAGATTAAAAAAAATCAGCTATTCTTTATAAGTACTTGTTTCTGATAAACCAATATGATACAAATTTTAAAGAATGAATGAAACAAGAATTGGAGAGCTCCATTTTATCCAAACAGTGAGAAACAATATCAACATCTAAATAAAAAAAAATTCAGTAGATCTTAGAATATAGCTTATTCAAGATTTGATCCCATTCCAAGGAGACGAGTAAATCTTCATGTTGATGGAGATAGAATAAGAATAATGCTTCATTAAAACACATTTTTGCAATGGCCTAATATTATTAAAAACTGGGAAGGAGTTATTGCACATATTACTTTGGTTTTTAGACGGGGTCTGATACTTTTGTACAACTGTATTATTTGGAACTACATACTTATTATGTGGAAATTGATGGTTGAACAATGGAAATGGATTCTTCTCATCCCTCTTATTGCTAAGACACTTGTCTCTCAGCATTAAAAAGACAAATTTATAGCCCAAATTATTCAATGAATCAAAGACCTGATGTTACTCATGACTTATGAATGAGTTGCTTACAGATGCAAATTCTGTATGGATAAGAATAATAATATATGGTAATGAACTTTAGTGAAACTGTTTTGCAAAATTTATATATTGTACATGTACGAGAAGTACTATACTGTATTTTTTTTCCTTTGGCTTCTTTTCTCTTACTGTTTTCATTTTTTATTATTTTCCTTTTTGTGTGTGTTCTGTTTAATAAAATAAATAGACCCTGTATGTAACAGTGATGTGCTCAAGCTGGGCTCACTCATGTGCACAACACAGCACAGCACCGTCTATCCCTGGATGTGGCAGTTTCCTGACAACAATTTCTCCTTTCAGGCCTTTTTATACTGTAGAAATAATCATATCTTTGTGCATGCAGCTTGTAGTGGATAGAACACCAGTCTAAATGTACACCTTTAAGTATCAGAGTAACATCTCCTCTGAGGATTAAAAGCAGGTGGCAAGGGGCAAAATTCTACATGTGAACACCATCCTCGGTGCCTGATTAAAATTCAGTGGCCTTGAGCAGCACTGCAAACTACCCCATACCATCTGGTAGCAATGGGGGGGGGGGGAGGAATAATATAGCCATATAAAAGGGCATACAGTTATATACCCCCCCCCCAAAAAACCCTTTTGATCTAAATGCAAGATTTGATCAGAAAAGTAGTGTATGTGAACAGTGAATCATTATTTATCTGGATAAAGGAATTTGACCTTTTAATTCAACACTATCAAAGGTCTTATGTTATATTTCTATACAGATTTATGTGTGCATGGGGGTGGAGGAGTAGGTTTTCCTACACACTTACTCTGAACAGTTAATGTTCCCTAGCAGCTGATCATCTGTGCTGACCCTTTATAACAGAGATGCCCACAAAGTAAATTAGGATCTACTGGTATATTTCTGAGAGAAAATTTGCAGTAGACCACTAACAATGCGTCAGGCCAAAGCCATATTTTATTAGAGACTTTGGCCTGCCACACTTGATGCGTTAGAATGTATTCTTGATGTGGGAATTTGGGAGGGGCTGTTGCATGAGCGATGTAGACATGTAGCCATAACAAATTCCTTTTAGGTTTTCAAGGTCATCCTTCATTCAGCACCTGGCCAGAAGCTGATGGGAGTAACGGACACGTTGGCAAAAGACGACTGGTCAACGTGCTCCAGACAGTTGCTCCTCATGCAGAGACTGCAAGACAGCAGTCTCTGGTGGATTTAGAGCTCTGAGCGATGAGGGGATAGCCATTTTGCTCAAACCACAGTGGACACCTTCAAATGAAGAGATTGTTTTTGGAAATTGCTTGGGACTCCAATTAAAAAAATATTGCTATTTTTGTAAACATGTGTGATGGAGGAAAAAATAATATGTTTTGGGAAAATCTTCCTATAGTATTTTCTTAGTAGGTAAGATTAGAATCTAAACTAACCTGAAAGCTGTCTAGATGTATTGGATTATCCACTCTTGGTATGCTGGTTCGGGAAGATTGAAATTTTACTCTAACATTTAGATGACATCATAGTATAAAAAGAGAGCCAGATTGGTGTAGTGGTTAAAGCACCAGACTAGAATCTCAGAGACCATGATTTCTAGTCTGCCTTAGGCACAAAGCCAGCTGTCTCTCAGCCCTAGGAAGCAGGCACTGGCAAGCCACTCCCCCCACCCAAAAAAAACCACCTTCCTGAGAGAACTGCAGGGATGAGTCCAAGTAACCAGGAATCTTGAAGGGCACAATATACACACAATACATTCATGTGGTATAGAAAGCTTACCTATATTATTCCACCGGGGTGTATGGGGTGCTCAGGGAGGGGTAGCACCTCTGGTGTAGGAGCATGTTGTGTCCTTTTACGGAAGCTCATTTTAGGGCAGCTTTTAGGGCAGCTCGTTCACCTTTGGTCCCCACCTGTCACTCAGCTCTCACCTGTGGCTCCTAGCAGCTGTAGCATGCACAGCGGCCACACCTTGGGCAACAGCTTCAACAGGCTGGCCAAACCAGGTTGAGAGTAGCCGTTGGGTCATCGACCTTTGGTGAGATAGGGACTTGTCTATCCCGAGCATGTGAAGACAGATTCCGGCGGACTGAGCGGATGAAATCTACTAGAATAGGACAACAGTCATGAAGGTGGTCTCTGCAAGCATTGTGGTCCACTAAGAGCACAGCAAGACACGAAAGACGCCCTGGTCAACCACTGCGCCCAGCCCATCTCCAACTGTCTCGACTCTTGTCCTGCTATTTGGAGCAAGATGGAATCTGGGAAGAGAGAGTGAGGCTGACTATGCGCACTTCTCCCTCACTTTAATCCAATTCATGTGCAAGTCTTGACATCCCCCGATGTCAAGGTCCTCTTTGAACATGATGGATGAACATCGTCATATTATTCCACCTCATGATCTTGGTTTTATTCTTTTTTTAAAACCAATATTTTTTTAAAAAAATAAAAGTGTTTGTTCATTGAAAGTACCTGTAAGAAACTTTCTTATTAAGAATGTGAATTGGTATTTGTTTTTGTTTTAAACCACAGGCAGAGGAGACCTTTTTGAACTGTTGCTTCTTACATCAGTGGCAAAATTGCTTGTCTTGGAAATGTAATTGGCAGGTTTTTCTAAACTGTCTTGACAACCTCTGCTCATGAAATGGAAAAGCCAGTGACTGACTTTCAAAGGGCTTTGTCCTTGCCAATGATTAGATATAGAAATCTGGAATAGGTCACTTCACTTGCTACTTGTATCTGCTATAAAACTAGCTGAAATTCAATTGGAAATCACAGAAGAAAGCTGTTCTGTTCATAATATGCCCACAGAAACAATCTGTCCCACACAAATGAGTGAATCTGGGCAATCTCTCTGGTCTAGTAGCAAGAAAGAAGGTGGACAGGAAGACTACAAAGCTTTAAAGGCAAGAAGACCTCTTGATGGTTACCTATATGCCACTTACCTTTTATTGTGTGGATTCCCAATGAAAGGGACATGCTGCCATAAAAGCAGAACAAAACGGCAGAGAATGTGGGTGAGTGGGTGGGGGAAATATGTTATAGAAAGCATATGTGTGGTTGCAGGGGAGGAAACGGTCGAGGAATCTTAATCTGGATTGGTAATGTACGTCCTCCCAATCTACAATTGTTTAAATCAAATCTGGAATTATGACTGAACTTTCCTCATAAAGAGAAAGGAATGGAGGAGAAAGCAAAGGTGCTTGCCAACAGCCATTCCCTGCTAGCCCCAGCACTATATCTGCTATTGCTCTGGCAGGTCATGGAAAAGTAATCTTGGGCATGCATTGCACATGGTTTAGTACACCAGAGACAGTGTGATACCTGCTGTTCTTTCAGCAGCTTTTCAGTGGCAACGAGGCTAGAAACCTTTGTGACCCCAGCAAATTCACTCATTGTAGTTTTCTACCTTGGTGTGCCCAGCTTCCATGTTCAATGACTGCACTGGGTAGGTTGTCATTTTATGTTAGATCATATCCTTTCCATGTGAACTGGTGGCAAGTCTGATCATTGATGTTATGTATTCAGACTACACTGTTTACTCCAAGGTCCGCTATTCTAAGCGAGAAAATGGAGACCGCTGATTGGTTGAACCATCTGACAGCCCTGTATAAAAGGGAGAGCTGTCAGCCTGGTTCGTTTCTGGATCTTACTGTTGTATAATAAAGAGCTGTTAGTTACACTACTGTTTCCAGCCTCTTCAGTACCAGGACTTAACAACTGACATCTCCAGTTGGGCTAGAAAGATTGCCATCTGAGGAGTCACTGCTAGCAGACAATATTAAATTACAGGGTAGAATGGTTTGACTCAGAATAAAGCAATTTTCTTTGCCAAGAACTTTCCTTCGGTTAAGAGTTTCCTACATCAACCTTAGGCTTTATTTGTTTGCTCTTTCATTGAACTACCTCGTTCATTCATTCAGAAATATTTCAGAGCATGGTGAGAAGCCATCTTGATTCTTCTGTTTACCTCGTTTCCTCTGTCTAATGGTAAGGCTGGCCCTATAGGTGGCAAAGGTTTATCAGTGAAAATGGACTATTCTCAAATAATGCTTTATTCAAATAGGTATTTTAATTAGTCATAATTACACTTCTGTTCATACAATTATTGCTGTTAAGTAGTTGTGTGACTATGAGGATTGAATAACTGGGTATTTTTCATTGCTCCTGATGTAGAGTAGCAATTTTAATCCATATTTGTGATAGTAACAACATTCCAAGTTAATTAAACCTGAATACAAAAATCCTGTATTATTAAAATGCTACCATAAAGCAAGGAGCATCATCTTTTATGCAGTGTATAAATGGTTATCCAGAATGTGGTCATGATTTTTGTCTTAGACTATTGTGGAAAAATCGATGATCAATTGTATTATTGGGCAACAGCACTGGGAATAGAAGGATCTTGAAAATAATCATACTTGGATGACAGTTTTATACAGAAGTGGGAAGAGCCATTCAGCCAAAAGCAGGAAGTTGGGAGAAACATAAGTAATTACAATCAAGGATACTGAAAACCTCTGAGAATGAGATCCATTAAGACTGAATTTGATTGTCAGGAGGTATAGAACATGTGAGAATTAGGTTCTATCTGTATTAGTCATGGGGATGAATTCAGGCATTTCCTATGCCTGAGGGGTCCTTGGTGCTCTCTGAGCTTGCTTGTTTTCTTGCAGATGTTTCATTACCCTGACTAGGTAACATCATCAGTGCTAGTAAGGAGTGCTGTTTGTTGTCAGTTTATATTCTGGTGTCTTGCCTGCCTGTGTGGTTGGGGATGTCTTAGGCCCAGGGATTCTTTGGTTGGGCTGTTTACTAATGGCTCTTTGGCAGTTTCTTTAGTGGGCTATTGGTTACTTTGTTGGTGGTCTGAAGTTGACCTTGGAGTTAATCTATGCTGATCTCAGTACTGATTACTGGAGAGGTGCTGGAGTCTTTTTCTCTTTTGGGTTGGTTGGTTGTCTCTTTTGCATAGTCTAGAGATATTGTTAATATCCTATTTTCCTATTCTAGAGCTGACCACATACCCAGTAAATATATGTTTTGCCTTTAGAGAAGTAGCAACACACATATAAGGTTAATGTTCTTTTGCTGAAAAGGTCTGCAAGAAAATATTGCAGCCTGGAACCATCCATGGTAACTTGGGAAACACCAGATCATTTTGTTGAATTCCTGTTTTTCCCCATTCACAGACAGCACTTTCTGAGCACTAAGCACATCCAGTTCTCTTTGGATCTGCTTGGTCATTTTTGCCTCCTTAATATAGTTTCCTATCAACATTTGTTCTATTTTTGCAAAGCTTGGGATTCTGCTGAGCATGCGGATACGCTTGCTCTTTGTTAGGCAAAGGGGTTTTTTTTAAATCTTCATGGACATTAAATAGTCATTACCTATATTTACTTAGTATTTGAAGGTGAATAATGCACTGTTAGATATTCCATTTCAAAAATAATCCAGGATTTTTTTTATTTCAAAGTACTCGATTGAACCCCATCCTCTGGTTCCTTGCAGCCATTTGGTTGCAATTCTCTGTCTGCTAAGCATGGTTACTGGGACACCACTTTGTGTTTCCATTTGGCACAATGTTCAGGGGTGGACTGCTGGGGGTTCACAGGGGTTCAGGAGAACCTCTAGCTAAGATTCTGTGCAGTTTGGAGAACCCCCAAATCCCACTCCTGGCTGGCCCCGCCCAACTCCTCCCCTCCCAGGAGTCCCCACAGGACAGAGGTGGGTTCCTGCCGGAGCTGCCCAGTGCGCAACTCCGGTAGGGAGCGGCGGATTGCACAACTGCTCCGGAGCCCTCTCTGCCGGTCCATCGCGCACATCGCCATTTTTTCCTGTGAATTTTTGGGCGATTTTGCTTCTGCGCATGCGCGGAAGCAAAATTGTGCCGAAATCTCGTGAGGGGACGCGCACGCGCGAGAGATTCTGGTGAGATTTTGCTTCTGCGCATGTGTGGAAGCAAAATCACGCCGAAATCTCTCACACACGCGCGTCCCCTCGCGAGATTTTGGCACGATTTTGCTTCTACGCATGCGCAGAAGCAAAATCGTGCGAGGGGGCGCGCGTGTGTAGCGAGCATGCGTGCGCCCAAAGCGAGTGCGTGCCCGAAGCGTGGAGATACGCGCGCAGCACACTGGCATCAGTAAGGCAGCAACCCGCCGCTGCCACAGGACTCCCCTCCCAGGAGTCCCCACACCAGATCGCTCAACCACCATCGGGGTTGCTCCCGGTTCTGCCCAGTTCTAAGAACCGGTAGCACCGGCTGTAGGAGGCTCCACCCACCTACCTGGGACACTTCTGCACATGCACAGAAGTATTGTGTGCGCGCATGTGTGCGCGAATTGGTAGCCAATGGTACCACAGAATTGGTAGCACTACTGCCCCACGCAGCCTGTTTTGGATGCTGGTAAACGCAGGGCGCACGCAGAGGCTCAGGGAGGGCAAAAAATGGGCCTACCGAAAGTTCGGGAAGGCTGGAAATGGGCCCATTACCAGCCTTCAGAGGGCCTCTGGAGCCTGGGGGGGCGTTTTCACCCTCCCGGAGGCTCAAGGAAAGCCTCTGGAGCCCGGGGAGGGCAAAAATGCCCCCCCCCCCCACCGTGGTGCAGGAGGCTGACTAGGCCACGCATAGCATGGCCACACCCACACAGCAACCAGGCAGAGAACCCCTTGCTAAAGTTTTTGAAGCCCACCCCTGACAATATTCAAGGGATTATGGGAGAAAGGGACCTGACCACACATTTAGACAGAAGCAATGCTTTGCAAGCATGCTGATCTCTGCAGGATTTCCCTCCAGAGATTCTTTGCAGCTGCTAAAAGGCGAGACATACCTTTACTGTGTATATGGTCAGGTCTTAAATAGGAAATGCCTGGATTCATCCCCATGGCTATTATTATCAGCATTATCTAATGTTCTTTGATTTAGGCAAACTGGTGTCCCCCATTGCTAGATTATGATTCATCTACCCAGCTAGAAAGCCTAATAGCTGAATAAAATAGGAACTTCAGGAAGGATTAAGTTATCCATTCTATTTTTCCTGTTTTGATATTTAAGTTTCACCAATGGAAATGCTTTTAAAGGGGTCATACCTAAATAATATAAACAGTTCTTAAAAACTTGCCCACTGATTTGGGTTTTATAAGATCAAGAACCTGTCTAGGCCAATAATCTAAAGATGGTTAGTTTTGATCCTTTAGGTGCATTTGTGAGTGATAATTATGACAGGAAAATCATATCAGACTCAAAAGTATCTGAAAGTCTTTCAAAAACAAATAAAAGATTCTACTACTCAAAAACAAAATGCAAGTAGCTATTTTGGAGCTAAGTAGAGATAAAGCTTTGGATGGTATTTATAAGATTAAGGCTATACTTTAGTAAGGATATTCTTCTTTAGATTTTAGACAACCTTAACTAATATCTCCAATATTATATGTGGTATGACTCATGAAGGAGGAATGATGGTGTGGCCGCAGTCTATTAGCTAGAAGGTTCTACAGGCACTTCTTATTAAAAATGCAAGAGGTCAATTGAAAATATGAAAATCAGTTTCATCCAATAGGAAGATATTCCAAAAAGTCAAGAAAGAACAGTATGGGATGCTATGTAGCCTAAAAATATTCTCCCTATTAACAGCCAATAAAGATTTGATTCTGCCAAGTCACTAATTGTCTAACTTGGAGGGAGAACAGAAGACAGGAAACAGGAAATAAGACTGGCATAGAACTGCTTGGATGGTACACTGTGATGAGAAACTCTACTGATGTGGCTTCTCCTGGCATTACGACCCCAAAACTTCCTGAATTTCTTTAGAGCAGACAACGTTTGCTGTCTACAAAAAATGTATAGATAGATGAAAGGCATGTGTTCGACAGTCTTTCTTAACTTGGTGCCATCCCAAAGGGTTGAGACTATGGGGATTGGAGTCTAGGGCAAATGGAAGGGTCCAGTTGGGGAAGGCTTAACAACTTGTAAGTCTTTAGCTGCCCTGAAGAGAAGAGGCAGCAAGATAACTGCTATGTTAGAAAAAGGAGGCAGGAAAAACATTGGATGGGGTATTTAGTTGCAATACATCCCTGCAGAGTAGGGGTGAAAGAAAGTGAGCTGTAAAATGGGGCCACTGTAGAGAACTCTCTGCTGCTGACAGAAAATAGGGTTTGTAAACCAAGCATTGCCTTGCATTGCTGCATGAGTACCTGTAAAAGGTAGTTTTCTGAAAAGCTGACTCCTAACAAAAGAAGAACTGAATCACAGTGTGGATGAGACCAAGCCTTGTAATGAATCATTCTATTATCACACGGCATCTGTCTGTCACCTGCAGGGTGCAATAGTTATCTTAAGACAACCCCAACATGAAAGATCAAAGTGCAGCGTATTTAGGTGACCTCCTTTGGTATAACAAGACCAGTCATCCTATTTAGAGGCAATGTATCTTTTACAGAGATTTTGTTTTAACATCTCTGCATTTTCTGTTGTTGGTGCAAAGCTTGCACTTGCATCTATTTTTGGAGCGCCCTCTTCATCTACGCCACTAATAAGGGGATGGATCTTAGCTATAGTTTATCTGTAGCTTGTTTCCAAGCACAGGCAAGATCGGAGAGGTAAAGTCAAAATCAGTAACATGGTGGATGGTGCATCACAATGGAGGCCTCATTCCTTTTGAACATGTGTATTATGCACATACAAAAGGGGCATTTTGCTGACTTTTAACCCCATCCCATGCAAGGACACCTATGTTTCTAGCTTACACTTTTAGCTCCTCCTGCTGCAACATACTGCTGGCTGAACATTGATAGGAGAGAGGCAATTGGAATATGTGATCTCTAGACTGCCCTGGCTATCAGGGCATTTCCAAATCCAAACCAAAGTCCTGGTCAGTGTTTTAAAGCTTAAATTGCCTGAGACCAAGTTCCTTGAAGAACTTCTTCACCCAATATCAATCTGCCTTTACTTTATATTAGGACTGGAATCCATTCTCTTTGGCTCTTTTGAGAGCTTTTACATTCATTAACATGAGAAAGGGTGATCTCTCTGTGATAATCTTCTGCTGTTTGGTCTAGCTTTGGAATTCATCAGGTCTTACTTCAGGTAGTCCTCACTACACTGACAGTAATTGTGACCAGGAACTCAGGGGTGGGTTTGCCACCGGTTCGCATCGCGATGTTTCGCGCGCGCGCGTCCCCTCGTGCAATTTGGCTTCCGCGCATGCTCAGTAGCAGGAATCAGCCCGAAACACAGCTGAGGAGCTGATCAGCTGTGCTTCAGGCGAAGAAATAAAGGTCAGTATTAACCCAGGGGCGGGCAGGAAGGCCCTTTTTCAAGCAGTGGAAGAGGAGAAGCCATCCAAACAGGGAAAAATTTGCAAAAAATAATTAAAAAAAGATGGCGGCACCGACCGAACTGGATCTGTGATGCCATCATGATGTCACCAGTGGGTCGCTATCGGTTCAGGCGATCTGGTCCAAACCGGGAGGAACCCACCCCTGCAGGAACTCCATCACTAAGAGACACACTCATAAAGTGCACTTTCATGAGACCGCGTCAACTTACGATAGCAGTTTCCAGCAGTCCCAATTGCCATCCTTAAGTGAATCTTGCATGGTTGCAGCACTCTGTGGTCATGTGATCACCGTTTACAACTTATGGCCAGCTTCCTCATTGATTTTGCTTTCCAGAAGCTGGCAATGAATGTCGCAAATGATTACATGATATGGGGTCACTGAAACAAAGTAATTGGGAGCTGGCTGCCAAACAACCAATTATGTGATCATATGACTGCGTGGCAATAGCTACAAGTACAAAGACTCTGCAATTCATTCAGCACCACCATAACTTTGAACAGTCACTGAATAAACCCACATTAAGCAAGGACTACCTGTGCTGCCCAGTTGTAAGAAAGTCTTAAGGATATAATTTTTATTTATTTGTTTGTTTGTTTTAGTTATTTATTTAGTTTGTCAAGCATGTATGAGAAAACAATTATAAGTATGAACATAACATATAAATATATAAGTATAAACAGGTAAAGTATATGCATAAGAAATGAGTACAAATAATGGGAACAGTAGGACAGGGACGGTAGGCATGCTGGGTGACCTTACAGACCTCTTAGGGATGTGGTGAGGTCCATGGTAGACAGTTTTAGGTTAAAGTTTTGGGGGTTTGGGGGTTTGAGGATGTAACAACAGAGTCATGTACTGTATTCCAGGCACAGGACTTCCTTTTCTTCCCTTCTTTGGAGCTCTGATCTAAACTCCCTCCAGGGTTATTTCTCTCAATCAGAAAAGAAGTCAGGTGAATGACTGCTTTGGCGGCAGGAACCATTAATATTTGTGGATTGTTCCTTTAAAGCAAGAAATGGTAACACCGGATCATCAGATATTGTTAGGCTGCAACTCTCGCTCTGCTGGCATTGGCTCCTGAGAATAGGAGATCAGCAACATCTGAGGGAACCATGCATTGCTTATCTATTTTGTAAGGTTTTTAGCTTACCTGAAAAACTCCGGTCTGCATAGCTGCTATGCTTGACTTACAGAAATTAACAGGTGACACTTTTCAAAGGATGAAGAGAAGTATGTCACTCATTAGCATCAACTGATAGAGGGGGAGTGACAAAAATAGGCAAGTGTCAGAAGTGGAGTCTAGGGGCTACTACAGCAGACAAACAAGCATTTTGCCCTTACATTGCACATCCTTCATGCTTTATGAACTATTTAATCTTCAAACCGTACATCTCTCTGGTTAAAGTAACAAGTGTTTCATGTTCTGAAAGGTTAAGGTCCAAAGACCTTCTCAGGTTTTCTTTGGCAGACAGAGAAAATAAAGTGTTTTTTTTAAAAGAACCTGGAGATTTACAGAGTAAAAAGTCTGGCTCTGTAAGTGGCAAATCACTGCATCTGCTGAGAAGCCGAGGGAATGTTTACTTAGCTCGTAATTCTTTTCCCTCAAATGCAGAGTTTCTGTTGACCTTGGCGGCCTTTGTAAAGAACCAAAATGGATGGAGTCAAACCAAGTTAAGCTTCTCCCTGGTACGTTACTCATTTCATGGAATACAGTCTCTGCGCATTGTATATAGTCTATCTTCAATATGGGGAACTTCCATAGCATTTCAAATTCTCCTTCAAAGCCTAGGCAAGGTGGTTCCATGTGGTATATTAAACTTTCTTGCAGGAACTGAAAACTTGAATGTACACGTGCTTCAACTAACTCTGGGCTAAAGCCTGCTCTGTTATTGAGGTAAAACCAGAATTATTGGTTGAGATGGATGGCTATAGAAATTGAATACATACATTTAAAAATCCTGATTATTTCACCCCCTTTAGCAGAATATGATGTACAAAAAGTATTAATACTACAATAAAGGCCAATCCACCTGCTCAGATTGTGGAATGGAGGTTGAGCAGATTGGCAGCTACAATACTGGAGTAAAATTTTGCTGCAGTAAAATAAATGAGAGGCTTGCTTCTGAGGTAATTAGGAATGGAATGGAAGCTAACAGTCCTGATTCTCTGCTTGTCTATGGAGATTCTCAGTCATCCAGGTCATAACTGGAGTTTCTGGTTTTTCTTGGAAGACATTCCGCTTCTCATCCAAGAGGCTTCTTCAGCTCTTAGTGGATGGTGAGGAATGGAAGGATTTATGCTCCTTGCAGACAGTTGGTCATTTGCATTCTTTTAGAGAGTCGTTGAGGCCACCTCGAGGTTTATCTGTGTCGTCAGGATCACCTGAGTAGTGCAAATGGGTGTGCAGCCTTCTTCGAACTGTTGAAAGGAGTGTGTTGTAGACTGGAGATAGATGATGTTCTCTGCTTATTTGCATGTTCCTTCCTCGTCTTTTTCTCTTGGCTGTTCTTGTCTTTTCTAAGCTTAGGTCTAGGATTTGGTACAATCTAAACCTTCCTTCCCCTATTTTCCCCATAACAACAACCCTGTGAGTTGGGTTGGGTTGAGAGAGAGTGACTGGCCCAAAGTCATGTAGCCAGCTTTCATATGCATTGTTTGTGGGATACACATGCACAACAGGTGGAAGTTTGATCACACCATCATGGCCTCCATCTTTACTCTTTTACCCTACCATGCCGATACCTCTTTGCACTGGACATTTCTTCTGCTAAAGGCTAGAGAGTCCCCATTCCTTTAAGAGAATATTTTAGTACATTTGCTCAAAAATGGCAGCAGTATCAGTTATACAGATACCTTTTAGGTTAACAATATTCTCCTCAAAGCAGCTTCCAGTAATAAAATTCTACTCACCAAAAAAGCTGACTTCAATAATGAATTGATGTCCCAGATAGGTGAACTATGTTTAGAGATTCAAAACGCTGAAGCTTTTCTCAAAGGCAAAATGGCAATATCTGCTTTAGAAAGGCGGCAGGCATACGATAGCATTTTTGCAATTTTTTTCAAACAGATCTTATTCTTGAGCCATAGTTAAAAGCAAGAGCTAGCAAAGAAGCTGGTACCTGTAGTGCTTTGGCTGGCAACGTTTAAAAAAAGAGTACTGTTAATCTGATGTGAACATTTGCCAAGTATTTGTTCCTCAACAAGAAAGCTTCCCTTAACTGCTAACGTTTAAATTATATTGTTTAGTGGTTCTTCAAATGTTGTACGCCGCCCTGAGTCCCCAGGGAGTAGGGCGGCATATAAGAATAATAAATAAATAAATAAATAAATAATAAATAAATAAATAAATAAATAAATAAATAAATAAATAAATAAATAAAGGAAGGTGAAGCTGACTTGAAGGAAGATAAAACTGTCAGATCATCTAGGAATCAGGAAGGGGCAAATTAGCCTAAAACCCAGATAATTTTTGCAAGTAATGGGGAAAAGTATATTTTGACATATAAGGGGAAATTCCATCCATCCATCAATCAGACTAGAGCTGGAAAGGACAATGAAGGTCTTCTAGTCCAACCCCCTGTTCAAGTAGGAGACCCTACACCAGGGGTGTCAAACTGGCAGCCCGCGGGCCAAATGCGTCACACACAGGCCATGCCCACCCCAACTCTGTGAATGGGAAAAACATTGTGAAAAGTCATGTGATGGCAACGTGACGTGGCTAGTTTGACATCCGTGCCCTACACCATTTCAGACAAGTGACTGTCCAGTCTCTTCTTAAAAACCTCCAGTGATGGAACGCCCACAATTTCTGAAGGCAAACTATTCCACTGGTTAATTGTCCTCAGTGTTAGGAAGTTTCTCCTTAATTCCAGGTTGCTTCTCTCCTTGATTAGTTTCCATCCATTGTGGTCCTGCTTTCAGGTCCTTTGGAAAATAAGTTGGTTCCCTCCCGCCCCCCATTACAGTCCTATGGGGTGAAAACCTAAATTTAGGGCTTGGTGTAACTCATCCATAATTTGTGGTCTTGACCTTGCTTGCATGCTTGTATTGGAGCATGTTTTTTTAAATTGTGGAATGCACACCTATAAGGGTGGGTGGCACCCAGGTCTTCCTTGGCCTGATCTAGTCGCTGTAAAGTTTGCCAGCAGACTGCAAAATTATCTGTCAGTCTCTTCTTGTTTATTTTATAGCTCCCTGTTTTTGTCTGTTTCTTCAGGCTTGCAATTCTTAACCTTTTAGGAGTATAAATTATTTATGCACCTAACTCTGAAGGCAGAAGATGGATTGTGAGATGATGCTAGGGATTTTGTTGTGTTGTATCCCGAGTTTGATTATTTATTTTTTTAATTTGGAGGCTAAGAATTTGTTTATTTTAGAATGGTTCATTTAAGTTTGCATTTTGCATTTTGTTTAACTTCTTACAACAAGTTTTTTTTAAAAAAACCTCTTCTACAGAACAACGAAGAGAAGGAAAAATGGTGCTGGGATTATTGCTTGAAAGCTAAATCATTGATGGTACGGGATATCCCACAAGGTTTTATATTCTCTTGTCCTGTTTTAACATCTACATGAAAGTGCTGAGGGAGGTTCTTTGGAGTAGGCCGCTATCAGTATGCTGATGAGACTAAGCTTTATTGCCCCCTACCATCTAATCCCAAGAAAACCATCAGTTCCCGTGAGTGTTGATTAATCTCAGTAATAAACTGGATGAGAGAGAACAAGATGAAATATGTATAAGTATATTGGAGAAGCGGGACTTAGGGACTGACACGAAGCCAGTTTTGGAAGTGGCTGCACTCCCCCAGAAACAGCTGGTCTACAGTGTGTGTGTGTGTGTGTGTGTGTGTGTGTGCGCGCGCGCGCGCTTTTTGACCCCAGCTGTCAGTGGCTGTATAGAGGGTAGCTATGGTGAGGGAAACATTTGCACAACTGCAGCTTGTTTATTAACTACAACACTTTCTGACTCACATTTCCAGGCATAGGTTGCAATGCATCTTAACTCAATGTGCTTTTTTTCTTTTTTCTTTTTTAGCTCTGAAAAGTAATTTGGAAATTGCAAGCCTGATGAAAAAACGTGGCAGCTGGAGCATATTTATACTGAAAGTTCTGCACTGGTTGTCAAACCCATAAGGAGCACAGTTTAAGGTGTCAATATGGATGTTTCGAGGCTCCACGTTACATTTAAAATAATGTTAGTGTGTTCCATATGCTACTGACCACTGTGCTTCACTACTTTGTTATTGCTTTTTTGGATATGGAGTGTTTCAGAATGAAGCTGAACTAACTATTTGAGAGCTAATGGACCTCTGTTGAGTTTATTGCTCCTGAGTCAGCAAGACGACAAAATAAGAAATTCCTTCAACCAGCTCAATCAGGAATGACACAGATTCATTTCTGAGAGAACAGTTACGGTACTTTACTCTGTGTTCTCAAGACAAGGAGTGGGAAAGACACTCCACAGGAAATCAATAACCTCCTCGGTACCTTTTTAAAGATGTAGGCCATGCTATTAATTGGTACGGGTATTTTTCCACCCATATTGGCGTTAGTGTAACTTCAAATCATGGTTTGATTCCAAATGTATTTCCCCCCCAAAAAGCTTATCAGTTAGAATGCATATAAAACGAACATAAGAATAATGATTACATGGAACATTCTTAAGCAAAAGTAGACAACATATAAGCAATTATTTCAATGTAAGACAGGAGGTATGAAAGACATGCCTCATTCAGGCAATGAGAATAAAATGATTTCAGATCTTCCAAATTATAGCTAAAAGCAGTTGGATAGTTGTGTTTTGCCAGAGGCCTAAGACAGATCTTTTTGTGAATTTTGTAAGAATAATAGCCTATAGAAATCTCGAACTGGATTCAGATTTATTCAGTTTAATTGGCCAGCAGTGAAAGCAGTTGAGGTTTGATTTGATTATCTATTTGAGGCCTTGGAATGTTCCTGGAAACAATTTAATACAGTAATACCACCAAAGTTGGTAAACATAGCGCTATAATATATATTGACACAACCAAATCCTCAAGGTTTGGGGATTAACAATCCTTGACCCTTAATTTGTCAGTCTGTAAAGATACAGTAAATTCTGTGCTAGGCATTTATGCTGGAAATAGAGGAACTGACTGGAATAACTTCATATTGTTGCAGAGAAACAGACTGATTTTAGGGAGAGTCAGTCCCTTATTAGCCATTATTGTAGAGCAGGATTTGAGATTTTATCTTAGAATATGAGTTTCTAGAATAGGCAGTTTTTACAGATATGAAAGCAGCGTTTGATTTTATTTCCTGAACAATATTTATGGGAGGTTGGTATTATGCACAACTTACATTGTGGTTCTTCCCTGAAAACCACATGCAGTCTTCAAGGGCACTTATTAAACACTGCTCTAGCCCAGAAAGTTGTTGGGGAAGGTTGTATCTTTGATTTACTTTGATTTACTTTTTATTTAAACGATGAAATGAACAATCTGAATAATTTGAATTTCCACAACTCTAAATTAGTAGGAAAATGTTCCCAGTTTAGTCTATGCAGACATTATGGTAATTATTTCTAGTATCCCCATAGGATCCAGAAGAGCCTTGGGGGCCCTCATTCAGTATAGCAAAGAGAATCAGCTGGAGATAAATGATAAAAAGACTAAAACCATTGTAACTGCCAAGAGACTAAAGATCTACTGGTGGCAGATCAATGGAAATTTAATTGAACAAGTGCCGCACTTCAAATATCGGGGGATGATTTTCTCTCCTCCTGGTCATGGGAGATTCATAGAACATTTGTAACTCAGAACGATCAGAAGAGTACTTCTGCTACTGTTTAAACTTCTTTTGGGATAAAGGAAGCTATTATGTCCCCCATGACTCTCAAACCTTGAAGCCGGATCTTTGGTACAACTTTTATTTGGAATGTGGTGAGGCTCTTTTTTTGTGACTTTCCTTCCCTGGAGATTGTACATTTTGTCAAGGTCTGTTTTTCAGTCACTTATTTGGTCTCAAGTACTAGATAATGTTTGGAGGGTGGTGTGATTAAAGTGGAGGCAAGAGTTAGGGTTAATCTGGTTAAGATTACCTCCAGTAATGTTTGTAGATAGATGCCAAACTTTATGAGAGAAAAAAATGCTGTTATTGAAGAAGTTATCTTTACTTGGATGATCCACGGGATAGGACCAGGTAAGAACTCTCCTAATGCAATTTATAATGGATAAGGAGCTTCAGTCTGACTGGTTGGAGTCCCAAATCTTTCTACTAGTGAAACTGAAAATACACAATAATATCTGCTACATATGTTAGAGGCCTCTACACACAGAAGGCCCTTCATTTTGTTTATTTCAGTACCATCCACTTTGTTGTGCTAGAGCATGGGTGTCAAACTCGCCGTGTCATGTTGCTGTCATGTGACGTATCACGATGTTTTTTCCCTTCGTGGAGCTGGCGTGGGCTGCACGTGACGCATCCAGCCCACGGGCCAGCAGTTTGACACCTCTGATCTAGAGAGAACATTCATACATGAAGATCTTTATAGGGTGCTTGTATTCCTGTGAGGATGGCCAAACCAAAGCTACTGACCAATTGGACTAGAAACTTTATTTTTATCTCAGTTTCTTTGCCATTTAGATCTGTAATTAAAAAAGACTTATTATTTTAAGTTGACTAAATATTGTTTTAGGGTGTTTTAGTTCATTTAACAAATTACCTTATAACTTTTAGATTTCTAGTTTCACTTATTTCTGTTTTCTAGCTTCATATGTTCTCTAGTGTTCTTATTTTACAAGTATAAATTTTATTGTATCCTTGATTCATAGAGTGACCTACTTTATAGTTTTACAGATTTAAGCATTTTACAATTTCATTAAAATTTATTATAAGTCCCCTTTAACAATCACCTGATTTTGTGGTGATTAATGATTCTGTATTGTCTATTTTATTATTTATGCTAGTTAAGGACCCAAACCAGTTAATTTTTAAATGTTTGAGCTTTGCTTCTGCAAATAACCACAGTCACAATGCTACATTTTAAAAGGGACCTTCCTAACTTTGCCTGCTTTTTTCGCACAAACAGTGCTAGGTATTCCCATATGCATGTTTTAGATACAGCCAGTAGTGGGTTTGAAAACCCTTTACTACCGGTTCGCATGCGCAGAAGCGTCCCGGGTGGGTGGGCGGAGCCTCCTGCCACCAGCGCTACCGGTTCTAAGAACCGGCCCGAACCGGGAGCAACCCACCGCTGGATACAGCTGATATTTCATTACTGTTCTTCTGAACAGTAGTTGCATTTCAAAGAAACATATCCAGTGCTGTGCCTCTCACCCAAAAGGGCTCCAATGTAAGTCCTTCCTTGAATGCTTTCAGAAAGCTTGCTTGAGTTATCAATCAAAGAGCATTGGTGAAGTATTCCATCTTTCTTTCTTTCTTTCTTTTTTACTTTTTTTTGTCTCATCACTTACTAATGATTTGGTCAGTTGGTAAACTTTCTTTGCTTTCAGTGGGTGGGAGAGGATTTTGCTGTATTGTAAAACTTTACAAATGTTTATCATGACAGTACTTGTGTTAAATTTTAGCAGATCTAGTAACGTTTCCCCCACCCACCCAAATTCTCCTGGCCCTTTAGCTTTCACTCAACAATTGTTGCTAGGGAAGTGGGTTCTTTATCCCACATGCAAGTAACTCAACCCTGCTGGGTTTTTAATTCATTGGATGCCAGTGATATCAGATCTGGGAAGCTGATACATGTGAAGAAATGCAAGCAAGAATGGAAAATCTCATTAATTGATGATCAGAGAGAGAAAGACTATCTCTAATGGATTCTCCTTCATTCTTTGACATGACTTCTTTGATCCTATTGTAGTAGACTGGCACATTATTCAACATCCTCTAAGTTTTTTCAATCTTGCTGGCTGGGGAATTATGGGTGTTGAAGCCCACACTTCTTAAACTTGCCAAGATTGAAAAAAAAACCCTGCTCTAAGCTTGTTTGCTATGATAGAAAAAATGCAGCCTTGGCAAGAAAATAGCAGCTCAAGAGATGCAAAATATAAATCAGATAAACAGGATTAAAAAAATTGATCCTAATCCAAATGCCCTTATTTTTGTGGCTAGCTGCTTTCTCCATGTCTCCAATGAGATTCTTTTAATAGATCAGTCATGTCACATTTTGACTGGCTCCTGAAAGAGCAGAACATTTTATGTTGGAATAATTTTCAGAGCAGACACACTAATGACACTAAGCCAGTTTTGTGTAACACAGTTAGGTGTCCATTTATGAGGTATGGTAATTAGTGTTCCTGTTTGTCTATTGTATTAGGTACTGAAAAGAGACTTGTCTGTATTCCTACAGAATACGATATCAAGCTTGATTTTTAAAGCTCAGAACTACCGGTATGCTATCTGGAGTAGCAGCCCACATTGTCCTCATCTTTGTCCCCATTAAGGTTTCCCAGTACACTTGATATCATTGCAAGCTTATCTGGCCAAGGAAACTGATCATACTAGGAAAAATTCACTGCATAAATGATGAAGCTACAGTACATCGTGCAATTTGTAGACATTAAACAAAACAAAAAGAAGAGGCAACATCTTTCAATGAGAACAATATGGTAGGCATATTAAAAAGGAGGTAGATCTATTTTACTATAAATTTATATTTATCTGAAAGGAAATATAATCTATCCCACATATAATGTAGCTGTAAAAAAATAGTAATAAAGGCAATGTTTTTTCTGTCTAATTCTGGCCTTTGGGATGTGGGAATTATCTTACAGTTCATTTCCTTTGGGGATGTGAATATGTTCTGCTCTTAAGAAGAGTGTCCAAGACAGGGGTGAAATGCTCCCGGTTCGGGCGTGCCTGCCGGTGGTCGGAGAGCCGGTAGAGACAGCAGCGCGAGGCTTCACCCACCCGCCTGGACGCCGCCATTTGGGTTCTTTTACCCTCTGCGCATGTGCAAAGCATTCTGCGCATGCACAGATGATAAAAGAACCCAAATGGCGGCATCAGGGCAGGTGGGCGAAGCCTCCTGCTGCCGTCGCTACCGGCTCTCTGACCACTTGCAGGCACGCCCGAACCGGGAGCATTTCACCCCTGGTGCAAGGTATCTTACATTTAGGACCAATCTGTGTATAAAATAAAGCCTAAACAAAGTCTGAGAGCTTGGGCCAGAATTATCTGCACGCTGAATGCAGACAGAAAGCAAGGCAGAAACCAAGCATGGTTTGCTGAAGCTCAGCAGAACCGAAATGTCTTCCCCATATGACTCACAATCATAAGGATCAAACAACTGAGCTCTTCTGGAGAACAAATAGGATAATTATTAGGGGATAATATCCTAGTATTGGTCTCGATTGAAGTGACATAAAAGCATTTGTATTAAATACAAATTTGTAAAGTTGTCAGTATTAACATTTCTGAAAGAACCCCTCTCCCCAAATATGTAACTCATTAAAAAAATCATACAAAGGTGTAGAGGCAATAAAATCAGGAGCCAAGTCAATGAGTTACATAAATATTACCATCAATCTTTGATGGTTTCAAAATCCCCAAAGTTCTGGCCTTAATTATTCCATTTTTATGTTCTAGTTTGTAGACTGAATGGATCCAAGGCATACAGTACCTGTCATTTTATTTGTTTTCTTCTCAGAAATTCTAAATAGAATTTATCCTCAGTTCAGAGCTGAGTGAACATTCAGCTCTGACTATAGTAGGATTGTCTTTTTAAATATCTGTAGCTTAGTGTTACCAGAACAGGGCTGCAGAAATCCAGATGAACACTAAGCTGTCAGCAAAGGGTTAGAGTTTATATAGCTCAGCTGTATTATAGTCCAATATACAGTAATTAACACCTAAAAGTCTTTCCAGGAAATGTTGCATCTTCTAAATGTCTGTATGTTGCTTTCTCACTGTATAGAGCTACAAGGTACAGAGTTATGCAATCATTAAAAGTACATTTACTCTGACGATTAAACAGGTTCTGGTAGAATTCTCTTGTGCCTGTCTTACAGAAGATAATGAAAAAGACATTGCATTAACATAGCAAACAAGCTGTGAAGGACGCTTACACAACTTAGTCCTTTTTTCTTAACAATATACAGACCAATTACTTAAATTCAGATTTATGCAATTATTATAAATCGCAGGGTGGGGGGGGGGAATAAAAATTTTCATGCTCATAGACAGCCATGCAGTTCAGGGTGCACAAAATAATTCATAATGTATCAAGTCTTGAAATGTTAGGAAGGCAATTGGCATGGAAGATTTTTTAAATGATGTAAGTTTCAGGAGGATAATTCTGTTCAGTGGCTCATAAAAGAATAGTGTTAAACTTACCAACTCTGATTTCCAGATGCTGGATACAATCATCCTAGATCATGTTTGTCAACTTTCCTTGGATCTCTTGTTCGATGAAGTGCATTTTGGCTTTGGCCTATCAGGCATGGCAGATTATTTTTAGCAAGCTGTTAACTTGCTAACTGTTAAGATAGTTTAGGAATCTGCACATAGAGGGCTGTGCAACCAGTAAAGGAAAATATTGGTGGCTCAAAGTTGAGATGAGGGGTCCTTGGTGCTCTCTGAGCTTGCTTGTTTTCTTGCAGACATTTCATCACTCAAACTAGGTAACATCATCAGTGCTAGTGAGAAATGCAGTTTGCTGTCAACTTTATATTCTAGAGCACGGGTGTCAAACCAAAAGGTGGATTCCTCCTGGTTCTGACCAGATCACCTGAACCGTTAGCGACCCACTGGTGACGTAATTTTGGCATCATGGATCCAGTTCTGTCTGTGCCGGTCTGTGCTCGCCACCATCTTTTTTTCTGAATTTTCGGCCAATTTTCCTGTGTTTGGATGGCTTCACAGCGTTCTGTGCTTTGAAAAAAGCCTGCCCACCCACCCCTGGGTTAATACTGACATTTATTTCTTCACCCAAAGCACAGCTGATGAGCTCCTCAGCTGTGTTTCGGGCTGAATCCACCTTCTGAGCATGCGTGGAAGTGAAATCGTGCAAGGCGACACGCGCGCAAAATGTCGCGACACGAACTGGTGGTGAAGGTAAGTGAAACCCAACCCTGTGTCAAACTCATGGCGTCATGTTGCCGTCAGGTGACATTTCACAACATTTTCCCCCTTTGTGGAGCTGGGGTGGGTGTGGCCTGCACGTGATGCATCCAGCCCATGGGCCGCCAGTTTGACACCCCTGTTCTAGAGGCTTGCCCTGTCAGTGTTGTTGTTGTTGGTGGTCTTAGATACTTTGTTGGGCTCTTTACTGTTGGCTTCTTTGGCAGTTTCTTGATTGGGGTATTGCTTACTTGATTGTTGGTCTGATGTTAATCTTCAAGTTAATCTATGCTGTGTAAAACTGGGCCAAAAGCTAACCTATTTCAAGGCCTGCTCAGAGTACCTCATGCTGGATAGATGTCTCAGTTAGCAGACTAAAGCAGTTTTGTATGTCTCAGTATTCCAGTCCATGTATATTTTTGTCAGACCTCTTAAGTGATCTTCCACACCTGCAGGGTGCAATACTGAAAATTGGCTTTCTTAAAGCTATTTAGAAATTTGCCTTTCACGGGGATATTTGCATGTGATGCCAATCTGAGTCTTGTTGGATTTTTGAATGCAATACCATCCTAGTATTGCAGTAATCTCAGGAAGCACCTGGTTGTGATTTGTTGTCAGGGAGGGGATTCACTCACATCAGAATCAAAGAGTTTCTTAATGACACATCCCCAAGATTCCTATCATTCAGAGAGGGAATATTAAAGTTGTCAGGGTCAAATTGCATAAATAAATCGGACCTAGTTTGGATAAGAACTTTGGCAATGAAAAAAAAAATCAACTTTTATTTCTGGTGATGTAGCAAATAGGAGCCCCTTTTCAGGAAGTCCAATGGCTTAACAAATAGCAAGAGATGCCATTAGTATGAATCATATAAATCCCATGGAAGTTGACACCAAATCATGTGAGCTACATGAATATTGCCGAATCAAAGGCAAGAATTATGGCAGACAAAGGCATCTTTCCTCCCACAAAGCCTTATCCAGTACATGCTGCTAGGAAGATAAAATTCACTGCAGCTACCCAATGTTTGGATGTTCTGCTGCAGTGTCCTTGATTAACCTCTTCCTATTCTACACCTTTTGGAAGTGTAATGCATTTTATGAACAATTTTGGCTTGCATCTCTCTGCTTCATCATTCTTCTCCCTTGCTTCTTCCACATTGTCCTTACTGGTTTCTAGGTTAATTTTTCATTTGTTTATCATAAGTTATCTACTTTTCCGTCTGGCCCTAATAGCATAATCTAGAACTAAGCCTCATTGGGTTCAGTGAAATTGATTCCCAGGTGGATCTAGTACTGAAGCCTTCAGAGAGCTGCTGACTTTAATTTAAGAAATTGAAGACATTTTTTTACATTCACAGAATTGATGGGATAAAATGAAAAGTGCTAAACGACAGAGTGAGCCATAATATAACTGCCTAATATTGCAGATCTTCTAGTCCAACCCCCTGCTCAAGCAGGAGACCCTATACCATTCCAGACAAGTGGCTGTCCAGTCTCTTCTTAAAAGCCTCCAGTGATGGAGCACCCACAATTTCTGAAGGCAAGCTGGTTAATTGTTCTCACTGTTAGGAATTTTCTCCTTAGTTCTAGGTTGCTTCTAGTCTTGCCTTCTGGTGCTTTGGGAAACATGTTGACCCCTTTTCTTTGTGGCAGCCCTTCAAATATTGGAACACTGCTATCATGTCATTCCTAGTCTTTCTTTTCACTAGACTAGAAAATCCCAATTCTTTCAACTGTAGAATAGAATAGAATTCTTTATTGGCCAAGTGTGATTGGACACACAAGGAATTTGTCTTTGGTGCATATGCTCTCAGTGTACATAAAAGAAAAGATACATTTGTCAAGAATGGTTGTCATAGGGTTCAAGTAAGCAATCAGAAAACAATCAATATTAATATGAATCGTAAGGATACAAGCAACAAGTTACAGTCATACAGTCATAAGTGGGAGGAGATGGGTAATAGGAACGATGAGAAAAACTAATAGTAATAGTAATGCAGCCTAGTGAATAGTTTGACAGTGGTGAGGGAATTATTTGTTTAGCAGAGTGATGGCGTTCGGGGAAAAACTGTTCTTGTGTCTAGTTGTCTTGGTATGCAGTGCTCTATAGCGACATTTTGAGGGTAGGAGTTGAAACAGTTTATGTCCAGGATGCGAGGGGTCAGTAAATATTTTCACGGCCCTCTTTTTGACTCGTGCAGTATACAGGTCCTCAATGGAAGGCAGGTTGGCAGTAATTGTTTTTTCTTCATATGTTTTTCATATGTACTTCATATGTTTTAGCCTCCAGCCCCCTAATCATCTTTGTTGCTCTTTTCTGCACTCTTTCCAGAGTCTCTACATATTTTTTATAATATGGTGACCAAAACTGGATGCAGACTTCTAAGTGTGGTCTTACTAAGGCTTTATAAAGTGGTACTAATACTTCACATGATCTTGAGTCTATTCCTCTGTTAATGCAACCTAGGATTGTGTTGGCTTTTTCGGCTGCTGCCACACACTGTTGGCTTTACACAGAACTGTCCTACACAAGACAGTTGTTTATCCTGCACAGAAAGATCCAATATTTTACAATGGGAATAACAAGCACTGTGCATTATATATATATCATACCAATTTTGAAGTAGGACACCCATTTTATGGCTCACTCTTAACTGGAAATAACTTATTCAGCAAATACATATTTCTGAAACTTGAGGCATGCTAGTTGAAGTTTGTTCAGGCACACAATTTTATCTTTCTGCTACCCCCCCTCCCCCCCAAAAAAGAAAAGGAAGAAAAAAGGATATATGTCATCTACTATGCAAAAACCAAACCAAACCCTGGTTTAGTTCCAGCGAGAAAAACAATTCAGCAACCATATGAGAGCCAATCAAATGACACAAGCAGCTTTACAAATTTTCCAGGAGTGTTAAAGTTGTGGAAGAAGCAAGGTAGCTTTAAGATCTGTGCTATATTTTAGGATGCAATTTGAAAAGAATATGAAGGAAAAGAATCGAATCCTTGAGTTCCTCTTAATATTAGGAAGATGAAAAGTTATAAGCATGGATACGGATGGATTCTGGTTTCTAGTGCCTGATTTCCCCCCTACCACCACTGGTGTAGGAACAGGTGAAATGAAGATTAGAACAGGGAAGTAAAACTGATGAATGTGGTTGAATGTTTTTTTCCCCTCCTTGTACTGCTGGCTCTGTTTAGATTTGGAGTCTACTGTGACAGGTCAATAATAAAAATAGAATTGGAAATAACACTACATTGATTGTCAGTGAGTTTCTAGTATTTTTCCTGTAGATTAAACTTCAGTGAGGCTTAGCTCTATCCAGGGAGCTAATCATCAATGTCTTACATTATAAATGGTCTTAGGGTGTTATGGTTCATAATTTAAATGAAATGTTAGTTTAAGTTGACCTGGTATTAGAGTGGTTTTTAGTCTTCTGGCTTTTGGAGGTTGTTTTCCCCCATAAAAATCTAAATGTCATAGCTGCTCCAAATTCAAGAGAGTGACAAAAATTTAGGAGGGAGAGGCATGATCAGATTAAGGTAATTGATTGGTTTTCTGTCATGTGTTTAAAGCTGTATTTAAAAGTTTCTTTAACCAAACATGATATTGTGAATGTTTCCAATTAATCTTCTTGAGTATGTTGAGCTGGACCTTGAGTTATAAGGCAGCCTCACCTCTAGTTGATTTCTGTGAGTCTGTTCTGCGGAGAGGCCTGCTGACCACATCCAACCAAAGATTAAGCTTTTATTCCTAGGACATCTGCATAAATAACCAGCAAGGGAACATGAGTAGCTGCTAGGGCTGCCATTGTATCACATGAACATAGGAACCACAGTTGTTTCATTCCAGTTTGGTGGATGCTTCTAAATTCCCAAAGCAAAACTCGGGGATATTCTTAAAATGAGGGAACATTTAAGGAACAGGTCAACAAATCCATAGTCAAAAGTCATAAACTGAAAATGTCTTTTTACTTATGCATTTTGTTAGATAAGCAGCTAAACCTCAGCTGACAGCAAATCAGAATTGCGAAGGCCTATTTTGCTTGACATGGGCTTTCTCTCTTTTTGATTAAGCTAAGTCTTTTAGACATATTGAGAGTCCATAAAGATCAAAGTGCTTCGAAGCATATTGGAAATTAATGCTATTGTCCAAATGGCTGTCTTCAGAGCTGATCTTTCAGTCAGTCGTTGCAACCACCATTCTTCACTTCCTCTGAGATATAACAGAAACAGGTAGAAGAGTCTTATTTATTTATTTCTTTATTTACCGTATTTTTCGGAGTATAAGACGCACCGGAGTATAAGACACACCTTAGTTTTTGGGGAGGAAAATAGGGGAAAACAATCTGCCTACCAGGTATTCATCTGGCTAGCATCCTTAGTCTGGTCAGCTTCAGCACATTATTTTATCTCCTGGTTAGGACTTAAAAAAACCTTCTTCTGAGAGTAACAATGAAAGAGCCTGCAAGCCAGTAAGAGCTGGGAAGATCGTTAGCACCTGGTTAGGGCTAAAAAAAAACTTATTCGGAGCAGCTGCAGCACATTATTTTATCTCCTGGTTAGGACTTAAAAAAACCTTCTGAGAGAATAACAATGAAAGAGCCTGCAAGCCAGTAAGAGCTGGGAAGATCGTTAGCACCTGGTTAGGGCTAGAAAGCAAGTAGAGCAATGAAAAAAAAAACCCTGCAAAGACTTAGGGCTGGAAAAACATTCTTTGGAGAGAGTAACAATGAAAAAGCCTGCAAGGTAAGAGCTGGGAAGATCTGTTAGCACCTAGTTAGGACTGGAAAAAAAAGCTACATTCGAAGTATAAGACGCACCTGAATTTTCAGCCACTTTTAGGGAGGAAAAAGGTGCGTCTTATACTCTGAAAAATACGGTATTTATTTATTTATTTATTTATTTATTTATTTATTTATTTATTTATTTATTTATTTATTTATTTATTTATTTATTTATTTATTTATTTATTTACTAGTTGCATTTGTATGCCGACCACTCCACAGAGACTCTGGGCGGCTCACAACAATAAAAATTCACATGCAACAACAAATATGAAAAAAAAACATTAAAACAATAGATATTAAAACATTTAAAAACATTAAAAACCACAATTTAAAAACCCATACAATAAATCATTCATGGGGCCAAGAATGATCGATATTGTATTAAAATCATTGGCCCCAGGCCTGTCGACAAAGCTATGTTTTAACTGCTTTTCTGAAGGCTGGCAGGGTGGGATTAATGCGGATCTCGGGGGGGTAGTGTATTCCAGAGAGCTGGTGCTGCCACACAGAAGGCTCTTGTTCATGGGCCCGCCAGCTGACATTGTTTGGCTGACGGGACCACCAGCAGACCAACTCTGTGGGCTCTAATCGGTCTTAGGGAGGTATGTTGGAGAAGGCGGTCTCGGAGGTAAACTGGTCCTAAGCCATGTAGGGCTTTAAATGTAATCACCAACACCTTGAATTGCGCTCGGAGACCTATGGGCAGCCAGTGCAGTTTGCGAAGGATGGGTGTCACATGGGTGTATCTAGGGACACCCATCACCACACGCGCCGCCGCATTCTGCACTAGCTGCAGTCTCCAAACGTTCTTCAAGGGTAGCCCCATGTAGAGTGCGTTGCAATAGTCAAGACGTGAGGTAACAAGGGCGTGAGTGACTGTAAGTCCAAGAAAGGATGCAACTGGTCCAATAAAGGACGCAACTGGTGAACAAGACGAACCTGTGCAAAGGTCCCTCTGGCCACAGCTGTTAGATGTTGGTCCAATTTTAGCTGTGGATCCAGAAGGACCCCCAAGTTGCGAGCCCGTTCTGAGGGGATCAAATCCCCCCCCCCCCAGAACCAAGGAGGGACAGATGTCAAAGGCAACATCCAAAGCCACTCGGTCTTGTCCGGGTTGAGTTTGAGCCTGTTAACCCCCATCCAGACCCTTACAGCGTCCAGACACTGGCACATCACATCAACTGAATTGGCATGGGGTGGTCTTGACTTTTTTTGCTGCCTTACATGTTATTCTTTATAGTTAAAGAATATCTTAGAGATGCAACAGAAGAACAAGTAGACAGACAGTAAGCAGTGTCTGTAAGTGTTTGGTTTTCCTTCCTGTAACATTATGGATAAAGCTGTCAGAAATGGCATCTCTAAATACCCTACAATATTGCAAAATATGTTTCAGTCAATTGAGAAATTAGCACACAGTGCAGACTGCTATTTGTCAAGTCTCTCTTCCCGGTCCTAATTACTTGAAGAAAGGTGGCTGTGTTTTTCTGCCCTTGAAGCAAGTCACGGTACCTAAAAGCATATAAAATTTGACCAAATTGTCAAAAACATTACACCAATTTCTTCCATAAAATGTTGCTATAATTTTCTTAAACGAGTAGTTAATATTCTGAGTGCTCCGTAGAGTACAACTAAACAACTGAGATGACTGTAGGGTGGAACTAAACAATTCAGATGACTATTCAATCAGTCTTTCCTCCCAGACATTCTGTTGCCTCCTAAAACTAGAGACAGAAATCCCCTCTGGAGTTAGGACGGCTGTGTTTCTTCTCTATCCACAGTAGCTGCTGCTGACAGCCATAATATACACAAAGCAGAAAGCAGAGTACACTTTGATTTTCTAGGAAATTGGGTTATTATAGCTGGCAAATTTGAGCACAGAAGCAATCTGAGAAACAGGCATTTTTGACAGGCCAATCATAAAGTGAGATCTCTATTTGCTTCATATGATGCATTTGCTTTGGAAGAATTGCAACGCATAATCAGTTTGCCTGGAGCCCTGGTGCATATTCCTTGATTTTAGCAGACTTGCTCCTAAAACAAATTCCAAAATACAGAGTAGAACATGTATGGCTGTCAGCAGATAAATCTCAAGTATTTATAGAATTCAGGAGCAGCAAATCATTTGGTGATGCTTTCAACTGGCTTTGAGTCTCTCAATGTATGATGTATGTATTTTGATGTTATTTAAGCTCCATTGTTTGTTTCCCTTTTCGTCTTTCAGTTCTTGTTTAAATACTAAAAATAGATCATTTTCTTCTTCTTCTTTTTAAAAAAAAACCCGAATGCATTTATCAAGTGTCTCAGCATCCACTGATATTTCTTCTTCCCCTGCTTTCCAAAAGCTGAGGTCATTGTGCTCATCAGATAATTATGTTTCAGAGCCCAGTGCATGCCTCGATACTTGGAAAGAAACTGCTGAAACAAGCAAGAAAAAGCAGGAAAATTGCACTGAAACAAATGTATCCCCTGATTAGGGGCATTCAAGGCTGCAGCAGAGCCATACTGGAAAGATAGGAATGGTAGAACCAATACAGCATCTGATGCAGGCTTCCAGGGAGATTGTTCAGAATGAAAGGTGTGAATTAATGAGCAGGACCCAGTCAAGTTCCTGCAAAATAATCTGTATGTTGCTTCTTAGATGTTCAATCATATTAAAAGGGGATGTCCATTCTCTTTTCTAGGAACAATTTCCCCGTTATTCTGAGCAGCAAGTACATTATTTGGAGGGCTTAATTTGTCGAAGTGAATGTAAGTGGCTCCACAGACATTCTTGGTGGTGTTTTGGGGATTGGCAGATAGAAAATGATGGAGTCAGGGCAGGGGCGGGTTCCTACCGGTGTGGTCCAGTGCGCCGTTCCTGTAGGGACCCGCTGATTGCGCAATTTGCACGCGACAGCTCCGGTGCCTTCTTCGCCAGTCTGTCGCGCAGCGTCATCTTTTTTCTGGAATTTCTGGGCTTTTTTTGCTTCCTGCGCATGCACAGGAAGCAAAATCTCGCAAGGGGATGCGCGTGCGTAGCAAGAGTGCGCACATTAGAAATGAGATGATGCGCTCGCAGCACACTGGTATGCAGGTAAGAGGAACACGCCCCTGAGTCAGGGGTCGAAATGGACACAGTGGTGTTCATATGGGAGCAAAGTCTGGTAAAGTTCTGGGTTGCTGCAGAGCCAGAGCAGAGGTTTGAACAGAGGGTCCTGCTGGGTGGAAGTGCTGAAAAGAGAGATGTCGGCCTGCCAACTGCACCGAGGTGGCCATTTGGATGGACTCAGAATAGGACTTCAAGCCCAGGACTTGTATACACTTACCAGTGTCAGAGCTGAGGAGGTTTAGCTGGAGGTGTTCTAGTATGGGAACCAGGGCTAATTGAGTGGAGCTGAAGTAGCAATTATTTTGGAACCTGAGGATTGTGCTTTGGGGATTAGGAGGCAGAAATGGAACTGTGCCAGCAGCTTGCTTAGGCAATCTTTGTTCATCAATCTTGGGGGCTTATCTGATTTTTCAAGGACTCCAGGAGTTCAAATAAAAGAAGAGATGCCTAGAATGCTGTTGGAGATAGATGAAGTAAATCCAACTGAGCATGTTTAAGAGTTTACATTAAGGATGACATCATGGCAAAACAAATAACAAATTATATATAGTTTTCTGATTGTTCCTAGCAAATGGCTGACAAGCAGCTCTTTTTAAGGTGACACATTCAATGCTAGGGTGAGATGGCCATAAGGACCACTGTGAAGAATATTCTAGGTAGTTGACACATAAAATTGCTGGGATCTGCTCAGAGTAGGGCTGAGTTCAGTTGAGTGAGGCACAGACCTGTTTGGTCACCTGGGAAAAGTACTTCCTGAAGAAATGGGCATATTCCTTGGGACTGTTAATTCAGTCATTGTTGTTGACTCAGGCCCCTCTTGGCTGGTGAAGGTATTTCAGAAGGTGGCCTGTGTTGAGTCCATTGGTGCTCTGAGGGAGGGAGTGGTTCTGCCTGCCTTTAAGGAGCATGTGTGTATGTATCCTCCTGAAGAGATCATTGCTGAACCTGGCAGTTTGGGGCAACTCTCACCACCCCTTCCTCTCTCTAGCTTCATTAACTTTTTTAGTCTTCCTTCTTTCATTAAAAAAAACACCTAAAAAGAGTTGTATCTTGGCTAATGGGAGCCTGGATCAGCTTTTGAATCTCGTTGGCTCAAAGGTATATTCATACTTTTTCTGGAACAGCAAATAGCAGTTTCAAGGAAACACTTTACATTGGGGGTGTCCAACCTTGGCCACTTTAAGACCTGTGGACTTTAACTCTATGCCAGGGCTGTCAAACTCCCGGCCTGCGGGCCAGATGCGTCACGCTCTGGCCATGCCCACGCCCAGTTTAGCGAAGGGGAAAAAAAGTTCCGATACGTCACGTGACGCCGCTGTGACACCGTGAGTTTGACACCCCTGCTCTACACTATGTTGACTGGGGAATTCTGGGAGTTGAAGTCCACAAGTCTTAAAGTGGCCAAGGTTGGACACTCCTGATTTAAATGGTAGAAAATGTTTTAGTAGAAGGCAGAGTGTGCACATCCTTCACCAACACTGAAGGGTTAGCTATGAGTCTCCTGCTTTCTCACTTCATTTCAGTGTTTACTCTTGCACTTAGAAAGATAACATATCCTGGAGAAGCTAGATAGAAAAAGCTAGCATACTTCTCCCTAATGTTTACATGTCATCTGATCTTAACTGCTATGCTTCTATTGTATTTTAAAAAATAAAAATAGAACTGCATGAAATTGTTATTTTATTTTGATCAGCCATGAGGGCGCAGTGGTTAAGATGCAGTACTGCAGGCTAATTCTGCTGACAGTTTGAGTCTCACCGGCTCAAGGTTGACTCAGCCGTCCATCCATCTGAGGTCAGTAAAATGAGGACTCAGATTGTTGGGGGCAATATTCTGACTCTGTAAAACCGCTTAGAGAGGGCTGTAAAAGCACTATGAAGCGGTATATAAGTCTAAGTGCTATTGCTATTTTATAAAAAATATTGTTCTATTGTATTGAGAAATGAAAATGGGACTTTCTCTAAATGGAAAGGTTTGTTTTGCCTGTACTGTATAGCAACACAGTATGTACAATATCCTCTACCTGAGGCACAATCCATGCAGGGTGCCTCCTCCATCGCTTACCGTCTTATTGGCAACTGTCAATGAAAGTATTGGGAAGTCATCTTTGTTTTTGTTTTTTGATTTTCAAATTAAGCAATTTTTATAATTTAAGGGATGATTTCTCCCACATACTCACATCCAGGAATATTGCCTGCTATCATTTTAATTATTCTCTCACTCCCCCACTCTCTCTGTCTCTCATACACACCTACATATCCCCCTCCCATTGGCGCTGACTTTTCCATGATTATGAATACAGCATCAATAAGCTTATTGATTTCACAACTGAATGCAGATGGTGGTGAAAATGAGCCCCCATCTATAGAAAATGCTATTGGTTTGCTCAAGTTAACATTGTTTTTTCTTTCTGCTTTGGTTTGAAGATGCAAATCATGCTGCTTAATGGTTCAGCTGCATATTCAGGAACAGGGAGGAATAGGGGCAGGCAAAATGAAAGCAATCTGGCAGGCTCTTTTCTAGCACAGATGCCATAGCTCAAACTCCATGCAACTGCAGAGGCTGATTTAAATCTGGGCTCACCCAAATCGTGTGTTAAGGTGATGAAAAACAAATGGAAAAGATCAGATCAGTTGCTAGCGAAGGTAACACAGGAAAGGTGACTGATATTATAATTGGACTTGAAGCTGTATTATTCATTGCATTCCTATTGTTTCAATGGCATTTACTACATCACCCTTCAGAGCAACACTTACGGACAAAAATTAGAAAATGAGCTATTTATTTATTCAATTGAAGCCACCCACCTCACATTCATGACTCTGGGCAGTTTACAATTAAGATATAACAATACAGAACAAAACAACCATTTAAACGATGCAAAATATTAAAATAATTAAATCCATGCAATACTGCTAATGGTCTTCTCTATAGATAAACTGCAAAAATTAGAAAACGAGCTATTTATTTATTCAATTGAAGCCACCCATCTCACATTCGTGACTCTGGGCAGTTTACAATTAAGATATAACAATACAGAACAAAACAATCATTTAAACTATGCAAAATATTAAAATAATTAAATCCATGCAATACTGCTAATGGTCTTCTCTATAGATAAACTGCAGGGCTGACCATACTGTTAGGCAGAAGGAGGCACCTGACAAACCCTCAGAAGTTGAAGAAGAACCAAGCTAGATGTAACTGAGGCTCCTCCTGCACCATCTAGTCTGGTTGGTGTCATCTTGTCCGGCATAAGATAAGCTGCAGATAGAACTCACCTGCCAGCCCACACATATTTTATGGTTTGTTCTGGGGAGGGGCAGAGCCCTTTTTTTGTGATATTGGTCTGGAAAAGGATTTAAACCAGACCTGATAACAAAAGGTAACATTGGCCCCAGGGGCGGATTCCTAATTTTTTTACTACTACTCTGTGGGCGTGGCTTATTTTTGGGTGTGGCTTGCCGACCATGTGACCATGTGGGTGTGGCTTGCCGGTCATATATTAGTTATTTCAGAGAGATGTTACTACTATTTTTGCTATTTTATACCTTACATGAAAAGCTTTGCATACAAAGTGCGTGCTACACCATGGCAACACAGCAACCTTTATATGCAGAAAATGCTATAGTTAAAAGACAAGCAAGTCTCATACAGCATTTTTGGTTTCAGTCATGGATTCCTTAGACGAAAATATTGAGGACTGTTAAAAGAACAGTATCTTTTAACAGTCCTCAATGTTTTCGTCTAAAGAATAACAGTATAAAACTGTATAAAATTAACAATATAAAAGGTTAAGCTTTCGGAAAATGCCCACTTTGGGAAGCTTTAGGCAAAAGCGAAGGAAAAGTGTCAAATGCGAGCTTCTTATTATTTTCAAGCAAAGGGACAGAGAAAGACTTAATTGTCAGGTTTCTGGGCATGCACAGAAGAATTTTTTTAAAAAAATGTAAAAAAATTTTTTTAAAAAAAAAATGGTGGCTCCCAGGCACCGACAACCGACCGCACCTGTACTGTGACGTCACTAGTGGGCCGCTACCGGTGCTATAGAGTGGACCGCACTGGTAGGAACCCACCACTGATTGGCCCCCAGTCGAGGGTTTAAAAGATAAATATGTTGCTTTATGCCATAAATTGAATAAATTAATTAAATTGAAACTGAAAGGCTTTTCTTGGTTTCCCTTTCTCTTTAGCCGTACTTGCAAATTCTCTGATGGGGCATGTACAGAATTCTACTAAAATAGCTGGGATAAAAGGTGTGTTGTTTATTTATGGAGGGACAATTATATAAGATATAATTGGTCATGTGTAGTAGAATGTAGTCCAGATTCTCAGGGGCTGCATTCCAGAAGAGCAAGAGACAACAAAGGTTAGATAGTTTGTTTGTGAGAAAGAAGATCAAGGCAGCTCCTCCTTCAGAGTTTTCAGAGTATACCTTTAATGATGCAAGTAGTTTGCTTCAGCTTGCAAAATTTCTGTCTGTAGATGAGGAACCATAAAGGAAGCTGTTCTGAAGTGCTTTTCTTGGGTTTTAGAGTCTGACACCATGCTCATTAAGATCAACTTGAACTTAACTTTGACCTTGAAATGAAGGATTTTAACATATTGCAAAGAACATACTATTCTCAATCACATGGGTAGTTTCAACTTCTGGTAAAAACACATTTCTGCACATTCCTCTTCTTTCTCAATAACTTAGTCAGACACCTTTCAACACTTTTAATCTGTTTTGCTTCTGGATTAATACATCCACTCCTTGTCTAGATCTCTTTTGTAACTACAAAGGTTCTCAATTATTGTTCTCAATTGTAATAATGAATCTAAGCCAGTGGTGAAATCCTACCAGTACACCCCGGTTCGAGTGTACCGGTAGCGGCGACCACCAGTGGTTTGGAGAACCGGTAGCGGCGGCAGCACAAGGCTCTGCCTACCCGCCCAGACGTCGCCATTTTCTTGTTTTTAACCCTCTGCGCATGCACAAAGCCTTCTGCGCATGCGCAGAGGATGAAAAAGCATGTGCAATGGTGGCGTGCAAGCATGTGCGCAAAGCCCGCACTTCCGAACCGGTAGGGAAGGTAAGTAGATTTCACCGCTGATCTAAGCGTTTTATTAGTAATGCTTTGGACTGTTCTGAATCTGTTTTTGATCATACATGCAGTCAACACACCAAGGCTCCAATACTTAAATTGCCTTAGTCTCTTTTTGTAGGGAGGAAGACAAATGTTTGTTATATTTTTCTGCAGAATCCAGGCCTCAGTATTCTGTAACAAAGCTTTAAAGTGATTTTTCTTAATTCACAAATATAAATTGTTATACATACCTCAAGGTTGCATACTTCAGGCCTCATCAAAAGAGCATTATTTTTTTTATCCCTTTTTTGGGAGAAAACAGACAGTTGCACTCATGTCAAAAGTGTCACACTGGCCTTACATGTATGTTTCTACTCTAAGGGCATCCTTTTTTGTTTATTTTTTATGATGTTATTCAGCTAGCACCAAAGAAGCCACTAATGGCTATTCCATAAGCCTTGTAGCCTTTGCTGACTCTCAGTGATTTGTCTGAGTAGTAATCATATTTTCCCATTTTAATACATTAGCAAAAAGTTGATGTGGTAGTGGCCAAACCTGGGGCTCTAATACCCCATCACTGCTGCACAAAAAATTCAGCTTCATTTCTGACATTTTGCATTACTTATTTATAAGGAGGCAACGGTGCAGGACGTGAACTGACTGTATTTATTAAGAACAGCATGGACTCATCTGCCCTGGAACAAAAAAGGAACAGACTGCAAGAGATAACTCCCCATAACAATAGTAGCTTCACCTTTTTTAAAAAAATACCAAGTTCCTGACAAAAGGTCACCATTATGGTAATGGGAGATTGTAATCTGATCTTTCAGAAGATATTGCTTCTGCTCTGTATTGGCTATTTTGATCCCAGGTCAGATTAATGATTAAGGAGAGGCCACGCTAACAGACATGCTGCAAAAATTATCTACAAGGATCAATTAGTCTATAGATTCTTTGTTAAAAGCTCATTTTAGCAATATCTTAGATGTCAGAATTTTGTGTCTGCCTCTAGACAGACTAGTCCATATTCCAAGTGCAGAGAGACGTGAAGCTAAGCTCTTAGAAAATTTGTTTGCATTGCTTCTAGAAGTAGTTTCTCCAGAGGCACAAGCAAACTTCAACTTATACATTTCTAAACACAAATCTGTGATCCATAAAGCAAAGGACTGAATACCTTAGTCAATGGCAATAGGTATATAGTTGTTACCTCTGCTATTAGTAAAACTCAGAATTATATTTTTGTCTTGAGAAGGATACAATAATTTCCCAATTAAGATCATCTTGATTTTTGCTTTTCTGGGGAGCATCATATATATTTTACCCAGTTGTCTGTAATATCTGAGAGGGGGGCACATTGATGGAATGACACCTTTGCTATCTAATCCTCCTAAGAGGTCAAATGGGGAGAATGTATTTTTCCTACTAGAAGATTGAGCTCCAGAAATCTCAAAAATGGCTAAATTCCACATTAATTCCATTGCTGTTTGAAATACAGTTTGATATAGTTTGGCAATCTGAATGTTTATATATACAATTATATATACAATATATACAATTATTATACATCTTATGGAGCTATATTGATGCAGTACATTGCTCATTGTTTTAGTATGTTCTCTATGCATACCAGTGGTGGGTTGCTACAGGTTCGACCCGGTACGGCGAACCGGTAGTGGTGGCGGGAGGCTCTGCCCACCCGCCCGGACGTCATCAAAAAACGTTCTGCGCATGCGCAGAAGCGCGTCTGCAAGCTCCCATTCCCGAACCGGTAGCAAAGGTAAGTAGAACCCACTACTAATGCATACCCATTATATGTACACATATATTGTATACATACATGTGGCACAATGGTTAGAATGCAGTATTGCAGGCTACTTCTGCTGACTGCTGGATGTCAGCAGTTCGGCAGTTCGAGTCTCATCAGCTCAAGGTTGACTTAGCCTTCCATCCTTCCAAAGTCAGTAAAATGGGGACCCAGATTGTTGGGGGCAATATGCTGACACTAAACCACTTAGAGAGGGCTGTAAAGCACTATGCAGCAGTATATAAGTCTAAGTGATATTGCTATTGTTATTCTTTATTGGTCAAGTGTGATTGGACACACAAGGAATTTGTCTTTGGTGCATAAGCTCTCAGTGTACATACAAGTCACAAAGTAATATAATCATAAGATACCAATAATAGAAGGCAATAGGAAAAATAAGAAGGATAATAGTAATAAAGCCTTACTACATGGGTAAATATCCTTAGACATAAGGATATTTGCATTATATGCCATGTGTAAAGAACTTCTGGTCTTTGAGGATAAAGTCAAGTCATTTAGCATTTTGCACTGGAGAAAGCAATTATGTTTGAAAGAGTTAGTGGTAAAAGAATAAACCATCCACCCTTCGGTATGACTTGGTTTTATGATGCAGTGTTCATGTGTACACATTAGAATGCCAGCAGGTGTTTTCCTATATGCCTACAGTGCAGACTTTACCCATTTCTTCAATAATTATTCTGAAGAGATGGTAAGCCTGCACCAGCATGATATAGGAGAAAATGTGCTGGCATGCAAACATATGAACACATGGACATTGCATCATAAACTGAGGTCATAATCAAAGGGAGAAGGTGAAGAACATGAGAAGAAGAGCCTTCTCTGTGCTTTTGGATTAGATTGCAATACCCATTGTTCCCAGATGAGGGGGAATGCTTGGAGTTGCAGCCAAAATACTTCTAAAAATAAGTTCTTCCTAGGATTTTTTTTTAAAAAAGTGGTAGAGTACAGTACATCTTAAAACAAATATATTTGAAAATTATTAATCACTTTGCAATCCAGAAAAAAAATGGCATAAAGCATATTCCAAGAGCACTCTTGAATAGTCAGGATACTGATAGATAGATACCACACACACACACACACACACACACACACACACACACACACACACACACACACAATAGATAGATAGATAGATGATAGATAGACAGACAGACAGACAGACAGACAGACAGATAGATAGATAGATAGATAGATAGATAGATAGAGAGGGAGAGAGGGAGTGGGGGAGAGAGGGAGGGAGAGAGAGGAGAGAGGAGAGAGAGAGGATAGACAGATATTTCTATAGTTAACTGGAGAGAGCATGAATGGTTGGTGGTGATCTCAACATGTTCCCCAGATTCTGAGGAAATAACCAAATTCAATTAAAAAATAATGATGTTGTCTGAGTGTTTCCATTGGTGATCCCCAAATACAGCAGGCACTTCTCTTCTGGTTGAATTGCCACGTTGGGATGGAATGTGCTAGAAACACAACAGAAGTGGCTGTCAGAACCTCTCTGCCTCTATGCCTTGCAATGGGCTTCAGGGCTTTTAGTTTCCTTCGTCCAAATGAAACATTTTCTTGGGTTTACTGCTTATATGTTTTGACCACTACATCTGAAGCACTGATGCACAGAGTCACTTGAAATGTCATTGTTTGAAATAATATTACTTTTATTATATGCAGTGCAATCTGGCATGGGAATCACATGCCTAGAAGATGAATTACACTGAACTGAGCACCATTATCTGAAATCTTGGCTGCAATGTTGTGTTTCTTCTGCTCATACTTAGCCGCCCCCTCCTACACCCATTCTCTGGGAAAGGAAAGTTCAGCAGTATCGATCATGTTACTTTTTAATCTGATTCTGAGGACTGTTTCATAAAGTATTTCTACAGTGCATAGATTAATCTGCTGATGGCATAGAGGCTACATACTTTAGCCTCAGAGGTGTTCCCTTCCTGATCAACAGGCTTTTCCATTTATGGATTAATAAATAAATAGCCGTTTCCTGGCTTAGCCTCAACAATGCCTGAAGAAATAGAACATTTTGCGTGTGTGCAAAATTAGCATTACAGCTATTTGGAACTACCTATTAACAGATTAACAGAGATGGAAGAGACCTTGTAGGTCATCTAGTCCAACCCCCTGCCCAAGCAGGAGACCCTACACCATTTCTGACAGATGGTGGCCCAGTCTCTTCTTGAAAGCTTCCAGTGATGAAGCTCCCACAACTTCTGAAGGCAAGTTGTTCCATTGGTTGATTGTTCTCACTGTCAGGAAATTTCTCCTTATTTCTAGGTTGAATCTGCTTGATGAAATAAATAAATAAAATAAATAAAAATCTCTCCTTGTTCAGTTTCCATCCATTATTCCTTGTCTGGCCTTCAGGTGCTTTGGAAAATAGCTTGACCCCCTCCTCTCTGTGATAGCCCTTCAAATATTGGAACACTGCTATCATGTCTTCCCGGTCCTTCTCTTCACTAGACTAGCCATGCCCAGTTCCTGCAACCGTTCATCGTATGTTTTAGCCTCCAGTCCCCTAATCATCTTGGTTGCTCTTCATGTAGGTTTAAATCTTTGGGATTCATTTCTGTTTTTCTTGAAAAAATGATTAGGCATTTTAGCAAGATATTATAGAAATGTTTTAGTAGTTTGAGAGCCAGAGAGTGAAGGTCAAAGCTGAAGTCTGTCTTTGACTTGACAATCATCATAGCAGAAGTAGTAATCATCTGATGGTGCTCTGTCTTGTTCTATAGAAGTCCCTACCTACACTGATCATTTCAAAGATATAAGACAGCAGTTCCAATACAGCTAATTTTGAATGAGTTTTTGATCTAGTGACCCCTTGATTACCGCTGGCAATAGAGATATCAGGGTGAATTTTGATCTGATTCCTAATACCTCTCCTTCTCCTTCTGAATCTTATGGTTCCTCCAACATTGGACCTCCAATTTTCCTTTACATTAGTATTTCTAGATTTTGCATCCAGATTTCAGTTTCAGTTCTGAAGTTCAAGTTCAGCCTCAATTCTGACAATTCTCTAGTTCTCAAACTATGGAAGATTCTAACATAGCTTAGCACCCATCAAATGAATGTTAATCCTATGTCAGTGATGGCGAACCTTTTTTTCCTCGGGTGCCGAAAGTATGTGCACACGTGCTATAGCAGATGCGCGAGTGCCCACACCCATAATTCAATCCCTGGGGAGGGTGAAAATGGCCTCCCCCACCACCCTGGAGGCCCTCTGGAGGCCAGAAACGGCCCATTTCCCAACTTCTGGTGGGCCTAGTAGGCCTGTTTTTCATCCTCCCCAGGCTCCAGAGGCTTCCCTGGAGCTTGGGGAGGGTGAAAATCCCCTCCCCCGCCCACCGGAGGCCCTCCGGAAGCTGAAAACACCCTCCCAGAGCCTCTGTGCAAGCCAAAAATCAGATGGCTGGAGTGCACATGCACGCTGGAGCTGAGCTAGGGCAACGGCTCGCGTGCCGGCAGATATGGCTCCGCGTGCCACTTGTGGCACGCGTGCCATAGGTTCGCCATCACTGTCCTATGTAATATCATTTCACCATCAGTTGGCCCTCAATTTTACATATTAAACATCTAATATAATTGTCTTGTTTAAGAAATAAAAATGTCCAATGTCCAAGTTATTGATGGAAATTGATTTTTCTCCTCTCCTCCCTTTAGTTGCGGTGGTTGGGAACTCTAAAATTATTCCACTATATTAACTAGATTTTCTAGGGAAAAAGAGAAGTATATTTATGGTGGTAATTCATTAGTATTTGTCAACTTCTCATACACCCTTGTAGGAAGTTAACCAAAGCTTTCTATGATGACATCATATTTTCTCATGGCTTTTTGTAGAAAGAAGGGTTGTTAGAATTTTATTTATATTTGCTTATTAAATATTTTTACCTCTGTGAGAAGACAAATATTTCTAAAGAATCTATGAAGATTCCATCTGAGTTTGTCTACCACTAGCCATAAAAACATGGGTAAGAAATTAGTACCAAAAGGCTCACAATTCCCAAATAACCCATCATTATCAACTCCAAAAGCACGTTCAATTGTTCAACAGCATAATCAGGGGTGGGTTCCTCCTGGTTCAGATCGGATCGCCCGAACTGGTAGCGACCCACTGGTGATGTCACTGTCGGTGCCGGCCCGTGCGTGCCGCCATCTTTTTTGGGGGTTTTTTTGCGAATTTTTCCCCTTCTGCTGCTTGAAAAGAGCCCTCCCGCCCGTCCGCGGGTTAGTACTGACCTTTATTTCTTTGCCCGAAGCACAGCTGATCAGCTCCTCAGCTGTGTTTCGGGTTGAATCCTGCTTCTGAGCATGCGCAGAAGCCAAATTGCATGAGGGGACGCGTGTGTGTGTGAGTGGAGCTAGCGCACACGTGCGAAATGTCGCGATGCAAACCGGTGGCGAAGGTAAGTGGAACCCACCCCTGAGCAGAATGTCTTATTTAGCAGTATACACTGGGAACCCTTCCTAGAAGACATGGTATAATTCATTTCCTGAAGATTTTAAGAGCAAGGTTGACTGATAGGGGAATATGGTAGCTACTGTGAATGGGGAGGACTCAGCTTGGGAGGGACTCTTTACCAGCTGAATTTTTCAATCTTTTTGTAACAAATATATATGTTTTAATTATCTCTTCTCTTTATCTCATCCCCAACCAGTTTTGTCCCCTCTTTCCTTCTGCTTTTTATTTCCTGTTCAGCAGCTGCTTCCTCTTACCTCATATCCATCCTGATGTTTTGGGAGGAGGGAGGTTTATTTGAAGGATGGAAGGGTATTTTGGGCATTTGGGTGTGAATGAGTCTGGATTGATCTCCCATATCCACTACAGCAGCATGTAACCATGGTTAGAGATACTAAGAAAAGCCTGTAATTTTAAAACTGCTGCTATGATATCATCACATGATCTGATTTTGGCAAGATGGCTTGGCTGATTTTGTTTTGTTTTGTTTTGGTTTTACAATCCATGATCCCTTGCAATTCTCCATTGTCGCATCAGGAATGTATAGAGGGTAATATCAATTTCTTGTTTTCTGTGTGGACTGAGGGATAGAGTGTTTTTGTGTTTCTCTGGGAAACCCTAACCCAGGGGTGTCAAATTTGCATTGTCACATTGTCGTCACGTGACATATCGTGACTTTCCCCCCTTCGCTAAAATGGGGGTGGGCCAGAGGTGGGTTCCTCCCGGTTCGGACCAGTTCTATTGAACGAGTAGGACTTTGGCGGCCTGGGTCGCTAGAACCGACAGCAACCCAGGCCTGCCATGTCCCCAAACCGGCTCTCTCAGTGGCACTATAGGTGCCACCATCTTGTTTTTTTGCTTCTGCACACACATGTTTTTTTGCTTCTGTGCATGTGCAGAAGCTGGTTTTTTTAGCACTGTGCATGCGCGTGTGTATGAAACGCGCGGCGTGCCTGCACGGCGCGTAAAGGAGCAAACCGGCAGCAAAGAAAACAAGAACCCACCCCTGGGGTGGGCATGGCCAGTGCATGTCGCATCTGGCCCACAAGCTGGATGTTTGACACCCCTGCCCTAACCCATACAACTCAGAAAGCAGTGTAGTAGTTTAATTACATTTTTTGCATTCTTCTCTTGGCCATCTGGAGTGAGCAGAGATTGTCTCATGTTGATCTTGATACATTTCACATGTTTTGAAGCCAGCAGAAATAAAGACAATTGTAAATTGATTTCAGCAAAATCAATGAAGTGGGTGTATCCAAAGTACACAATTGCAGAAAGAATAACTATCATTTCATCATACAATTCCAATCTCAAATGCTACTTGGACTTCTTTTCAAATCCTGTACACAAAAATGTACAGGCAAAAGAGTTTGCTGTGATTATTGTGTTGTGCTAGACATTTGGACACTGAATATATTCCCAATCCATATCTTCCTTAGAGTGAGATTTTTTTTTTAATGTTCACAAAGAGATGCCTCCAGGACTTCCCTTTGCTGGAAAAATAAAATTATACATTTGAGTCTTTTAAAACAAAAGCGTGGGTGTGGGGAAAGTGGCAGCATTGGGCCTGGAAGAGTAAGGCCTCAGTCATGCAGTTTTTGATAAATGGCTGGAATCTCCAGGAATCTGGTGAATGTCCAGGTAATTTGGAGCAGAGAAAACAGGTAGAAATAGGCAGCAGTTTAATCAAAAAGATGCCATAAGTTTAATTTCAGTATTATTACGCTTGTGCTTCCTTTTATTTCTATGTACAGTTTGGAAAGCCTTGCAGAAAACCTCAGGCTGTGCAAGAGTATATTTTTCCTCCCTTCTTCCTTTGCTCTGCTGAACCATCATATTAATTTGGAGCTATTTTTGTATATATAATATTTGAATTTTTAAAAAGCTTTTCTCTTTTTTAAAAAAAATAAAATTTGATTTCATGTACCTTGTGAGATTGATCTACCTTACAATTTTGGTAGAATGGAGGAGGGAAGAGGAGGAGGGAAGAAAGGCTGCAGGTGGTGACAACAGAAATTCCAAAGCCACTATCCCAAAACAGGGGTTGGGACAGGATACAAGGACCCAGGAAGTTTGAGACCTCTAGACTTATCCATCCTATGGGTTTCAGCCTCTGTACAGGTTGAAGTTAATGAGTGTAACCTGTGGTACTCCTCCAGACATTTTGCTTCACTTGCTTTCTTGCTGAGTAGCCAAATACAGTAACTGTCATTTAGACAACTTAGATCAGGGGTGTCAAACTCACGTCATCACGGCAGCGTCATGTGACGTATCGGGACTTCCCCCCCTTTGCTAAACCGGGCATGGGCATGGCCAGCACGTGACACATCCAGCCCGCGGGCCGGGAGTTTGACAGCCCTGACTTAGATGCTCTGCTTTACATCTAATAAAAACTGAAACACAGAGAATTCAATTTGTTACCAATCCTCTCTCTTAGCGTGGTTTTAAAATTCTGACCTTGTGATAAGACATTTTCAACAGACACAATAGTGCCTTTAATTTTACCTGAGTAACAGAATAATTCACAAGAGACAAAGAATTCAGGGAAGGCTTTTGGGAAGAGCTTGGTCTTGATCATGGGATCAATCATTAGGTAGTTATTTATCATCAACAGCTTGTTCTACCTAGTTTAGCAAGCTTTAGCTTTCAAAAGTTTCATCTTTCATCTTCAAGACAATCTCTAAATCCTTGAGTTGATGGAAATTCTAGGTTGGCCTTCTTAACCCGGTCCCTTTCAGTTGTGTTGAATTCCCATAACCTCAAAGGTAACAAAATTGTTCAGCTGTGGGGTATATTATCTGGGTATTACAGATTAATACCCAAATACCGCTGGAAGATACTACATTATAATAGCCTCCTTTTCACTTGGAGAAATCAGTGTAACACATAACCCAAACAATGGAACATATATGTTACTTGCAAACAAATACCGTATTTTTCGGAGTATAAGATGCACCTTAGTTTTGGGGGAGGAAAACAAGGGAAAAAGGCCTCTCCCTCCAAGCAATTTGCCAAACAGCAAACAGCAAACAGCACAGATGATATACACTGTTTGCTGTGTATTTCTGTGCATTTGTGCCTGACCCATAGAAATAGCAAAGAATTGGAGAAATGTACATTATGCCAGAAAGTTTTCTTAAATGTAGTCACACTAACTCCTCCCAATTATTTAAATAGATCTACTCCAAGGTAACTAAACTCTAATACTAAACAGGACACTTACATTTCATACTATACTTGTACAGAGCTGTTAAAATTAATTAAAATTTCTGGAAGTATACATTATTCTCTATTATTTAAAAGAAGATACAATAGCACTGGGCCTCTTCAGAGCAAGCATTTATTTTAAAAAGCATCTTTATTTTGTTAAGTTGTCTAGATTTACAGGGATCCCCAACCTTGGCAACTTTAAGACTTGTGGACTTCAACTCCCAGAATTCTACAGCCAGCAAAGCTAACAAAGCTGGCTGTGGAATTCTGGGAGTTGAAGTCCACAAGTCTTAAAATTGCCCCTGGCTTTAGAACAATAATAAAGCAGTCTTTAAAAAATAAGTCTAATAATTTGAACATTCTACAGACATTTATAGTGATTAACTTACCCCCTTCCATCCAGTTCAGCAAAAAATAAAAATCTGCCTCTCTCTCCCAGCTATTTGCCTTTGTACTTAGTTTCACTTTCATTTTCCCACGTGGCAAATCTAATCAGCTGTCCATCGGGAAACTCCTACTGACTTGCTTGGCTTTGCAGGCTCTTCCCTCTTTCCTGCAAGCAGGTAAATTGCTGGAAGACAGAGGTCAAAAGGTGGGGGTGGCTGGGTGGGGCTGCATTCGGTGTATAAGACACACCCAAGTTTTCACCCTCTTTTGGGAGGTAAAAAGGTGCGTCTTATACTCCAAAAAATAAGGTAAGTTATTTCTTCCAGAAATTTTAGATGGTCCACTGTTTAAAAGATAACCATATTATAATCTGCTACATCTCTTCTGTAAATGTTGAAAATAATATTTATTGAGCCACAAACTCTTCACATTCAGGCTGATCTACTGAAGAAACATTGACAGGACACGAACATAGAACACAGTGCATTCCATCTTCCCTATTTGTCTGCAGAAGTTTATTTTCCTGGGAAGCCTGCTATAGCTGCTCTATCATGATAACAGCATCTGCTGTTTTCAAGCTCATCATAATCAGAGGCCCCCTTGGGTTGCCAGGCAGCAAACTGATGGCTGAAACACCCATTGGGAACCCATTACTCAAGTCATCCTGCGGACAGGATTGTTCACATTCTGCTGCGGATATTTACAATCACAGCTGCTGAGATGGTATTTGCAAATTTGTGCTGATTTGATTACCTCGTTTGATCGTCACTGCTTCTAAGAGCAGGATCTGGCCATAAAATTACGTTCTGCTGCACATGTGACTCCATTTAATGGTGTATCGAAGGAATATTATGTTAATATCTTACAGATGAACAAAGAATCGGAATATTGTAGGGGCCAGTAAGAGACCATATGGTGCAATCAAGAGCTGTCATTCCCTATGGTCCCAGGCAATTTATACTCAATGCAACCCTGAGGAAGGCAAAAGACTATCAGTTCACACTTAACTGAATAACTTCTCTATGGCAGTGACCACATTTAATTGCTAGGACTTTCATCTGTGTTGCTAATGTGCTCCTTAGTTGCAGTCGCTATCAGTATAGTGTACATGTTGGAGGCATCATTTTCATCCAGAGTCAATATGGGCCTTTCACAATAATTGCCAAACACCAATCAGCTTTACATGGAGAGGTAAGTAGGAAAGTAAACAAAGGAAGGTAAGAGAGTATATAGTTAACAGCTTTGTATTTGTGGAGAATCTTACTAAGTGCACCTTGAATACTTAGTAAAGCATTCAGTCCTCTGTGGCAAGCACTCATTCACTCTATTTTAAACAGCCAAACCAATGTCCATTCGTCCTGGGAAACTGAAGACAACTTAATTTGTAATATTCCTATTCCTAAATTTAAGTCTGTGACAAAAATATAGAGGAAAAAAATTCATATTTATGCTTTTAATTCTTGCTCTGCTGGACTCAAGTGTGTGAGAGTTTAATGGAGGAAGATTGCATAGCACCATCATTCCAAACTCTGGTCTATCTTCCCAGTTATTTCTTTACCTAAGTTACATCAAGAGAGAGGATGGTAATATTAGCCTGATGCTAGAATAGAGCATAGAATAACAGGGTTGGAAAGGACCTTGCAGGTCTTCTAGTTCAACCCCCTGGTCAAGCTGGATACTCTCCACCAGGGGTGTCAAACACAAGGCTTGCCCGCAATGTGGTTGGATCTGGCCCGCAAGGCTATCCTGGAAAATGTAAGGGGTCAGCCTGTGTCACTTAGGCCTGGTCTACCTGTGTTGCTTCGCCCTGGTCTACACACATTGCTTCGGCCCGGTCTAGTCGTGTTGCTTTGGCCCGGTCTACCCAATGCAAAGAGGAAACATTGGGCCTGCGTGGCTTCAGCCCAGTCTCCCCAGTGCGAAGAGGAAACATGTCAGCAGTTTGGGGAGTAGTGTCAAGCTGGCCACGCCCACCTAGTTGGCCATGCCCAGTGAGTGGCATCAAGCTGGCCACGCCCACCCAGTTGGCTGCACTCACCCAGTCAGCCATGCCCCCCTGAGGTCAACCACAACCCTGATGTGGCCCTCAATGAAATTGAGGTTGATACCCCTGCTCTGTACCATGCTGGGCAAATGGCTATCCATTCTCTTCTTGAAAACCTCAGTGATGGAGTACCCATCCCACAATTTCTGGAGGGAAGCCGTTCCATTAATAGCCAAGGGACCAAACCAAGAGGAATGACATGAGTGAAATGGTTCCCCAGGCTTCTCTTCCCAAGACTAAAATGCCACCTCCTGGGGTTTTCCCCATCAGTAGCGATTACTACTCTTGATCGATTAGCATCTATGGAAGTTTCTGCTAGAAAAAGTGCCCCCTTTTCCCATGGCATCCTAATTCATTCCAGCCAGCAGTTCTGGAGCAATGATTGACTAAGAACTCTTTTATTTTCATTCAGCATATGTCTGGCTATTACTATTTCATCTGTGGGGGGTTTCTCCCCAAATGTGTTTTGTTTCTTTTGTTTTTAATCTATTTGTAATTTTAACTGCTTTTTATACATTTTGCTATTATTTAAGTTGCATTTTTAGAGAAGGTTTTTTTTTATAAAGTAGAGATACTGAAGGATTGGTGAATGTAAGTAAAATATGTCAATATAAACATGAATAAAAAGTGGGGGCCATTGTTAGCCACTTTGGGAATATTTTATGGAAACATACAGGAGAAAAATTGAATAGCAATAGCAATAGCAATAGCACTTAGACTTATATACCGCTTCATAGTGCTTTACAGCCCTCTCTAAGCGGTTTACAGAGTTCAGCATATTGCCCCCAACAATCTGGGTCCTCATTTTACCCACCTCGGAAGGATGGAAGGCTGAGTCAACCTTGAGCCCGTGAGATTTGAACAGCTGAACTGCTGAACTAGCAGTAGCCTGCAGTGCTGCATTTAACCACTGCACCATCTCGGAATAAAGAGAAAACAATAATGGAGAATATATAATTGAATCATAGAAAAGGCTTGCTCATTATCCAGGGGGTTAAAGCTCTCAATGTGATCTCTGCCCAAAAGAGGCCAAGTTTCAAATAAAATAGGGAGCCATACAAACTAAATAAACAAATGCATATTAATTGATCAGTATACTGACTATAGCATAAGATTCCCATAATGCTGGAAACCCGCACATGCCCATCAGGGTTGTAATAGCCCACAACTATTATTCCACCCTCAGTAGCTGCTCTGTTCCTGGAGTCTGGCCAGTGGATTGCTATGGCAACCCAGCAAAGTGGTTCCTTGCAGCTGATTTTTCCAGCCTCTTTATTTCCCACTTTGGTGTTTCGTTAAAAGAGTGGCGTATTGGTAAAGTCTGACGGGCAGGACTTTGCAGATGCCATACGCCATTTCTTACGCTCAGTTTGCCTTGGATCCAGTTTGCAAGGTTACATAAGAATAAACTCTGTTTAATTCTGCAAAAAGCTCACTTTGATTACCGAGGTTCACTCTGAGGAGTACATCAGGACACAGCTTCAGGCAGCTGATTTGCAACCTTCAGCTTTGCATTTGCAATGCAAACGGGTTTGCAAAGATGCTGCTTTGAGTGCCAATTTAGGCAGCAGGCAGGATATGAATTCAGTGTGGGCTTTTTTTCTTTTCTTTTTTTAACAACACAACAGCAAACGTGAAAATGCTGATGTGAAACAGTCCATCAAAGAAATGCGTGTCCATTTTCTTACTGCCTGATGTTCCTTTATCCTAATCTGACACAAAACAGGAAAAAGAGAGAAAGCAATAACATCTGAAAGCTGTCTGGGCCCTTCAATTAGCTTGAATCTCTTCTCAACAGATGCTTCTGTCCAGTGGTGGGTTCCTACCGGTGCGGTCTGGTGCGTAGCTCCGGTAGGGAGCGGCTGATTGCGCAATTTGCACGCGACCACTCCGGTGCCATCTTCGCTGGTCCGTCGCGTGCATCACCATCTTTTTAAAAGAATTTTTGGCCTGTTTTGCTTCTGTGCATGCACGAAAGCAAAATCTTGCTGAAATCTTGCCAAAATCTCACGTGCGTGCACGTCCCCTCACAAGATTTCGGTGAGATTTTAATTCCGCCCATGCGTAGAAGCAAAATCGCGTGAGGGGACGCGCACATGAAATGTGGGAATGCGCGTGCAGGGCACCGGTATTGGTAAGTGAGCAATCCGCCCCTGCTTCTGTCCCTGTTCTAAACCATATCTTGGAGCTGGGCTTCCATGCTTCCATTTTTACCCTTACACACTTAATATGTACTAACCATTTCTATAATAACAAATTTATTTAATCAACAAAACCCAAAGTTTCATTTTTTTTACATCTCAACCACAAAATCCAGAAGCAGTTTCCACATAGAAAAAAAACCCTAGATGTGTTCTTTTCTTTTATAGAGTTAATTTAGCCATTTCTGCTAGTTCCATCAGTTTTTCCAGCTCTATATTGAACCTTTAGTGTGTACAACTCAAGCCAACATGCACCCTGCTTCTACCTCTTACTTTCCCCACAAGAAAATAAATACTTTGGCTTTGGTTGGATTAGGAATGACTGGCCTCGGTCAACTTGCTTGCTTAAGGGAAGACTTCACTTCTCCCGATTTCTGGTCCATCATCTTAACCACTACACCACACATTTCAGAATGGCTGTGTCAAAATGACTATTTACTGGGTGTAAGAAAAATCTTTCCTAGCCTCCTTCATGAAGTAAAATGCTTGACAACGAAGGAGAATTCCCTATTGTATACATGGGGCGTCCTGCTCCTTGCAAAAGAGCAGAGAGACAAGGGTGAAATGATTTGCCCTTGAAACAGAACATGCTTGCTGAGACTTTCAGCCAAGCAGCTCTGTGTACATACACATGTAGTCACACATGACTTTCAAAGCTGCTAGGTGAGCCTTCCAAAGGATACAGCTGTTTTAACAGTTTGAGAAGTTTGCATCAGTTACATTAACCAGTTCTGCAAAGCACATCCTTCAAATGCTTGAACAGCTCCAAAAGAGACTTACTGGCTCACAGTTCTTTTGGCATATCAAAATAAGACTCTAGTCATTGTGCTCTAATTGAGTGATGCTTCCTTGGTTAACTTCCCAGTGATTCAATTGTGTAGGAATGCAGGGGGGGGGGGAAACACCGGAGGAAATGTTGGCTAACCACTGGATTAGATAAGGTAAATTTCTGCTTTATTTTCAGCTGTTAAAATATCCCAAATCCTGCAATGAAAATGGAATTTAATTATGTAACAAAACTGGCTTTCTGAACATCCTTGGGGGGAAAAAAATACAGCACCAAAAGAGTTAAAAGCAGCTAAGTTCTGGGGCTTCTTTACATGCCCTGCATTGGGAGGGGTTTTTGCTCTGCTTGTCAACCAGACTTCAAGTAATCTGTTAAAAAGGGCAGAGAATTAGGAATGCCACCCCAAAGAAATGGGCAAGTGTCCTGGGAGAATATGTGAGTAAGGTTCTGGGGAACCTAAGAGATAAAAGGGAATCCTGTGTTTGTAGTGGAAATTAGTTCATTAGAAGGTTACATGTAGGTTCAAAGAAGCTACTATAAAGTGATTCGGACTTGGATAATGAGTGTTTATTTATTTATTCAAGGATTAACATTTGGAGATGGTCGCCTGGGATGAAGATATTTTTGGATTAAGAAGCACGCACCTCTGAGTTTGGGACTGAAAAAATAAATATCTAAGTCTAAAGACAAAATGATTGGACTACTACCATATCTTTTTGTCTGCTCTAAAGTGATTACCTATGTGGTAGTTTTGAAAAAAAAATGCTAGTATTTTACACCCCCCCCCCCAAAATAAAAAGATCTAGAAGTTTGAGTTGAATCTCCAGGTTGGAAACAAGCACAGCAGTGGCCTAGTTGTGCATAACTCATAAACTAATGTGGTTTGTTTTCTGGCTTAATATGCTATTCAAACTGGGTCAATATGTGATTTAACAAAACAGGATTTTAAAAAATATGTAGCCTAGATTTATATAGGAATGCAGCCAATGGGTAAAATTCAAAGTTAAAGAACTTAAACTTACAGTACATCACTAGGATTTAACTGTGGATAGACTGCAGTTTCACAAAGCAGCAAGCCTCAAATTCAAATTGTAGGTGAAACTTATTTCTGTCTGTCCTCCCTTGAATAATGAGCTACCGTACCAGAACTCTTCTGTTGGGTTTAGGAAGATAAATTGTAGAGGTAATGAATCTTTTCCTTCGGAAACTAATTTATAATAAAAATAAGCCCGAGTATAAAGTCTAATAATAAAATATTTATTTCGGTACAAAAGAAATATAAAAACCTAATACTTAATAATTACATCTTGGCAGATTAAAATATGTGTCCTCCACAATGAAGGACTACAGTAGAAGTGAGGGAGGGGTACAAAGGAATTTCACATCTGCGCAGATCACATCCCATGTGACTACTTCACTTTGCTAAGAACCTCTGGGTCATAGTGTCTGACATATGAATACATAAGAGTATAGCTGACAATCAGAAAATCACCCCGTGACATCCTCTAGATCAGTGTTTCCCAACCTTGGCAACTTGAAGATGTCTGGACTTCAACGGCCAGAATTCCCCAGCCAGCATTCGCTGGCTGGGGAATTCTGGGAGTTGAAGTCCAGACATCTTCAAGTTGCCAAGGTTGGGAAACACTGCTCTAGATGAAATGTGTATTTGCTTGGGTCCTTCTAAAACCTGTGATATATACCTTTCATACCTTCTATGCTATATACAGTACTATATGGCTGTGTCCTTTTAAGATAAGGTGACCAGACGTCCTGATTTTGGCGGGACACACCCGCTTTTTCACCATTTGTCCCGCGTCCCGCCCGCCCTCTTAAAAAGTCCCGATTTCTTGAAAGAATGCCCGACTAGGGCATTCTTTCAAAAAATCGCCCTGAAAGGCAACAGGCCTCTCAGCTTGGGCCGGCTGTGGGCAGCGTTGGCGGCGGGCGGGCGTCCCGCGTTGTTGACTCCTCCGGCGGCGGCTGGAAGCTGGGGGGAGGGGGAAGGGAGGCTGCTCCTCCTCTCCTTCCCCCGCCCCATCCCTAGCCCCGCCCTCAGAGGCGCCGCTGCTGTTGGGAGGGGTGAGGGACGAGGAGCCGTCGCCGCTTTGAATTTACGTCACGAGCGGCGCAAACAGCCCTTCCTCGTCCCCCTCCCCTTTCTTCCCCCCGTCGCCTTGCTGCCGCCGTTGCCCTGGGGCCGGGCGGGCGACCGGGAGACCGCGGCGCTTGGATGCTTGGAGCAGGTAAGCTGCCGGCTGCTCCTTTCCCCGTCTCCCGCCTCCCGTTCGTTGCTTGCCAGCCCAGCCGAAGGGAAGGCGGGAGGCGAGGAAAGGCCTCCCGAAAGGAGGGGAGGCTTCGGGAGCCCGCCTCCCTTTCGGCCCGAAAGGGAGGCGGGCTCCCGAAGCCTCCCCTCCTTTCGGGAGGCCTTTCCTCGCCTCCCGCCTTCCCTTCGGCTGGGCTGGCAAGCAACGAACGGGAGGCGGGAGACGGGGAAAGGAGGCAGCTTACCTGTCGCGAGCTGCAGGCATCCAAGCGCCCTCCCGCCTCCCCCCTCCCCCCCTCCCCCCCACCTCACCTGGACGCCGACATTTGCTGTTTTGCCCTCTGCGCATGCGCAGCGTTCTGCGCATGCGCAGAGGGCAAAACTCAAATGGAGAAACCCACCCCGTCAATGGTGTCCCGCTTGAAGAAAAAAAAAATCTGGTCACTTTATTTTAAGATTATTTACGGAATAGTGTTATTTAAGGTTTGCTTATTCGTATATTTATAATGCATTTCAATGGATTCTTGCTCATGGGACCTTTGCAATGGAAGATAAGGAAGTGGGAGGGGGGCAGGGATGGGCTTTTAGCAAGGTTTTCTCTGCCCGGTTGCTGGATGGGTGTGGCCATGATGGGCATGGCCTAGTCGGCCTCCTGCACCATGGCGGGGGGGGCATTTTTGCCCAGCCCGAGCTCTGGAGGCTTTCCTCGAGCCTCCGGGAAGGCAAAAACGGCCTCCCCAGGCTCCGGAGGCCTCTGGACCTTCCTGAACTTCTGGTAGGCCCATTTTTCACCCTCCCTGAGCCTCTGCATGCACTTACCTGCATCCAAAACGGGCCACATGGGGACTCCTGGGACGGGCGGGGCAGGGTAGGTGGGGCCAGCCAGGAGTGGGATTTGGAGTTCTCCGAACTGCACAGAATCTTAGCTAGAGGTTCTCCCGAACCCCTACAAACCCCCAGCAGCCCATCCCTGGTGTGGGGGATGGGTTAGAGAGAATCCAGAAGTTATCTTAGGTTTCCTTTTTTTAAAAAAAATTAAAAAATCATGTTTTGTTTTGGGGTGAAATTCACCATGACTTCTATCTGACTTACAAGAATCCAGATAAATCAATGGACAAGGAAGCAGGTGAAAATGAGAAATCTGATGAATCAATAATCAAGGAAAGGACATATTGCCATTTTATATTATTCAGGATAATTTTGGTGTATTAAAGGATTGGATAAGTGTTTTAAAAATCATGTTTACTAGGCTTTAACGCCTAGTAAGCTTAGCATAATGAGTAGGAAAAATAGTGTAGCCCAGCTGCCAAATGAATCTGGCTTTGCACCTAAAATGACAAACCTACTCTACATACGAGTAGATCAATATTCTCTGATCACTCCTCCTCTGCTGATGTTTCAAGAGGGTGGTCCACTTTTATATTTCATTTTAGTAGCATTGCTATTATATTTTGAATATATATAGCTGTGTTAAGCCGGCTAAAGTGAATCTAACCTTTAGATGACCCTAACTGTTAATTCCAACTGTTTTGGAGGGAACCTTAGAACATTCATATTTGGGCGGGCTTTTTCAAGTATTATGATTGGTTAAGGCCTTGTGGGCCCAGGGTATAAATTACAGGCATTGCCTGCTGTTCCTCAGTTAGAAGTATTCATTCAATAAATGCTGTTGTAGCTATGCTGGTTTGTTACTTGCCTACTGAAACCCACTACACAATAGTTGCAATGTGCTGTGATATCTTTATAGCCTTTTGTATCAGAGGTGGATTCGCCCGAACCGGTAGTGACCCACTGGTGACATCACAATGACATCACGGAACTGGTTCAGTCGATGCCAATCCGTGGGCAGCACCATCTTTTTTTTGGAAATTTTTTTGGGGGGAATTTTTTTTTTCTTCTGAGCATGCGCAGAAGCTGAGTTTCCGGCACTTCCTTGTTGTTTTCCATCTTGTTTTCGGCTTAAAAAAAAATTCAGCACTGCGCATGCGCGCTCACGCGGCGCGGGAGAAAGCGAACCGGCAGCGAGGTAAGTTAGAACCCACCCCTGTTTTATATGTGTAAGTAATGGCAGTACTGTAGACTGCCTTTAGGAAGCTGATGCCCAGTTTGGGAGACTGTTTTTATTTCCTGTGCTTTAGAACCAGGGTTATTTCCTGTTCTGGTTTCAGCTTTATCCCTCAGGCTGCAGCTGGGAGGAGGTGAAACCATTGTCAAAAACTGTCCCGCCTTTGAACCAAATTCCATTTCTGCTTATCCATTTTGCACAGCTTGTTTGCCCATCTGAAGCCATCCCTCCCCCCCCCACCATCTCAAGCACATTAACATTTCCTGATGAGCCAGTGTGTTAATTTGGTGCTTCGAGTTTTCTCCGCTCATGGCTATCCACTGACAAAGCATCTGCCTTCCCTTCTGTCAGCCAAGACCAGGTCCTCTTTCTTTAGGACTTTATCAGACTCTCTTTTCAGAACAGGCCAGCATACTTCCCAACCCCATGTTATTGGTAGACAAATGTTTTCCTTTCTTAATTGCTAATTTAAAAAAAATTACATTGCTTCTGTCCTGACATAAAATGCAAAGACAATGGAGAAAGCAACTTAGGGACTATGCCCACGTATAAACTGAAAAGGAGGCTGCCCGGTGTACCATCACAAGATTAAACCCCAATCCAAGTTGCGATTCTGCAAGTCTATGATAAGGGAAGATAGTAGCTGAAAGGCTGTTTGCAAGAAAAAATGAAATGAATGAAATTGGAAGCATGTTTAAAATCAGGTTGCCATAGTCTCCCTGTTGTACTGATGCTGCATTATTAACCTAAGTTAAAACCAGCAGGAAGTTTACCTTTATAAATTTACCTGTACCTACTTTGCTAATGTTTATGTTTATACCAATACTTACTATCTTGTACATGTTTGACAAACAAATAAATAAAAATAAATAAAGTTAGGTGAATGTTTGTCCTAGTACTGGTATCTTGAATTCACTTACATGGTATATGATATGTGCTTCACACTTATTCTTTTGACACTGATTCTACCTGTCTACTCAATATATTTCTGATTCCTGCCATGAATTTGTTTTCTCTGCCTAGACTCTTCATGTGCTATTGAATAATGTCCGTTTTGTGTGGTAAAAACCACTACATAGGCCATTGCTGTATTTTGAATTAAAAGTGAGCTGGAATGTGCATGAGCAGGTAGATATAGATGTGTGCAGGTGCAGAGATGTGCAGGTACACACGTAGTAACGTAGTAACACCATGTTTCTAAACTCAACTTTCCTTAGGACTGTGTGGCAGCTGCATGAGCCTAGGAAAACAAATGCAGCCACTTTAAGGGATTAACAGATGCAATGCCCCTGCACACACCAAATGACACATTACCCTTCAAATCCAGTTCATTGCACAGCCTGAAATTTGGTAACATTTCCCTTGACTTTTGCTTTGGCCTCAGATGTGCCCGGAAGTGGGATCTGTAGGCAGAAAATTCACGGTTGATTGTTCATTCTGAAGGCTATTTTTCAATGCATGCATTTATTTCAACTGCAGATAAGGACAACAGCTTATAGCTTTGTGCAGCTCTGTAGATGTGCTTGCCCTGATTGATTTTAAAGAAACAGTCTGAAATGGCTTTGTAATCTCTTCCTGTGCCTGTAATTGCAGCACTAAACTGAGGTTTACCACTGTAAAGACAGATGGTATGATAAAGCATGTACAATCTTTCAACTTCTGCCAGTTTCTTCACCATTGTAAGAGAATAGTACTTGCTTGCATTTTAAGCTGCATGGGTGTTGCATCAGATTCCTCCACATGCTTCCCTTGAGTAGGAGTTGCTGAATGGGTGGCAGGAGATCCTGGAAAAGATCTCAAAAGAAACACAGGGTGATCCAGTGTTAATTCCACCCTTGAGGAAATATGAGCAATTGTTCTAGTTGTATAGATGGCCAAAGGGCATCTCCAGCCACAGCAAGGCCATTCCTAAACAGGAACAAATGCAGATACAAAGAGGCCTTTGCATAACAGATATCCCCCCCCCCAATAAGCACCAGAAGTAACATGGTGGAGGGAGGGGGAGTGGAGAGATTAGGAAGACAATTATATACTGATGTGATTCAGAAGGAGGAGACTATGTGGACTTTGTGATATCTGCCTGCTTGAAATAGGCAACTTTACCATAGGAGGAGGAGAGCTGTGATGGTTAAAGTAGCCCCAAAACAGAAGAAGGCTGCTAGTCCATTTTCAACTCAACAAACACAATGGATTTTAACCTATTACAATTGTTAATTGATAAGCTGCTTGTAAACCATCTCTTCCTTCTCCTTTTCTCCCATTCCCTCATCCTAATGGAAGTGTCCACTCCGTTGCATCTGATGAAGTGAGCTGTAGTTCTTGAAAGCTTAAGATTTTCCTAATGTTTATTAATTGGAAAGTGTACCTCTTCCTCCTCCTGGATGTTGGCAACTTTGTGATAATCTTGAAACGGGAAACGTAAGATTGCAACTCTGCGACACTGCATCAGCATCCTTCCTAGGCAGTAATAGGACTTATTTTGAAATAAATAGATTGACACTAGGGGTTAGGGATGTGACATTGCATTTTGTAATGGAAGGCATACTGACTTCAAAGTTTAATGAAGCTCTTGTGATTTAGGAGGGCAGAAGAAAGGCAGTGTAAACCAATTATTCTGACACCGCACTGGGTTAGAGCATCATGGCAATGTGAATATTTGTACATAATTAATTTGGGCATCATCTGGCAAATACCAGGTGTACCTTGGATATTTTATTTGAAAGCTAAACGTCAGCCCCGGTTAAGATTCTTATATAAACCATATGATTCTGGGATATGAGCATTTAGGAGAAAAACCCAGAACTACTGTGAGATTCAACAATGGAGAAACACTCAAGAGAACATTTAGTGCACCACATGATGAGGACTAGCCAATATTGTCTTTATTATGCTATTCAGAAGCTTATTTATGTTTTCTGTTAAAACCCATGCATATAGTATGTAAAATTATAACATGCATTCCCTTTCTTTTCCTTTTTGTCCATGGTTGTTGCACATGGACAATCGCTGGGACATGGGCAAGGCTAATAAGAGCCATATATGCATCTCTCTCTCTCTCTCCCTCTCCCTCTCCCTCTCTCTCATCTATCTATCTATCTATCTATCTATCTATCTATCTATCTATCTATCTATCTATCTATCTATCATCTATCTATCTATCTATCTATCTATCTATCTATCTATCTATCTATCTATCTATCTATCTATCTATCATCTATCTATCTATCTATCTATCTATCTATCTATCTATCTATCTATCTATATGTGCATACATATGTATATGTTGCCATATTTCTATGGTATTCCTATTCATAATTCTCTCTAGCAAACATTCGAACAATTGATCTAATGGAGAATTCTGAACTTTATTAGATAATGGGAGATTCCTAATGTTAATCCTAGCCCTCAGTGAGCTTTTCACTGTGTGGAGATAATGTGTTTTCTCTAAATGTAAGTTCTACCAAATCAGTGGTCTTAATCCTATTCTTCTATCTGCAAGGAACGTGATCTTGAAATGAATAGTGTCAACCCTATAAGATAGACCGGCTTGAGAAACAGAAACTGAGTAGGCCTAAAACTTTTTTTATTAGAATGGCTATATAAGTAGTCTATATTCAGCAACTACTCATTCAGAGACCATTCAAAGTTACAACAGCGCTGAAGAAGGAGACGTGTTATGTTAAATAAATATCCTGCCTTTATTATTTTTACAAATAACTCCAGGGTAGGATCAAACATATCCAACATACCTTCCTCCTCCTGTTTTCTCCACATCAACAACCTGTGAGGCGGGTTGGGCCGAGAGAGATTGACTGGCTCAAGGTCAGCCAGCTGGCTTTCATAGCTAAGGCGGGACTTGACCTCACAGTCTCATACTTTCTAGCCTTAATCAGCAGACCAAACTGTCTGGTCTATGGCTGGTCTTTGAAGTTGAGGCTGTCACAGAGTCCCCACAGTTGTATGGTCGTGATTCAGGTGTTTGGCAACTGGCTCAGAGTTATAATAGTTGTAGTATCCCGTGGTCACATCGTTACCATTTGCAATCTTCACTGGCAGGTTCTGACAAGCAAAGTCATTGGGCAAGCTAGCAGGAGGTTGCAAATGACGATCACATGGCCATGGGACCTACAACTGTTCAGGATTCACCTAAAGACAGCAACGGGGACTGCCAAACTGCCATTGTAAGTCAGTGCGATCACGTGATGTCATGCTTTACAACTATATCACCTAGCAGTGGCATTGCTGGTGCCAACAATTAACATTGTTAAATGAGGGATACCTTCAGTAACAGAAAATTGGAATGTGCTTCCCTTTATCCCTCTTTTATCTTCATGTGAATTTGAGGTGGGGGAGCTGCCTTAGGTGTTTTTCTACATCTGGATATGGATTTATGTCATATTTATCTGTTCATTGCCTTGGTAACAGATCTTTTTTTCCTTCAGATTTTTATCCCACATTTTTTCATATACAATCCAAGGTGGCAAACATACCAATACTCCTTCCTCCTTCTATTTTATGCACAACAGCAACTCTGAAGTGATTTGGGCTGAGAGAGAGTCACTGGTCCAAAGTCCCCCATCCGGTTTTTCATGCCTAAGGTGTGACTAGAACTCACAGTTAATTGCCAACTGGCTTTAACTTGCTTGCTTAACCATGTCTTAATAATATTGCTGTTACATGATTTGAATATGTTTAACTCCAGATTTATGCTAAGGAAAAGCAATATAAATATAAAATGAAGATGCTAATAGGATGCTTACATAACCCGATTGAATGGTGAAGAATCTGCTAGGCTTTTTTTTGGGGGGGGGGGAGTGTGGTAGAAATTACTTGCTTTTACATTTTTCAGTGAAGAAGCCATCTTTTGGAATGACTCAAGCAATGCAGCAGTATGTCCCTCTTTCAGGTTTTTATAACATTCAGTGCCGCCCGAGTTACTTTGGCATTTAAAGAAAAAAAATCACAAATATTTTGCTGTTGGCAGTAAAAATGACTTCCACAAAATTTGTAACTAGCAATTTTCTCTCCATTCATGGCACCTTATATTGGTTACCTGAAATGGTTGACTCACTCTGCTTGAACATGTATTTATTATTTATTTGTATCCCACCATTGTTTTTATAAATAACTGAAAGCGGCAAATATCCAACAGCCCCTCCTCTTCTTATTTTCCTCACAACAAGAACCCTGTGAGGTGAGTTGGGCTAAGAGGAGTGACTCCCAGGGTCACCCAGGTAGCTCTCACAGTTAAGGCAGGATTAGAACTCACAATCTCCTGCTTTCTAGCCTGGTACCTTAATCACTAAACAAAAGTGACTTGTTCAAATTCAAATTCAGCACTGTCATTCTGTAGTCCTATAACAGACGACAGATTCTTAAGAGTAAATCTTGCTTTGAAGTCTAGGTAGTGTGATTGGTTGATGATTGCTAAAATTGATTGTCCATTTGTGGTGGGGTGGGGTGGGGGGGAGAAAGAGAATTGTTAGGATTGACATACTTCCAAAATAGGATATGATAAAGTAGATCTTTCATGTGAAAACTTTTTATCCATTTTAAGGTCACAAGAATGAAAGAAAGTCTAACCAAGCTTTGAGTGATAAGGTTACATGCTCTCCAAGGTCCCTTCCAACTCTGTTATTCTGTTATTTTACTCTTTAAAATTACTTCTTTTGTGATATGCTCAGGACCTTCCCGGTTCTTCTTAAGCAACCTTGCATGCACAGGGAAGGGATAATTGCAGCAGCTAGAACTTTATTAATATCTATTAGTTTGGTGGTCCTTTGGTGGTTATGTAGTGCTGGAAGGCTCCTTTAACATTTCCCTGTTTGTTTGTCCTATTCATTGCTTCTTGTTTTCTCTCAGGGCAGGATCACACAGAATAATATCTTTTTTTCCTACTTCCTCTTGAACATTGGAATGTTTTTGTTTATATGAAGATGGTGTCATTCTTTAAAAGGGGAAGTTGTTTCAAGAAAAGGAGGGAAGAAGAAGAGAAGATAATTAAAAAAAACTGAGCTGAGTCTATTTTAAGTAGTTATCATAAGACTGTCCAATGATTTCAATTCTTTACTGTGCCTTTTGCTGCATAAAATAACTCATACCACTTCTCATATTGTTTGACCACTAGATCAATTTAAACCATGGTTGTCTCAGTAGATTACATAACTCCCTGGACATCAGAACCCCTCAGCACTGATGAGATTGGGGTGTGCATGTGTATGTATATGAGAAAGGAAATACACTAATATTAAATAAGGATGCTATATATAATTAATGTAATGCAATATCACACAGCATTGTCCTTCCCCAAAACCAAGACGCCCCCCCACTCTTTTGACCCTTAATCAAAAGTTAATTTGTAACAAATAACCTCTTCATTGTTACATTATGAGTTTTGGTTCTTTTATAGAAGGTGGGCTATATATTCGTTCCATGGCTATTTTTGTGTGTGTGTGTGTGTGTGTGTGTGTGTGTGTGTGTGTGTGTGTGTGTGTGTGTGTGTGATAATTAAAGTTCCCCCACTTTGAATAAAAGAGGCTACTCACAAAGACAATGGAAAGGAGTCACTGAAAAGACATTGTTGTTCCTTTTCTGAAATAGAAACAAGCAGAACCTATAAACAAGGAGCTTTAACAAAAGCACATAAAACCAAAAAAAAAAAAAAAGAAAGAAAAAAGCCTCAGATGAAGAGACCAAAGCTAAGGAAAGAAATGGGGAATGTGCTCCAAGGATTTGTGATGGTATCTAGAAATCTAGAATTAAAATAATTACACCCAAGTCTGGAGTATATAACTCTGCACAAAAATATTCTGTGTTAAGAATGCCCAACCCAGTTCTGCATGAATTCCTCTGAATATTTTCAGTGTCGGTAATGAAGAGAGCTGAGGGACCATATGGGCAGACGATCCCTAGCAATGTATAATCTGGTTTTGCAGTTAGCCGGATGCAGAAGATAGAAGAATTAGAGCATCAGGCACTCCTAAGGTTTAAGATATTCAAAGCTTTAAGTTCAACCCAGCTTCTGAAATTCATTTTCAAACCAGAAAAACACCCACCCTTTGCCTTCTTGTCTGTTCCTTCCTAGGGCACAGCTAAGGAAGCAGCTCAGCAAACAAAGGCTGCACTTCACCACGGATCCACTGGAGGGGGCATGACCACGTGAGAGTAAGAGGAAGAGGAAGGCATCTCCCGGCAAGCTGGCACTCTCTGCAATCAGCTGACAGTAAAACAAACACCCTGGATGCAAAAGGGCAGGCTGAGCATTTGGTATTTGTAATTAAAGCTTCTGGCTTGCTCAGATGAGTCACTCCCAGGATTGCTTTACCAGCTCAGCCTGCAGAACAGCATCACATCTAAGGAGGCAGAACTCACTTTCAAGGAAATATCTTTTAGTTAGGCAATTTTATAGGGCTACAGTCAGTGCCTGATTCGCCCTGCTAATTACGTGCCCTCCTCCTCACACTTTGCAGAATCTTTTCAGAAATTTATTTACTCAAGTTCACAGCTGAAGGGGGATTCTTGTCCAGAACTGTAAAGTTAGAAAATTGCCAATATCATCCATTGTGAATATCTCAGGGGTGTTTTTTTGTGTGTGTGTCAGTTTCATCTATCAGATCTGGGATTGATTTTTCTGCAACTTTGAGGACTGCTTGAGGCGCTTTGTTCTGCTGTTGCAACGAATTGGGGTCCATAGAGTTGGGCTACAGCTTCAGTTGTATGATTTGTTAATTATAAATTAAACTTGCTAACCATCCCGGGTAGCTGCTTTATTTGCCAACGATTATCAGAAGAAATTGTGTCTCCTATTTGCTATTGTAGTAAAAATGAAGCCTTTCATGTATTAGATAGTAGCAGTGGTGGGATTCAATTTTTTTTACTACCGGTTCTGTGGGCGTGGCTTGGTGGGCATGGCAGGGGAAAGATACTATAAAATCTCCATTCCCTCCCCACTCCAGGGGAAGGTTACTGCAAAAATCCCCATTTCCTCCCGAACAGCTGGGACTCGGGAGGCAGAGAATAGATGGGGGCGGGGCCAGTCAGAGGTGGTATTTACTGGTTCTCCGAACTACTCAAAATTTCCGTTAAGGGTTCTCCAGAACTGGTCAGAACCTGCTGAGACCCACCTCTGGATCATAGTAGATTTTTAATCCTAGGTGTTGGAGGTAAAATCTTAGGTGGCTGCCTTCACCACCATACTCTGCTTCTGAACTATCGAAAGCACCTGCTTGATGTATTATTCTAGCTGGGCCACGGTTTCATCCCATTTGGGAATCCTTAGGTTCTTTTCTATTCAGACAACTTTTTTTTTAATTATGATCTATCCTGTCAGATGAATCAGTCCTGGGTGTGGTGTTTGTGCCCTTTGTTGTATTTAGAAAGCGTTGCAGTTTGAGCAGGTATGGTAGGTTTCTGCTTTGAAAGCAGTATGGAGGGGGGGGGGGGAATCCAGATGCAAGGACAAAAAAGACCAGTAGCAGAAGCTACGAACCACTTCAGATTTCCAGCTATGTTAAAATGTTATTTATAGAAAGCCCTTCAGGGCTGACAGACCCACAAGCTGTTTTTGCTCACTAGAATTTCAAAAGGAACTATTTGTTTCCATATATTTGGCCACATGTGGTCACGGGTCAAAGTGGTTGAACCTAAAGAGAGGGACAAGGCCCTACTTTCTCTGTGCCCTGTGAAAGTTGGGAGTGAAGTCAGCTGCTCTTCACACATAGGGGGAATTTATTTATTTAAAACACTTATGTAACTGCCTTGCATCAAACTCTGCAGGACTTGGAACCAAAAGATAAAGCAACATTTAAGAGCCGAGGTGGCGCAGCAGTTAGAGTGCAGTACTGCAGGCTACTTAGCTGACTGTGATCAGCAGTTCAGCGGTTCAAATCTCACCGGCTCAAGGTTGACTCAGCCTTCCATCCTTCCGAGGTAGGTAAAATCAGGACCCAGATTGTTGGGGGCAATATAAATATACATTGCTTAATGATGTAAACCGCTTAGAGATTGCTTGCACTATGAGGCGGTATATAAGTCTCACAAATAAATAAATAAATAAATAAATAAATAAATAAATAAATAAATAAATAAACATTTAGATTCAATAAAAGTATAGGTAGTCCTCGAGTTTACGACCACAATTGAGTCCAAAATTAATGTTGCTAAGTGAAACATTTGTTAAGTGAATTTGCTCCATTTTACGACTTTCCTTGCCACATTTGTTAAATGAATCACTGCAGTTGTTAAATTAGTAACACTGTTGTTAAGTGAATCTGGCTTCCCCATTGACTTTGCTTGTGAGAAGGTCAGAAAAGGTGATCATGTGATCCTGGGACACGGCAGCCGTCATAAATGTGAATCAGTTGTCAAGCATCCGAATGACCATGGGGATGCTGCAATGGTTATAAGTGTGAAAAATGGTCATAAGTCACTTTTTCAGTGCTGTTGTAACTTTGAATGGTCACTAAGTGAACTTTGGTAAGCCAAGGACTGCCTATATTAAAACCACAAGTGTTCAAACTGAGCCAAAATCCTGGCACCACAGCTAAACTAAGACTCTAGAAAGAGTGCAGAGAAGATCAACGAAGATGATTAGGGGACTGGAGGCTAAAACATATGAAGAATGGTTGCAGGAACTGGGTATGTCTAGTTTAATGAAAAGAAGGACCAGGGGAGACACGATAGCAGTGTTCCAATATCTCAGGGGTTGCCACAGAGAAGAGGGAGTCAAACTATTCTCCAAAGCACCTGAGGGTAGAACAAGAAGCAATGGGTGGAAACTAATCAAGGAGAGAAGTAACTTAGAACTAAGGAGAAATTTCCTGACAGTTAGAACAATTAATCAGTGGAACAGCTTGCCTCCAGAAGTTGTGAATGCTCCAACACTGGAAGTTTTTAAGAAGATGTTGGATAACCATTTGTCTGAAGTAGTGTAGGGTTTCCTGCCTAGGCAGGGGGTTGGACTAGAAGACCTCCAAGGTCCCTTCCAACTCTGTTGTTATTATTATTATTATAAACCTTCACATGCAGCTCACAACAGCTTTATCTCATCAATTTCACCCTATCCCACTGTTTGGGGTGTGGGGGGGAAGGCAGTTCTTAAAAGAGTTTTTCAGAAGGTTAAAAAGGTGGGAGCCTGACAAACCTTGGGGGGAAGGATGTTCCATAGGGCATGGGTCTCCAACCTTGGCAACTTTAAGACTTGTGAACTTCAACTCCCAGAATTCCTCAGCCAGCAAATCTGGCTGAGGAATTCTGGGAGTTGAAGTCCATAAGTCTTAAAGTTGTCAAGGTTGGAGACCCCACGGCATAGGGCATGTTTCCTAGGTGCCATAAGATGACAACATATAAAGGAAGGGGCTAAGAGTATGCCCACCCTGATAGGACGGGAAGATTTCTTAGGGAAAGGCAGTCCCACAAATAACAGGGTCTTGTGCCATACATGGCTTTAAAGATAATAATTAGCACTCGAAGGAAACTGGCAACCAATGCAGCTTGTACAACAGGAGGGTAATGTGCATGAACTATGGGCGCCCATCATTGCCACATTCTGGACCAGTTGTAACTTCCAGGTGTTTTTTTAAGGGCAGCCCCTTGTAGAGTGGGTTGCAGTAATCCAAACGGGAAATGATCAAGACATGAGTGACCATGAACGAAGTCTCCCGGTCCAGGAACCCAGCCAATTGGCACACAAGACACTTCTGTATAAAGCCACAGCTAGCAACAAACAGGTGCTGTGAGTCTAAGAGGGCTCCCAAATTGCGCACCAGCTCAAACTGGAGAAATGCCATGTAGGGGGACTATCACCTGGGCCTGAAATCTAGAACCACTCTGTCTTGCCAGAGTTGAGTTGAAGCTGATTTCTCCCATCTAGACTCTCAACAGCCTCTAGAAACTGATCCAGCATTGCAACAGCATTCCTTGTCCAGTTAGGGTGGAGAGGTATATAGCTGGATACCCCATGCTGTCAGATGATCTCCTCTAATGGTTTCATGTAGATGTTAAAGAGGAGAGGCAAAAGCTCAAACTCTGAGGCATCTCATATGCAGGGGCTTAAGGCTTGACCTTTCCCTCCCCACTAACACCAACTGGAACCAGCTACATAGGAAGGAAGAAAATCATTGTAATATAATGTCCCCCACTCCCAAATCCTGAAGCCAATTCAGAAAGATATATCGGTTTGATCTAATGTTAAGGCACCTGTTGTGGCCCGCCAGTGGCCAGCAGAGCTGGCAGCAGATTCGGACAGTGAGGAGGTTGGGGAGGAACATGGGTCAGTACTGGAGTCTGGGGAAGGCTCTGAGGAATGCTCTGCGTCGGAGGCAGAGATGGGGCCAGGGCAGTCTGACAGTTATCAGCTGCCTTTGGAGTCAGACATCAGTGAGGCAGACGAACAGCTGTAGCCTGTTCCCAGTGTGCACATGCGCAGAATTTCCAGACAAAGGGAACAGCTGAGGAACAAGGGTCAACTTGGGAGTAAGGCCACAGGTGGACGATGAATGGCCCCTCCCATAGGGAATAAAAGAGGAGCGAAAGGGGAGGGAAGTTTGCAGGAGACAATTAGTTCATTTCTGCATTCTTGCCAAGTATTGCGGCATCTGAAAGGTATCGGCCTAGCCACTCTCCAAGCCTGATAAAGGTCGGTAATTGTGAACTATCTTGAAAGACTGTGGGAGAGGAAAGACTTTGCTGAAGAGAAATTCAATGTACATTAAATGAAAGAGATTTTATTGGGGCGAGGAGTCTGCTTCGTGGTTTGGGAAAAGCCTAGGTCAGAACAGCACCAAAGTAGCAGACTGTGGGTTCATGCCTTGCCTTAGCATGAAAGCCAGCTAGGTAACTTTGGGCTAGTTGCTCTCTCTCAGCTCACCTCACCGAATTGTTGCTGTGGGGAAAATAGGAGGAGGAAGGTGTATTGAATTCAATGCTTTGAATTGTTTGTAAAAATAATAAAGGCAGGATACAAATAAATAAATAAATGGTCGATGGTGTTGAAAGTTGCCGAGAGATTCAGGAGAACCTGGAGGTTGCACCACCATCATTCTTAGCCTTCCAGAAGTCACCTGCAGGGGAGACCAATGCCACCTTTGTACCGTATCCCAACCTGAATCTAGATTAAAGAGGGTCCCAATAATCTGCTTAATCAAAGGGAAGGTTGGACGCTGGACAAAAGCTGTCTAAAATGGCTACAGGTAAAAATACAGTTAGTCCTCAACTTACAACAGTTCCTTTAGTGACCATTTAAAGTTATAACAGCATTGTAAAAAGTGACTTATGAGCGTTTTTCGCACGATTGTTGCAGCGTCCCCATAATCATGTGATCAGAATTCAGATTTATTATTTATTTATTATTTATTTTGTTATTCTTGGCAACTGGTTCATATTTATGACGGTTGCAGTGTCCTGGGTTCATGTGAACACCTTTTGCAACCCTCTGACAAGCAAAGTCAATGGGGAAGCCAGATTCACTTAACAACTGTGCCACTAACTTAACAACTGCAGTGATTCACTTAACAACTGAGGCAAGAAAGGTTGTAAAATGGGACAAAATTCACTTAACAAATGCCTCACTTAACAACAGGAATTTTGGGGCTCACGTTGTGGTCGTAAGTCGAAGACTACCTGTATGGCCTCAGGAGAAGGGGGTACATGACCTCCTCCTTCAAGGTAGAGAGTAGCACCTTTTTCTGCAAAGAGGCATTAAGTATTCTTGAACCCCAAGAATGCCAAATAAAACCCTATTCATGCCATTTCCTGGGAGACCTTGGCCAAACAGGAAAGGCACACGAATACAGCTGTGGGGACACTGTCCACTTTGCCAGTACTAATTGTCTTAAACTCCTCCCAGATAACAGGATTGAGATGTGTCCCGGCCATGTCCGAGGCATTTCTTCCAACCAGAGTCCATCGCTGAGCGAAGTTATGTGACTTTATCTGACAGGTGCTGAGAATATTCCTCACAGCAAGCCTGCAAGGGCTCCCCCAGCTCCTCCTTACCCAGGAGGGACCTCTGGGAAGTTATCTACAGCTGCAGTAAGGGTGGTGAATGTAAGTATACTTCATTGCTCTTATTGCCAAAAGGTATGTCCTAATATAGGCTCTCACCTGTGCTTCGTTGGCCTTGCTCTTTGTCTTCCTCCAGAAGTGCTCTAAGCATTTCTTGTTGACTGTAATGACAAAAGCTCTTGAGAGGGTACTGTAAGAGATTATTATTGGCACCTACTTTGAGGGGGCTTACTGGTTGCTTAGCACCAGTATCCTATACTATCTTCCTTTCTCCAGCATCTTAATATATACTCGTAGGAAGAGGCACATGTCTTCTATTAAGTCTTGCTCCAAAGAGCTCAGCATACATTCAAGAGGGATTTTGAGGGTGAATGCATATTTGGATAACCCTGACTTGCTCTCCTTTATCCCCAAGGTTCCTTAGAAAACTCTAGGCTTAGCAGAAGCAGGCCCACAACCCCTCTTATGCCTAGCTAATGCCCACCCCTCCCCTCTCAGACCCTTTATCAGTCAGCTATTCTATCCTTTAGAAAGTCAACAGGAAAGGACAATGTAAGCTTTTTCCAGTGACTCGGTTGTTATCTGGCATTCTATCTGTGATCAGCTAGTGGTCATGATCAGCATACAGCAGACAGGATAGTAGCAAATGCATGATAGGCTGCAGATAAAATGAATTAATAAAGAAAGAGAGGCTGGCACATTACTTGCATGTCGTGTTGCCTTCCCTGATTCGTTGAACAGTGGGAGTCTGGGTATGCTCAGGAGCCGAGGTGGCGCAGTGGTTAAAAGCAGCACTGCAACCTACTTCAGCTGACTGTTAGTTCAGCAGTTCAGCTGTTCAAATCTCACCGGCTCAAGGTTGACTCAGCCTTCCATCCTTCTGAGGTCGGTAAAATGAGTACCCAGATTGTTGGGGGCAATATGCTGAACTCTGTAAACCGCTTAGAGAGGGCTGTAAAGCACTATGAAGCGGTATATAAGTCTAAGTGCTATTGCTATTGCTATTGCTATTGCTATTGCTCCAGGAATATATTTTTTGCCTTGTCCACTTCCTTCCTTCCTTCCTTCCTTCCTTCCTTCCTTCCTTCCTTCCTTCCTTCCTTCCTTCCTTCCTTCCTTCCTTCCCCTTCCTTCCCCTTCCTTCCTTCCTCCCTCCCCATTTTGTGCCTTTCAATCAGTAGTCCACCTTGCTTGGTTTGAATTAGAAGTATTAGGCATTTGGCCTTGCTTGCCTAGGAGACATTCTAGCTTGAAGGACTCGCTGGTCTGTTTGAAAGGCATATTAATGAGCATGTAGCTAAATAGATGTCTAAAACGGCAGAACAACATCTAAAATGACAAACCTCCTCATTAAGCTCCTGCCCCTTGTAATAGAAATACATAAAGAGACACCGACGTCACATTGCAGCCACATGCAAAACCGTCTCCGTGCTGCATAAATCATGTATGGCCACATCATCTATTATCGAGTGACAAAGCTGTAATCGCTAATTATACCGAGGCGTATTTAGTTTCCTTATGGGGTCCAGCTTGCAGGTTTCAAGCTTTGGTGTTAGTTTAGTGCAAAGGAGACTGGGTAATAGAGTGACAATTTAATGTTTACAATATAACTCTTATTTACAACAACAGAATGTGAAGGGCAACTCACCTGGGTTTTCCATGCTGAGGCAGGTAGAGGCTTTCATGTTTTATCTCATGTCATGGTCTAGTCAAGAAGCATTGGAGAACTGCAAGAGTTAAAAAGAAAAGAAAAAAGAAAACCAATTGCCCTTCTATTTCCTTATCGTATCTTCTATTTGATTCTGAATTGAACAATTCAAATATAATAGAATAACTAATGCATATTGCATGCAGCTTTGGCTTTTATGAAAAAGGTATTATGATAAATCCAGATCTCATGTTCTGTTGGTCTCTGACTGAGGAGATGAAATAATGAAACCCAAACAAAGGACAGCTAAAATCACATGTCTTCTAATAATTATGGTTATAACTTGAGTATGTATAGTTGCTTGGGATGATTAATAATCAGCAGTGTCATTTGAACTGGTTACCAGCTGTGAACTGTTACTGCCTGTCATCTGATGACTATAATTTTTTTTAAAAAGAATTCATCCATATTATAAGCCTACAGCTAACCTTAAAACCTAATCACTCCCTGCCTCCATCTAGCTAATGGAAGGCTTATAAATTAGGAGTGGGTCACTAGTGCAGCCATGATTATTGTCGAGCCTTTAAAAATAAATGTAATATGATTATTAATAGATATGATTTCTATACATAATGAGTTGTTCCAGCATCCAATTTAGCTGAGAGGTTCAATTGCAGAATTCCCTGCCAATTCCCAGCCCAAAAAAACATCAGGAAGATGTTAGGATGAGAACACCGGAGATCCTGTCATCCTGAACCACAAATCTTTCTTTACCTTTCTTAGGATAGGACTCCATTGGGGTGGAGTTAGGGGTTACTTACATTACTCAGCAGTACACAATATATGTGTTATAAAGATAAATAGATTAAATTTGTGCTTAATATTCTGTTTATCACTTGTAAATCAAGAACATGAGCCTTATAAGGCTAAACACTTACTACATCTGCTTAAAGTCAATATTCTGCTCTTTGAATCACAGTCAGGCAGGGAAGTACTTTGTAAGAAGAAACTGATCTTCAAGACACAAACTTAGATGCAGTAATTATTTATAAGCCTCTGTTAAAGATGCACTTTTAGCAATTGCTGACAAACAGCAAAGCCTCTGATGTCTGTTCTAAATCTTGATTTTGATGACACCCTTCTGTTTGTTGCATTTCCCCCCCTTTGGACTGGGTTCATATAGTGCAACTTCTAACCCTAGTGAGAGCAATCTCACAGTCAACCTCAAATGGTGAAGAGGTCATGTGTGAAATGGTCATCAGGGATCTTAATTCACAAGTGATGATGTTGTGCCCCCTTTATTCAGCTTCTGCACGATGGAAGCAATTCACAGGACCAGCTGAGCAGCATTGGTGATTGAGCTATTCAGTGAGGTGTTGGTATCTGCAAATCCTCCTCCTTTTTCAGCAATAGATTATCCAGTTATTATTACTAAAACCAGGGCAAATGTAACTTGCAAATTATGTTCATATTTAAAGATTCTGACTAATTGTTGAGTTCTTTCTGTCTTGCATCTTGCCTTTCTTTGTGCTATGGTGATTTGTGGCATGACATCACAAGACTTGGCTACAAACTTTCACCCATCAAATCAGAATTTGTACTTTGGCACAGGCTGTTCAATCATTTCATTCAGCTAATTTGTCTGGTACATTTGGACATTTTGATGAATAAACACCCTTGAGGCCACTGTTTGACAAAGCTAAAAAAAATCAGAGAAGAACTTCATGCCAGGAACCAAGCTATTTAAATTAGCAAAACTAAACAGACGTGAACTTTGCTGGGGGAAAAAAAATGAATTAATCCATGTAGCTCACACACTATATTACTAACAGATGTACTCCAGTGGACAGAAGATCCCACACTTTTTTAAAGGAAAAGAATACCTGTGAAAATTCACAATCTGGAAAATATATTGTAAAAACAGGAGCGTATGTTAAGAAATCTTTGATCACTCAAAATGTCATAAATATCATAGGCCTAGTTATCTGCATTTGTATTTTTTAAGAAAGAAAAAGGAAATAAATTTTAGAAAGAAACAGGACTCTTAAACATAGGTAGAAATACATATTTAACCTTTTTGTAAACAGAGGGATCTCTTATGGTCTTTGTTTCGAACAACCAAAACAATAACAATAATAATATTAATAATTATTAATAATTATAATATTGTTATTGTGGTGGTTGTAATAAAGACATAGAGTATGTCTAGTTTAATGAAAAGAAGGACTAGGGGATGACATGATAGCAGTGTTCAGATATCTAAGGGCCTGCCACAAAGAAGAAGGAGTCAATCTATCATCCAAAGCACCTGAAGGCAGAACAAGAAGCAATGGGTGGAAACTAAACAAGGAGAGAAGCAACTTAGAACGAAGGAGAAATTTCCTGACAGTTAGAACAATTAATCAGTGGAACAGCTTGCCTCCAGAAGTTGTGAATGCGCCAACACTGGAAGTTTTTAAGAAGATGTTGGATAACCATTTATCTGAAGTAGTGTAGGGTTTCCTGCCTAAGCAGGAGGTTGGACTAGAAGACCTCCAAGGTCCCTTCCAACTCTGTTGTTGTTGTTGTTGTTGTTGTTGTTATTATTATTATTATTATTATTATTATTATTATTATTATTATTATTATTATTATTATTATTATTATTATTATTATTATATGAGGGGGTTGCGGGGCTTGTGTGCTCTGAGGAAGATGAGAGTTATATCAGAGTTTCAACCATACTGGACAGGTCTCCTCAGAGGAGCTAGATGAAGACAGTCTCTCCCATAAATAATATGGTGAGATGTAATTTATAGAAATCCACATTAAATTACTTGTTTCCTTGGTCAACAAGGACAGTGCTAGATGATGGAGTTCCTGGACATCTGGTGACAAATGGGATTTGGGACTGTTGGATAAGCAATTGGGACCTGTAGCTGCAGTACTACTGGGAGAAAAGTTGTCTACCCATTGCAAATATACAATGAATGAAAACAAAGAAATAATGATCTGTTATTACAAATCAAGTCCATCAGGATATATGAAAAGAACGCACCAGTTCTGGAAAGAACAACATCCAGAATCAGAAATAACAGAAAAATCAAGAAATTGTCAGCCCTGAATGAAGATGCTTTTTGGTTGAAATTACTGACTGATCTGAAACCACTCATTGCCATCATGTAATATCTAAAGAGAATCTTTCAAGGAGAGTCACAATCACCAGTACTGCTTGTCACTGATTTCTCTGTTGGCAATACTTGACAGTCAGGCCATGGTTATGAAACATCAAAAGCATTTGTCAAGCTAACTCACTAACTGCTTTACATGGATGATCTGAAGTTATATTGAAAAATACCTGAAATAGAATCACTGCTCAACACTGTCCATATATACAAAGAAGAAATTGCAATGGAATTTGGAACTGGAGAAATGTGCCACCCTTACCCTCAACAGAGGGGAAAAAATTGTGAAAACTGAAGGAATCAAGATGCTCTATGGAAATAACATCAAGAATTGGATGAAGACAATTACTACAAATACCCGGGCATCCTTCCAGCTGACAAAAATAAGCACACTGAAGTCAAGAAGAAGATTAGAGGGGAATACATCATGAGAGTATAAAGAAGATTATTAACTCAAATTCAATTGAGGAAGTACCATCAAGGCAATGAACACCTGGGCAATTCTAATCATTAGATAATAGCAATAGCACTTAGACTTATATACCGCTTCATAGTGCTTTACAGCCCTCTCTAAGCGGTTTACAGAGTTCAGCATATTGCCCCCAACAATCTGGGTCCTCATTTTACCGACCTCAGAAGGATGGAAGGCTGAGTCAACCTTGAGCCTGGTGAGATTTGAACAGCTGAACTGCAGCTAGCAGTCAGCTGAAGTAAGTTGCTGGAATAGTGGACTGGATTCAAGCAGAACTGAAAGTCCTGGATAGGAAGATCAGAAAAATAATGGCAATGATTTCCTCCCCACAGCGATGTTACAGACTGTACATACCAAGGAAAATAGGTGGGTGTGGAATATTGGGGTGGGGGTGGGGAAAGGTTTTGGAAGAATATCTGGAGGACAGTGAAGAAGATGCACTGAAGCTAATATACCAGGAAGGCTTAACGAGTAGCAGAGAAACCAAATTGGCCTACAAGAAAAGCCAAATGAAGAAAAGAGATATGGCAAGGCAAAGCATTACATGGCTATTACATTAAAAAAGGTGAAGCAGATAACAAGACCTGACAATAGCTAAGAACAGGAAAGTTGAAGAAAGAGACAGAGGGTCTAATTCTGGCTGCACAAGACCAAACCTTCAGAATAAATGCATACAAAGACCTACAAATAGAAATAGAATGACTGTGGCAAAAGAAAGCAAAGATAGTACCAGTGGTAATATGTGCCTTGAATGTAATCCCTAAACAACTGGAACACCACTCAAACACAATCAGCATTGACAAAATCACCACCAGTGAATTGCAAAAGGCAGCTTTATTTGGAACAGCTTACAACCTGCAACAATATCTTTAGCCCAGGTTTTTTGGAAAGGACTTGATAGGTAGATTAAAAATGCCAAATCCAGTGCAAGCATCTGGCAGACTGTGCAGCAAACAATATTAATAGTAGGGATTCAGCACAACCCCAAAGACCTAATTTTCACTTTTAAGGATAGGATAGTTTGGATGATAGCTGGTGCTAATTTGGCAGATGAGACGGTTACAGAGTTCCATTGAATACTTTAAACTGAAGGGTTTCTGTCTGAAAAGGGCCAGGAATCAATGCATCAAAGTAGCTATCCATTCTTAGACAGAGAAAATGCACCCTATTATGTGTTTTCCAGAGCTGGCACTGTCAAAGACTTCTTGAAGAAACACTGGGCATCAGATAGGATCTCAACTGCTCCTTCCTGCTCCACCTTCTGGCACAGGGCTCCTTTAAACCCATGGAATAACTGACTCTTTCTCTCACCTCACCCTGGGCCACGTCCACTGTTGCTCAGTAACGGGTATGCGTGTCAGAAGTTTGAGAAGGAAAGCTTTCACTGTGTCAAACGTATCTTGTTTCCCAGCATGCTGGCAGAGGCAGGGTGTAGAGAGGAGCCCAACAAAAGGAGGGCAGGCAGGAAAGCCATTTTCAGTGAGGAAAACAACAACAACAACAAAGATGAATTAAGTTGATGGTGACTTAGGGAAGCTGTAATAAATAAGTAGGGAATACATATTGAAGCCCTGGCTCTTTTGAATCAGCAGTCTCTGTGCTTAGAGGCGCCTCAGTTTTCAGAGGTTCCACCTACCAGATTTTCTTGACCAGGAGGATAAAGCATGGTTGCTAGCAACCACAGAAGGGTGGTGGGAAGAAAAGGATGACACAGGGCACAAAGCCCTTGATCCAGGGGTGAAAAAATGCTCCAATTCGGGCGGGGCGGTCGGTTGTCGTAGAGCCGATAGAACCAATAGCGATCACAGTGTGAGGCATCCCCCACCCACTTCCCCCACCCAACTGGACGCCGCCATTTGGGTTCTTTTACGTTCTGCGCATGCGCAAAGCATTCTGTGCATGCACAGAGGGTAAAAGAACCCAAATGGCGGCGTCCAGGCAGGTGGGGGACACCTCATGCTACGATCGCTATCGGTTCTATCAGCTCTACGATGACCGCTCGGCCCGCCCGAACCGGGAGCATTTCACCCCTGCCTTGATCCAAGTGTTCCAGGCCCTCTTGCCTTACAGCATACAGAATAACAGAGTTGGAAGGGACTTTGGAGGTCTTCTAGTCCAACCTCCTGCACAGGCAGGAAATCTTATACCATTCCAGACCAATGGCTATCCAATCTCTTCCTAAAATCCTCCAGTGATGGGGCATTCACAGCTTCTGGAGGGAAACCATTCCACTGATTAATTGTTCTCCCTGATAGGAAATTTCTCTTTAATTCTAGGTTGGATCTCTGATCATCTTCCATTCATTACTTCTAGTCCTACCCTCAGGTGCTTTGCTGGAGATGCTTTGAGATCTGTTTTTAGTGTCCTCCTTGAGTGAACTAGAGGTCTTGAGTGCCTGCAGAATGTGGCCATAGTATAAATTTGTGCTTAGGGAAGAGGCCATATTTGCTCCAGGGAGGGGGAAGCCGTTTATCTTTACCACTCTACCACATAATACCACTGAACTCTTCTTAAGTGGGAATATATCTACAGACCCCTCACATCTGGACATACTGTAAATTGTTTCAACTTCTACCCTCAAAACGATGCTATAGGGCAGTGATGGCGAACCTTTTTTCCCTCGTGTGCCAAAAGCATGTACGCATGTGCTATCGTGCACACGCATTTGCCCACACCTATAATTCAATGTACCCCGCCCCTCTGTGCATGCATGCACAACCCCCCCATGCTGCCCCACCCCCATGCATGCACACACGACCCCCTGCTCCCCCATTTCCCGACTTCTGGTGGGCCCGGTAGGCCCATTTTCCTCCCTCCCCAGGCTCCAGAGGCTTTCTTCACCCTCCCAGAACCTCCACGCGAGCCGAAAATCAGCTGGCCAGCATGCACATGCACGCTGGAGCTGAGCTAAGGCAATGGCTCATGTGCCGGCAGATATGGCTCCGTGTGCCACCTGTGGCACGTGTGCCATAGATTCGCCATCATGGCTATAGGGCACTGCACACCAGAATAACTAGACAAAAGGACAGCTTTTTCCTGAATGCCATCACTCTGCTAAACAATGACGGTAATTCCCACAACACTGTCAAATTATTTACTAAGACTGTATTACTATTCTTCTTCTCATCCTTCCTATTACCTATCTCCTTCCACTCATGACTATAACCATGTTGCTTGTATCTTTACAATTTATATTCTTTTATTTGTTTCCTAGTACGATTTCATTGCTTATTAGTAATCTATGACTATCACTAAGTGTTGTATCTTATGATTTTTGATGAATGTATTTTATTTTTCTTTATGTACACTGAGAGCATATGCACCAAAGACAAATTGCTTGTGTGTCCAATCACACCTGGCCAATAAAGAATTCTATTCTATTCTATTCTATTCTATTCTATTCTATTCTATTCTATTCTATTCTATTCTATTCTATTCAGGGGCGGGTTCCTAATTTTTTTACTACCACTCTGTGGGCATGGCTTATTTTGTGGGTGTGGCTTGCTGGCCATGTGACTGGGTGGGCGTGGCTTCTCAGACTGCTGAAGGGAGGGGAACTGAGATAAGTCCTGCTGCCTGTTCCCCTTCCCCTCAGCAGCTCGAGAAGCCTCAAACGTGCAAAAATGCCTAGGATCATCACTGTGCGTTCGTGGCTTCTTGGACTGCTGAAGGGAGGGGAACAGAGATAGGTCCTGCCGCCTGTTCTTTCAGCGTCTCACACGCTCCCTCAGCCATCCTCCCCTGCTTGGACTCACTGTGGGGTAGGAAGGCAGCGCATGCGCAGTGCCGGAAGCTCGGCTTCTGGGCATGCGCAGAAGAAATTTTTTTTAAAAAATTAATTTTTTTAAAAAAATGGCGGCGCCCAGGCACCGGCAACCGACCACACCGGTACTGTGACGTCACCAGCGGGCCGCTACCGGTGCTATAGAGTGGACCGCACCGGTAGGAACCCACCACTGATTTCTATTCTATTCTATTCTATTCTATTCTATTCTATTCTATTCTATTCTATTCTATTCTATTCTATTCCATTCCATTCCATTCCATTCCATTCCATTCCATTCCATTCTATTCTATTCTTAAGGCATACGGTTTTACTCTTCCCTTCTGTCTTCTCTCTAGCAATTATGCAAACTCTGCATGATTTCAGCTATGGGCCAAAACATACAACCTTGTGCCTGAAAGCCTTGAGCCTTCTCGGCTCTGTTTGAATTGCCATGGACCTGCTCTGTACTGGTTATCTCTGCTGCACATGCTGCATGGAAGCTCCCTATTGGAAAGAAGCCGGTCCTTGTGTGGAACAATGGCAAAATCAATCTCAGATGAGATCATCTCCTAGAGCAGTGGTTCCCAACCTGTGGTACGTGTACCACTAGTGGTACGCGAGGGCCTTCCAGGTGGTACGCGAACACTTTTGGGGTCATGAACGATTTTTAGTTAGTTATTTTTTACTTCACAAAAATGTTTACTGCCTAACACAAGATAATCTGGCAACGATTTGCAACTGTTGCCACACGCCACTCACCTGGTCCCAGCGGCCCGAGAATCCAGTTGCTGGATGTGCGGGGCCAAAAAAGGAACGGTACAATTATGAAAATAAAGTGATACCTGATCGAATTTAGTTTCTCTGGAACCAGGTGGTACGCGGCAACTGTACGGGACCTCCAAGTGGTACTCGATCACAAAAAGGTTGGGAACCACTGTCCTAGAGGCTGAGCAAACAGTTATTCTCCTTGCTACTAAACCGTTGTGTCAACTGAAAAAAGTTGACTCGCAATATGAAATGAATGTGTCTTTGGCAACTGTTAGAACTCTGTTCAAATGATTGGATTGCTAATATATGAACAAGACAAATCAATGTTATGTGTATATTGCTTTAAGAACATTGTAGGCTGATTACTATATACTGTAAGAAAGCAAGAGAGCATGCTCAGTATGTGATTGTGATTGTGATTGTGATTGTGATTGACTCTGTGTTCCGTGTGTTCCGGATTGCTGAATCTCTCTGCTATTTCACTGTTGAGTAATTGACTTAGTGTCTGTGTAGAATTACTTGAAGAGTTGCTGTGTAAAGACTAACTATCTGTGATAGTGTAGAATTGAATGTTAGCTGTAATTTTTGTTTGTTAGTTAAACAAAGATAGGCAAGAAGAAGAAACTTCGCATTGACTGAACTAACTGTGTATGACTTGGACTTCCTATTGAACTTTGCTACTACTAGAAGTAAACTATTTTGTAAATACTAAACGTATTCTGTTTATTGACTGAATAGCATTCATATCAAACTGCAACACCAAAACCACAATTACTATTCCGCTGTGTATGTGCTCAACAGCACAATAACTCCTTAACAGCAACATGAACTTTGCCCTCTCCTCCTTATCCAAACCAAAGTAAAGTTATTAGAATTCTGGCTGCTTCTATTTCTTATGGCATTGACCATCTGAAGATGGAAGATGTTTGCCTATCTGGAGATATCACTGAGTAATGGACTGAGACAAGTTATTTGAAACAAGGGTTGCTCCAGTATCCTGACCATATCAGAAATGTAATACTTCACATCTCAGCAGTATTGCTGTCAGAAGATTGCTGCTTGCCATCCACTGGGGGCTCGGAGTGATGGGATTTAGCAGGTGAGAGTAGGATACAAATATCCAAAAACACAGTGTAAAGGGAATACATTCTATTATTCTCATAAAGATGCTCTTTGAACATATTTCTGCTGATTAGGGCTCAGCAAAGGGATGCCTTATTTTTTTTTGAACAGGAGTGGTTTATTCCAATATTAAATGGAAAAAATGACCACAGGACTAATTCTTATTCATATGTAAAGTTCCATTTTCGGTCTTTTTCTACCATCTTCAGTTCAAGGAACACATCCAAACTGTAGGAATGTGGCAGACTTTAGTCATTGAAGATCCCACCATCCTTTATCCCATACATCCCCTTGTGTTAGCTTATAAACAGAATGGAGCCGAGGTGGCGCAGTGGTTAAAGTGCAGCACTGCAGTTCAGCAGTTCAGCTGTTCAAATCTCACGGGCTCAAGGTTGACTCAGCCTTCCATCCTTCTGAGGTCGGTAAAATGAGGACCCAGATTGTTGGGGGCAATATGCTGAACTCTGCAAACCGCTTAGAGAGGGCTGTAAAGCACTATGAAGCAGTATATAAGTCTAAGTGCTATTGCTAAGTGCTAAACCAGGCCTTCTGAATTTAAATAAATATGTATGAATATTTGTAAAGTCTGTGTGTTAACCAGCCACACACTTCTGAATATTCACGGACAATTGTACAACGCTCCCATTGTGAGAAAACCACAGGACATTGTGTCATTTCTACAATGGTGCATTGTACCCCTGAGGAGTAGAATGTAACCAAAGCTTTTAATGCATGCGATTTGTTGCCTTGAATATCTTCATAAGCAGTTCAGATCCCATGATAGATTTTGATATTTACCGTATTTTTCGGAGTATAAGACGCACCTTTTTCCTCCCTAAAAGAGGCTGAAAATTTGGGTGCAGTCTTATACTTCGAAAGTAGCTTTTTTGAAGCTTTTTTTCCAGCCCTAACGAGGTGCTAACGATCTTCCCGGCTTCCTATTCCCTCCGAAGGAGGTTTTTTCCAGCTCTAAGTCTTTGCAAGCTTGTTTTCATCCCTACTCCCTCTGAAAAAGCGGTGCTTTTCAGCCCTAACGTGGTGCTAACGATCTTCCTGGTTTGCTGCATTTATTTTTATTCCTACTCCCTCCGAAGCAGTTTTTCCTGCCCTAAGTCTTTCCAGGCTTGCTTTCATTCCTACTCCCTCTGAAAAAGGCTTTTTCAGCCCTAACCAGAGGATAAAATAATGTGCTGAAGCTGAACAGACTAAGGACGCTAGCCAGATGAATACCTGGTAGGTAGATTCCCCCCCCCCTATTTTCCTCCCCCAAAACTAAGGTGCGTCTTATACTCCGAAAAATATGGTATTTTGGGGGGAAATAAAATAAAATATGGTGTTAGCCTACTGATTCTGGAGGTTCAACCTCTTTTTCCTAATAGGCAAGATTATTCAGTAAAGTTTCTCCCAGTCATGTAACTGTCCAAAGACCAGAACTTCAAATCAGGTTAAAATTGGCATTTATTATTACCGGTAATTTGGATTCTCTGTATTTGTCTATGTTCTTACAATAGTCCATTTTATACTCACTGAAGTTTCCCTCCTAATGGCAACATTTCCCTTCTCTATTCACTTCAAATAATCATTACTTCTTCCTAAATGGGGACTTCTAATGTTCAGCATATTGAAATGATTTGTACTCTGCCATAATCTTCCAACCTATCCCAGAAAAATACATTTCCCAGAAGACCTCATGCTTTGGCTTGCTAACATAGCCATATTGATTGAGTGCTAGATAGAAGGAGAGGAGAGGACTCCCTCCCTCTGAAGCATCAGCACAATAAGCAGGTTAGCTGGAAGAACGAACAGAAAATTATGTTTTTCCTGAACTGATTTCCAGGAATAGAAGATAGGGGGTGGGTATCAGGCATTGCCAGACTCTATAATCCAAACTGGGGAATTAATAACATTGGTCATATTTCTGCTTCCAAATGATGTTATTGGCCATTATTGTTGTCTAGAACATTTGTTTTAATTCAACAAAGCAAAACAGAACGGGAAAGAAGCAGTAAAGTTCCCAAATTAGGGAAGGCATTTCATCCATGCAAGTCAGCTTCAAAATGGGAGCTGTGGACTGAATGCCTGGTTGGTGTTAGGTGACATTAGGAACAGGCTCTCCATCTGTTAAGGGTGGGCTTGAATGAAGAGGCAGGACTCCGCTTAAGGTTCAGCACTTTATTTAGTGGTTGGAATCTCCATAGAAATCATGCCGGCTGGCAGACAGCATCCTCTTTTAAAGGGCTCTGTCAGTCAGACCGGCCACTGATAGTGTTGTATTTTCCCGCTGCTCAAATGGACCAATGAGTGGCGGGTATGCTAATTCAGCTTCTCCCTTTGAATATCTAACACCATCACCCCCCCCCCCCCCCAATGCTAGCTATAACCAGACTTTTGGAGAAACTGAAAATTTGTGCACTCTTTTATGCGTGTGGTTGGACCTAATGAAAACATTACTTTTATTGAATTTTGAATTTCTCCCCTTTCATGAATCAACATGATTCTGGTTGCTTATTTTTAAAAATTATCCCAGAAGATACATGCAACATACATTAAATCAGACGTCTTCACAGGGCTTCCACTACTTCATATTTAAATGCCTCGATTTTGATATTTATGAGAAAAGGGAACGAGAATCATCGTCGAGTAGGTCAGATTCAGCTTGCAAAACTTTCCATTTAGCACATCAAGGCCTGACAAGAGGCTCTCTCTTGTTCAAACATGAGGGTAAATTTCCATCCTTATTCAGTTAAAGAAGACTCTCCAGTAAAATAAAAAAGCAAACAAACCATGAAAAAGAGGGCTGGCTCTTTTTCCATCAGAGAAAACAACAGAGATATCTAACAATGGAGGACAAGAGGGTTTATATTTGGCCATGCCTGGCCACTGTTTTTCTTTCTTGCATGAAAAAAGATGCAGGCCTTTGTCTGTGCTCAGGAGCACCTATACGAATGCTACATATGCATGTATGTGTATGTACTATATGTATGGTGGGGAATACATGAAAAGAAGGGTGCAACTACCTTGGGATATGACCCAATGATATTTTAGAAAACAATCGGATTCTTAGATCTTAAACAATCTTTATTTTGGGAGTCTCGTTGCATGTGATGATATTAAACAAACATACAGAGCAGTGGTGGGTTCCTACCGGTGTGGTCCACTCTATAGCACCGGTAGCGGCCCGCTGGTGATGTCACAGTACCGGTGCGGTCGGTTGCCGGTGCCTGGGTGCTGCCATTTTTTTAAAAAAATTTCTTCTGCGCATGCCCAGAAGCTGAGCTTCCGGCACTGCGCATGCGCTGCCTTCCTACCCCACAGTGGGTCCAAGCAGGGGAGGATGGCTGAGGGAGCGTGTGAGACGCTGAAAGAACGGGCGGCAGGAGCTATCTCCATTCCCCTCCCTTCAGCAGTCCGAGAAGTCATGAACGCGCAGTGATGATCCTAGGCATTTTCGCACATTTGAGGCTTCTCGAGCTGCTGAGGGGAGGGGGAATGGGCGGCAGGACCTATCTCAGTTCCCCTCCCTTCAGCAGGCTGAGGAGCCACACCCACCCGGTCACATGGCCGGCAAGCCACACCCACAAAATAAGCCACGCCCACAGAGCAATAGTAAAAAAATTAGGAAGCCGCCCCTGATACAGAGGATTTTAGAGCTTTCTGGTGCTGCCTTTCTGCTTTAGGGGAGGGGCATGATGTTAAATGAACTGTATTTGAGGAGATAGCCCCCACCTCTCAACCCAAGGTTTGCAAGCTGCTGAGCTACACTTTGCCAAAAGAAAGAAGAACTAAACCTGCTAAGATGTTTTCAAGCATGGTAATCTGAAGCATCTTAATGCTTTTGTTTTTAAGTACCTATGTAAGAATACAACGAGAAGGAATGCAACATAAGCTTTCCTGACCGAGCTTTTAATGGGAACTGAAGGTCAGGCACAGAAACCTAAATCTATCTGGGTTTTTGATTTTTCAACAATCATAAAGATAATGTCCTTGAGATGTTAGAAGCAAGAAGCTTGACCAGTCTCCCTTTGCAAATTGCAGTCCATCTTTGAAGGACTTGTTCTAATACCCAAGAGCTATGCTGTCAATGAAGCTTGCCAATAAACAGATGGTAATCCAGCAGGAAGCATCTACCTTTTATAATTTGATTTCTACCCTAAAGTGCCCTCTAGTATTTTGTGAGTACTGGTGTGTATGTATGTGTGTGTGTGTGTGTGTGTGTGTCAAATGAAAACATCTGCACAAGGCTACTTTTGCCTGGTCTGTACAAAAATGAGACGTTGTTCCAGGCTATTTCTAAAAGTCAGGCTTTAGAAAATGAAGAAGAAAGAGAACCCAGACAGATCAATAAAGGGGAGTTTACCTTTCTCAGATTTCTCCTCTATTTTGTCTCACAGGCTGTTGCTAGCATTTGCCCTGTTTAACCTTTAACACTATTCGGAAAACATGCATGCTTAAATATCGCAACCAAATTGTTTACCAGTAGAACATTCTGACCGGATTGGGGGGAAAAAAGAGTAAGAATCACTGAGAAAAGTAACCCTTTGAATTGGTTCATGTATTATAAAGCAATCTTGGTTTCTTTGTAGTAAGTACATAATTCAAAATTATTATTTTCCTGTTGTTTATTTCCCCGTCTATAGTACATAGAATCAAAGTAATAACAGTTTAGCCATTAACACTTTCATGAGGCTCCAAAAGTTCATCTCTTCATTTCTCCTTCAACATAACTTTTAATGAGTAATCACATTAGCTGTCTAAACCATTTTAACAGAGGTTTCTAAGGAAATGTAAGGTGAGGCTTTTACCTAATCAAGAGTTGTATGATGATGTCACACCAAACATTCTCTGATCTATTCTGGACAACTTTGATGGTACTTCCAGATTAGGTTCCATTAATAGACATAAGGTTGCCCCAGCTAGGTTGATGATGGAAATTGTAATCCAGATTGGAAGTTCTAAATCCCAGCAGTCATTTTTTCACCATGCTGTCGATTGCCACCTCACCTGTCTTTTTATTTATTTTTAAATCACTGTTGAATGTATTTTTGGGAGAATAACAATAGGAGCCAATTGTTTGGAAGCATCCTCATTGTCTAAAACAGGGGTGTCAAACTCAATTTCATTGAGGGCCGCATCAGGGTTGTGTTTGACCTTGGAGGGCTGGAGGGGGTGTGGCTGGGGGGCCGTGGCCATGGTGGGTGTGGCCAGTTTGACATCACTCGTTTCGGGGGGCACCTGTGGTGGCCAAGTGCTAAGGCAGGACTTCCCTGAGACCCTCCCTCACTCTCATTATATCCTTCCTTCCTTCCTTCCTTCCTTCCTTCCTTCCTTCCTTCCTTCCTTCCTTCCTTCCTTCCTTCCTTCCTTCCTTTTTCTTCTTCCTTCCCTCTTTATTCTCCTTTCTTCTTCCTTCCCCCCTTTCCTTATTTTTCCTTCTTTGCTCTCTTCCCATCTTCCCATCTTTTTCTTTTTCTTTGTCTTTCCTCTTTCCCTTTCTCCTTTCCTGTCCCTTCTTGCATGCTTAAATGCAAAAGGGGAAACATTTCTCCTTTTGTTTTGTTTTTAGTTTGTTTCGCTAACCCTCTGCCGGTGAAAACAGGGCACGGGTGTGTGTGCATGCGGCCCCCCACGCTCCGTTTTCTCTGACAGAGGCACTGCAGGCCTGTCCTTTGCTGTTTCCAGCCGGCACCATGGGCCAGTTCTAAGCACCCAGTGGGCTGAATCCAGCCTGCAGGCCTTGAGTTTGATACCCCTGCTCTAAAACATCATTATCCTTTGCATCATTGCCCCTGAAAAAAAGTTGCTTTTGTTTCGAAGCAAATAATGAAACATAAGGGCAGCAAGAAAACATGTGGGACAAAGGTATCATGCAAGTATGTGTTTTAGGGACTTACTCCCAGGAAAGAATGCAGCCATAAAAAACCTCAAAGGCAGCTAGGCTGAGAGTAGAAGATGCACTGGTTTAATAAGAGCTCCAGAAATATTTAGAAAAATAAAAAGTCGGCGCTAAATATGGCATGAGTCACATTTTTTTTATTGACTTTAGTCATTTGCTACAATAGTACAGAGAAATAAAATCTCAAAGTAATGATAAGGTTATATAAACAAAAAGAGCTAGTACAACCCATTCAATTCCTCCCAAATTCTTCAGCACTAGAATATTGTATGTGCTGTATCTTGACTGGACTTTTTTTCTCCATTTGTTTTGCCTTCAACTATGACTTGATTCTTGGCAGCTATGTGGTGAACTCCATGCAATTTTCTAGGCAACATTTTTGAAGCAATTTGCCATTGCCTTTTTCTTAGAGCTGAGAGTGAATTATGGCCCAAGGTCACTCAGTTGGTTTCTGTGCCTAAGGCAGGACTACAAACCAGGTTTCCCCCATCCTAGTAAGCCCTGGACAAAACTAGACTAAACTGACTTGATATTTCTGGGCACATTATTGCCTGTGAGCATTATGTTGACCACCCTGTGTGACACAAACTTGCCTGGGTGTTTGTGTCAGCCTCAGAGGCTCTATTCTGCAGCTCTCTATTGCCAGATGAACGGCAGGTAAGCGTTAGAGAAAGGGCTCTTCATATATTGGCACAGAAATGTGTTTTGGTAGGCTGTCTGAAAGACCTCTGAATCCATCTTTCATTTTCTTCTTGAAGGCTAGTAAAGCTTATCCATTTCATTAGGGGATTGGTTATCTTACGGTTACATCTTGGGCCTATATTGTTGTCTTCTTCTTGTGCTGTTCTCTGCCAGTTCTAATAATTCAATGATATGAATATACTTTATATTTGAAATTTTGTAGTCTTCTGGATTTTAGAAGGAAAAGAAGAATCTCAATTAAAACAAGAACAATTTGCAGTATTGGCACTGGATTCTGGAATTTACTTTGCCAGCAAAGAATGGGAAATACTCCTCAACCTGTTTCCCCTAGAGTGGTGTCAACTCTGATAAGAAAACAGTTTGAATTGCTTCTTCCTTTATCTTTTCCTCATCTCACCTCATTCAGTCTGTAGATTTCAAACAAGTTTGGTGGCATTTGTTTCTTAGCCAGTCCTAGAAAAGAGGGCTTTCCTTTCATTGTTGGTAGAATCAAGTCTGACAGATAGTGTTTCAAATGCTCTGAAAATGTGGTTCTAATCTGAAGGTAGAGAATTATCATTCAAGGCAGTACCTCACCTGATAATCAACCATCTGTTCACCAAAGAGTTCCCTTGCCAACAAAATGCAAAGCTTATTAATACATATATTTTTGTGGGGGAAAATCTTTTTTTTAAAAAATTCCAGAACTGAAGACTTATTAATCTTTCATTTTACTTGTGACTTTCCTTTTCAGATTCCTCCATGGATTCCCCCTCCCACCTTTTTTAAAAGATGCGACAATAGCAGATGTTGGTTTTAACAATCTTACTATCACAGGCTATGGCCATGAGACTTTCCTCCCTGTTCTTATTGTTCTTTTCTCTCATTCTGTTGCTTTATGCTTTTGTGCATCCCCAGATCTCTTGCATATTAAAGCCAAAGGCAATGAGGGCTGACTAGGTAAATTAGTTGCAAGAGCTGAGGTGTAAAATGGGAGGGAAGTTGAGCTCCTGCAAAACAAAAAAACAAAAACCCAACATCTGTAATAGTCTGTACTCCCTTCTTTGCCATTCTGATTGGTGATGATAAAGAGATTTGGCCTGAGATGGATGTTGTATTTGTTTCATAGTTTACTTCAGAAAAGCAGGTTTTTTTGGTTTTTGCTTTAAAGTAAACAGTGCTAAAACTTGCAATTGTAAATGAAAGGCGAGAACAAACAAAATGTATACACTGCACCACAAATAGTGATCCTTCTTTCAAACTATCTTCACCTTTGAAAAACAGCAACCACAATTACGGTAACTATGTGGTCCAAATAAAGGGGGAGCGGAGTGGCACGAACATTTATATCTAGCTTGGAAATTTCAAACAAAGGAATGATTTATGCCTTTTTTTTCACAGTATACCGTGAATGGCTTACATGTAGCTAGTTGTAAATAATTCATTCTGTGCCAAAAGTGTCCTCTACTTGTTTTACCATGTAGCTAAGATCTGAATCCGCCCAGAAGTGGTGCTTCATAAAGCAGGACTGATATACATTTGTAACGTAGAAATATCCTCCCTAGCATTAAACAGGGTGAGGCACTGAGGCAGCCACCATTTCCAGCAGGAGATAGGCTCTGCCTGAGAAGCAACGATCACATATCAGAGGACAGAATGGGCCTATCCTACAGCCCCAGTCTGGTATTTCTTTTCTCAAATGTTTATCTTCTCTTTACTGTTGATTTATCACTCGTTTTGATGGAATGAAATCTGATAAGCTTCTGCAAGTGACCTGGGGAAAGAAGTGGGAGGGAGTCATTTTGTCCTCCATCTTTGTAGTGGAGCACAGAGATGATCTTGGAGAAGGTATGAGGAAACTGTTTGTAAAAGATGAACTCAGCCTAGAAATATGGAGAAGAAACTTAACATTGCCTCACCTTGGCTCTCTTTGGTGTAAGAAGGAGGTGGCAAAATGTTTTCAGTCTTTCAAGTTTCTGTTACTATACCCATAACATTAAAGTAGTATTCCAGTAGTTCTTGTGGTGACAGTTTCTGCCTTAGGTTTCCTTGGAGGACTGACATTCTAAGACAACAATATTTTGATCTGGGCCTGTTTGGTTTTTAACCATCCTTTCCTATAGTCCTTCCTGTAGACAACCTTTGTTTTTTCTTTCTATCTTTAAACCATGTCAAATATTCCAATAAACAGCAGTCTTTTTTTTGCCCCAAATCTAAGGTGACCAGATTTTAATATTTGTAAAGCGGGACACCATTGATGGTGGGGGGTTTCCTAGGGGAGCAAGACGGGAGGGGTCCGTCTCTCTTATCCCGCAGCCCATCCACGTGAATAAAGGTGGAGACACAAATCCAGGATTGCTTTGCTGCAGCTTTGTGCACCCCCCCAAACACCCCCCCTTCATCGCAGCCCTTACCGCCGCTCTCGCTCCCTGCCTGGCTGCAGACTCCGCCTGCCTTCCCGAAGCAGCGCTGCCGCAGTTCACTTTTGTTTCATGGCGGGAGAAGGAAGAAAGTGGGCAGCGGGAGCGGCAGCCTCTTCCAAGCGCAGGCCTGGCCCTATACCCGCCCGGGGGGCTGCCGCCTACCCGGCCCCAGCGGCTTCCGCGCTGCACTTGCTTGCCGGGACTTTTTTGAAACGCCGCAGGACGCAGGACAAATTATTAAAAAGTGGGACTGTCCCGCCAAAAACGGGACGTCTGGTCATCTTATTTTTGAAACGCCGTGGGACGCGGGACAAATTATTCAAAAGCGGGACTGTCCCGCCAAAAGCGGGACGTCTGGTCACCTTACCCAAATCCTTTTTGCTTGTTTCTAGAGTAAAGTGCTTTTTTAAAGGATACAGATAACTGGATGGCAACAAATGGAAAATTGAGACTTACTGCATAAAGTTAGAGGCTTATTCAAGGTGATACACAATTGGTTGAGAAACATCAGAATTTTCACTCCAGGCTGATCCTGAATAAGAATCCTCCATTGACAGGCCTAAACCAGGCAGATCTCATGAGGGTGTGGGGTGTCATACATGCAGACCCCTGCTTTAGGAGAGGAGAAGGGTGTGACACAACACTGGCCCTGTCAACAACTGTCTGTGCAATCACATATGCAGTTTCTGGATATCCTGTCCTCCTGCCTCTTTGATCCAGTCCATTCAGAACAGAAACCATACACATCTCAGCAATTTCTGATCCTTCTGATGTGCATGGAAAGGCTCAGGGGCGGGTTCCTAATTTTTTTACTACCACTCTGTGGGCGTGGCTTATTTTGTGGGTGTGGCTTGCCAGCCATGTGACTGGGTGGGCGTGGTCCTCGGGAGCTTGGCAGCGGCCGGAGAAGCGGGAGGGCATTGCCCACCCGCAACGCAGCCCCCTGCAGTGGGAGCAGCAAGACCGCAGCAGTGGTTCTTCTAGGAGGCTCCGTCCGGCCTGAATGCTTCTCCCCATTCGATGATCCTAGGCTCCTGCCGCCCGTTCCCCCTCCCCTCAGCAGCTCGAGAAGCCTTGAACGTGCGAAAATGCCAAGGATCATCACCGCTCGTTCGTGGCTTCTTGGACTGCTGAAAGGAGGGGAATGGAGATAGCCCCTGCCGCCGGTTCTTTCAGCGTCTCACGCGCTCCCTCAGCCATCCTCCCCTGCTTGGACTCACTGTGGGGTAGGAAGGCAGCACATGTGCAGTGCCAGAAGCTCGGCTTCTGGGCATGCGCAGAAGAAAATTAAAAAAAAAATTAAAAAAAAATTTTTTAAAAAATGGTGGCACCCAGGCACCGGCAACCGACCGCACCGGTACTGTGACGTCACCAGCGGGCTGCTACCGGTGCTATAGAGTGGACCGCACTGGTAGGAACCCACCACTGGAAAGGCTGCTAGGCAAGAAAGCTCTTTGATATAGTAGAATATTACTGTTCTTCAGTCTTGCTCCAAACCAAGCTCTCCAACAGGCTGCCGTGAGTCATGCATACATGTAGGCTACTGCTCTTGCATGCCAGATTTCCACTGTGTTTTTTTCCCTTTCCTTTTCTCTTCGCAAGAGAAAAGATTATAGACCTCGTATTTCTGTTGGTTTCATTAATTTCTGGCTGGACAAAGGGAAATTATTTCAGTGGATCTCTTATTTACCGAGGAATTCAATTTGTTCACTGGATTATACATACAAGATAACAAATAGAAAACATCAAGGATTCAATCACAGGGATGTTGTTTTCTTTTCCAAGCACAATACAGCTGCTGTTGCTGCACAAATCTTGCATTTGTTGAATTTGAGGAACAGGTTTGTTTTTGCTATGTTTTACTTTTGCAGAAAAAAGATTGTGGCTTAGATCTTAAAATAGGCTAAATTCAGAAAGGTCACGGAAGAAAAGCTTGTTGTCCTTGCACCCCCCCCCCCCCAATGAGCTTTACTAAAAGAACAGAGGGAACTAAACAGCATGAGATGGGTAGCCGCAGGACTCTTTGGCAGAAGAACAGATAGGGAATGCTTAGGATCTTCCTTGACTTAGCAGGATCTGGTCTTGATTTTGGGCGATTCCACTAGCATGGCCTTCAGAGAAGCTTTTGGGAAACTTTAGGTAAGGAGGTAAGGCCATGGAATTTCACAGAGCAGCTTGTAGCTTATGGTTATTAAAATTGGGACCTAGTTCAAAAGGAAAGAAACAATGACCATCTAGATACACCCAATATGGGCAAGAGCCGAGTTGGCGCAGTGGTTAAAAGCAGCACTGCATCTACTTCAGTGACTGCTAGTTCAGCAGTTCAGCTGTTCAAATCTCACCAGGCTCAAGGTTGACTCAGCCTTCCATCCTTCTGAGGTCGGTAAAATGAGGACCCAGATTGTTGGGGGCAATATGCTGAACTCTGTAAACCGCTTAGAGAGGGCTGTAAAGCACTATGAAGCGGTATATAAGTCTAAGTGCTAAGTGCTAATATACTTTGTTGTTGTTGTTGTTGTTGTTGTTGTTGTTGTTGTTGTTGTTTTGTTGTTGTTAGTTGCGAAGTCATGTCCGACCCATCGCGACCCCATGGACAATGTTCAACCAGGCCTTCCTGTTTTCTACCATCCCCTGGAGTCCATTTAAGCTCACGTCGACTGCTTCAGTGACTCCATCCAGCCACCTCATTCTCTGTCGTCCCCTCCTTCTTTTGCCTTCAGTCCTTCCCAGCATTAGGCTTGTCTCCAATGAGTCCTTCCTTCTCATTAGGTGGGCAAAATATTTGAGTTTCATCTTCAGGATCTGGCCTTGTAAAGAGCAGTCAGGGTTGATCTCCTCTAGGACTGACCAGTTTGATCACCTATACTAGACATACCCAATTCCTGCAACCATTCTTTGGCTAAAACATACGAAGAATGATTGCAGGAATTTGATCTGTCTAGTTTAATGAAAAGAAGGACTAGGGTAGTATGATAGCAGTGTTCCAATATCTAAGGGGTGGCTACAAAGAAGAGAGGGTCAAACTGTTCTCCAAAGCACCGAAAGGCAGGTCAAGAAGCAGTGGATGGAAGTTAGTCAAGGAGAGATACAACCTAGAACTAAGGAGAAATTTCCTGACAGTTAGAATAATTAATCAGTGGAACGAATTGCCTCCAGAAGTTGTGGATGCTCCAACACTGCAAGGTTTTAAGAAGATATTGGACAACCATTTGCCTGAAATGGTATAGAGTTTTCTTGCTTGAGCAAGGGCTTGGAGATCACCAAGTTCCCGTCTGACTTTGTTATTCTGTTGTTATTCTGTTATTCCGTAGATGTTTGAACGACCTCTTCCAGTGTCCTCAGCCAGTACAGGATGTTGGGAATTGCCATTCATGACAAAATGGTTGGGTAGAGCTTTCCCATCCTTGAGATAATATACAACATCTGTCTGATACAATTGCAAGCACAGCATTAGCTCCAGCACAATGCAGTAAAGGTTGGGATGCCTCAGTATTTGCCTCATCTCCTTTAAGGAGTAGTAAGAAGTTTGCCCAAATCATCTTTCCAAACATGATCTTCAGTTGAAGTTGCAACTCCCACTGACACATACTATGCACATACATAATAATAATAATAAATTTTATTTTACAGTCACAGACCAAAATACAAGTGCAACAAAAAAACAAAAAGAAAAAAAATACAATCACAAACAATTAACACCAGAAGTCTTGGCTAAAAGGAATTACTCTAATAGTTACAGCTCTTAAGAAAAATTTTGAAACCTGAGAAGTAATATAGGAGGAATCATCCCCTAGACAATATAAGGCCAAATTACTAGCATTAGAACCAGAGGGATTAATTCCAAGAAGAGACAATAATTTAATTCTGGCTGTGTTATACATAGCGCAGTATGATAAGACATGCTCCACAGTTTCAACCTCAGCCCTATCACAGGGGCATAGTCGCTCACTAATCAGGAGCCTCTTGAATCGCCCGTCGAGTAGTGCTGAGGGCAAAACATTTAAACGGGCTAGGGAAAAGACTCTTCTATACTTGGGAATGGTTAGAGTATAGAGATATGAAGCCATCCTCAATCTATAATTATTAGAATGGCTGAAAATCAACGGGGAGCAGGTTTTATTGGCTCTGGATTTTAAATATTGCAAATCTATGTCCACAAGCTGTTGGACTACCCTAAACTGGGCATCCTTGAGACCACAGACACATACATAATATTTTGAATGATAAAATAACCATATAAATTATGCTATGCCTTCCCACAAAACCCCCCTAAACTAACCCTATGAGTGCATTGTATGAAGGCTGCTGCCTAACCTGATAACAGAACTCTGCAAGTTGAAGTCAATTGCTAGAACAAATGTTGCATTATTTTCTTCTGTATTTAAGGAGGCTTTGACTACCCATGGCTATTTCTTTAAGGTATAGTCCAGTAGCATCCAACCTGTAAGATCCTAGTTTAAATGTTATGTTGCCAGAAAAATTATCTTTAGCTTTGTTGCAGATGCCAAAGATGATACGAGAGTGCTTGTAAACACATCCTGTGTATTTTCAGCCTTAGAAATAAGGCATCAAGATAGTAGGCTCAAGTGTCAAGTTTGAGGAACCAATGTGGTCAAGTCTGAGGCACTTAGTCTGTGTTTGGGAAGCAGCATAGCATAAAGCTACTGCAAATATTATTTTCTCCCTTCTGCTCCCAATCTCCTATGCATGTCAGCTTAATATTCTTGGATCCTTTGAAACCACAAAGCAAAATTCTTCATGTAGTTTGGTAGATTTGATAACTTTTCAATATTCAGCTGGCAGGCAACAAATAGGAAACATTTTTAAAATAATTGGTCTGTATGCATTTTCAGTGAGCGGCTGCAGCAAGATGAATAAAACATAGCAATCACAGTTCTTCCAGAAATAAATACCTTGTGAGTAAAAGTAGGAGTAGCACAAGAGAAAACTACAGAATAATGCATCAGTGATACTAAACGTACCACTAGATCTAAAAATAAAAGATTGCAAAAACATTCAAATACCAAGATTTCGTAGCCTATGACTATTTATCCAAAGTAAGAAAATAAATCTAAGAATGCCAGTCTTGCCTCAGTGGCTATAGGCAGCAATGAGTGATGGGTGAAGGCATCACATGAATGATAGGTGAGTATCAGGGGTGGTTTCTAACTTACCTCGCTGCCGGTTTGCTAGGTGTGTATCGGGTGGGCACGCGCACGCATGCACAGTGCAAAAAAATTCAAAAAAATCCCCCCCCAAAAAACCGAAAACAAGATGGCGATGTATGCACAGTGCCAGAAACAGAAAAAAAACCCCAATTTAAAAAAAATAAAAAATAAAATAAATCTGAATTTTTTTAAAAAAAGATGGCGGCACCCACGGACCAGCACCGACCGATCCGGTTCTGTGACATCATCATGACATCACCAGCGGTTTGCTATCAGTTTGGGTGAACCAGTCCGAACCGGGAGGAACCCACCTCTGGTGTATATCCTAGACTAAGTCTTTTTCTGCCATTGCTCTTACACACACAAATTGACATGTGATAAAATTATTACATTTGGGTCTCACTGAAGTGAATGAAATAGCAATAGCAATAGCACTTAGACTTATATACCGCTTCATAGTGTTTTACAGCCCTCTCTAACCGGTTTATAGAGTTCAGCATATTGCCCCCAACAATCTGGGTCCTCATTTTACCGACCTCAGAAGGATGGAAGGCTGAGTCAATCTTGAGCTGGTGAGATTTGAACAGCTGAACTGCTGAACTAGCAGTCAGTAGGTTGCAGTGCTGCTTTTATCCACTGCGCCACCTCGGCTTCTAAGATGTTGGTATGTAAGTAGTTCTTTCAAGATAGTAATGTTACGATTTATTTTTATTTTATCTCATAGCAGTGACTTTGGATGGTACAGAAAGAATTAAAACCAAGAAATGATGGAATGTAGTATACAAAATAAACAGCCCAATTACTAATCCAAAATAATAAGAATGATAATGTAACATTTGCCTGAGTCTAACCACATTCTATTATCACTACAAATGGGCATCAATGAAAAGATGGAATTCTAAATGATTAAAACCATTTGATAGTATGTCTGTAAAACACTTTGCTATCTGTATGCCTTCATGCGAATTATGGGGTTCTCTTTTATGACTGCTTTAAGGCAATAATTTGACCATGAAATCACATTTCTCTTTAGAAGGCCATGTTTACCACTAGTTTGTAGATAACCTGGAAGAAAAAAATCTGAGACACTGAAATAAGAAATCCCACAAGAAAGAAAGAACATATGGCATTTGTACCTTCTATTGGAGCCTAGAACGGAATTCCTGATCTCTTGACAATCAATCAGTTTGAAACCAAACCCTAAAATGAATTTTAAGATGTGGAAGCTTAAATGGAATTTTAGACATTCAATATGCATTTGATATTTTGCATATTTTTTTCGCAATATGAAAAAGAAAGTAATTTGAATGACATTTTAATAACTATTCATTCAGAAAGCCAAAAAGATGGAGGTCAGGCAGCCAATATAACTAATGATTAGACTGTGATTTTTAAAATGGCAATCACAAAGAATATCTTGTGTTCATAATTTTATGAATATCAATCTCTAGCTCTGTACTCATCTATCTGGTAACTCTCGCACAATGACAACATGTTTAAGTCGCTAATTTCCATCAAGATGGAAATTAAAACATGGATAAGCAGACCGGATAAAGAGACCAGCATTTTCAAGATGGTTTAGGAAATCAAATTCAGATCTTGGGTCCTAGAAAATCCAGATAGTCTGCACGTTCTAGGAGACAGAATGGACCAGGCAATCCCACAGTGAAACTCCCAGTGAAAAATGGACAGTTTGAGTGTAGGAAGCATCATTTACATAATGACAGAGAAAACGATTTAAATGCAAATAGCCTAGTAATATGGCTGGAAAATCTGCAGCCACTCCAGCAGCCTGGTGGGATGTAAAGACAAGGGTGGGTAAACAAATGCATACTCTTATTGGAGAGTCCTAAATCTATCTATACAGTAGATAGTTTAAAAAATTCGCCCAAAACAAGAATGAATGTGTTTATTTATGAGCTCACTGAGCTTTTAGTGTAATTGCAGGTACTCTGGAAATATGGAGTGTAAATACTTGCTATCTTTCCCTATCGCTCCTCCCCTGAAAAAAGTGATCATGAGGTCATGCATAATAGTGGAGTAATTAAATTAACTCGAGCTCAGCATTTTTTCAATAATTTCGTGTGTGTACCAATTCTTCTAAACTAGTAGCACTTTCTGGTTGAAGGGAACTCACAAGGAAATATTTGAATCTTATATGTGCAAATGATTTACTTAGGAAATGTATATGGCCGCCCACCTTAGGCAAATAACTCTGCATAGCAAAAATTACAAAGCAGTTAAAAAAAGTATACAGTTAAAAACAGACATAATAAATTCAGAATGCAAAAACTGAGGCTTTTGCACAAGGTGTGTGGTGTTTTCCAAATACCTGTTTTAGCGTTTCTGATACACCGGCCATGTAAGGAATGATCAGGTTCTTAACTCTGAATCTCAGTTGTGCCTGCCGTACTTTTATTCTTCAAACCCACTAACACACTGAGACAGAGGCTTGTCCACCCTAAAGATCTGAACCAAAACATGAGAAGAGTAATGTTGTGTATGTAGTCCAGTGCAATGAGGAGTGTTCAGAGCTCTGTATTGGAGAAACCAAACAGACTTTACACAAACAATGGCCCTGCACAGGAGAAACAACACCACAGGAACAGAATCAGTAGTAAGCCTTCATTTAAAAGAAATAGGACATTCTTTTGAAGACAATAATATTCACATGTTGGATAGGGAAGATAGATGGTTTGAGAGAGGAGTAGAGGAAGGAAATTTTCCATTTATGCCAAAATGGAAAATACTTTCCTCAATAGAGGCCGAGGCCTCAGACACAACCTGTCCCCCATTTTTTATGCTGCTGTTTCATCAGTCCCCAGGAAGATTAAGAGCAGTTCACAGATTCACCAGGAAGGCCACACTTAGCAATCCACCTAGGGCCGTGATGGCGAACCTATGGCACGCGTGCCACAGGTGGCACGCGGAGCCATATCTGAGAGCATGCGAGGTGTTGCCCTATGTCAGCTCCAGCACGCATGTGCACACTGGCCAGCTGATTTTCGGCCTTCTGGAGGGCAGGGGAGGCTGTTTTCACCCACCCCAGGATTCAGGAAAGCCTCCAGAAGCCTGTGGATGGGAAAAATGGCCCAACGGGCCTACTGGAAGTCCGGAGGCTTCAGTGAGGCCTGCGCGCATGCGCAGGGGGGGCAGCGCAGGAGGGGTTTGTGTGTGCATGTGCAGGTGGGGGAGGGCATTGCATTATGGGTGTGGGCACATGCACGTGCTATCGCGCATGCACGTGCCCTTTTGGCACCCGAGCAAAAAAATGTTCACCATCACTGACCTAAAGGATAAAGGATTTAGGAGTTGGAACATTGACATCCCAATGACTCTCTGCCTACTCATCTAATGAGCCTATCCAAATTAGGTGAGAAATGAAACCTCCCTGAAGGATATATATGAGGTCCCTCTAACAAACTTGCTCAGACTGTAGAAGCTACTTGGATAAGCAGCAAAATGTTTTGAACCAATATGAAAAGAAATCCAGTTGCCATGACTCAACTTCCAGACAACTGTACCTGAATGACTGAGAATCTTCATTGACCAAGCTTCAAATTCTTTATTTTCACTGTACCAATCGATTAGGAGTGAGAACAAGAGATAATGGAACTGTCAGGTCCACATTTGAAGGTTCAATTTAACTAATTTATTGCTAAAAGACCATGCACAAGAATCTTCTCAATTAATGGTCAGCACCTAGTTAGAGTTAGATAAGGGCCAATGGCAATTAAGGAGGGAGTTGGACTTAGTTTGTTTGTGACTATGTAGTGATTCTCGTATGATCCCTCTTTTCACCCCTCCTCCGGGCTCTGCCAATCCTTCTTCTACAAGAATAGAATCCAAGCATCCCGTCTCCATTCTTGTATGATAAGAAAATCATACAAGACTTCATTAAACTAAAGAACATTTACACAGTCATTTCTCAGTGAGGATCTACAGATTATGTCCCGTTAACTGTTGCATTAATAACAAGTGATTATTGTTATTAATTAATTAATATTAATTAATAGCAATTGTGGTATCTGTGCATAAAAGATCCTTAAGAAGGACAAGGCCTTTTGATTGTGTTACTAGGCAACTGGTTTCCAAAAACATGCCAGGCAGTTTTGCTGACTTTCTGGTTTCAGTCATATTAAAAGAAGCTGCCCATTTACTCGATGAAGAGCAAGCTGCAATGGATCCATCATTACAGACATTTCATCTAGTACAGCAAATAGCTGGTAGTCATCTATTCATATTAAATATAACTAAGGGAGTCCCCATAAATATTTGAGAAAACTATAAATTATCAAGCAAAATAGTTTTCCCCCTGAAATTCTATAATAGGTTGTTTTCATTTTGGGTTTTATTCTCCTGTTTTAGCAAAAGCTGGTTGTTTTCAGGTTTTTTTAAGAAATGTATTCCAAAATATTAAGGCTGGATACAATGAAGGAAAAACTGACTCAATGGACAAAACCAATACCACTTTTTATTTTGTCAAAGCTTTAGGAAATTGTGAAAGCTGACTAAAGTATCCTCTAGAATGAAGTCTCCTTTGAGTAAGCTTAACTCCTCGTAATTCCACAGATGCATCCATGTTGTTTACTTGGAAACATTGCAGATATATTTGCCAGTGCCTTCCTCTGGATTTTTGTTTTTGTTTGGACTTTCCAGTCTGGCACACAGCCCTGATAGTTTCCTGGTGACCTTCCATCCAAGCAGAAATAGGATCAGATGGTGCTAAGCTTTTCCAAAGATCTGCCAAAGTCAGCTCAGTTGCTGCCACCTAAAAGGGAATCCTTTAGCATGCGGGTTGAAAATTGATGAGCAAAGCCGTTTTTCCTTGGAGCGCAAAGAAATTTGGGCAAGAGCAAAGAGAATGAAGGTAAGCCATAAATAAGGCCTTTCTGGACAACACATCCCTTTAAACTGGATTTTTGTGTGTTTCTACTCTAAGGTTTGCCTGCTGATGTGGTGTTGTCTAAGCTAAGCAGAACCCAATGCACAATAGATCTCAAAAAGACCTTGAAATGTTTACAATGAAAGCCTGTTTTGTATGTTGTTCATCTTAAAAATATATTTCCTTCACACACACAGTGCCCTTGAAAGCAGGAGCCTTCTGCTTCAAGTGCATTCAATTTTCTTTGAGAAAATAAGATCTGCTAACCCTTCCAGCTGTAATAGTAGCAATATTCTCATAACCATAATTAGATTTCTTTGTAACATACCAAATACAATTCAAGGAAGCCCAAGTCTTATCTGTCACATTTCTCATGGTGCACAATTATGTACAGAACATGTAATATACAGAGGGCTTGTTTGTCTTTTGTTTGTTTGCCTAGGCTCAAGGATTATCTGAGATTTGTACAAGAAAGGACCACTTGCAAGTTCGCTAAAGAAAGTAAGCTCCATTTGCAGAGCCAAGGTTGGAGTGGAGGTGCCATAGTAGCTTGAGGAGTAAGTCCCATAGAGCCGAGTCTTCTAAAGTTGCATGTAGCCTCTTATTGGAGGCCACAGTTCATCCTGAAATTCTTCTCAATTAAGCACATCTTCATGATGTGGATTAATGTGTTGGAGTCTGTCCACTTGTACCAAGTAATATACACGACTCACTCATACCATTATTGGTATAAAGGGGGAACAGCATTTCTTTTAAGGGGAGGGAGGGAAGCCTTTCCAAATCAAAATATGGTTGAGCATTTCTCCCTCAAATAATTTACTAACCTCTAAAATGGATGACCAAATGTGAGGCATTCCCTTTTTGTGTTACCAATAAAAGAGAATATTTGCAGCTCAGGGTTGAAATGAGGAGACTCAGTGCCCTAAAAATGTTACCTAGTTTGGTAATGAAATGTCTGCAAGAAAACAACCAAGCTCAGAGAGCACCAAGTACCCCTCATTTCCCTTTCCCCCCTATACAGGGTGTTGAAAAAACATGCAGCAGGTGGCTGATAGACTAAACAAATGATGTGGCTGATATGTCCTCTCTTGCTTTTTGAGTCCGCATCAGCTTCATTTGGATATGCTGATGTATTGCAGCAATCTTGCTATATCCTTGTAACCATGGCAATGCTGATGGGCCCAACAGGCCTGAAATCATGCACTTGGCTGCCTTCAAGACCCGGGTTGGATAGCTTGATGTGAGAAGAGGTTCAGGCCAAACCAGAGCAAGCCTGCTAATGAAAAATGGAAAGTGGAGTGGACAACTGTGGTGTTTGGTGCCTGCTCCTTCCGAAGAGCCAGAGAGTGTGGCATGCATACTGCAGGCAGGGAGATAATTTGTTTTCACTTTGCTTCTGTGAAGTCTGCTTCTCCTACTGCTGTACCTTCTGCCCAAACCACACAGTCAGCCACACGAGATAAGATAAAATAGAACAATGCATTCTTATGTTGAATGGAAGCATGAGGATTAAATACACAGGAAGTCACAACTCCAAGGTAAAATGATTATATAAAAGCCAAGTTAGGAATGATTAATACTTAATTGACCGATTTGTAAATTTCCTAAAGAGATGAAATGTGGTGGTGACTTCAATTCCTGCTGAACAATGGAAGACTGCCTTTTGTATTTTGAGCTTAATAATGCTGCTCATTTATTAAGGACTGGAATAAATCTATATCCTCAACCTTCCCCGCCCCCAACCTAAACAATTAAAATTTGTTATTAGTTAAGTACAGCAAAAAAATCTCAAGCAAACAAAACATATTTAAATCATTCTAATGTTTACGGTTTCTTACTGTGCTATCACTGATGAGCTAAATTAGATTCTTGACAATTCTGTCATGCCCATCTAGGTGCATGGCATCACAAGGACAAGACAAGGGAAAAAATAGCAATAGCACTAGACTTATATACTGCTTCACAGTGCTTTACAGCCCTCTCTAAACAGTTTACAGAGTCAGCATGTTGCCCCCAACAATCTGGTTCAACAATCTTTACCCATCTTGGAAAGATGGAAGTCTGAGTCAACCTTCAGCCTATGAGATTCGAACTGCCAAACAGCTGGCAGCTGGCAGTCAGCAGAAGTAGCCTGCAGTACTGCAATCTAACCACTGAGCTACCACAGCTCATAATGGAAGAATTTAATCTCTTTGGTATTCACACACACACACACACACACACACACACACACACACACACACACAGAGCATATTTTGTTATGCACAGTATTGGGCTTTTGGTAAAGCTTCAAAAACTATTTCTATCATTACGGAATTATTTATTTATATTTAAAATCCAGTATTGCCTTGCCATGGGTTTGAATTGCTTGGGGACCCAAGCGATGAGACTGTCTTCCATGTCATTAATGGTCATTCTGCAATTCCCAGAATTCCTAATTGGTTGGCCTTCAGAAACCTCCATTCTGGTTGCAAGTCTCAACACATTTTGAAGAATGCAAGGTTGGGGAAAGGCTGATATAAGTAACTGAGCAGTATCTGGAGAAATCTACTCAGCCTCCTTGCCCTGGTGGAAGGACAGTCTAGGAATCATTTCTTGAGTGCACATCCACCTGCCTCCAGCTGTATCTCACTGTCATCCCACACCTGAGGACAGCTTCAGTTTCTAGGTTCTGAAGGTGGTGTGTTCCCTAATGAAGTGTAGGTGGGCGCAATATCCCATCTTAAAATGCTATGCTTTGTGCAGGCAATACTGTATATACAGAATACATTAGGGAATCTGCCTCAAGTGATGTGCTCCATGTGACAATCTTCTGTTTTCAACTGATCTGCTGGTAGAAAGTAGGAAGCATGCAAAATAGAAAGCCTTGAAACTAACCAGCCCATGCCTGCGTTAATGTATATAATTCAGGGTGTAATTGAAAGGAATCAGTGCTTATAGTTTTGTAGTCTGCTTGGCAAAGAATTCCTTCTGAATTCCTCTGCTCATGTTATGTTCTAAGAATAATAATTGCCACACTAGTCTCCATGACTAAGCCCCCTTTTCTTGAGCAGTACTTATCCATTTGCTACATGCTGGCAACCACTGGAAGTCAACCAGGAGATGCAAAATCCCCAAGTCTTTGCTCCCAACTAGTGGTCAACAGAGAGCCAGTTTGGGGTAGTGGTCGAGGCACCCAGCTAGAAACTGGAAGATTATGATTTCTAGCTCTGCCTGTGGCTTCTCAGAGACTCAGACAGTTGCCAGGAGCCAACATTGATTCAACCAACCCACATCAAACAAACAAATAAGCAAACAAACAGTTGAGGCAGTTGTGTGTGGTGGTTAACTCATCAGACTAGAAACAGGGAGATTGTGATCTCTAGCCCTGCCTTCAGCACAAAGCCAGTTGGGTGACTTTGGAGCCATTAATCTCTCTCAACCTAAGAAATGGCAAACCACTTCTGAAATCTTACCAATAAAACTGTAGAGACCTGTCCAAGCAATTACTAAGAGTCATGACTGACTCAAAGGTGAGAATGAATGAATGAATGAATGAATGAATGAAGGAAGGAAGGAAGGAAGGAAGGAAGGAAGAAAAGAAAGAAAGAAAGAAAGAAAGAAAGAAAGAAAGAAAGAAAGAAAGAAAGAAAGAAAGAAAGAAAGAAAGAAAGAAAGAGGAAGTGGTCAAGAGATTGAAGAATCATATGGCTGGCCTATGATTTCAAAGAATTAGAGATAAGCATTTCATGTGCTGGATAACATTGGGTAGAGCTGGAATTTCGACCAAGAGTTTGAATCATGGCCCTTTGAAGCTTGCACTCTAAAACTTTATGGACAGCAACCCAGCCCCTTTCCTGCAGATAGATTTAGGACAACATGATATCTTGCTGGGTTCAAGATGGAGCGGCGGGGGGGGGGGAGCATGGCAAGACCACTGAATGCAGCCTGTGAATCTTCCCTAGTCCAACCCAGAGGTGCCAGGGATTAAAACAGGGCTCTTTTATATGCAGTGTGTGTGCTTAACCACTAAACCAATTCATCCCCTAAAACATAATTTGGCCTTACTGTTTTTTTTTCAAAGGGATTTCTACCAGCAAGAAAAGTAGTTCTGCATATGCTAAAGCCTATTTTGTTTTTTAAGTCTGTGTTTTAAAAATATGCCTGCTCTTGCTCTTCTGCATGTGCTCAAGGATAGAGTGTCCAAGTCTTTGGTGGAATGAAATGTTGATAGTTCTGCGTGTAAATCAAATCACAGTCAGAATCAGCAGATTTAAGAGTTGTCCTTTATTCACAGAGTGCAATGACTGTTTGCACTGCGAACCCTTTGCATCTTGTGATTCTCTTTGCAGAGCTTTGCAGAGCTTATCTTTCAGGGCGACTGGAATGAGGAGGGACTCCTTAATGATATATGTAGCCCGGCATGTGATTGCTAACTTGGTACAACAATTACCTTCCTTTATAAAGATAGATGGGGATGGCTCCTGAAGAGGAAGATCATAATAACAGAGCTCAACATTCTTGTGTTGTTTATATATACTGATTACAGTTTTATTGGTAGTTATTTAAGATATGGGAGCAAAAGACATCATGAGGTAACCATAATTATAGATGTCTATCTGCTCTTTAATATAATTGGATTTCTTACAGTAAAAAGAATGTTTGTGAATGCATCTATTCCCCCCCTCCCCCGCATTATGTCATCTTATTTTTAGGGCCATCTAAATAAGAAATTTCCCCTTGATAGAAAGGAGGACTGATCAGCTTTTCATACTTCAGGAATTTAATTAGCTTGTGTTAACAACCTCGGTAAAACCTGGAAACGAGAGGAACAAAAGTGAATGGGCACTTGCCTTCTTAATGTTATGCCATTTTGCAAAAACAAGGGTGAACATAAACAAACACATTCATTCCTGATTCTTTCAGAAGGATCAAATAGGGAACAAACGCAAAAGCTTTCTCCTGGCGAGAAATCAATTGTGTTCTGTCACTTTGTGTGGCCTTCAAAAAAATTAAAATTTGGAGGTAGCATTAGAACAATAGTAGAATGTACTAAATACAGTATATACGTAAGTATAGATCAATGGTTCCCAACCTGTGGTACGTGTACCACTAGTGGTACGCGAGGGCCTTCCAGGTGGTACGCGCACACTTTCGGGGTCATGAACGATTTTTAGTTATTTTTTACTTCACAAAAATGTTTACTGCCTAACACAAGATAATCTGGCAACGATTTGCAACTGTTGCCACACGCCACCCACCTGGTCCCAGCGGCCCGAGAATCCAGTTGCTGGATGCGCGGGGCCAAAAAAGGAACGGTACAATTATGGAAATAAAGTGATATCTGATCGAATTTAGTTTCTCTGGAACCAGGTGGTACGCGGCGACTGTACGGGACCTCCAAGTGGTACTCGATCACAAAAAGGTTGGGAACCACTGGTATAGATGAAGGGAAAGATACAAGTTTAAGAAATAGCTTCGAAGTTAGGGTTTTTGAATTACTCGTCTGCTAACCATAGAATGGATTATGATTATGTCCTCAGGGAAGGATAAGAGGGAGAAAGAGGAAGGGGGGAGAGAGAGGAGGGAAGTAGGAAAGAGGTAGAGAGGGAGGAAGAAGGTAGAGGGGAGAGAGGGAGATAGAGGGAGGGGAGTAGTATGAAATAGAGAAGGAAAGACTGGAGACAAAAATATAAAAGGAGCGATTAAGGATATATGTTTGTAATATTTTGGAAAGAAATGTATTACTATGGATGTTTTGATAATATGGTATATGTATGGATATTTGTGTAAATTTGGTGAAAAAATAATTTATATATATATATATATATATATATATATATATATATATATATATATATATATATATATATATATATATATATATATATATATATATATATATATATATACATATATATACATATATATACATATATATATATAAATTATATTGCACTAAATTCTTTAGGGGAAAAAATGGAGTCATTTTAGATTTAATCTGCGATTAATATTCTACTTTGCTGAGAATACTTTATAATGTATGCTTGAATTAGAAAACCCACTTTCTGTAACCATACATTAATAATCAGCAGAATGGAACAAAGATGAAACAGATGAAACAACATTTTCTTACACTGCACATTTCATTACACTGCACAGACTATCTAGAGCTGTAAGCGCACTGCATGAATGTTTGTTTAAGTACCGTTTCTATTGCTCAGTCACTGCTGCTGGTACAACTGAGTTAATCAGTAAAACCAGAGTCTGTATCCCCGTCTCTAAGCCAAGAGATGGTAAATTTCCTCCCTAACCAGCAAGCCCACTTGGAGAAATCAAAGAGGAGAGGAAAAGCGAAGGCAGTGGGTTGCTCCTTTGCTGGTAAGGCAATTCCGGCGGACACTGGAAGCAACTCACATGGCTGCTGAACAGTCAGATGGTTTTGGGAGGGGCCCAAACCATTTTATCACACACACACACAGAGCTATCTGATATGCTGCAGCAAATCAACAAGCCAAACAGTGGCAGGAAGGAATGCTGATGTATTTGAGGCTGAAGGATTCAGATGACAGGGCTGCTTTTATGCTTGGCGTTAGCAGAGAAGAAAGAGCAGAAAACACTTAGTCATCCCATCGGGTGAAATGAGGCTTGGATGGAATTTAAGTCCTAAGATGTGTTTTAGGATTATAAATAATATTAGCTTTCTGTATTTGATTTTATTAAGTTACTACCATAGTTTATGTCTCTTGAACTCTTACAGGAAGCTCAGTTTCAGGGTTAGGTTCTGACTAACCTCTCTGTCAGTTCGCTTCCTCACGCGCTGCGTGGGTGTGCGCGCTTTGCACGCGTGCATGCGCAGTGCTAAAACCCAGTTTCTGTGCATGCGCAGAAGCAAAAAACAGCTTCTAAGAGTGCACAGAAGCGAAAAACAAGATGGCTGCGCCGTAGGCGCTGCCGAGAGAGCCAGTTCGGGGGGGTGTCCAGCCAGCCATTGTTGCCGGTTCGGCGAGCGGGGGGAAATTCCCGCTACCGGTTATAGAACCGGCCCGAACTGGCAGGAACCCACCTCTGCTCAGTTTTCAGGAAGGTGTTTTGGGTACTGCGAAATTGTACTTGATTGGAATCAGAAGGATCGCTCCATTGACTGAGTCCTGACAAATACTAATTTATCACTAATGGTTTTAAAGGCAGGCCATAGTATGACCTGAACACCAGGTCACAAAGAAATCTAGTGTTTTGTTCCCCTTCTTTCCGCAAAGAAAGCAAAACGTGCACCCCCTTCCTGCCAATATTATTCATTTAAGCTGTGGAAATGCACTATGTCAGACTATTCATTCCCTATATTATGTAAGGAGTGGAATGGAATTGGGCCATTTGATAATACCCCTTTGATCCGTTCCATGTCTACAGTACTTGTAGGATTTCATCAATCCCCGTATAATAAACAGGCAGTTGTGAACTAGATTCCAAATTCTACACTGCCCTTGTCACTACGTTCTTTTTGTATTTGCCAGCTGAGCTTCCATTCAGGGCATTACGGTAACTGGCTCTGAACTCTTATCTAAAGTGTCTTGTGATTCCTGATTTACTGCGCATGTCTTCATTTATTCTTCCATTATTCTCTTCCTTGCTTTTTCCTTTGTCCGGCTGACATATTTCTACTGGTAGGATGTAGTCAGATATATTTTGTACTTTTATAATAAAAGTGTTTTCTTAGCTTATATATTTCGGGTTTGATTTCTTTAAGAGTATACAGCCATGGATAAACAAGGTCCAGTCACCTCTAATTATTTACAAATCTCCCAGGGGGGAGCGGAGCTGTCTCACGTTCTGACAGCCCTGTTGCTGCCTATTTAGTTCCTCATGTTCTTCTCATATTTCTCAGCAGGTTGCATGCTGAGAGAACCTATGATTTAATTCTTTGAACTATGGCCTGCAGTGTTTGGTGAGAGATTGTAATGTATGGAATAACGAGGCAGAGTCCACCGCATACACATTCAATGGCCTAATGAGGCCTGATTTTTGGAGACAGCCTAAAAGGTTTTGCAACCATTTTTATCTTCTTGTCTTCGTCCATCTGCACAGCTGAGCAGGCTACTTGTTACCCTGTGTTAATTTATAGTTTAATAATTCCTTTGGACTAGAAACCTGCCTTTCCATTCCGCTCATTCTGCTCTTTGTTTGCAAAATAACTTCAGATTTGCTCAACAATGATCGGCGCAGGGAAGAGAGCCAAACCTTACTGTAAATGATACACAAACTCTTCCCAACATAAAGGTCAGCTAGCTACTCCCACTTTTTCCCCTCTTCCTTCTGTTACTCAACATTTCTTCTGCCCATTTATATATGGAAGAGGATGAATGTTAGAATGGTGGTCAGGAGGAGTGAATGACTCATGTGAATGTAAACACAGCTTACATATTAGGAGGGTTGGTTGAAAGAGTTTTGGATAATAATTCAAATGAGAGGACAAAATAAATTCAAAAGAGTAGATTGCATTTTGGGGCTCTGCTCCCATGTCTTCCACTTATTCAGGTTTGAGAAGAGTGACATGTAGCCTCAGCTGTGTGCCTTTCCATGAAATAGGCATTTGTGTTTAGACACACCCAATAGGACAGCCATCCTTTTTTATAAGAATCCCCATGACATTTTCTCACATTCTAAAAGTGCTGAATAACCCCAAATAGTGCTGTCTATATGTCTCAAATAATTGAACAATGTAGAATAAAGGAGCACTTAGGAAAAGTAGTGACATAATCAATTATAAAGAACGGGACATCCAGATATGGAGGATAAGACTAATAAAGGCGGTTAGTCGTTATGTCTATATATTACCTTCAGTATTACAGGTAGTCCTCAATTTATGACTGATTGCTTAGCTATGGATAGGAGCCATGGTGGCACAGTGCTAAGGATGCAGTGTTACTTCTGCTGACTGCAGTTTGGCAGTTTCAGTGTCACCAGGCTCAAGGTTGACTCAGCCTTCCATCCTTCCGAGGTGGGTAAAATGAGGACCCAGATTTTTGGGGGCAATATGCTGACTCTGTAAACAACTTAGAGAGGGCTGTAAAAGCAATGTAAAGTGGTATACTGTATACTGTAAGTCTAAGTGCTATTGCTATTGCTATGGATGCACTTACCAAAAGCTACTTAATAAACCAATTTTGAAGTTACAATAGCCACACATGCCTCACAGTTATGTCATTGCATTTTGGGTCTTGGGCAACGGGTTCACCTTTATGGCCATCTCCAGTGTCCCCTGGCTACATGACTGCGATTTGTGACATTTTTTTGCTGCTTTCAGCTACTACTTCCAGTTAGGGTAAACTTCATTCACTTAATGACTGTGTCATTCATTTAGTGACCGCCACATTCACTTAATGACTGTGGCATTTGCTTAATGACTGTCACAAAAATGTCATAAAATAGAGTCCAGTCACAAGGTAACCCGCTTAACAATTGCAATGACTTGCAACTATAATTCCAAACTCAATTATGGTTTCAAGTCAATGTCTACTTGTAGCAAGCATATTGGTTGGTGTGGAATAATGTAGGAGCTTGTCAATTTTCCAAAGAAATCTAGTTTAACATGACAAACCACGGGACAAACCATGGTCTAATCAGAAGGGGTCATGTAGGCATAATTTCTACCTTAAGAACAAGTATAGCTAGCGAATGTTTATATACTGTACAGGGGTGGGCTTCAAAAATTTTAGCAAGGGGTTTTCTGCCTGGTTGCTGGGTGGACATGGCCATGGTGGGCATGGCCTAGTTGGCCTCCTGCACCACGGTGGGAGGGGGCGTTTTTGTCCTCCCTGGGCTCCAGAGACTTTCCTCAAGCCTCCAGGAGGGCGAAAACGGCCTCCCCAGGCTCCGGAGGCCCTCTGGAGGCCAGAAACAGGCCTGTTTCCAGCCTTCCTGAACTTCCAGTAGGCCTGTTTTTCACCCTCCCCGAGCCTCCGCACGCGCCCTGCACTTACCTGCATCCAAAACGGGCGATGTGGGACTCCTGGGAGGGGAGGGGCGGGTGGGCGGGTCCAGCCAGGAGTGGGATTTGGGGGTTCTCTGAACTGCACAGAATCTTAGCTAGAGATTCTCCCAAATCCCTGCGAACCCCCAGCAGCCCACCCCTGACTGTATAGTACACGGAAACATATAACTTATGCAGCTACGTATGTTTAGTAAATGGCTTATAACCATTCTACTCAGTAAGGAAGTGAAAAACAAGAGAGAGTCCTGAACTCCTGTACTGCTAAATATCACTTTTGGGATCTATCCCACCAATGATGTCATTTCTTTATCCTCCTTTGGGAAGGGAAGAGGGGCTGAATTAGTGCTGAAAGCCGCCTCTTGAGCATTTGACTTGAGTTGCTGCACCAGAGAGACTAATATCTATCTAAAAGCCACTCACTGTCTCAGGGCCAGAAAAGCAGAGGTGAAATCAAGGGCAGGTGTTCTTGGCAGAAGTACAAGATCATCTATCCTGGAGGGCCAAGGGATGAAGAAGATGAGAAAATGTTGGAGAAGGTTAGTGTTTTGGGACCCTGAATATTGATGATTCTTTGGTTTATATGCCATTTTAAGTCTAAGTCTATGATTGGAGCGTGGTGGCTCACGTGATTAGAATGCTGGGTTGACAATTAGCAAGCTCACGTTTGAGACCCGAGTGCTGCTGTGGAATGAGGTGAGCTTCCATCATTTGCTCCAGCTCCTGCTGCCCCAGCAGTTTGAAAGACGGTGACTGCAAATAGTTACTGTATTTTTCCATGTATAAGACACTACTTTTTCTTTTACTTGAAAATGGAGGGGTGTCTTATACACAGGAGGCCGAGAGGAGAAGGCATGGCCCATCCCCTTCCTCCAGCTCTCTACCTTATATGCAGCTCTATCATTCCTCTCTATTGTAGTTTCACACTGCCACTCTAGGTTTCATCTCTATTGTTCCTGTGATGCATTTCCTGTTCTTGTATTACTCACTCTTTAATAAGATGGCTTCAGCACAGTGATGGCTTGTAGTGTGCTTACGTATTCTACATGTAACATGGGGGCATCCTATACATGGGGGCATCTTATAGATGGAAAAATATTGTAGATGGGTACCACTTTGGTGGGCAACTTAATGGAGTCATGAAAGGAGCCCCCAAACAGGCGTCCCTGAGGCAACAGTGATGTCACTGGCTAATCCTTGGTGCTTCGGACACGAGAGCGAGTGAGTGAGTCTATGTTACAGCGTGGAGTAGGTAGTCTTCAGATTTCCTGCCTCAAAATGGCAGGACAATATTCTGGTGGTTTGATAGTATAGGTAGTCCTTGACTTACAACCATTCGTTTAGTGACTGTTCGAACTTTCCAATAGTCACGCGAAGTGTTAATACCACTTTATAATGCCTTGGTAAGGCCACACTTGGAATACTGCATTCAGTTTTGGTCGCCACGATGTAAAAAGGATTTTGAGACTCCAGAAAGAGTGCAGAGAAGAGCAACAAAGATGATTAGGGGACTGGAGGCTAAAACATATGAAGAACGATTGCAGGAACTGGGTATGTCTAGTTTAATGAAAAGAAGGACCAGGGGTGACATGATAGCAGTGTTCCAATATCTCAGGGGTTGCCACAAAGAAGAGGGAGTCAAACTATTCTCCAAGGCACCTGGGGGTAGAACAAGAAGCAATGGGTGGAAACTAAACAAGCAGAGAAGCAACTTAGAACTAAGGAGAAATTTCCTGACAGTTAGAACAATTAATCAGTGGAACAGCTTGCCTCCAGAAGTTGTGAATGCTCCAACACTAGACATTTTAAGAAGATGTTGGATAACCATCTGTCTGAAGTAGTGTAGGGTTTCCTGCCTAAGCAGGGGGTTGGACTAGAAGACCTCCAAGGTCCCTTCCAATGTTGTTGTTGTTGTTGTTGTTGTTGTTGTTGTTATTATTATTAAGTTACAACTGAAAAAAGTGACTTGTAACCATTTTTCACACTTACGACCATTGCAGCATCCCATGGTCACGTGACCAAAATTTAGAGGTTTGGCAACTGGTACGTAGTTATGATGGATGCAGCGTCTCGGCGTCATGTGAACACTTTTGCGACTTTCTAACAAATAAAGTCAATAGAGAAGTCAGATTCATTTAATAAATGTGTTAGTAACTTAACAACTGCAGTGATTCACTTAACAACTGTGGCAAGAAAGGTTGTAAAATGGGGCAAAACTCACTTAACGACTGTCTTGCTTAGCAATGGAAATGTTGGGCTCAATTGTGGTCATAGGTCTAGGACAATCTGTATGTTCAAAAGGGGCTCCAGAGATCAGGAAAAAATAAAGACCTATGAGAGCAACATTTAGACTCGGAGTTTCTTACCTCTTTTTCTTTCCTTCATAATCCCTTTCCTGCTTAGTTCTTAGCAACAGGTGTGTTTCTGATCTCAGACCTATTTGGGGAGAAAATGGCTGGAAAGGGATTGAGATTGTAAGAATTGGACAGGAAAATTTTAAGCATTACATTTGCCTGGTTTTCTTCTATAAATGGCCTTTTGTACTAGATTTGCAGATATTTGAGTGTCTTACTTGCTTTAGCATGTAGCTCTGACCAAATTTTGCCAGTGAATAATTGTTCAAGCCAGTCAAATGTATACTGGATTTCTTTTATTTTTCCATCATTACTGTTAGCTGCTTGTGGTGAGTGGAAGTCACAGCAGGCTCAGCTCATGTTTAAAAAAAAACACTGCAAAACTGATGATAAGGAACATATCTTCTGCTTTTAAGAAAACAGTCCACAATTGCCATCCATAGGTCATCATTAAATGTGTTTCCTTGTAAACAAATATCCAGTATCAACAATTGAAATCTCTTCTCTACCTCTTTTCAGGAAACAGGATTTACCATTCTGCGTTTCAGCACAATAAAAATGAACAAGCATGTCCTGGAAGATACCCTGATCTTTGACTTCAGTGTTGTCATGTAGCAGAGGTTGAATGAACCAAGAGCATTTAATTCAGAGGTCGGTTTCAGCAGGTTTTGACCAGTTATGGAGAACCAGTAGTGGAAATTTTGAGTAGTTCAGAGAACCGGTAAATACCACCTCTGACTGGCCCCGCCCTCATCTATTCTCTGCCTCCCGAGTCCCAGCTGATTGGGAGGAAATGGGGATTTTGCAGTAACCTTCCCCTGGAGTGGGGAGGGAATGGAGATTTTACAGTATCCTTCCCCTGCCACGCCCACCAAGCCATGCCTCACCAAGCCATGCCGCACCCTACAAACCACGCCCACAGAACCGGTAGTAAATTTTTTTGAATCCCACCACTGATCTAATTGTCATCTTCATGTTGTTTTGCTTCAGTGTCACAGTGCAGTCACATCTGTAATGTGGTCCTAAGTACGTTTACTTAGAATAAAGCACACTTGAGTTCAATGTTATTTATTCTGCAATAAGTAAGTTGAGAATTGCTAGTTCAATTATTTTACTTTTCTATTCAGCCTGTCAAAACCATCCCAACTTTTGCCTACCAAAGCTTAGCAGTTGTTACCATGGTGTCTTTGTGTCACTGGGGTAACCTTTGGGGAAAAAACATTTGAACAGTGCATTACTTCCCACATAATACATTGAATTACAAAGTCAGAAACAATTTCTTGTTTCTATTTCAAATTCATAATGAAAGAAAAAAAATCACGGTAAGACTTTACTTGGACTGTATCATTTTGACTTATATGTATGGGGTGATGTTTGTGCTCATCCTAGGAAAAGGAGTCACCTACAAACCAGAGGTGGGTTCCTGCCTCTGATTGCCGGTGCGGTTAATAGCTGTTGTTCGGCGCAGAGCCGAAGACGCTGCTGCCATTCGCGGAGCCGGAGCCTTCCCCGGGCGCTTTCCCCGCCCGCATGGATGCCGCCAATTGCGTTCTTTTGCCCTCTGCGCACGCGGAACACTTTGCGCATGCGCAGAGGGCAAAAGAACGCAATTGGCGGCATCCATGCGGGCGGGGAAAGCGCCCGGGGAAGGCTCCGGCTCCGCGAACGGCAGCAGCGTCTTCGGCTCTGCGCCGAACAACAGCTATTAACCGCACCGGCAGGATCCCACCTCTGCTACAAACCCATCCAGCAGGGTCATCTGAGAGACAACCACTGGCTTTAAATGGGACGAGGTGATCAAAGCGCCATCTCTTTTTAACACGCATCACTTGTTTGCATCCCCCATTTTGAAGCCACTGTCCATTGCTGCAGATGTCCCATGTGTTTGCATGTGGCTCCTATAATTCCTTTCCCCCCCTGGTCTTTGAACTCCCCTTTGCCAAAATAGCAATAATTACAAAGAGTTTAGAGTAGACCTCATCCTCTTTGTCACTGATTGCAACTGGCTTTGAAGGAAGGAGAACCACTCTAGAGTAGTGTCACTTCAAACCACCTAAGTTGGTCCAGAAAGTAGTTGATGACATTGAAAACTGCTTGGGAATTAAGCTGCTGGCCAGGATAGATTCACTGCCCCCCCATCTCAAGCTCACTAGAGGTCATTGACAAGTATGATCAATGCTATCCAGAGGTGGGATTCAGCAGGTTCTGACCAGTTCTGGAGAACCGGTAGCAGAAATTTTGAGTAGTTCAGAGAACTGGTAAATAACACCTTTGGCCCCCATCTATTCTCTGCCTCCCGAGTCCCAGCTGTTCGGGAGGAAATGGGGATTTTGCAGTAACCTTCCCCTGGAGTGGGGAGGGAATGGAGATTTTACAGTATCCTTCCCCTGCCACGCCCACCAAACCACGCCCACCAAGCCACATCACGCCCACCAAGCCACCAGAATCGCTAGTAAAAAAAATTTGAATCCCACCACTGAATTGCTATCTCAGTGCTAATGCCAGGTTTGAATTCTGACTGAAAAGAATCCAGATAATTCATTTTCTCCCTTTGGAGCTGGAGACTGGGAACCTTGTCAACAAGTTTTATTAAAAAGGGAAGATTGATCCTGGATTAAAAACTGTCCAGCTCTGTTGAATGGAGTGAAGGCATCTTGTACAAAGGATAAACCACTGCCTCTTCAGGAGCTGGCAGCAGTACTCCATCCCTCAATGAAATATTTACCACCACAAGTGGTAGGTAGGAGGCCTTCTAGGAGGCCTTTACTGCCAGGAGTAACAAAGATCTAAAATGCAGGTGGCCAAACTTATAACACCAAGGACTCTGTCTGCTTCGTCAGGACTTAACAGGATCAAACTCTCCCCTGATAACTAAAGACTATACTTTAGTCAACTCTGTACAACTTGTGCAGCCGAAGTGCAGCTCTGAGTGAATCCAATCGATTTTATCTGACAAATGCCTAGACTAATCCTCACAATGAGTCTGCAAGTGTTCCCCTAACTCATCCTAGGAGAGCAAGTTACCTTAAACAGGGCTGATGGTCAGCGTTCTTCAGACACAATAACAGCACGGAAATAATTTCATTTTGCCGTTCTTATTGCCACAGGGTAATCCTTAAGAAAGTCTCTTACCCATGCTAATAAAATAATAAATCAAACTAATAAAATCAAGCTTCAGTAACACTATCAAAGCTATTAAATGGTGTCCCAGAAACAGATTCCAGCCAACAAATGCCCTTCTGAATAGTTCAATTACAAGGTCTCCCTGAAGCTTAGGGACAAAGGTAGCATCCAGTGCTTTGTAGGAAGGCTATTTTAAAAGATTGGCAGTGTAATTGGAGAAACAGCCACTTCTCTGTCTCCTCCTGCAGTATATGGAACCTAAATTTTAAGCGAAGGAAAATTTAAGATTATATTTTCCCCCCTTTCTCTGAAACCTACGTTGTTAAATGTAGAAACTTGACCAGGAGTCAACCAGAGTTGGCTGAAAGATTGGTGGCCATATAAATGTTTTAAATAAATAAATAAAATTAAGAAATAAAATCTTTAAGCCTACATGATATTCTGGATGTTGAGGATTGGCAATTTGGAAGGTGTGTGCATAATTCAGGATATTTGTTATGACCAGTGGTGGGTTCCTACCAGTGCGGTCCACTCTATAGCACCGGTAGCAGCCTGCTGGTGACGTCACAGTACCGGTGCGGTCGGTTGCCGGAGCCTGGGCGCCACCATTTAAAAAAAAAAAAATATTTTTTTTAAAAAAATTTCTTCTGCGCATGCCCAGAAGCTGAGTTTCCGGCACTGCTCATGCACTGCCTTCCTACCTCACAGTGAGTCCAAGCAGGGGAGGATGGCTGAGGGAGCATGTGAGACGCTGAAAGAATGGGCGGCAGGAGCTATCTCCATTCCCCTCCCTTCAGCAGTCCGAGAAGCCATGAATGCGCGGTGATGATCCTAGGCATTTTTGCACGTTCGAGGCTTCTTGAACTGCTGAGGGGAGGGGGAATGGGCAGCAGGACCTATCTCAGTTCCCCTCCCTTCAGCAGTCCGAGAAGCCACGCCCACCCGGTCACATGGCTGGCAAGCCACACCCACAAAATAAGCCACGCCCACGGAGTGGCAGTAAAAAAATTAGGAACCCGCCCCTGGTTATGACCCAGGTGGTCAAGGCAAGGCAGGCCTCTAGAGCAGTGGTTCTCAACTTTCCTAATGCTGCACCCCACGCCCCCACCGCAACCCACTCCGCTGCCGCGTCCGCTGCCACAACTCCTGCCCCGCCGCCGCCATTTGAATTATTTTACCCTCTGCACATACGCAAAGCGTTCTGCGCATGTGCAGAGGGTAAAAGAACCCAAATGGTGGCATCCGGGCGAAGTCTCCCGACCCCTGTGAAAGGGTTGTTTGACCCCCAAAGGGGTCGCGACCCCCAGGTTGAGAACCGCTGCTCTAGAGAGTCTTTTATTTCTCTCAACAAATGGTCCAGCAAATGGCCCTACAATAACTGGTAAGGTTCCACCTCCATGCGACCCTGAAGGCAGTGACATTCAGCCCCCCAAACAACAGTCTCTATAGTACAAATAAAGTCCACAGAGTAGGAGCATGCTCACAGGACAAGGTCCAGGGTTCCAAGTCCAGTCCACAAGGCAGAGTCCAGGTACAAGACAATGGCAATCCTCAGGGCAAAGAAAAGGTCCAAGGCAAGAAGCAGTTGCAAGGGCACTGCGAAGCAAAGGCCAAATGCAGTCCACATGAGAAGGGCAAGGTCCAAGACAAAAGGCGAAGAGCAATCTTCAAAGCAAGGCAAGGCAAACAGCAACAGGCACCAGTCGAAGCTGGGGGAGTATAATCCAAAGCAAACAATTGTTCCTGGCAAAGACTAACTCCTCACACCTTCTCCTTAAGTTACTCCACTCCAGGTGTTCCTTATGAGGAGGGGTGGGGCGACCTCCTCCCTTGCAGCCCTTCCCTGGGCTTGCCTACCCTCCGCTCTCCTTGCCCTTGGATCGAATGGAGGAGATCTGCTGCCTATTAGCACCACTGCCTGTCAGCAGTCGATCCTCCCCTGTGTCTGTGAATGCATGCAGCTCTCGTATCTGGTCTCCCATCTCCCCCAATGGCTGAGTGGTCCAGGATAGCATCATTCTCAGCCCCTGGCCTCTCCAAGCATGCCAAGGGAGAGTGCCGTCCGTCTCCGACAGTCCCAGTTTCAACTCCTCCTTCTCATCCGAACCGGGCTCCAATGGGGCCATGACAACATTCTTGTTTCTATTCCACATGTTGATGCCATACGGCTGATTAAGGTTGCAAGTCCTTTCCATCTATGAGGCACTATGACAGCAGCAGTCTTCCAGAATGCAAGCCATTTTATTATGAATAGAAGAATGTAGCATCTGCAGGGTTTATAATGTGAACACAAGAGCTACATTTCATCACTGCAGAAGTAGGAAGTGCAGAAACAGCAGCAAGTTTTTGGCAACCTTAGTGCTAAAATTGTAGAGCATGATTCTTGCCATTTTCGGTCTGTGACCCTCCATATATCCACCATTGTTTCTTCATTCCTATACTTTTTTTCTAGATGAAGAAGAATTTTTCCCCCTCACCCATAATTCAGGAGAGGCAACGATCAGACTGCCCCTTTCCCCTTGTCCTCCATTTTTTGCTGGTCATTATGCAGTCAGCTTCACAAACTGGGATAGTTCTAATTCTTAATGCATATTCTATCAGTAAGTGTATATAAATCAGAGGCCTCACATTGACTTGGAATCAATGGGCATTTTGAAAGAATTAAAAAAGAAACAAAACAATCAATTGTACTTGGGATGGTACAGTATATAGGATAGTAATAGCAATAGCACTTAGACTTATATATCACTTCATCGTACTAAGCAGTTTACAGAGTCAGCATATTGCCCCCAACAATTGGGGTCCTCATTTTACCCACCTCAGAAGGATGGAAGGCTGAGTCAACCTTGAGCCGGTGAGGATCAAACTCCTGGCAGTGAGCTAAATTAGCCTGCAATACTGTATTCTAACCACTGTGCCTCTACGGCTTCATGGGGAAATAAAAGAAGAAGAGATAACATTGTGCTTATGTCTGTAAGAGCTTTGAATTGGGTGGAGTCTCCTAGTTATTTGCAGAACTACCTCTCTGCCCATTTCTGCCTGTCTCATCCACTCAGGAGGGTGTTGCTACAGCTCCTGTCCTTATGGCAAGGTCATTTGATGGTGTCTTGGAGATGTGTCTTTTCTATATTAGTGCCTGCTCATTGGAATGATCTCCCCAACAAAGGGAAATGCCCTGTCTCTGTTAGCTTTCCAAAAATCTTTAAAAACTGTTTTTACCTCCAATCACTGGGCCAGAATAATAAATAAACATGTCTTCTGAGGGGGATAATGTGTGTTGGTTGACCTCTACCATGTGCATTTGATATGCTAGCTAGGGATTTTTTTAAATTGTATACTTTGCTTTTTGTAATAATTGGGGTTGGGGTTGGGGGTTGGGATGGGATTGGTTTGATTGGTTGGTGTTTATTTGATGTAGGCTGCCTGGGGTTATGGTAATGCAAGTTAGGTACCTATATAAATGTTGTAAATTAATTAATTGAATGTACTCTAAATCTATCATGATAAGCTTTGATTAGGTGCCATCCAAAGTTCGTTGAAATATGAGTGACTATAGAAATGCCTTAAATAAAATAAATAAATAAATAAGATGTTTTGGGCAAGTGTTCACAGTTTTAAAAGATAAGAATTCTTTCCATCTTGGCATATGGTCACTCTAAAATTAAACCTCATTGATTTGCATGCAATAAATTAGATCAGTTTAGGTGATGGGAAGGGGCAGATATGGAATCGGGAGCAAGAGACCATATCATGTATTGGGGATGCGCACTCGCTGCTTAAAAGCGATTGCGCGTCCAGGTCTCTACAGCTCACCCCGGATACTGGGTGGCTTAGATACTCAGGACCCGAGTCTTCGGCTGATGCTATGCAATGCCAGGTCCATGGTAAATAAAGGCCCCCTCATTCACGATCTTATTGTTGAGGGGGGAATGGACCTGGCGGGTATCATGGAGACCTGGTTGGGGCCGGAGGGAGGTGTCCCTCTGGTGGAGATTTGCCCACCAGGTTTCAGAGCATTCCATCAGCCGAGGGCTCAGGGGAGGGGCGGGGGGGTGGCGGTTGTTATTAATGAGGGTCTTGGGCCAAGGGAGACCACTGTGCCACAGATAGCTGGTTGTGAGTCCCTCCTTGTGAAATGGGGCCATGGGGTTCAGAAGGGCTTGCTGCTTACGTACCTGGCTCCCTGCCGCGTAGCAGCTTCCCTGCCTGAGCTACTCGACACGATAGCCACGGTGGCGGTTGACACACCCAGGCTTTTGGTCATGGGAGATTTCAACCTGCCATCCGTTGGTGAAACATCTGAGTTGGCTCGGGAGTTCTTGGCTTCCATGACGGCCATGGACCTAACCCAGTTAGTTCATAGCTCCACACATGAGGGAGGACACACTCTAGACTTGATTTTCGTCTCTGGCCAGTGGTTGAATGGTCTTGATATAGGGGATGTAGTCATTAAACCCTTGTCATGGTCAGATCACTCACTCCTTCACCTAGACCTCCATACCGCTTCCCCACGCCGCAGGGAGGCGGAACCAGTTAGATGGGTCCGCCCCAGGCGCCTGATGGATCCGGACAGGTTCCAGACGGAGCTTGGGCCACTTCCTGATGATCTAGCCCTCAACTCGGCCGAGGACCTGGTTGCCGCCTGGGACAGGGCGGCCGGTGGGGCCTTGGACCGAGTTGTGCCTTTGCGGCCTCTGACTCGGCTCCGATCCCGCTCGGCTCCCTGATTTACTGAGGAGCTGAGGGAGATGAAGCGCCGGAAAAGATGCCTAGAGAGTGGTTGGAGGGCCAGTCTCTCTGAATCTGATCGAACACTGGTAAGGTCGCATATTAAGACCTACCTAGTGGCGATAAAAGCGGAGAAATCGAAGTATTTTTCCGCTCTTATCGCGTCATCAGAGAATCGTCCAACAGCCCTGTTCAGGGTGACCCGTTCCTTACTCCATCAAGAAGCGCGGGAGGATCCCCTGGAAGGCAGGGCTGAGGACTTTGGATGATATCTACATGACAAAATCGCTCAGATTCAGGGGGAACTGGACTCCAACTGGGTGGATACGGACACGGTGACAGGGAATAGTCTTGAGAACGTTATCTGGGAAGAGTTTGACTCGGTGACCCCTGAGGATGTGGACAAGATTCTGGGGAGGCTCAGTGCAGCCACATGTTTATTGGACCCGTGTCCCTCCTGGTTAGTGCTGGCTACCCGGGAGGTTACACGAGGCTGGCTCCAGGGAATTATTAACGCCTCTTTGGGGGAGGGTTACTTCCCCACGGCTTTGAAAGAAGCGGTGGTGAGGCCTCTCCTCAAGAAGCCCTCCCTGGACCCAGCAATTTTAGCTAACTATCGCCCTGTCTCCAACCTTTGCTTCGTGGCGAAGGTTGTTGAGAGTGTGGTTGCACAACAGTTTCCCCAGTACTTGGAGGAATCATCATACCTAGATCCGTTCCAGTCGGGTTTCAGGGCCGGGCACAGCACGGAAACGGCATTGGTCGCATTGGTTGATGATCTCTGGAGGGCTCGGGACAGGGGTTGTTCCTCTGTCCTGGTCCTATTAGACCTCTCAGCGGCTTTTGATACCATCGACCATGGTATCATGCTGCACCGGCTGGAAGAGTTAGGGATAGGGGGCACCGTTTTTCGTTGGTTCTCCTCCTTTCTCTCCAACCGGTTGCAGTTTGTATTGGCAGGGGGGCAGAGGTCGTCCTCGAGGCCTCTTACATATGGAGTGCCCCAGGGGTCGATTCTCTCGCCCCTTCTGTTCAACATCTATGTGAAGCCGCTGGGTGAGATCATCCGTGGCTTTGGGGTGAAGTACCATCAGTACGCCGATGATACACAGCTGTACATTTCCACCCCAGGCCACCCCAATGATGCCCTTGAAGTGATGTCCCAGTGCCTGGAAGCTTGCGGATCTGGATGGGGAGAAACCGACTCAGGCTCAACCCTTCCAAGATGGAGTGGCTGTGGTTCCCAGCGTCTCGATATAATCAGAGGATTCCATCTCTGACTATCGGGGGCGAGTCTCTAGCCCCCGCCGAAAGGGCTCGCAATCTGGGTGTCCTCCTGGATCCACAGCTGTCCTTAGAGGACCATCTGACAGCTGTGACCAGGGCGGCCTTTTATCAGGTCCGCCTGATACGCCAGTTGCGGCCCTTTGTGGATCGGGATTCCCTGTGCACAGTCACCCATGCCCTGGTCGCGTCGCGTCTGGACTACTGTAATGCTCTCTACATGGGGCTCCCCATGAAGAGCACCCGGAGGCTCCAACTGATCCAGAATGCGGCCGCGCGGGTGGTTTCGGGGGCTAATTGGCGCTCCCATATAACACCCCTCCTGCGCGAGCTGCACTGGCTTCCGGTGGTCTACCAGGTGCACTTCAAGGTGCTTGTTACTACCTTTAAAGCGCTCCATAGCATTGGACCTAGGTATCTCCGAGACCGCCTGCTGCCACAAACTGCCTCCCATCGACCAGTGCGCTCCCACAGAGAGGGCCTCCTCGGGGTGCCATCAGCCAAGCAGTGTAGGCTGGTGACGCCCAGGGGGAGGGCCTTCTCTGTGGGAGCACCCACCCTCTGCAATCAGCTCCCTCCAGACTTAAGAACAATTCACGACCTGTCCACCTTCCGCCGTGCCCTCAAGACGCATTATTTTTATCAAGCCGGGCTGGCGTGAAAAAGTTTTTGGGTTTTTTAAAATTTTAAGATTTTACTAAATTTTAATTGTATTAAATTAGGGCCATATTGAATATTTTATTTTAAATGTATTTTAATGTTTTTTACTTGGCTTAAATGTATTTTAATGTTTTTTACTTGGCTGTTCACCGCCCTGAGTCCCCTGGAGAAGGGCGGTATATAAATTTAATAAATAAATAAATAAATAAATAAATAAATAAATAAATAAATAAATAAATAAATAAATAAATAAATAAATAAATAAATAAATAAATAAATAATAACTTGGCAGATATAACTCTATGACTAAAATGTCATAACTCCCATTGATTGAATACAGAGCTTACTTTATTATATTTTCATTCTCAGAACTGCAGCAACATTACAATTTAGACTGGAGTCTTTAATGAAGTAACATACTGAATGGATGACAAAATCGCACACTCTCTTAAACTGCTGTCCTTAATCCCAAAAATTGCAGTATTCTTTTCAATAATCAAACGAATGCACATTCATCCTAGAAATTTTGGATACATTATATATTTCATCCATAAATTTAATCTGTAAAAGCTTTCTATTCTTAATCTAAGCAGAAAGCAGACCTTTATGAAAATAACAAATATATATATATGGATGAACCAATTCCTCTTATGTCTGATCTGATACGTTGATTATCATGATGTTGGTAGTAATAACATCTAATTTCTCAGCACATGAAGGATTACTACCAGCACATTTGGAGGGCAGAAAAAAAATGCTAATAAAGTGAGTGCTTTTTATTCTGAAGGGATAATAGACTTCTTTGAAAGTTGATGCATAGACAGTGGTGTGGCATTGAACGTCGCATTTGTGCAAGGTAGCATGACAAATAGACATGCCTTCTGATTCAGTTAATATGACCTGTTTAGGATGCCCAGTCTGGAATCTCCAATCTGGTAGCATTATAAAAGGAATGATGCCTGTGTTCTCCGCAGATTTGTAGGGAGCACTTATTTATACCTCTCAATGTACATGCATGTGGTGGGAGTTTCTGAATTCTGATCTTTTCTGTAATGTTTGTTCTTATAATAGAGTCAACAAACAGACATTGACCTTGCCTCTTGCTTTAAATGCCCTGCTACGCTGCCAGCATGGGAATGAGCAAGTCACATGGAAAGGACTTTGGCTCACACGGACTTTTCATGTGCAGAAAAGGAGGGGGAGAAAGCAAATACAATAATCTCTGCAGGAATCTCTTGCATGCAGTGCCCTCCCCCTCCCCCAGCTAGATAATTTGCTTAAAAGCAAAATTGTATTACACTTTTAAGCCTTTTCCAAATCATCTGAACCAATCAGAGCTATTGTAACCTCATAGCATGCCCATCAGAAAGCTCCAGTCCTCAGCAGTGACATTCATCCCACAAAAAATGGACACAAGATAATCAAGAACATGTAAGATTTGTTCAGAGAAAGAACTAGACTTGGGTGGGTCACATCTGCAATGTAATGCATGGGAGTTCATTCAAGGGATTTTGAATCTGATCAAGGATTAAATGATAGCAGGCATTTAGAATAGAATAGAATAGAATAGAATAGAATAGAATAGAATAGAATAGAATAGAATAGAATAGAATAGAATAGAATAGAATAGAATAGAATAGAATAGAATAGAATAGAATTCTTTATTGGCCAAGTGTGATTGGACACAGAAGGAATTTGTCTTTGGTGGATATGCTCTCAGTGTACATCAAAGAAAAGATACATTTAATAAACCTTCAAGCATTCTCTGGATGGCCATGTTACTTTGGGGCTGAAGAAATGCTGCTTTGCTTTCTTGTTCATTTTTAAAATAGCAGTGTCCCAGTGTTCCATTTTGGGCATTTTATAATGGGTGTGCTTAGGCTAAGTTTCTTTGATAGCAAATTTGTATCTTTTCCACTAGAGAAAACAAAGAGCTTCCAAGAAAAGAATAAATGTTAATGAGTGGTATATAGGATGTTAATAAAAGATATGAATAAAAATGTTGCAGCATTGGGAAAGGATAACCAAGAACCTAGTAAATGGATTGCAGATTGATTAGTAAAGGAACATCTCTTTTGTCAAAATGTTAATTATTAATTAAACTGATTTTAGTGTATATGCATACTCACACACACACACACACACACACACAAATCAGTTAGGTTAATAATTAACATTTTGATAAGAGAGATGTCTCTTTATATAATAACAGAACATAATCCCTAACATAATAACAGAATCTTGCCACATTATAACAGCAGCGAGAATGATATACGCCCAACAATGGAAAAGTGAAACTATACCTTTAGAAAGGGAGATAATAAAGAAAATATTGGTTTGCGCAGAAATGGATAGACTGACATTAGAATTGAAAAATAAAGAAGAGACAGAATATCATGATATATGGAATAGATTTTACCAAATGGTTGGAACTGAGAGGTGAGAGTTGGAACAGGAAATAATTAGGATTTTGTAGACCCAAAATGTGATGTAATATATGTAAATATAAATGCGTATATTGGGCAGAATAATTGTATATAATCAGTAATGTATGATGAGTATATTTGATGTCTGTTTCATATTTTAGTGTGTATGGTGGAGATAATGCCAGAATGATCGCACTGTGTCCAATATTTTAATATGAAATGAATAAAATATTTTAAAAAAATTAACAGAATCTTGCAAGTCTGATTGTGCTATTCCTCCTCTCCTTATTATACCTCAATGAATCAGGGAGTTGTTTGCCTTAGCCATTTCTGGATATTATCTTGTGTTCCAGGACTTAAAGAACATTTCGGTCCTCTGCTTAGGTATCGGTTTTTGGCATATTTCTGCCAAAGTCACATTCCCATCTTATTCTCCACAAGTACTTGCCAGAAAGTAGAAAGACTCCAGATATTGATCAGTATCTTGAATTAATTTTAACTGTGATAAGAATCAAAGTCCAACAATATTTGGGAACCCAGTTCAGGAAAATATTGATATATAGTAGGAGAAGGCAATACTCTTTAAGCTGAAGGGCAGGCTTGGGAATTTGAGATCATGCCATGGTCATGGTCACAAAATGCATATTACATATCCCATTTTTGAGAATGTAAACTGCCAAGTCCTCCAAAGCTTTCTATTATCCTCCAGCTAACCAAAGACACTTTGCTTTTCTTGGGTAGGTGGGCATGTTTCCAAACAAAACACTGAACTATTAAATGTTTCTGGTTTTTTTAGGGTTGCTGGTGAGCCCTTTGGGGGGGGGGCACTTCTTGGAAATAATATTATGTTAAAGTTCAGCAGTAATTGATTGAAGCTATCAGAATGTTATATCTAGTCCAGATTTCTTTAAAGAGAGAGATAGAGATGTTACATTATGTCACGTCGCCATGGTTTTTATACAGTATATATCCTGGTGGCATTCAAAGTTTCACTGACCACCAGGAATAGAATAGAATAGAATAGAATAGAATAGAATAGAATAGAATAGAATAGAATAGAATAGAATAGAATAGAATAGAATAGAATAGAATAGAATAGAATAGAATTCTTTATTGGCCAAGTGTGATTGGACACACAAGGAATTTGTCTTTGGTGCATATGCTCTCAGTGTACATTAAAAAAAAAGACAAGATACATTCGTCAAGAATCATAAGGTACAACACAATGATAGTCATAGGATACAAATAAGCAACCAGGAAACAATCAATATCAATATAAATTGTAAGGATACAAGTAACAAAGTTACAGTCATGCAGTCATAGTGGGAGGAGATGGGTGATGGGAATGATGAGAAGATTAATAGTAGTGCAGACTTAGTAAATAGTTTGACAGTGTTGAGGGAATCATTTGTTTAGCAGAGTGATGGCATTCGGGAAAAAACTGTTATTGTGTCTAGTTGTCTTGGTGTGCAGTGCTCTATAGCGTCGTTTTGAGGGTAGGAGTTGAAACAATTTATGTCCATGATGTGAGGGGTCTGTAAATATTTTCACAGCCCTCTTTTTGATTTGTGCAGTATACAGGTTCTCAATGGAAGGCAGGTTGGTAGTAATTGTTTTTTCTCCAGTTCTAATTATCCTCTGAAGTCTGTGTCTGCCTTGTTGGGTTGCAGAACCAAACAGACAGTTACAGAGGTGCAGATGACAGACATCATGTTACCAGTTTCATCCTTATTGGGAATCATCAGACATGAGTAATCAGATGTTATTCGATGAGGTTCAAACCCTCTACCAGGAATTGAACTCAGGGACCTTTGTACTTGGATGATTATGTACACTGCATTTAGCTTTAGTTCCTATTAGGTTTCTGACGATTCCCGGTAAGGATGAAACTGGGAACATGGTGCCTAGCGGTGATCAATATAATTGTTAGAAGAGTTCACAGGGAGGAGGATTGGGATCTGGGAAGCTGGTAAGCATGAGAAGAATCCACAAACACGTTAATGCTCACAGATCTGTCAACTGAAACAGATGCAGACTTGCTGTTTGCTCTTCACTAGTGTAGGAATGCCCTTTTCCTTTGACCATGATATTCTCATATTAACTGAGTAAGTGTCATCAATTAAGTGTTGACTTTTAGCAAACACATAGGCAGGTCTTCTCCAGGATGAGTTGTTCTCCAGCTGGCCCTTCAGATCTTCCAGAGGTGCATTCATTATAATCAATCTCTTTTCTTTTTCTTTCTTTCCATCTTTCCCACTATTATGAACTTCTCAAGGGAGCTGGGTCTTTTCATAAAGTGTTCATAGTATGATAATTTGAGCCTGGTGTGCCTCAAGCGAGAACTCTAGATTGCTTTGTTCTATCCATTTGTTTGTTTTGTTTACTATCCATTGAATTTTCAGGAGTCTTCTCCACCAACATTGGAGTATCAAAAGCACCAATATTCTTTCTGCCCTGCTTCTTTGGAGCCCAGCTTTTCCTTCCATAGAGTGCTGCAAAGAAAACAATAAAATTGCAAAATTCTGACTTTAGCAGGTACAGTAATATAATAGCATTTGAATATTTTTTGCCAAGATTTCCAAGGCTACTCCATCATCTTCTGCTTTGTGGTATATTTCCTCGGGAGTAGGGCGGCATAGAAGAACCAATAATAAATAAATAAATAAATAAATTGCTTTTACTGTTGATAGTTGCTTTTAAAAGGCAGAAGCCATCAACCACCTCAATAACTTCGGTAAGATTTGAGACTGCTGGCTGCATCTATTGTTATCATTTTAATCTTTATGTTTTATCTAAGTTCCATTTTTTTACTGTGCTCCTTGACTTTCATTACTGGACTTTGTAAATCATTTGCATTTTCTGCTAACAAATAATGTTTTCAATCCAGCATAGATTATTGATGTTTCTTCCTTCCAGTTTTAAAATTACACTCATCTTCTTCCAATCCAATCTCCCTCAATATATATTCAGCATTTATTCCTTACATATCTATAAATAAAATGAAAACATAAGGCTTGATTATTCTCTGTCACGATGTGAATTATTGCCAGTTGTGCAACTCTATGTTTTCTAAGGTTTCTTGTATTTATGATCAAGCAGACATGTGATATGTTTTACTACGCATGCGTGCATTCCAGAAGTTTTTGTCAACTCCCACTTCTTTTTCCTTCTCTTCTCCATTTCTGCCGAAGGCAGACGTGACTTCATTAGCTGAAAAGATGTAGCTTATTAAGGGTCTATCTTTTATTACTTTTGTACTGAAATAAATATTTTGTTAATTAGATTTGAATCTCGGTTTTATTTTCTAAGTTAAAGTGTTTTCTGAAGGCAAGATCCATCACCTCTAATACGGGGATATTTTTACCCCCCTTAACATTCTCTAACTCAAAGGAACTTTTTCTCTAAAACTGCTCACATTCAGAAATGAAGTCATGCATCTCTAAAGTAGAACACTAAAGTTATGTGTCTAAAATATAATATTAAAAAATAGATGTAATATTAAAGTCAAAGATGTAACCCATTAATAAGTATGCAAGCATCAACGGACGTATGCAGTGGGGTACGCCAAGGCGTTGTCCTCAGCCCAGTACTCTTCAATGATTTAGATGAGGGAATAGATGGGAAAATTATCAAATTTGCAGATGACACCAAGCTAGCAGGAATAGCCAACACTCCAGAAGACAGGCTTAAGATACAGAAGGATCTTGAAGAACTTGAACATTGGGCCCCAACTAACACAATGAAATGGTGAAAAAAGTAAGGTTGTATATTTAGGCAAGAATTGTAGGAACTGGGTATGTCTAGTTTAATGAAAAGAAGGACTAGGGAAGACATGATAGCAGTGTTCCAATATCTAAGGGGTTGCCACCAAGAAGAGGGAGTCAACTTATTCTCCAAGGCACTTGAAGGCAGGACAAGAAGCAATGGATGGAAACTAATCAAGGAGAGAACCAACCTGGAACTAAGCAGAAATTTCCTGGGAGTTACAACAATTAATTAGTGGAAAGACTTGCCTCCAGAAGTTGTGGATGTTGCAACACTGGAAGTTTTAAAGAAGAGATTGGAGAACCATTTGTCTGAAATGGTATAGGGCAGGGGTGGCCAAACTATGGTTCTTTGAGGACCTGTGGACTTCAACTCCCAGAATTCCTGAGCATGGCTGCCTCAGGAATTCTGGGAGTTGAAGTCCACAGGTCCTCAAAGAACCATAGTTTGGTCACCCCTGGTATAGGGTTTCCTGCCTGAGCAGAAGGTTGGACTAGAAGACCTCCAAGGTCTCTTTCAACTCTGTTATTCTGTTAATAACTATTCAGAGGACAAGATCCTTCTGTGTTTGTTCTTTAGAAAGGAAGTGCTTTCTCAGGAAATAAACAATACTGTCAGCCTGCTCTTATGCCCATAATCAAGTGCCTAATTTCTTATGCACACAGAAAAGAGTGTTTGTGTGTGGGGAGGGGATGGTTAAAACCTGACATTGTTCACAACAGAAGCACACACCCTTAGCCATATACAGTATCTTGGATGTTCTATTTCTTAGGTTTAAAGGAAAACCAAGAGCAGCACACTCAGGTGAAACAGTTGTGATTCTATTTTGTAAACCAATGTTCTCTAAACTGGATTGTTTAGTCCTCTGTGTGTTGCAGTCACAGCATACTTATCAAAGGATGTCCAGTTGGAGAAAGCAAATATAAAACCACAGAGTGGGAGGGAGCCATTGAAAATGTGGGATGGGGGCATGAGAGGATAAATTAAATCTACTTATTATCACTATCAATGCTTCCAGTGACTGGAACTAGCCCCACTATGAAAAAGAAGTAATGCAATTAAGAAAAGATTCAGTCTCCATCCCAAGTGATTCCCATCTTGCTTGTGGAAACAGTCAGAAAATAAAGGGCTTTTAAAAAATCCAATATAAACTGAGTGAAATTTGTTAAATTATTCAAACAAACTTTTTCAGAATTTGGCTGACAATAGGGAGAAAAATGGCTGCATAACATTATGAGGGAAAAGATGATCCATCTTGGTGCTACATCAATTTGATGTCTCAACATACACTGAAAGATAAGACTCTGCAGGCAGAAGAATTGAAGCAATCTGTTTTGAAAAGGGTTTTTAAAAAATATTTCGCCATAACATTTTATATTACCCAAAGAGTACAGATCTATATTAACTACCAATTGTGCAAATAGTTACTTGTTTGGCCAGTTAGCAAATAGAAACCAATTTTCTACAGCCACATAGAAATTTTCTGAAAGATGTTTATGATTTCTTCTTTAGACAAAAATTAATCATATACAGTATACATATGAAGAAAAGCAAGCTGCTACAAACTGAAGGTAATCCTAATAAATTTTGTTATATTTTTGTGTACATTGCTGCAAGACACATGATGAGCTTATGACCTATAAATACATATTTGTTGAACTACTCATTCAGAATGGACCATTTGTCACATTAGCAGAGAACTTAGGAGACTGAGAAGATGGGCAGGCATCTATCTTCCTGCAGTTAAAATAAGTACATTTCGTGATAGTACAAAACAACAATAATAAACCGAGTGAAGTTGAAAAGACCATAGCAATCTTAGATACTATTCAAAAAGAAAAAAAAAAGAAAGAAAAAAAAAGAAAGAAAGCCTGGAACTAGGACTGTCAACTGGCTTGCTCCTGTCTCATTGGTGTTCCATAATCAAAAGATGGAACTCTTCGTCGAGTGGAATAAATTCATGCCTTGTAACTTGGTATCACACTATTGATAAAAAGGAGGTTACGGGGATATTTTAATAAAGGGTAGCAATAGCAATAGCAATAGCACTTAGACTTATATACCGCTTCATAGTGCTTTACAGCCCTCTCTAAGCGGTTTACAGAGTTCAGCATATTGCTCCCAACAATCTGGGTCCTCATTTTACCGACCTCAGAAGGATGGAAGGCTGAGTCAACCTTGAGCTGGTGGGATTTGAACAGCTGAACTGCTGAACTAGCAGTAGCCTGCAGTGCTGCATTTAACCACTGCACCACCTTGAAAAGAAGTTAGCTCTGGGAGAAGGTTAACAACACAGAAAAGGAAAAAAAGGAAGTGACAATATTTGCATAACACCGCCCCCTCCACAATACTGATAAAGAAGGGAAAATTGCTTAACTCAAAAATATAAAGGTAGTAAGATAGGTTAAAATTTAAAGGTAGTAAATGGTCATCTAGAGTAGTATTCCTCAACTTGGTGCCCACAAATTATATTGGATTATAGTGCTGGGTGCTAAGAATCATCTAGACCACGGGTGTCAAACTTATGCGTCATATTGCCATTACATGACGTTTAGCGATGTTTTTCCCATTAGTGGAACTGGGGTGGGTGTGGCCTGCGTGTGACGCATGCGACCCGCGGGCCGCCAGTTTGACACCCCTGATCTAGGCTATTGGAATGTTTTGTTATCAGCCCATGGGAGGATTGATACATTTGCATCCAAAGCATAGATTTAAGAACTGTAATATTGAAGTCAATGATATTACTCTAGAACAGTGTTTCCCAACCTTGGCAACTTGAAGATATCTGGACTTCAACTCCCAGAATTCCCCAGCCAGCATTCACTGGCTGGGGAATTCTGGGAGTTGAAGTCCAGATATCTTCAAGTTGCTAAGGTTGGGAAACACTGCTCTAGAAAATGAGGGAAATAATAATTCTTCATAGTATTTTAAAGTTCTCTTCCAGGATTTTTACAGTATAATGTGCTATCCAAATCTCTATAATCTCAAACACCTGTTTACTAGAAATGGTTTAAATATCGAAGAGGGTTGTGTGTAGTTTAAGCGAAGTACACTGAGAAAATATAGTGACTAAAAATTACTCCAATAGCAAACACTTTTCCCACAGAGGACTGAAAGTAGGACATGAGCCCTATTTAAGAAAAGGGACCCAATTCTTTAGCATTAACATCTGCATTTTAATCTGATTCCAAAGCCTGAAACACGCCTTCTTTTTAAGGCTGTGTTTTAACAGTGGAAAACAGTAGGCGACTACATATAAGGTTGCCAGTTGGTCATAAAAAAGTAGAGTCGGCTGCTCCTAAGGAGAAGGCAAGTTTTCATATGCGATAAACAGCTGATGAACTAAATATATCACTTGCTTACTGCTGCAGATCACCATCATTAAATGGATGGTGGCCAGCCCCTAAGTACAAGACCTGGATGTTTTTTTAAAAGAAAAGTAACGCTTTCCCAAAAGTGGGGCATATGCCAGAGGAATGGTATGCAATTCAAACATTCAAGACATGAAAAGAAAAGAAAAATAAAGCACCTGGTTTAGGCATCGCTAAAACTTCAATTTCTGATCAAATAAACCAATTTCTCTTCCTTTATTGCAATTTACACTAATATTCTACAAGAACACTTATTTCTTAAATGAAGGAAGCTATTCTAGAATAGCCCCTGCATCCAGCAAACAGAGAGGAGACCAGAGATTATCCATGAGGCTACTTGCCAGGCAAGGAAGTAAATTTCTTGATTAATGATAGCAGATTGTAGCTTGATATTAAGAAACAACTCTAACCCGTCTTCTCTTTGTCGGAAGCAACATCTTATCTCCAGCTCTTGTGGGATGTTCCTGTAAGTCCTGTTTGTATAAGAAAGACTGAACCTCTGAACAGGGTGGCAATTTTGACCTGGCTTTCAGAACTCTGGATTGGACCTGGACTATTCTTCTGTGTGCTCCTATTAAAAGCAAGCTTCAGGCAAGCTTCAGTTTCGTTTACATGCTTTGTTTGCTGTTATCTCTTCAGCCCTGAAGTAAAATTACTGATCTCCATAGCAACCATAGCAACCATGTTTGAATATGTGTGATTGAAACCTGAAGCAGGAGAACTGTAGAGTTTCAAAACTTCTTTTAAAAATGCTTAATTGGTTCTTTTTAATTAGTTATGGTCTTTTGTGTTCTTTCAGTGATGTTCTGAATTTTGCAAAGTTGTTTGGGGTTTTGTTTTTTGTGTCTTGGAGTCAATGTTGATCCCTGGTGACTGCCTGGACTAGTCCCTGCAGTTTATTTGGCAACATTTTCAGAAGTGGTTTGCCCTTTCCTTCTTCCAGGGCTGAGAGGGACTGGCCCAAGGTCACCCAGCTAGCTTTGTGCCTTAGGTGGGACAAGAATTCAGTGCCTGGGGCATTGACCATTACACCAAACTGACTGTCTTTGCAAAGTTAGCATTCATTAAATAGAAACATTGATAGAATAACTGACAATCAGTATACATGAATTTTCTCTATCCCTATTCAATGTGTGGGCTATAAGTAAAAATAAAAACAAATGAAAATCAATCTGATTGAGATATTATTAGCATGGGGTCTGTTGTACTTGGGGACTTTATTTTCTGATTTTCTGAGTTCTTGTGTGATCAGTGAAATTTCTGAAATAGGGATTGTCTCCATTTAGAATGATAGAAAAACCATAAATATTGAAAGTCCTAAAACAGGATTTACAGGGACCCTGGAGTATTACTACTGGGCTTACTCTAATAATGAGAGGACTCTCTTTTAATACCAGTTCTCCAGCCAAATCACAAAATTGAAAATTTGATCTATAAAATGAAGAGTACATTCAAAATTACACGTATTTCTTTGCTAAGGACTATGAGCAAAAGATTTTTATTCTCCCATTTAGAAAAGGTGTTGGGAAAAAGAAGAGGTTGGATGAGAAGTACTGTTCCATTGGACCAAGATGAAGTTAGTGAACAAACCCATGTTTCTGGAGCTGAAATCCCAAATTATTGGTTGCCTGTTTATACTACTCTGGCTTCTTGACTTGAGTTGCTACCTGTTCCTTCGGTCGTGAACGTATCTTCAGATTTTCTTTCAATCCCCAGACCAAGGAGAGATGTTTTAATAAGAAAGTATGACTGCCTCAAAATCACCTAGGGAGGTTCCAAGACCAAAGGTGAACCTGAACATAAGCCGCCCCGGTGCTAGTAACTTAACCACTATACCACATTGGCTTTCTATACATTATGATCCTAGACCCGTGATAGCTAACCTATGGCACACGTGCCCAAAGTGGTACTCGAAGCCATGTCGCCCAACACGTGCGGCCTTGCCTGTTTGTCTTCCGGGTTTCTGGTGCGCATGCACGCATGATGATTAGCTGTCCTTCGTGTGCACGGCAGTGCTGAAAACCGGCATGTGCATGCACGCCAGCCAGCTGATCATCGGGCGCGCATGAGTGCTAGAACCTGGAAGTTCAGCTTTTCTGGAGCGCTATTCCTTTGCATGCGCGGCAATGCCAAAAACTGGCCTGCGCATGAGCACCAGCCAGCTGATCATCGGGTGCGCATGTGCACTAGAACCCAGAAGTTCGGCTTTTCCAGAGCGCGGCCCCGACAAGCGTGCATGCGCATGACATTTCCACGCAACCTTTTTGGCACTCGGTGCCGAAAAGGTTCGCCATCACTGTCCTAGACTCTTAAGGAAAATACTAAATTATTGGTATCACTTTAGAGTGACCATGCTCCAGAATGTTAAACTGTCTAACGATTTTTTTAATATCCCTTACAATTGAAGTTCTATCCCATTGTAGAAAGAAATAGGTGTGAAACCACAGCAGCTTTGACATCCAACAGCTGTTGTCTTCCTTGACATTTATTTATTTATCTGATTTATACAGCCACCCATGTCACAAGCAAGTACTCTGGGTGGCATATTAATTGACTTATCCAAGTGAGATGGGTAAACATGGCCAACTTCTGATTCACATATGCCAATCCTACCCTTGAACAAATAGCTTTTGTTTAGTCTAAATTGTTTTGCAGGGTTGTAGTAAGAACACAACAGTGAATTCCTTGAGAGAAGGACAAGGTACAGATGGAGTCAATCAATCCAGAAAAAAAATACTGTATGGTTCGGTTAATAAGCCTGGTAACTTGTTTATAGTGTGCTACATTTAGGGACTGATTAATACAGAACTGATTGCAGGGTGTGTGTCTGATTGATCTGCTTCAAAAATTAGCATCAGAACTCCTGTGCAAGGAAGGAGCTGAAGAGGAATAACTTGCAGTTGGCTGCTTGCCCTAGATTTTCTGCTGGTCTTTTCTCTTTTCCAAAAGCATGTTACATAGCCTTGATCCTGTCAGCACAAAGCGAGCATCTTTCTACTCTTCAAAGGGTAGCTTATTTATTTATTATTTTGCTCAGAACTGTTCAACCTTGTTGCTCTGATTTTGTAACAGGCCAAACTCCAATCCCTAGCAGGATAAACAAGATTGTGGGGCTAATGATTTGTGAACTTGGCCTGGATGCCATTTTGCAGCAGAAATTCCAGCCTCAGAGACTTTGCAACTTGCTAATAAAGCATTTTTTGGCGGAAGCTGTACAAACAGGATTTTACAGGGCCCGACTCTGAGTTCCTAGCACTGGCACAACTTGCAATGACAATGCCTCTTTTCAGAATAGCTTAAACCTCCAATAATAAGCCAGTTGTAGCTATGCCAGTTTGCCTCTCCCCAGTCAGCACTGCTTCCCCCCCCCCACTCTAATTAATCTACAAGCATGAGTTCTTTTCAAGATAGTAAAAACTCAAACATGCTTTAGAAGTGGTCTTGGATTATGTAACTTCGATTATGCAGGCCTGACAGCAGTATGTCATTTTAAAATTACATGCAGAAACTTTTTAAAAAATAAGTTAAAATTGGAAAGAAGAACCATTTCATGGACAAAAACAAAGCGAGAAGAAGATGGGCTGTGACCCTATACTCACAGGTTTTGAATAGAAACCTGGGAAACTTGTTGGAGTGTAAAGTGGTACCCTTCTGATTTTCCACATCACAAACAAATGATCATTAAGGATAATGTTCATTCCAAAATGTAGCAGCAGGAGGTTCCCAGCATGAAAGGGTGAGCCGGTACCAACCCAAGACCTTATTCTTCTAGAAGCAAAAGGCAAGATGATACATGTCAATTGTCCCCATGCAGAAGATGAGTGGGCTGAAAATTGACACTTACTTCACAACAGGGGATGGGATACTGTCATGTACACTGTACCTGAAAATAGGTTAGAGATGCAGGGCAAGTGACATGATTGATGGAATGGTTCTGCAAGGGGAAAAAAGGGGGATCAGATTGCAAACATCAGCCAAGAACCTGTCACTGATGTCCCCCCAGAATCTGCTGCTTGAGTTGATGGTTGTATTCTGCCTAATAGGGTAGCTAGTTCTAATGTGAGCATCTGTTTTAGAGCAATTGCGTTACAGTTTTAGGCCTCAGAAACAGTCCAACAAATAGTGGCAGGGATAAGATGTGGGCATTGAATGGCACAACCAAGTAGCTGGCATGGTATATGGGAACATTTGCAGAGTGTACGGGCTTATACCAAAGTCAGATGACTCCATGCCCTGTAATGGAGGACTACAGGGCTAAGATCCTGTAGGACTTTCAGATCCAGAAAGAAAAGCAGGTACTGGCCAATCAATTAGAGACTGTGATAGTGATGATAGTGTGGTGATAGATGTAGCAGTGCCAAGTGACAGCAACTTCAAGAAAAAAGAGTATCAGAAGCTAGAGAAATATCAGGCCTGAAGGCGGAACTAAAGAGGATGTGGAAAACAAAGGTTCCAGTGGTGGTTCCAATGCAGTGGTGGGTTGCTCACTTTCCCATGCTGGTGCACTGCGTGCTCATCTCCACTTTTCGGGCACGCATGCCCCCTTGTGCGATTTTGCTTCTGCGCATGCGCGGAAGCAAAATCACCCAAAAATTCTCAGAAAAAGATGGCGACGCGTGCGACGGACCGGCAAAGATGGCTCCGGTGCGGTCGCGCGCAAATTGCACAATCGGCCGCTCCCTACCGGAGCTACGCATTGGACAGCTCCGGCAGGAACCCACCACTGGTTCCAATGGTGGTGGGAGCCTTTGGGGTTGGGACTCCTAAATTGGCAGAATAGCTTCAACAGATCCAAGGAACAATGTCAGAGCTCTCTGTCCGGAAGAGTGCAATGTTAGGAACAGCTAAGATATTGCACAGAGTCCTGAAACTCCCAAGCCTCTAGTAGAGAACCTGAGATTTAGGAAGATACAGACCACCCATAACAGTGAAATTTAAAGTGAGATCTCTTGGTCAGAATATCAAGGCCAGGAATACCAAGGCTATTTCCAAAGTCTCAACATATTTTTTATAATCCAATTTTGGTCACTATGTTATAAAAAAGATGTTGAGATTCTGGAAAGAGTGCAGAGAAGAGCAACTAAGATAATTAAGGGCCTGGAGACTAAAACATATGAAAAACAATTGCAGGATTTGGGTATGGCTAGTCTAGAGAAAAGAAGGAGTAGGAGTGACATGATAGCAGTTGTTCAAATATTTGAGAGGCTGCCACAAAGAAGAGGGGGTCAACCTATTTTCCAAAGCACCAGAGGAAGGCAAGATAAGAAACAATGGATAGAAACTAATCAAGGAGAGAAGAAACCTAGAAGTAAGGATAAATTTCCTCAGTGAGAACGATTAACCAGTGCAACGGCTTGCCTTCAGAAGTTGTGGATGCTTCATCACAGTAAGAGACTGGGCAGCCATTTTCTGAAATGGTATAGGGCAGTGGTTCTCAACCTTTTCTTCCCCACAGACCCCCTTTAAATACCTTTTGTGGCCACGGACCATGACCACCAAGACTTAACTCAAGATTTAAATCGTAACATTTCTTTAAGCCCCTATGATGACATTGCAGGTCCCCAGGTGTCCACGGACCACAGGTTGAGAACCACTGGTATAGGGTCTCCTGCTTGCGCAGGAAGTTGGACTAGAGCAGAGGTCTCCAACCTTGGCAACTTTATGAGGTGTGGACTTCAATTCCCAGAATTCCTCAGCCATCTATGCTGGCTGAAGGCTTCTGGGAATTGAAGTCCACACCTCATAAAGTTGCCAAGGTTGGAGACCTCTGGACTAGAGGACAGCCAAGGTCCCTTCCAACTCTATTATTCTGTATTCATTGAGAAAGAACAAAATGCCCCCATTCTAGTTCAAACAGAGAAACTGTCTGGCAGTTGAATCTTACTTAACACAGGCAAGAGTCTGATTTCTTTCTGTCAGAAAAGAGCAGGTTAGCTTCAGAGGTTCAGGACAAGTCATACAGTGCACTAACCCTGCCATTCATAACTTCTAGCTGTCTCTCTCTGTCAAATGGCAGGGCCAGCTGTGATGGATTCCAAACCTCCATTTAACCCCAAGTTCCATTCATGCTACATTGATCCTAATAACCAAAATGTGCTGACGTATTTTTCCTGAAATGGGAAACTGAATATATATTATTGCTAATTAAGCAAACAAGAAAAGCTCCCTTTCTTTGGGGAACTAACAGTTTCATTTTACACAAAAAGCCAGCCACTTGTAATAAATGGCAGGATTAAAAACATGCACATTCCTAGGCCTTTGCCTTACTGTCCTATTTTGTTGATAGGCACCATGGGGCAAAAAGGAATTTGTCTGCCAGACCCATGATCCAGCTAGCTAAAATGCAACCTTTGGCATTCTGGAGTTCAACAACTCTTGGGCAAGTATCCAACACAGTATTAAGCTGTCTTGATTCAGAGGTTCTGTATTTGTCACCCTGCTGTTTAGGATTTGCTAGGATTTCTTTCTCCACTCTAAGTTGAAAGTAGCTATTTCATTAGAAGGTGGTAAATCTGATTTGTTCTGTTTTTTTAATTAAAAAAAATAGGACATGCATTCTCTCCCATATACTTTGTTTTTCCTATGTTAAAAACATTTTTCTTCTTTTGTGGCTTGTTGCCTTCACAGTCATCTGTTTCTTTAGTGCTATTCTGGCCCACACCCCTGTATATGATGGCTGGAAGCCTAAAATAGCCTGATATCTTGGGTTGTTTTCAGTCACCTTTGTTCTGCTCTTCTTCCCTGTTTTTAATTTGTGCCAATTGTTCCTTCCCCTTTTCTAGTTGTTTCAACAGTACCTGTTTCAGTGGGGAAATATAGTGCTTTAAGTCAGAGGTGGGTTCCTGCTGGTTCGGACTGGTTCTTTAGAACCGGTAGCGGGGATTTCCCCCTGCTCGCCGAACCGGCAGCGATGGCCGGCTGGACACACCCCTGAAACGGCTCTTGTTTTTCGCTTCTGTGCATGTGCAAAACTGTTTTTTTTGCTTCTGCGCATGCACAGAAGCTTGGTTTTAAGCACTACACATGCGTGTGCTTAAACACATGCGCACCCACGCGGCATGCAACGCACGTGCACCCACGTGACGCAGGAGGAAGTGAACTGGCAGCAAGGTAAGTCAGAACCCATCCCTGCTTTAAGTTCCCCATCAAATATAGCTTCTAGCACATGAAAATAGAAATAATTTCACTCTATTCCATATTAGTCCAATTGTAGCTTGCGTATTACAGCCAACACTTCAAGAAATGGGGGAAAAACAGAACAAGTGTAGAGAAGGTGATAAGGATGATTAGAAGATTGGAAAGAGAGATGGGGGAGGGAGGGAGGGAGGGAGGGAGAGAGAGAGAGAAAGAGAGAGAGAGGGAGAGGGAGAGGGAGAGGGAGAGGGAGAGGGAGACTGAACAAACCAAGAGATTGAACAAACCAACTGTTTGTTCAATATAACATACCTGTTATCTTGTACACATGTTGACAAAAAAACAACAACCAGTGTTTAACTCATCTGTAAGCAGAGAAGTCTGGGAGAAGATGGAATAACCTTTTTGAAATACTTGAAGGAATGTTAAATTGCAGAAGATTAAGACTTTTTTTTTAATCATCCTGGAGCTCAGGACATGCAATAATGGTCCTAAGTTACAGGTAGTCAGGGTTTGCCTAAGTTCATTGATTGCTGAAAAACCCTTCCTAACAGTAAGAGCAGTTTAGCACAGTGGTGGGTTCCTACCGGTGCGGTCCACTCTATAGCACCGGTAGCAGCCCGCTGGTTACATCACAGTACCGGTGCGGTCGGTTGCCAGTGCCTGGGTGCCGCCATTTAAAAAAATATATATATTTTAGATTTTTTTTAAAAAATTATTCTGCGCATGCCCAGAAACCTGACAATTAAGTCTTTCCCCGTCCCTTCGCTTGAAAATAATAAGAAGCTCGCATTTGACACTTTTCCTTCGCTTTTGCCTAAAGCTTCCCAAAGTGGGCGTTTTCCAAAAGCTTAACCTTTTATACTGTTAATTTTATACAGTTTTATACTGTTATTCTTTAGACAAAAACATTGAGGACTGTTAAAAGATACTGTTCTTTTAACAGTCCTCAATATTTTTGTCTAAGGAATCCATGACTGAAACCAAAAATGCTGTATGAGACTTGCTTGTCTTTTAACTATAGCATTTTCTGCATATAAAGGTTGCTGTGTTGCCATGGTGTAATACACACTTTGTATGCAAAACTTTTCATGTAAGGTATAAAATAGCAAAAATAGTAGTAACATCTCTCTGAAATAACTAATATATGACTGGCAAGCCACGCCTACCCGGTCACATGGCCGGCAAGCCACACCCACAAAATAAGCCACGCCCACAGAGTGGTAGTAAAAAAATTAGGAACCCGCCCCTGGTTTAGCAATAATATAGACTTAATTACAAAGAAAGATGGTGAGATATTTTTCACAGGATATATTTAATCAGAGGCAGAACAGTCAGCCATCGGGGATGTTTTAATTTAAATTCCTTCCTTGAGAAGGAAGATGGACTTCATGGTTTAAATCTGCATTGTGATATAATTGTTCTTTTGTTTTCCTTGGGGGGCAGGGAGAGATCTATATAGCTTAGGATCTTAAAAGCAAAGATTAATTATACTGCTAGTTCCAGGTATGTCAGTTAGTTCCATATATGGTATTTATAAAAATAAGCATTTGTAATTCATCATGGCCACAATCAGAAAAGGCTTCTCTGTGTAGCATCCTTAGTGCAACTGATGGTATCTGTCCTAATCTGTCTTGGAAAAAGGGCTAGGTTTTGGAACTGCTGTTCAAATTTTCCATTGTCTCCTAGGTGTAACATCCCTCTAGGCATTATGGAAAATATAAACAGAAGCTCCTTGCTGCTGATTCAGAACACTGCTAGCACTATTTGCATATACGTAATTCTGCCAGAGCCCATGAAGACAGGATACCTATCAGAAGGCACCCAAAGTCAGATTAGTTGTACACATAACCATCAGCAGTGTGCATTAGTTTGTGCACAAATGTGCCCCATAACCTTTCATAGCAAGAGGCATACCTCTGTATTTATTTAAGAAAGAATTTTTTTTCTTTTTCACAGTTCCTTTAACTAACCTATGAAATGTAATATTTTCACTTATTTAACATTTGTTATATCAATCATGCTGCATGTTTTGTTTTTGCTGTCTCTCTTGAACTTCACCTGCAGCTTAATTTAAACACTGAAACATGGGATATTTTCCTTCCTTCCTTCCTTCCTTCCTTCCTTCCTTCCTTCCTTCCTTCCTTCCTTCCTTCCTTCCTTCCTTCCTTCCTTCCTTCCTTCCTTCCTTCCTTCCTTCAACAAGCATTTGATTCCCAGAATGATTTTGGTTGTGATCAAATTTAATGGCATCATGCATTTCAGTTGTACTGTGGGAAAAATACATTTGATATGCCAAAATTAAGAGCCTCCCCCCCAAAAAAAAGATATTTGCTGCCAGATCCAGACAATTAAAAGGCCATCACCCATTGTCCTATAACCGTGATGGCGAACCTATGGCACGCGTGCTCAAAGTGGCACACGAAACCATGTCACCCAGCAAGCGCGGTCTTGCCTGTTTGTGTTCCGCGTTTCTGGCGCACATGCGTGCATGACAATCAGCTGTGCTTCATGTGCGCAGCAGTGCCAAAAACCAGTGTGCACTTGCGCACTGGCCAGCTGATTGTCGGGTGCGCATGCACGCTAGAACCTGGAAGTTCGGCTTTTCTGGAACGCAATCCGTTCATGCATACGGCAGTGCCGAAAACTGGCCTGCACATGCACGCCGGCCAGCTGATCATTGGGCACGCATGCGCGCTAGAACCCGGAAGTTCGGCTTTTTCAGAGCATAGCCCCAACGAGCACACGCGAGCAACATTTCCACGCAACCTTTTCAGCACTTGGTGCCAATATTCTGCTGTCCTATAAGCAGAAGTCCAGTAAGGACGTGCAGTTGATTCCAGAGACCTCCATTGATTAAAACTGGATGACCTCCTTGGCAGAAAGAACAGTATCTTCCAAAGACTACTGAAGAAATGATGCCATTTTAAATACCCTCACGTGTATTTTCTGTATCGCTGTTGTATTATTCTGTTCATTTTGTTATCTGGAAAATGAACCCTTTTTGTTCTAACATTTCACTGCTAAATCTTTGAAAGAAGAAAAAAGCACTGGATTTAATGAACTGCTGCCAAATTTATCAGTACTTGCTCTGACAAAGAACGGGCTGTTTGATTCCTAAAAATCAATCCCCAACTGTCAGTTTTTCCTGCAGTTTCTTTCCATGTGGGGAAAACTTATTCCTGAAGCTGATTCACACAATTTTTTTTAGACAATGAACTTGTGATTATCTTGATCCATTTCAATGAGTCATGGTGCTTATTTGTACTTGCTCATTATCTGTTTTGTTGATGGATAAAATTATGACGTGTGAATGCTAGATGCTAAATTGAGCATCATAGCAACACAGGAGATGGTGGGTCCTGCTTCAGTGCAGTGTACTCCTTTTCTGCCGTTTACAAGTGAGGATGAAGATGGGCAAATTGGAGTTACTGTATATACCTGGCTACCCAGGGCTTCTTCAGCTAAAAGTACATGGTTTTTCAACTTTTTTTTCATGAAGTTGGGCTTTAAAGAAGGACAGGAAGAATATTGATGCTTTTGAACTTTGGTGTTAGAGAAGAACCCATGGACAGCCAAGAAAACAAAGTAAAGGATCATACCCTATCTAACAAAATGAAATTCAATGTAGAGAAAAGTAAAGTCTTACACTTAGGTAAGAAAAACCAAAAGTACACATATAGAGTGGATGAAACAGGCTTAATAGCAGTAACTGGGAGAGGGATCTTGGAATCTTAGTGGGCAACCTATTAAATATAAGCCAACAGTGTGCGGCGGCAGCCAAAAAAGCCAATGCAATCTCAGGTTGCATTAACAGAGGGATACAGTCAAGATCAAGTGAGGTACTACCACTCTATAAAGCCTTAGTAAGACCACAGCTAGAATACTGCATCCAGTTTTGGTCAGCACACTATAAAAAAGATGTTGAGACTCTAGAAAGAGTGTAGAGAAAAGCAACAAAGATGATTAGGGGACTGGAGGCTGAAACATACGATGAACGGTTGCAGGAACTGGGCATGGCTGGTCTAGTGAAGAGAAGGACCAGGGGAGACATGATAACAGTGTTCCAATATTTGAGGGGCTGCCACAGAGAGGAGGGAGTCAACCTATTTTCCAAAGCACCTGAAGGCCAGACAAGGAATAATGGATGGAAACTGAACAAGGAGAGATTCAACCTGGAAATAAGGAGACATTTTCTGACAGTAAGAGCAATCAACCAATGGAACAGCTTGCCTTCAGAAGTTGTGGGAGCTTCATCACTGGAAGCTTTCAAGAAGAGACTGGACTGCCTGCGTCTGTCAGAAATGATGTAGGGTCTCCTGCTTGGGTGGGGAGGGGTTGGACTAGATGACCTACAAGGTCCCTTCCAACTCTGTTAATCTGTTAATTGATCAAATCAACCAGGGTTCTCACTTGAGGCATAAATGACCAGGCTCAAATTATTCCACTTCAGACACATTATTCAAAGATCTAGCTCTATAGAGAATTTTGGGAAAGATGGAAAGAAACGGAAGAAAAGAGCGATCAGTATTAAGGTGGATGGACTCGGTTACAATGGCAGTCAGTGCACTATTGGGAGACTTGAAAGAACAGATTGAAGATACATTGACAGACAGCAAATCTATCTATATAATTGCTAGGAATCCAACATGACTTGATGGCACATGAACAATTTTTATAGGAGACCCCATCTTCGTAATAGAGGCAAACTTCACTACCATGAACACTAACCACTCAACTGCCTTTTCTCTTCACTGCATCTTGCTGGTTCAGTGATGAGGCCAAATTTAACCTAGTGATATTAGGGGATTTTATAATGTTTTCCCCACTTCCGTATTATGGAATTGAAGGTTGCCAATGTTTCTATGCTATATGCCTGGCCTTAGGAGACAGGATCTAAACTAAGTTGCAGAATCTATAATTTAAATGCAGAAGGTTGGAAAAAAAAACTTTGTCTGGAACCCTGTAAAGATGAGTAAAGAATATCAGAGACTTGATTTGGTATAAGGTATCTTCCTATGTTTCCTGTAAGTGATTAGGATACCTTCATACTAAAGGAAAGGATCTGCTGCTGTCAACCACGACTTTAATCTCAGGTAATATATATGTGTATATGTGTACAGTTAGGGTTAACATATAATGCTAAACCATACTTAGCCCCAGTTTATTGGTTCCATATTTTCTGAGCTATCGGTCTCCTAACCTAAATTTATAGCAGCATTCTCAGGTTGGTGCTACTCCTACATCTGGAAGAACCTCATCAATACTGAATGTGATTCCAGGAACTACAACTACAGAAAAGAAAACTTAGTTGAATCCCAGTGTTTATATTTGTGAATACAATTCTTTTCATTAGGCTTGTCACTCTGGAAACGAGACCATTACTGAAAAAAACCCAGAAGCTGTTATGTTTTTATTAGGTCCTTCTGCCTCACCTCTACCAGTGACCATTCTGCTTTTTCAACAGCAAATCAAAACTTTTACTTATAAGCCAAATCTAACACTTTTAAATTTTGGAAGAATGGGATACAATAAGTCTATTCTAATCATGGTCTGAGATGTCTTGAGCCTTGACCCGCTCTAATAAACTATGGATGAAAAAAATAAAATTATCTACCCAGAAACGTGTGCGTACACACACACAGGCATGAAATGTAAAAGCAAAATAACAAATAAAGTATCTGAGTAATACTTTGCGAGAAAAATCGAACTCTTCCCTCTAACTAATTAAACTGTATTACGTGTCCTTGCATAGTTCCTGGAGCTTTTCTGGTTCACTCAGTTTCAATAGCTACATCAAAACTGGAGCCAGGGCTCCTGAATGACTAACTAAGAACAAAAGCAAGTTCCCTGACTATTTTTGAGCAGCCAGCAAAATGACAGAAAGTTATTTTGAGTTAATCAATGTACTTCAATCACAATCACATTTAACCATAACATGCAGAAAGGATTACAAACTGTATCAGGTTTGGAAATGTCATTGACAAGGTTGCTCTTGAGAATATTTTCATCTCTTTATCTCTTCCATATACACCATAGATTGGTATTTATAATCGGCATTATACAATGGTCCAAAATACATAAATAAATCTCAGCCATATTGGGTGAACTTTAGAGGGCAAGTTTCCCGTGTTCCATCAAATTGGAATAACCCTGTTTTGAAAGGAAGGGCAGAATATACCTTTCAAATAAATAAAGGCATGAATCAAATGTGAACGTTAGTTGATCTCAAAAAGTTAAGCAGGATTAAAAGTGCAGAGCAATTTGGAGTATGTGTGTGTTTTAGTTTTAGTGATTGGATGGGAGGTCCCAGGAAATTACAGGTTGCAAACTGAACTGGAAACTCATTAAAAATTGTGAGCAACAGAATAACAGAGTTGGAAGAGACCTTGGAGGTCTTCTAGTCCAACCCCCTGCTCAGGCAGGAAACCCTATACCATTTTAGACAAATGGCTGTCGAACTCTTCTTAAAAACTTCCAGTGTTGCAACATCCACAACTTCTGGAGGCAGGTGGTTCCACTGATGAATTGTTGTAACTCCCAGGAAATTTTTCTTTAGTTCTAGGTTGTTTCTCTCCTTGATTAGTTCCCATCCATTGCTTCTTGTCCTGTCTTCAGGGCTTTGGAGAATAGCTTGACTCCCTCTTCTTTGTGGCAACCCCTTAGATATTGGAACACTATCCAATGCAGGAAGCCAAACCACTTCAATTTCTTAGGCACTTTTCTGTTGAGGAAAAAAACACACAAAAACCTTGCAGACGACCCTCACCCTGTCAAAGACCTTGGAATACTCATATCAAATGACCTAAGTGCCAAAGCCCACTGCAACAACATCGCCAAAAAGGCTTCAAGAACTGTTAACCTAATCTTATGTAGCTTCTTCTCCGGTAATATCACACTACTAACCAGAGCATACAAAACATTCGCCAGACCAATCCTTGAATACAGCTCATCTGTCTGGAACCCACACCGCATATCGGACATAAATACATTAGAAAGTGTCCACAGATAATTTACAAGAAGAGTCCTCCACTCCTCTACTCGCAACAGAACACCCTACGCAACCAGACTTGATATCCTGGGCTTAGAAAGCTTAGAACTACGTCGCCTTCGGCACGACCTAAGCATAGCTCATAAAATTATCTGCTACAACGTCCTTCCTGTTAACGACTACTTCAGCTTCAACCACAACAATACACGAGCACACAACAGATACAAACTCAAAGTGAACCGCTCCAAACTTGACTGTAGAAAATACAACTTTAGCAACAGAGTGGTAAATGCCTGGAACTCACTACCTGACATTGTGGTTTCGTCACCAAACCCCCAAAACTTTACCCTTAGACTGTCCACTGTTGACCTCACCCGATTCCTAAGAGGTCAGTAAGGGGTGTGCATAAGTGCACCAGCGTGCCTACCGTCCCTGTCCTAATGTTCCCTCTTATTAGTACTCATTTTATGTATATAAACAATGTTATATCTATGTATGTTACCAACACATACTTGACAAATAAAATAAATAAAAAGGCTGTGTGAAAGGCAAAACATGATTCAGCGCATACATGGGTGCAGAGGTAACACCTGTCAAGTACTGTACATCTTAAATCAGCAGTGTTCTTTCCTGGGTTCAGGTGGCTGTTGCTTGAACCTGGGGAAAGACACATTTGCAACAAGAATTTCTTGAATAATGTTACATATTCACAAACATGTACTCCAAATTACCCTGCAGTTTTAATCTGGATCACTACATGGCCCTACCATTTAGACATCTTCAGGAAGCCATCTTTCGTTATTGCATAGAGATGTGTTTTGAATGACAGCTAAATAGTCAGGCACACCCTGCCTTCATTTCTCCCTCTCCTTTCCTTTACGGCATGGAGCAAGCTATAGCCTGCTGTCTGTCTGTCTATTTGTTTATTTAAATGTCTATCCTATGTTTCTTCTGAACTTGGACTACAGTACTCACAGTAATAGTTAACTCAAGTACTAAGATCCCACCAGATCAGCAGCCAGTATAGTATCACAGTTGTGATGCTTGAAGTTTTCCGCCATTTGGAAAAAGTACAAAATGAATGAAGGGAACAAACCATCCTAAAGAGCCCAATAAGCACTGAGTGGCCGTAGGAGGTTGAAAGGATGAAAAGCAGAGCCAGAAGGAAAAGAAATGAAGGATTCTGATAAAGGAGGCCATAGAGAGGTAGCTACGATACTGAACAGAGAGCTTCTCTGCTCCAAAAGTCTCTGTAACGTATTTTTGAGAAGCAATGGAATGAGAGTATTTGTACAGGTAGTCCTTGGCTAGTCTAGAAGAATTGGGGGTGACATGATAGCAGTAGTCCAGTATTTGAGAGGTTGCCACAAAGAGGAGGGGGTCAAGCTATTCTCCAAAGCACCAGAGGGTAGGACAAGAAACAATAGATGAAAACTAATCAAGGAGTGAAGCAACATGAAAATAAGGAGAATCTTTCTAAGAGTGAGAACACTTAACTAGTGGAACAGCTTGCCATCCGAAGTTGTGGATGCTTCATCACTGGAGGTTTTTGAGAGGTGAACAGTCACTTGTCTGAAATGGTGTTGGGTCTCCTGCTTGATCAGGAGGTTGGACTAGAGAACCTCGAAGGTCCCTTCCAGTTCTATTCTGGTTGATTGATTTATGAGCATAATTGAGCTCAAAATTTCTGTGGCTAAGTGAAAGAGTTGTTAATTGAATTTAACATGAATTTGACATGGTTGTTAAGTGAATCTGGCTTCCCCACTGACTTTGCTTACCAGAAGGTTGCAAAAGGGGATCACATGACCCTGCAATCATCATAAATGAGTCAGTTGCCAAGCATCTGGATTTTGATCACGTGATCATGCAGATGCTGCAACAGTCGTAAGTGTAAAAAACAGTCACAAGTTACTTTTTTTCAGTGCCATTTTAACTTCGAATGGTCACTAAATGAACTGTTTTAAGTCCAGGACTACCTGTATATGAAGGTCAAATGATTGCTTGTGTCACATAATGCACAAATGACGGTTTGTTTTAATGAAGGTTTGTTTTAATGAAGGTTTGTTAAACTACGGCCTGGCTCACAGATAAGAAGTTTCAAAACATGGTTTATACTGTGGTTGGATTCACACACTGACTCAAGCCATGCAGTAATCAAATAATGTTTGTGGAATAAAGCTTAGTGGAATATGTGAACCCAGTATAATTTGACAATTGCAACGGGACAGAAATCTGAGAATCCTTTTTCAATGTAAAAACATGTGGATGCTTAACCTAACCTTATTATGATTTCTTTTTCCCCTCTCTACACAGAGCCAGCATTTCCCCCCTCAATTAAGCTTTGATCCTAGAAAAAGGCTTTGTTTTTTGTTTTTTATTCAAAAAGTTTTATTAGTACAAAATTACATAGATAATAGCTAAATATTGAATATAAAGTACAAACATTTTTTTTATTTTTTCTCCCCCCTAACCCACCCCCTTCCCTCCCCCCTCCCCCCCGGACTTCCCAGAGAGAATACAGGGCATAATATCAATTAAATAAATTTAAATTAAGTTAATAAAAAAGAACATTATTTTTTTGAAAGCTTCAACTCCAAATTATACACTAATAATATATCGTCTATGTATACAATAATAAAGATACAAAAAAAAGAAAAAAAAAGAAAGAAAAAATCTCTTTAACAATACAAGAAAAGCATAACTAAAATAAAATAGAGAGAGAGAAAAAAGGAAAAAGATAAACATACAAACTTCCTTCCTCCTCCCTTCAATCCTCTACCTTGTACAAGGTAAACATTATATAAATAATAGCTAAATATAAAGTACAGAAATCTTAAACTAATATTATTAACATTAAAAATAACCTCAAAGTTAAATAAAACTTAACTAAATATTACATAGGTAATCATTAAATATTAAATTTCATCATAATATTAATAACATAATATTATTATACATTAACTTATTAACTTCAGAAAACAAAAAATCTTAAAAATCTTAAAAAAAAGAAAAACAAATCTTATATATGTGTGTGTGTGTGTGTGTGTGTGTGTGTGTGTGTGTGTGTGTAGGATTTTTTGCTGATAAATGAAAATAAAGGGAGACTATTATAGATCTATTTCGAGCTTATTTTGCTCTCGTCAGATAGCCATACCCCTTACTGGGATTTGAACCCGGGCCGGCTGCCTTGCAGTGCAGCAACTTATCCATTAGGCCATAGGCTCTGTTCCCAATCAGCTGTTTCACCAGGAAAGAGTTATATATGTTTTTCTGTCGTGTTATCCTGGTGTACCCAAATATGGGAGAGAAAGCATCACAGCTTCCTTTTTGCCTTTCAGCCCCGTCACAGGGACCATTCAGGCTGATTTTAATATAGCCGACACACTAATCTATATGTGTATATATGTGTATATATATATAGATATATATAAAAGAAAGGGGGGAAGAGAAAAGGAAAAATACAATCATATTAATCTCTATCCATCCAATATATTTCAACACCACTTCTTTTTGTATCTTGATAGTTGCATCTTTTAATAGCTCAATGATTTTGAATTTATCAACTCGTCTCCCATCTGGTCCCGATCCTCCATCTCCTTTTCCCCGACTATCTGGCTCTGGCATTCATTTTGGTTTTTTAAATCTATTTCCTTTTGATCCAACAGGGATGGCCTCCCCTCCTCCTCCTTTTTTACTTTCATACATCCTTCCTCTGGAATTTTGGATATATCAGCCTTTAAAACATTGACATAAAATTCAGTAGCTTTCTTTATCGTATTAAGCCGGTATCTTTTTCCAGAAAATTTCACCGCTACTCCTACTGGCGCTTCCCATTTATAGTGTAAATTTAATCTTTTGAGTTCATCAATCAGAAAGGTGTAACTTTTTCTGGCTTTGAGCATTTTAGAGGGGATTTCTTTCCAAATCTTTAATTCCTGACCATTCACCTTAAGATTATTGTTGAACGTTGCCTGTATAATTCTATTCCGTAAAGCTCTTGTAGTAAAATATATGACAATGTCCCTTGGTAGATGTTTTTGTTTAGCATACCACGAGTTAATTCTGTATATCTTGTCAATTTGTGTAGCCAGTTCCACTTTAGAGATTCCAGACACCTGGTCCAAAGCATCAACCATCCTTCCTTTTAAATCTTCATATAATCCCTCCTTCAATCCTCTGACCCTTATAGCAACTTCCATTGATCTGAACTGCGTCATCAACACCTCTGTTTCAAAATTTGCAATGTCATTTTGAATTTTATCTATATATTCCACCGAGGTTGCCAAAGCTTGTTTATTTGTTTCAATACGTTCTGCCAGAACTTCAATATTTGTTGCTAATCCTTTGCAAACTTCTAACACGTCCGACCTAATTTGTTGATTCATATTCTTCAAAGCAGCCTGCATTTTCTTGTCTATCTCACTAATTTTCTGGTTAAATTCCAAAGTCAGTTCATGTTTCATAATCTTTAAATTATTTAATGAAATTTTCAGGTGTCATAGGCTGTGGAGGTGTTAACTCAGTATTAAGTTGCATTTTAGAAATATAACCAGAAGGATAGTCATTTCTTTTACTCAAAACAATCTTTCCAGATTTTGAAGCCATTGTGGTGTTTCAAAAGAGTACAAAAAAAAAAGGCCAAATCCCTAAAGTTCTTTCCAATTTCAAAACCAGGTAGTCTTTTATTGTTAAAAATCTATCAGTTATAACTTTAATCCAGGGTTAGGAGACAGAGAGAGAAAAGCCAGTTTTCCAAGTCAAAAGTTTCCATAAGGAAAAAAAAAGCCTCTGGGAAAACGAAAGTCACTTTCACTTCTTCAATCGCCATATTGTTACTTTGTTTCCTTACCGAAGTGAAAGCTAACAAAGGAGTTGAAGAAAAAAGAAAAAAGAGGTTTCAGTACTTGCCCATCTCACACCTGTTTCTCTCTGTCTGCTTCTATAAATCAAAAAATAATTGTAAATCCCATTCTGGAAGCAGCGGTGGTCACGACATCTAGCTCCGCAAAAGCGGAGGTTTCCTGATTCCCGGAGCAGGAGACAGGCTGCATGGGGAGCTCTCCCTTCGCGCCCCTAGATGGCTCCTAGGGCGCTGGGGGGGGCTCTACCCCACCTGTCAAGCTCTCATCTCTCCCCTTTGCCCGGGGAAGAGATTTAAAAGCCGCCAGACAGCTGTCCTGGCGGCTTTTTACAGGAATCGGAAAGGCGCCCTACGAAGGGGCGTCCGTGATGGCGCGATCCAAACCGGAAGTCCAATAAAAGGCTTTGTTTTGAGAACAGAGTGGATGGTTCAGTTTTGCTTTTCTAATAGAATAGAATAGAATAGAATAGAATAGAATAGAATAGAATAGAATAGAATAGAATAGAATAGAAGTTGGAAGGGACCTTGGAGGTCTTCTAGTCCAACCCCCTGCTTAGGGAGGAAAACCTATACCAGTGATGGCGAACCTTTTTTTCCTCGGGTGCCAAAATAGTGCGCGTGCGTGCTATCGCGTGTGCGTGCGTGCCCACACCCATAATTTAAAGCCCCCCACTCGCCCCACCCTCCTGCGCATGCATGCATGACCCCCCCACTCCCCCATTTCCCGACTTCCAGTGGGCCCAGTAGGCCCATTTTTTGCCCTCCCCAGGCTCCAGAGGCTTTCTTGGAGCTTGGAGAGGGCAAAAATGCTCCACCACCACCACCCCGGAGGCCCTCCGGAGGCCAAAATCGCCCTCCCAGAGCCTCCGCGCAAGTCAAAAATCAGCTGGCGGGCACACACATGTGCGTTGGAGCTGAGCTAGGACAACGGCTCACGTGCCGGCAGATATGGCTCCGCGTGCCACCTGTGGCACCCATGCCATAGGTTCGCCATCACTGACCTATACCAATTCAGACAAATGATTATCCAATCTCTTCTTAAAAATTTCCAGTGTTGGAGCATTCACAACTTCTGGACGCAATCTGTTCCACTGATTAATTGTTCTAACTGTCAGGAAATTTCTCCTTAGTTCTAAGATGCTTCTCTCCTTGTTTAGTTTCCACGCATTGCTTCTTGTTCTACCCTCAGGTGCTTTGGAGAATAGTTTGACTCCCTCTTCTTTGTGGCAATCCCTGAGATATTGGAATACTGCTATCATGTCACCCCTTTTCATCAAACTAGACATACCCAATTCCAGCGGGCCCCCAGGGAAGGGCCTTCTCTGTGGCTGCCCCGGCTCTCTGGAACCAGCTACCCCCGGAGATCCGGACTGCCCCCATCCTATTGGCCTTCCGAAAAGCGGTTAAGACCTGTCTCTTCCAGCAGGCTTAAGGCCGTTGATCTCACAGCTATAATTGGAGAGATCCATCCATGAAAGGGTATGTATGAGTTTTTACAATTTTACAATTTTAATGCTTTTATACTTTTTGTATTTGCAACTGTTGTTAGCCGCCCAGAGTCCTTTGGGAGTTGAGCGGCATACAAATATAATAAATAAATAATAAATAAATAAACCGTTCTTCATATGTTTTAGCCTCCAGTCCCCTAATCATCTTTGTTGCTCTTCTCTGCACTCTTTCTACAGTCTCCACATCTTTTTTACATCGTGGTGACCAAAACTGGATGCCGTATTCCAAGTGTGGCCTTACCAAGGCATTATAAAGTGATGAATATTTTACCATATGTATATAAAATTTGGACCAGGAAATTCTGTTCCTCAAATAGCAGAGCATGTTTTTTAATATCTAATTTTTATTGAAACTTTTTTTTTAAAAAAGATTAAAACTAATCCAAACTAATATAAACGTAAGGAAGAAAGAAAAAAAAGAAATTAAACAGAAGGCAAAAAGTGCAAGAAAAGAAAAGAAGTTCTGGTTTCAATTGAATACTAATGTTTAAAACCCTTTGTGTCAAAATATACAATTGAATTCAAATATTTTAGCAGTTTTACATGTCCACCAATCCTAACATGTATTAAACAGGTCCACCAAGCATGATAGCGCATTTAAAAAACTATTTCAATTCTTGACACTCTCAGATAGCACTAAGAAAATATTCTACTGGAAGCCTTGAGTGTAGTTCAGTAGGTCCAGAGTGAGGCATACTCTAGTTTGGATTACAATGTCATTTGAATCTGAACCATGGCTCAGTTTCCAGTGGAACATCTAAAACTTAACTTGTAACTTAACTTGTAATAATTTTCTTGGCTTACTTGGCAAAGTCATGGCCTGATGTACAACGAGACTTCGCTTGGGAATTTACCAAAGGAAGACATTCTCTTCTGGCTTCCTGACACAGAGCCGAGTGACAGGAAGAACTGCATGCGGATCGTGAGCCATTCCCCATCGTAGTGCAGGGAAGGGGGTGGATTTCAAAACTAAAGGAGCTACAGGAGGGATTAGCTTCTCTTGACCCAAAAGTAATTCTGATTTATTTAGTATACAACAGCACAGGAAATGCCATTTGGATAACCATCATAAAGGAGGGGGAGGAGGGGGAACCAGGAAATCATTGTTTGGAGAGTGTTGTTATGTAATAGGTACTCATCAATAAAACTCATAAATAAGTGCAGTAATAATCATGGTTTAATGTTAAGCCCAGACATACAGGAATGGTGAATAAATTGAAACAATAGTTTGAATTTCCTAAAATATTTAGAGTAGTCAATATCTCGGCAGACTACTTTGGAAGCTACCATGTTGATGGGGATATATTTTGTGGATAGGCTGAGACCACAAAGGTTGTCAAATTTATACAATAGCTTGAGAACCAGCCAATACAATTGAGAATGTATTCCTATACATCCCAAAGAGATCAGCAAGGCCTTTCATTTTGCTAGAATGCCTTTCAAGACCTCAGCAAGATGCATTTTCCCTGGACTGCCATCCTTACCACAATGATGGTGAAAGGCTGAAATATGAATTGTGATATCGGAATGCAAGCTGATACAAGTTTTATCTCAACTCACTCAAATACGTAAGAGATCGATTTGGCATTTTAATGAACACTCCATCATTTATCCTTCCTTGTCCCTGTGTGAATGACCCGCATGTGCCTGAAAATGGTTATTTCAAGATTAAAACAGGGATAATGATTTGATGCAGTATTCCTAAATATAATTCCACAATACATTTATTCTGCAAGTATTTTGATTCCAGGTACCCTCTGTGACAAGCCAGAATTATGCCTTTTTTTTAAACTGGTTCTATGGCCCCATGTAGTAAAAGTCCTCAGGGCTTTTTGTTTTTTTAAGAAAATCTATTTTTAAGATGTGTAACCTTGTAGATATGATGTATATTTGTCATTAAGTATGTGGGAAATATATAATACATTAAGATTAAAACAAGATAAACTATCTTTGGTCATTTTGTAAGTTCATGGGATTTTACACTTTCTTAATATCAGGAAAGAAAAAAAGGTAGCAGGCATTAAACCATCAGAGTGGACAATGATTAATTTCACAAAACATACATGTATGTATGTAAAAAGCTTATATACTAGGCCTTTCTAGATCAGAATCAGAGCAAAGATTTATCTAGTAGAGCAGGGCTGTCAAACTTGCGGCCCCTAGGCCGGATGCATCACGCACTGGCCACACCCATGCCGTTTAGTGAAGGGGAAAAAAGTCCCGATACGTCACGTGATGCCGCCATGACAACATGAGTTTGACACCCCTGTAGTAGAGCATTTTGTTATTATAATGACCAGCCACATGCTTCTGGGAAATTAACAGGCAAGATTTGAATGAAAGAACAGTTTCTGCTTGGATTTACTTGGAGCTGATAGTGAGATAAATGCTGCTTCTGATTCTGAAGGGTATATATAGCTGTAATCGCTTTAGTTATTGGTAGGCTTATCCTCCAAAAGAACCCCAGAGATTAGATCAAGAGGCAATCTAATTTAGCATTCCTGCATTTTCCCAGCAACAGCTAACCATCTATTCTGGGAATCCCATCAACTGAGCATGGAAGTAAGAGCCCTCGCCTGCCTGACACTCACCAACCGGTATATAAAGCTGTTTTGAGCTGCAGATACCATTTAGCTATCACAACTAACACTCTGTTGTCCTGGCGTCCATTACTACTGTTTTGGTCCTTTTAGACACTTAATGCAAAGGCAAGAGTTGTTGAAGAAGTTCCTGATGTTGGGAAAAATGGAAGGCAATGAAAACAGAGGCTGTCACATGATAGCTAGCTAAACATTATCACAGATCACAGGAGCTTATAAGGCCATGATGGCAAACCTATGGCACACATGCCCAAAGTGGCACACAAAGACATGTAGCCCGGAATGTGCGGTCTTGCCTGTTTGTCTTCTGGGTTTCTGGCGTGCATGCGCACACAACAATCAGTTGTCCTTCGCGTGTGTGGCAGTGCCAAAAACCGGTGTGCACATGCGCGCCGGCCAGTTGATTGTCGGGTACGCATGTGCGCTAGAACCCAGAAGGTTGGCTTTTCTGGAGCGTGATCCGTTCATGCGCACAGCAGTGCCGAAAACTGGCCTGCACATGCACAGCAGCCAGCTGATTGTTGGGCGCGTATGTGCGCTAGAACCCGGAAGTTTGGCTTTTCTGGAGCACGGCCCCAACGAGCACGCGCGTGTGTGACATTTCCACGCAACCTTTTTGGCACTCGGTGCCGAAAAGGTTTGCCATCACTGTTATAAGGACTTAAAGAACTATTTGAAAAATAATATCCATTGGATCACACAAAAGTCTAAACAATAACAATCCTTTAAAAGTCACCTTCTAGGATTGTGGTCATCAGTGCATCTTATGGTAATTCCATAAGCAAGCCTTTCCCCGCCAATGTTCATGTTCACCAGAAAGTCTGAGAAGTCTGATCACAGTTTATATGAAGGGATTCAGGAGAGGCAAATCTACCATGTTGGGTGAAGAAATGCTTAATTCTGAAATTGCTTTTCTTTTCTTTATATTAGATCAACAATTTATATTTTAAAAATTCCAAATTTAAAACCTTGGATTTTTTACTCTCAGCTTTTAAATTATCCCTCTGTCAACAAAGATTAATCAATATGATTCCATGTGGGTAAGGCTGAATTTTTTGTTCAAAAACTGAATTGCTTTTACATATTAATTCTTTTTATTTTGATCTATTGGGTTTTTTTTTGTTATTTGGAGGCTTAAATATGCATTTCATATGGTTTTGTTACAGCTTTTGTCTTTTTATTTCCTCCCCCCCCCTATTATAGTCTCCTTTTGCAGCGTCCAGGCATCATCTCAGTAGGAAAAGTAATGTATTGGATGAGAAAAGTTTATCTGTTTTTTTTCTTTTGTTTTTGACTAATCTGGCATGTAAATGAGCACCTGAGGAAGGAAAAGGAAAAGTTCCTGTGGCACTTTGATGCTTTGATTTCTAGTGCCCATAAACAGGTGGGAAACTCTTAAAACTTTGAAGTACTTGACATTTTAAATTGCATATGTGCACACCAAGTCACTAAACATAAATAATAGAAGCATATAATTTTTAAGAGTCTCCAGGCTTCCTCATGTTACCAGGTACTTGGAACCCTGCATGCTTCAGTACATTAAAATATGTGGGATAGCATATTATAACTTTAGCAGTGACATCGCTGGAATACAAATTTGTAGCTCTAAACAGATGTAGATAAGAAAGATCTGGGCGTTTCATGGAATGGCAAATGATTTCTCCTTTCGCTGTTGATAAAGTGTAAAGCTTGCCATTCCCTGAATTAAATGACTGTTGATTCACATATGTAATAAACAGCACATGTTCTACATACCTGTTATGGGAGAGCAAAACATAATATATGGTATATTAGACTTAGTGTTATGAAAATCTTGCAGATTTAACCCTAACCATATTTACATTCTAATTTTTTTAAATAGAGTGCTTATTTAATAGCACCTCCCTGAGCAATAAAAGAAACACCCTGTTTATAAAGAAAAATACCCGAGACTGTGTCAGATTATTGGTTATGTTTCCAGTTCTTCCATAAACTGCTTGCTGAGTTGATATTGTGGATGCCTCCCTTTGTGAAATTTTGGGAGCGATGATAGAACTGAACAAGAATGCAGTGAGGCTTTTTTTTAAAAAAAAAAAATCCCCTAGTAGTAAATGGCAGCATTTAGTTTTGGAAACCTCTTTGTGTTCTAGAATATACAATAATAGAACTAACCAGGAGCATTTTGTAATTCAGGTCAGGCTTCAGTCTCTTTCTTTCTTTTGTCCTTCAAAACAAAGTTTACTTTATCCTAATGAGAAGTTCTAATTAGGTTGATCTGCTTCTTTAAGTGACAGGTCAGATGTCTCCATTGAAAGAAATGCGTGCATTCTTGTTGTGTCTTTATTATTGGATTAAATTTTTATCAAGGGAGGAAACTATTTTATGATGTTGGCAATAAAAAGTGTGTGCTTGTTTGTCCCAAGGTGTTTATGGGAGGTGGACAAGGAGGGAGGGAGCAAATTACCTCTTGCTGCTAGCTCTCCCCTTTTATATGTGTATTGTGTTATTACACACACATATGAAAGTGGCAAAACTCACATCACAGTGGAAAGATGCTGATTTCATTGATTTGATTAAAAAAACATTAGATCCTGTAGATCTCTCTGGAGCCTGTGGATGGCAAAAAATGGACCCAACGGCCCAACCGGAAGTTCGTTTCCAAACTTTGGGCTGTTAGGCCATTTTTCACTATCCACAGGCTCCGGAGGCTTTCCTGAAGCCTGGGAAAGGTGAAAACGACCACTCCCACCCTCTGGAAGGCTGCAAATCAGCTGGCCAGCGCGCACATGCACGCTGGAGTTGGACCTGACATAGGGCAACGCCTCGCGTGCCCTCAAATATGGCTCCGCGTGCCACCTGTGCACACGTGCCATAGGTTCGCCATCACGGTCCTAGAGTCATTGTATGAGATAGGCAGCCATGTTCGTTCTACAAACAAACAAATAAATAACTTTGAGCATATATATTTTGGAACATGCTGCAATGTGTTCTAATATATTGCGGTGCATTTTGAATAAAATCCATTGATTTACTTCAGTCTACAAGTATAATTGGCAGCAAACAATCATAACATTATTACTCAGCTGAAGACATTCTTTGGGCAATAATGACTATTTTTCCATCAAGACATAATCTCTCCCTGATTAAAATCATTCACAAACTAGAATATATCTGAACTTTAGCACAAGAGAAGACAACTGGATCATGCTGATTACTGGAAATAAGAAGAGAATACAAATATAGCTTTCTAGTGCAAAACACAACGAGGCAGCTGACCAGACAGACGTCACTTTTTCCTACTTGTGACTATAGTTGCCAACCAGAAAAAAAAGGGAAAAACTCCCACAAATATATGTGGGTGGTTTTTTTTTTAATTAAAAGATACACCAGGGAAACAATAGGGCAGGCTATTTAACATCTCCCAGATTTTAATAATTATTTATTAGGTATCTTAGTTGATTAGATAGCTCTTATTCACAACCCACTCTCAATGTTTTAATTATTCCCTTCCCTTAATGACTCACTAAAAGAATGTAAATGACCAGCTGTCTGCAAGGAGTATAAATCCTTTCATTCCCCACCATCCAGTCAGAGCTGAGGAAACTTCTTGGATGAGAAGCGAAATGTCTTCAAAGAAAAATGAGAAAGCCCAGTTGCCTCTTGAAAAAGCACCTTTTGGGACAACCATGACCTGGATGAGAATCTCCACAGGCATTTCTCCTTTCAGTTCTCCATCCTTGGGCCCAGCCCATCACCAGTCTTATTCAAATACTGAATGTTTTGATTTCCAAAATTGGGAACTGTGCTATGAGTACTATGTATTCTAAGACAGAATTAGGGGGAAATGTTCTAAAATGGAGGCACTGGCTTCTTCCTGTTGTACACTATATAAAATTGTATACAATTTGTCACGATGTGAATATTGTCAGTTTGTGCATCTCTATGTTTTCTACTGTTTCTTGTATTTATGGTCAAGCAGACATGTGATATGTTTTACTACGCATGCCTGCATTTCAGGAGTTAACTCCCTCCTTCTCTTCCTTCATTTCTGCCGAAGGTAGACATGACTTTTTCATTAGCCGATAAGATGTAGTTTATTAAGGAATTCTTTTTATTACTTTTCTACTGAAATAAATATTTTGTTAATTGGATTTGAATCTCGGTTTTATTTTCTAATGAGAATGACTTCAAAAAGAAGCAAAGATCCATCGACCTCCACGGGGGATTGCCCCCCCTTAACACAATTATCCTTTTATATGCAATTCCATCTACCCATATCCTTGCTTGACTGAAGAATTATGTGGAGGATTTTTTTAAAAAAAAGTTTCCCCAATTTACCACACGGTTGTCAGCTGATGAGGGATTAATTTTATGGGTGGGAATTAAATATGGAATTCAGAAGTGAGCAGAAAAAATAGTGGCAAAAAGACGGAGACAGACTTGTGTGTGCTTGATTTTTATTGTTATTTAATTATTTATTTAAGAGATTTGTATGGCCACTCATCTTAAATACAACTCTGGATAGCTCACAGCAATACAATCAATAATTATAAAATCATGAACCATAAAATAAAAAAAACCCCAACACCCGCAAAACAAAAAACCTAGGAACTGATCCCCAGGAATCTGTTTTCTCTTTATAAACCCTCTTTAAATAGCCACCATCCTCAGCCACTGATGTGGTTCTAATGTCATCAGTTTTCTTGCAGATATGTGCATGCTCAGTGCAAATGTCTACCAAAGGGAAGGGTTTTCTTGCACTGAGCCAGGATTCTAATGAAACAGTTAAATTGTCGGAATCAGTACCATCAGACATGGTAATGGCTACTAATTTGGAAGGTTTTTAAAGGAGACTGGATAAATTCCCAGAAGATTAAGGAGAAAACTATGTGGATGGTAGAATGTGAATATGTCTCTGTATGGAAAGTTCTGTTAGTGCAATCATGGCTATGGCTGGATCCATTTTTAGTTCCAACTTCACCTAACTCTACCACAGCCCTACAGAGGACTAAAAGGCAATCCTAAAGGTAGTAAAACTTCTCAATCTCTGTGACAGGAGGAGAGGGGTTCCCTTCCATTCCAAAACCTGTCCTAAAAAAACAAATATTTAGAAAAATAACAGCAACACCACCAAAGCATTCCCCAACCAGGCCTGGAGAAGAGCCAGTTTTAAGGGCTCATTTAAACAGGGTCAAATTGGAGTCCATATGATATTTGGATGCTGGGATGGAGTTACTGGTTCTTCTGAGGCTTAGAAGGATGGATCAAGGGACTCCTCCAGAACTGTGTCCAGAGTTCTTTGTTATTCAATATTATTGAGAAGGACTTAGATTTTCTTTCTTTCATGTTCAGATTGAACCTTAAACTGCCATAATGAAGCCAGCTTTTTGGCTTTATCGTTGGCCAAAACCAAACCACTTTCAGTGCATTCTACTGATAGTAATCGACAGACCAACAAATGGGGTGGACTCCGCATGTCTCCACATTTGCATTGTGTATTATCTGCCAGCAACCCCCCACTTGAGCATATTGGACTTACCCTTAGGCACTCCCACCCTCAACCTAAGGGTTCAGGTGGGCCTTTTGCTAACGTACCTGCCTCCTAGCTGCGTGGCAAAGGCCCTGCCTGTTCTGCTTGAGGCGGTTGCAGGGCTGGCGATTGAGTTCCCCAGGTTGATGGTGCTGGGGGATTTTAATCTGCCATCGCCCGGCGAAGCCTCAGGGGCAGTCCAGGAGTTCATGGCTTCCATGACAACCATGGACCTGACCCAAGTAGTTCAGGCTCCGACTCATGAGGGTGGTCACACGCTTGACCTTGTGTTTCTCTCGGGACAGTGGAGAGATGATCTGAGGCTGAGGGGTTTAGTCACAGTACCCTTGTCGTGGTCAGATCATTTCCTTCTGAGGTTGGATTTCATGGCACCACTCCTCCACCGCAAGGAGGCGGGACCGATTAAGTGGTTCCACCCCAGGCGCCTAATGGAACCCGACGGATTCCAGAGGGAACTTGGGGAAATACCTGAATCCCTGGTACACAGTTCATCCGAGTCTCTGGTTGCGGCCTGGAATCAGGCAGCAGCAGGGGCTCTGGATCGGATTGCGCCTTTGCGGCCTCTCCGTGGAAGTGGATCCAGGAGGGCTCCTTGGTTTACCGAGGAACTCCGGGAGATGAAGTGCCACAAGAGACGCCTAGAGCGACGATGGAGATCTAGTAAAGCTGAGTCTGACCGGACACTTTTAAGAACTTTCATTAAGTCTTACTTAGTGGCGATAAGGGCGGCAAAATGTTCGCATTTTTCCGCTCTTATTGCGTCCGCTGACTCCCGCCCAGCCGCCCTGTTTAGGGTGACCCGCATCCTTCTTGCTAAGGAGGAAGGCGGAGATCCCTTGCAGGGTAGAGCTGAGGAATTTTCTCGGTTTCTGGCGGATAAAGTCATTCAGATTCGGACAGACCTGGACTCCGATTGGGCAGTACAGGCCGAGACGACTGGGGCAGGTCTTAGTCCGGTTATATGGGATAGGTTTGAACCGGTGACTCCTGAGGATGTAGACAAGGCCATAGGAGCGATGAGCTCAGCCACTTGTTTATTGGACCCGTGTCCTTCCTGGCTGGTTTCGGCCACCAGGGAGGTTTCACGCGGCTGGCTCCAGGCGTTGGTCAACGCTTCTCTGAGAGAGGGGTCCGTCCCGCGGCCCTTAAAAGCTGCGGTGGTGAGACCCCTCCTCAAGAAGCCTTCCCTGGACCCGGCGGATTTAAAGAACTTCCGTCCAGTCTCCAACCTTCCCTTCGCGGGGAAGGTTGTTGAGAAAGTGGTGGCGCTCCAGCTCCTACGACTGTTGGATGACACTGATTTTCTGGATCCCTTTCAATCAGGCTTCAGGCGCGGCTACAGTACGGAAACGGCTTTGGTCACCCTGATGGATGATCTCTGGCGAGCCCGGGATGGGGGTTATTCCTCCATCCTGGTGCTACTTGACCTCTCAGCGGCCTTCGATACCATTGACCATGGTATCCTTCTGCGTCGTCTTGGAGAGGTGGGGGTGGGCGGCACTGTTTTGCAGTGGTTCTCCTCCTTCCTCTCTGACAGGACGCAGTCGGTGCTGACAGGGGGGCAGAGGTCGAGCCCTAGGCCCCTACTATGTGGGGTGCCGCAGGGCTCGGTCCTCTCGCCCATCCTGTTTAACATCTACATGAAGCCACTGGGTGAGATCATCCGACGACACGGGGTGAGGTATCAGCAATATGCTGATGATACCCAGTTGTACATCTCCACCCCGTCTCAATTCGGGGAAGCCGTAGACGTAATGGGCCGCTGCCTGGACGATGTTAGGGTCTGGATGGGGAAGAACCGGCTAAAACTTAACCCTGACAAGACTGAGTGGCTGTGGATATTGCCTCCTAAGGACTTGTCCAACTGTCCCTCCTTGGTTCTTGGGGGGGAAAATTAGCTCCCTCAGAACAGGTTCGCAATTTGGGTGTCCTTCTAGATCCACAGCTAAAATTAGAGCAACATCTTTCAGCTGTGGCTAGGGGGACCTTTGCACAAGTACGTCTTGTGCACCAATTGCGACCCTACTTGGAGAAGGAGGCACTTCTCACAGTCACTCATGCCCTTATCACCTCACGGCTGGATTACTGCAATGCGCTCTACATGGGGCTACCCTTGAAGAGTGTCCGGCGACTGCAATTGGTGCAAAATGCAGCTGCGCGAGCTGTGGTGGGTACACCCAGATGCACCCACGTAACACCAATTCTCCGCCAGCTGCATTGGCTGCCCATTAGTCTCCGGATCCAATTCAAGGTGTTGGTCGTTACCTTTAAAGCCCTACATGGCTCAGGGCCAGGTTACCTTCGGGACCGCATCCTGCCGCATACCTCCCTACGACCGGTTAGGTCCCACAGAGTGGGTCTCCTCCAGGTCCCATCGACCAAGCAATGCCGGTTGGCGGGGCCGAGGGGGAGAGCCTTCTCTGTGGGAGCCCCCTCTCTTTGGAACCAACTCCCTCCAGAGATCAGGATTATCCCCACCCTGCTGGCCTTCCGTAAAGCAATAAAAACTTGGCTCTTCCGGCAGGCAGGGTATGAATGAAAGTTTTTTAAATGGATAGTATTTTAATATGGCTCCTTTTAAAAATTGTTTTATTTTTATGTGTTTCTATATCTGCTGTGAGCCGCCCAGAGTCCCCCGGGAGTTGGGCGGCATAGAAATTTTAATAAATAAATAAATAATAAATAAACCTATTCAATGTCATCCAAGTAACACAGGGGAGATCTGATCCCTCAGCCATGTTCTCTTCTGGGATTATTCCTTGTTCCGTAAATTTTCTCCTTCATCTTCTAATTCGGTTTTACTCCTGCGCACCTTCAAGTATATTTGTTCTTGCCATAAAACTCTTCCTAGATCTAAGTCAACAAGTTTGGGGCATGTATCCATTCAGCTGATGCCAGGAATCATTCTTTTCTTTGGTTCTCTTGGCATCTGCTGCTACTTCTGTCCTAATCCTAGGTGGAACAATACCAACAAGAGGATACATTTTCTCAATTGGTGTGGGTTTAAGACATCTTGTCACTATGTGTACTGCTTCATTGACAGCAATGTCATCTTGTTTCGTATCTGTGGATGCACTCCACTTGAGTGGCTTACTCTGCACCATAAATACTCAGGACCAAAACGGATGGTTTTGTTTAAAACTAAGAATCTAAGGTATTGAAGGAATATTTATCAAGTCTGCAAATGACACAAAACTGGGAATAGCAGTTTATGTTTTATAGGAGGAAGAGAAATTTCAAATGTGCATGGGCTGAAATGTATAGGAAGGAGATCTGGATAGGAAAAATGTAAGGTACACATATAGGACGCAAGAAACCGTGGCAGAGTACATATGAAAATGAGCACAAGGTAAACAAGAGACAGGAATGTGATACAGATACAACCTGGGTTGTAATAAAAGGAGTATTGTGTCTAAATTATGGGAAATAACCATTACATTCTTCTCTGCCCTGGACAGATTGTGCCCAGTTCCCAAATACATGGACTGTCACACGGAATAGGGAATGAATTTATTCTCTACTTCTGGAGCAGAACCAATGAGTTAAAACTTACAAGGTATCAGGAGAAACTTCCTGATATATGAACTGTCAACCAGTGAACAGGCTGACACACAAAGTGATGAGAAATGCAGATGTGTGTGTTGGATTATCCAGTTGTACGTTCCCTTTGAGATGTTTAAAAAAAACAACTTTTAGAAACTGTTACTGTATTTAAATAGATTGAGAACTTTTCTTGAATACTTTGAAGTCAAAATGGGAAGAAGGCAGAATTATTTTCAGCTTCCCTTTTTCATATCACCTCAGCAGCAAACAAGGTACTTTGGATTCATCATGGAAATGATAGGTGGAAGAAATGGAGAGTCCTGTCATTAATGAACCAGCTTACCTGGAGTTTTATTGCTTAGCATCTGCTCTCAGCCATGCTACGATGACTCAGCTTAAATGTCTGCTTTGCCTAAATGATGCATATGCTCTGCGTGGTGAGGCAACTCCAGCTTTCCTTCAATTATGTCTTTATAATAATAAATCTGCAGCTACTGGGTGTAGGGGGAGGCGGTGGAAAGGTTCATTCAACGTAACAAAAGCCTGTGCAAAGAATATCGTGCCACAAAAAAATATTAACAAGCGCGGGGAGATTTTATGCTCGCTGCTGGTCAAGCTCACTGTATACAAAGCAGCCTTTGTGTCCCTCTTTCTGTATGAAGTTCCTCGAGTTAGAGGACAACCCTGCATTATAAATGCAAGCCTGTTCGAAACCTGCCCCACTACAGCTGTGCTGTGAGCTGCGGTTTGTTACTCTTCACCGAGGTCTCAGATAGCTGTAACATTGCTGAGACATAAGTCTGCCTCTTCTAATTTTGGATAGGATATGTTGGGGTTAAAATCCACAGTATTTCTGATCAGGGATTCACCGAACAGGTGGGTAGTTTTGGCCTTTTCGATTCAGCAGTAAAAGAAGTAGCAAATTAACACTTGATAGATGGCAATGAAGGCCTGAGAAAAGATAATCAATTGCTATGATGTGTCTATACCTGGAAATATCAAAACACTGCAGTGTCTTTGGGACCCTTTATAGAAGTGAAAGTTTGACTTTGAAAAAGCGGCATGAAAATAATATTGATGCTTTTGAATTTCAATTGGTAGAAGACTCTTAGGAATGCTTTGCATAGCCAAGAAAGCAAACAACTTGATCATAGAACAGATCAATCCAAAATTGCTACACAAGGGACAAATAACCATACATAATTATAATATTTTCCTAATATCTGGAATGTGGTTTCCCCCAGAATTTGAATAACTCCCATCCTATTGACATTTCAAAGGGCTGTGAAGTCATGGCTCTTTGCTCAGGCCTTGGTGGGTGTGATTGAAGCATCCTTTTTATTCTTTCTCTCTCTTACTCCATTTGGGTTTGTTATCTCTGCCACCTTTATTTTATGTGATTTTCTTTTTTAAAAAATATTTTTTACCAATTTGTGAAAGTGCCCAGAGTTGCTGGGAGTTGAGCCACATATAAATTCAGCTTAATAGTAAAATAATGATTTTGGATACTTTATGTGAATATTCAGATCTCTTGAGAAGCCCATATTGCTGAGAAAAGTGGAAGAAAAGAGAAGATGAGGATGACTTGAGTGGGACGGACAGATAGATGCACCCTTGAAAAATCTGAAGAGTCAGGTTAGGAGATAGCTCATCCTGAAGAAAGTCTAAGAGTTGACATTGACTCAACCACACATAATTCTACTAGATCCATAAAAAATGGACAAACCTGACATAGATATGTAAATCCAGTAATACCAGCTAAGAACAATGACACATTTAAAATCCTCAGTGGTTGCTTGAACAAAAGGAATAAAACTTTCAGAGTGGGCAGTAATTATGCTGATTGTATCCCACCTGCATCCAATCATGGAATAAATGCCTATTTCTGTTTACTGATCATGTGACTACCCTTGGCCCTGACTGAGATAGCAAAGTTCATGAAAACATGCCACTATATTGATGTAGTCTCACATGTAGGAAATAATGCCCTGATGTCTATAAATAGACCTGCAAAAAAAAAAAAACAAAAATCCATGATTTGCTTATACTGAAAAGACCTCCATTTATTCAGATGGCTATTCTGGTCCTTTTGGAGGGTAATCAGTATTTTCTTGAAATGGAGGCAGTGTTGTTGTGACTTCACATAATTATGTCTAAAGTAGCACTCTGTAATTCAGTTGCCCTAAGCCGGAAGAATTCTGCTACAATCATCTTCTCACTTTGGCTGATTTTTATTGTGAATGTAAATGGGTGAAAAAATAGTTTGCTTGTTTCCATGCATTTTTTTTATAATTCTGATGAGCATCTATGAAAATAATTGCCTTAGCCTGTATTGCAATTTAGCAGCCTTTCCAAACTAGATGCCCTCGGAAAATGATGAGGGTTCCCATAACTTCCAGTCAGCATGCTAAATTTCAGAGAATAAAATTCAGAGCAAACTCATCTTATAAGACTGGGAAAGTAGACTGTCCCTACCCACATTAATCTTTTTTCTGTTATACTTTTCATGGTGGTAATAGTAGTAACAGAATGGGCTATTTGCTCTCAGGGAAACGGGGAGATAAATTGCTACTCAAGGAACAAAAAGTGTCCATTGAATAATTGGCAGGTTCAAGAGAGGTAAAATATTGGATATTAGGTATTTGAAGCCTTTAATTAGTCATTCTGACCCAGCACTTCAAAAGAGCTCCCTGATGAATTAAAGATTCTTCATTTTGTGTCAATCAATGTAGAACAATAAGTGTATTATTATAGTTGTGCTCTTTTCGTAGATGGATTCACTGTTGTAATGGGAGCCTTGTCTCATAATAAGATGCTTGGAATCATATACATAACCACTATGTATACAGCACTTTAGACCAGAGAGGGCAAATTACCATGCTAATATGTTTATAAATGTTGATGGATGAGCACCTTAGAGTAAATCTGGACTCTACTACTTCAGATTACAATGGCATGGCCAAAGATACAATAACTTTTCAATCAAAATTCTATCTGTATGTAGAAGTTGGTGAGATCTGACTTAGAACACTTTTTCCTGTCATTTAAATTACTACTGCAAGAATAACTTTCTACAATGGAGCTTGAAACCACAGTCTTAAAAATTCAGGTTAGGAACATGCTTATCATTAAAGTAAACATTTAAATGTAACCAAAACTCCCAGAAGCCCCAGCTTCATGGCTAACGTTGGAGAATGCTAAGCATGTTCAGCTACATATTTAGGCCTATGATTGGCCCATAATGGTTTCCCACACCATTATTACCAAGAAGGATACATCCATCCACAGGCTCACTGTTTGGATAAGTAGCACTTGTAGCACTTAACAGTGATTGCGGATATAGACGTTAAAATAATATTTGGAGCATGACTGCAAAAGTGAATCTTTCTTGAACTCCATTATTTCTTTTATTACATGGTCAGAGAGCAGTAAACTGAATGGTTACATAACTCTGGGTGACTTCATGGGCACATCCATATAGTTATGTTAGGAACAATACAGTACATCCTTTTTTGAGCTCTCAGAGAAGAGAGATACAGATGCTATATTACACAAGGCCCTCATGTATGGCTTTTTACATGAAGTCCCCCTACTTTAAAAAAAATATATTTTACACAGTTTATATGTACCTATTGCAGATAACCCATAGACTATATATACCGTTCTGATAGGTTATAGATATCTCTTCCAGAAAGAACTGGACCATAGGGTCTGGATAGCTCCTAAATCTAACACATTGTGTATATACTGTATAGTCATTTACAATGGGAAGATCCAGACATTAAATTTTCAGTAGAGGATTTTTATCTCATGGGATAACAACTGGCTACCCTTGTCTTTTTTAAAAAAAAAATTCCACCAAACATACACAAATATACATACATATACCATACAGTATCACCAAAACATTCATAGTAATATATTTCTATCTAAATTATCATAAACATATCTCCTTAGTTGCTCCTTTTATACTTTTGTCTCCAGTCTGCTTACCTTCTATATTTCATACTACTCCCCTCCCTCTTTCTCCCTCTCTCCCCTCTACCTTCTTCCTCCCTCTCTACCTCTTTCCTACTTCCCTCCCTATATCTATTGTTATTCTAATGCTGCCTCCTCCCTCCTATTTTTGTCGCCTGGCTACCCTTGTCTGAGGAGTTCCTATAAGGATGAAATCAGTCACGTGGTCAATGAAACTGAAAATAGCACAGTGTAAAAATAAGAGAAATTTACTTTTGGTCATACGGATGGTGTGTGTGTGTGTGAATACCATACAAAATCGCATATATGGGGCAATTTATAAAAAAAGGTAGCATAAAATATAATAATAATGACGTACTATATGATCTATATTACTCTGCTTTGAGAGCTTAGAGGACTATACAGAATGGTACATATAATCTGTTAAGCAATTCCATATCATTTGTTCAGACTTATCCTTGTCACATCAGGATGGCACTCCATTTTTCGTCATTAAAAGAAATGGCAGAAAGGGAATGCCAAACCTTTTCCCACACACATTTTATTTTCTTCAGTTGGTTTTCTAAAGAAAGTTTCCGACCTCCAACACGAGGGCTAGATGCAGGTGAAGAGTTTAGCAGTTCTCATACTTGTCTGCCTTTAAAAGTCAACCTCCTCTCCATTTTCTTTGATTTGTAACTTTTAAACTTACGAATGTGCTATTATTGCATCCAATATGATCATTCCACAGTAATGACTGATTTCAATTATTTTCTGTTCATCTCTAACACCCGGAGACCAAGCAGAGAGGATCTAGCAGCGAGAGACTACAAGTGAGAGACAAGAGAAACAGGAGAGTAGAAATAGGAACCTTTGTGGAGAAATTGCAGAACTTGAGAAGGTTGATATAGCATGCATAGGGTGTTAAGCTTAGATAGTAGAGACCCCAGCTCAGTTGTACTGTTCATTCCTGGATCTTCAGGCTTTGGCCACTGGGAATGTTCTGTGGATAATGCCCTTCCTTCTCTGCTTATTTTCTCTTCTCCTGAGTAGTAAATTGCTTGGACATTCAAATCAGACCTGCTAGTGGTCATGAACTAAGTGGCTCATGACCACTAGCAAATGGTGAGAACAGGCAAACTATGAGTTATGGGTGGAATTTGAAAAGACAATCAGGACAAGATATGGAACACAAGTGATGAAGATGACACCTTGATTACCAGGAGATCATTTGTGGAAGATATTGCTCAAGATATAAGGACACAGACATATTAGAGAGTGGCATCCTCAATTAAAAGACCATTCCCCAGAACAGCTGAGCTGAGCATGACACAGTCTGATAACTGAGAAGTAGCTTAAATGCCAGAAAGAGAGCAACTGGCTAACAAAGATATGACAAGGAGGAGGAGAAAAAGAAAATTATCAGCTATCCCAAAATGTGGAAAAGGCACACAGTTCAAGATATTTGTTGGGGCACCTGAGAAGTTTATAGGTTGCTACAAACATGAGCTTAGACACAAGAGAAAGAGTTCCTATTGGAAGACTGTCTAGAAATTTATACAGTCTAGTCTCTCCTATTGTTAATAAAACTGACTTAAATGTTATTAATGCAATTGTATGCAAGAGATGAAAATATATGCAAAACTAGTTTTACCTGACAAATGTATGCTTTTGTGCTTCTTTTTCTTTGCTTCTCTTTATTTTTGCTTTATATTTATGCTCAGGCAATTAAAACGAGGTAATAGCAGCTGAAGAGTTTTTAGGGCAAAAGTGAGACATGCAGCCCTGGAAAACAGCATAAAAAAGCCAACTGACTAAAATCTGAACTAGCTTGGCTTTATGTGTGTTAAACTGGAGATAAATGCTACTGTGTTAAAATGGGTTTGAACTGATTAATAATCACGCAAAGGGTGGTAGTCTTAACAGCAGAGCAGTCTGATCTAGATCCAGAAACTTGTGGGAAACAGGAAATATTTCGGGATTTGGGAGGAGTGGCTAGAAGATGAAATTCAGTTGAAAAGGGACTTGAAAACAGTATTGGACTAAGATCACAGAGATCTCCCTCAATCGTAGATCATATTGGATGATCCTGGAGCCTGGTTATTCTTTGTAGCTTTAGGGTGTTGTCAATTTTGTTGCAAAGATAAATGCCGAGAATCACGGTATGTGCTTCTTTGAGATAACTGAAGGAAAGGTCTGAACGAAAGGTACATGTAAATTTGGGAGAATGGATATGGTGAGAGATTAAGTTATTTTGGGAATGGATGTGCAACTGCCACTAAGCAAATGCACAATGCACCAACATTAAGGTGTTGATCATCATCTTTAAAGCCCTACATGGCTTAGGACCAGGTTATCTTCGGGACCGCATCCTACCTCATACATCCCTATGACCAGTTAGATCCCACAGAGTCGGTCTCCTCCAGGTCCCTTCAACCAAACAATGCCGGTTGGCGGGCCCTAGGGGGAGAGCCTTCTCTGTGGGAGCTCTGGCTTTCTAGAACCAACTCCCTCCAGAGATCCGAATCATTCCCACCTTGCTGGCCTTCCGGAAAGCCATTAAGACATGGCTCTTCCTGCAGGCGGGGTGATTGTGACTGTTGCTTGTGCTGTTTTATCGCTTTTAATTACTATTTTATTATTGTTGTTTTTATTGTATTTTTGATACTATTTAGCTGTTCTTATATATGTTGTACACTGCCCTGAGTCCTCAGGGAGTAGGGCGGCCTATAAGAATCGCAAATAAATAAACATAAATAAATAAATAAATAAATAATCCTAGAGTAAAGCCACGGGCTGGGGAAAAATGTTACTGAAATGCCCTTAATGTGAAAGAGGCAAAAGAAGCCTGGCTTGTCATACCATATGCTGCTTTACTTTCTGAACAGTTGCATGTTAAGGACATAGCAAATACACTGCTTTTTCCAAATGTCTGAAAACATTAAGGACCAACATGATTTGTACTTGCTTGTTGCTAATTATCAAAAAGACAAGTGAAAGCATGGTGGGGTTGCTATTTTCAGGGCACAATGCAAAGATCACTGTGAATACCATGTGCCCTTATGACTCCCTATGGCAACGTCAACCTTCTATTGACAGAGCTATAGAATAGTTCAATGGCCCAGAGAGAAACTCTTTCATTTTGCAATTTGAACAGTAAACAAGTACTAATACACACATTCCTCTCCTTGTTTGACTCTAGCTAGGGGCCTGTGTCACCTGAAGTTTAGCTCAGGAGGTCAACCACTGTCAACCACCTATAGGAGCCACCCTTCATTTAATTGGTTTGGGACACAGAGGAATTTGCTAGAACAAGAGCATACTGTTCACCAACTAGCAAATTGAATTGCAAAGTCTTGTTTATGAAAAACCTTAAAACCTGCCCAGGGTCTGCCTAGCATGTTCAGGGAAGGCTGTATATGCTAGGATTAAAATGGAACACTTTATAGAACAGCCATTACCTTCTGTATTTTGGAGAACACGGCGCTGTTGCCTTTGTATCTCTTTGTGGTATATGTGTTGTGTTATCAGCTGATACCTCTGCACCGATGAATCTGCTGTGTTGTAAGGGGAAAAAAGGAAAGAGAGAAATTTGCTGAATAAGAGGAGTAAACAAAAGGAAGTCAAAGCTCCCCATTGTCCACTGGTGACAGCAGTAAAACCCTGATTAATAATTGAAATGCTTTTCCAGGAAAAGAGATACTGAAGCCCAAGTAAAGGCATGATCATAGCACCGATAGGATGGTGTTCCAGGAAAGCCTGGATCTTTATGCAGCTATTACTCTGTGCTGCAGGCCCATGTACTTAAGGCTGTGGTTCGGATTCTGCTGACTCTTGGTATAAAGCATTTTCCCCACCGATAGTTGATCTTAAAAGCCAGCAGTGTGGAGATCCTGCACTGAACACTGGCAGAATCTTGCCCAGCCATGCAGCCAGTATGAAATTGATCTATGGAATTTTCTGTCATGGAGCTGCATTTCATTTCTATAAAAATAGCTGATCTTAGACTTGACCACCTCCTCACCCCCCGATTTAAAATGTGGTCTAATAAGGAAGGCCAGAAAACATTTAAAAAAGGGATGGCTTTTCTCATGATTGAAAAAGTCAGGAGCACTGTTGTTCAGTCTTGTTAGGGATACCTGAAAATTGTAGTAAGATTCTGCACATGTTGGTCAACAATACATTTTTCAAACTGGACCCAGATCTTTGCTGGTCCTCAAAGTAATGTCTGAGCAATGATGTGCCTCTATCATATCCCTTGGTGCCCACTAAGCTTTTCAACCTAATATTCGGTTCTTTTAATTAAAACAACAACAACAAAACAATCTGATATGCTGCAAAGCATATCACTAACTTCAAGCATATCTGTATTTCCAGCAATATTTTTAGATCACATTTAGAACCCAGAAGAAAATAAAATAATACATAGCTACAACCCAGTGTTTTGTTTGCTTTCCAGTAACTGAGTATTTTGTGAGTGACCACACCTACCACAGCAACCATTTTGTGAGAATGCCCGTATATGTTCTTAAAATTGTGCTTACTGTTCCAAAAAGTTTACGGATTCTTCTGCTTAAGCCATTGTTTGTTTTACAAGTTATACTAAACTAGATAACAGAGTAATGAGAGTTAAGCCCAAGACCAAGCAAATCACATAATGGCTTAGTTTGATATGTGTATCCAGCTATACTGTTTTTAATGTTGCTTAAATCCTTTCAGATTTTATGCTCATCTCTGGGAGAAAGATCTATGATTTTACACAAACATAAAATTCATGGTCAGTAGTTTGTGTCCTTTTGCCTTTCTTGTGGTATTACTCAGCAAATTTTTGCCAGCTTGTAAGTTGCAAGGGTCATCAAAATCTAACCACACAGACTCATTTAATATTTAATTAGTCACCACTACATTTCACTACTGCAAAAGGATGTCTGCTGATAGAATTTATTAAATGCGTTGGATTTGGGACAAACATTAAATTAAATTCTTTCACATTATGATATTATTGCTCCAGATAACCTCATGATCAAGGCAGCTTTGGGTAAATGAAGCTCAAATCATCTATCTTGAGTGCTGGGGTGGGGTGGGAATAAGGGCCCTCCCCATCTTTCTGAATTACAAATACCATATTCTGTGTCAGTGTCTATACTGGTTGGGGCTAGCATGAGTTGTAATTCTGAAAAAACTGAAGGCGCAAATGCTTCCAATCCTCCTGCTTACTTTGTAGTCCATCTCATTGAAATTGTCTTCTAAGTAGACATGGTGTTAACTTTATATATGAAAGCGTTCTTGAATTAAATCACAGCCCTGAACCAAGAACATACTGGCAGCCCTTTTCCCTTTAGCTCCGAACTCTGTAAATGTATTACTTAGCAGAAATCTCATTGTGGGAGCTTTATTTGTTTGTTTGTTTGGGACAATAAATAATCCTGCAGCACATGCAGCAAATGGATGAAAATAATCCCACTAATAATTACCTGTAGACCAACAAAGCACGTGAAATATCAGTTTGCATTGAAAACCTTACTTGATATGCACAAAAGGACAGCTTAATGAATGCAACAGAAAATGGCAAATTTAGAGGACTGTTAAAAGAGCCACTTCTGGCATTTAGGGAGGTGGTGTTGCAGATAATTGCATATGGTATTCATTACAGATGTGCATTACTGTTTGCATATGCTGGTAACTGGGAGAATATAAAACTGGGAGAAGGCAAATTTGATAGGGTTTTTTTGTTTTGCATGGTTGGGGACAAGGCTGGGCTGTGTGTGTACTGTAAATGCAAGCCTTTGAAAAATGTTTTTTTTAAATAAAACATTCTTTTTAAAAACCCTAACATGCTTGATTTTATCTTTGTTTTACCAAAAAAACAAAGGCAACTAGCCTCAAGAACGCAGCAAAAATAAGGTTAAATATATAGTAAGAACCAGTCAAAAAAGAGTCACCATGATACGTGAAAGTACTGATGCAATAGCATCTAATACATGCCATGTTATCAGGATTTATTTAACATGCATTCACTGAAATGTGGCAATACATGAAATTGTTTACCATAGAGAACTTTCATCTGAACATTTAATGTTAAGTTCTGTTGTAAGGAATATCCTTCTGGGTTCAGTTCCAAGTGGGGAAAAAGGCACTGGATTCATGGAAGTTGCTTGGAAAGAAGGTTTAATGGAGAACAAAGGAACAGGAGCACATGGCAGGAGCTCCTGAACCGAAAAGGTGGATCACATGCTTCAGATGTTGGGTCCAGGGAGAGACACATGCTTCAGATGTTGGGTCCAGGGAGAGAAGGGAGGAGCAGATGCTGAGTCTCCTGGTTTTATGACCTCTGTTGGGCCCCACCTCCTAGTTTCCTGTTCCTGTGCATTAATGCACTCCGATTGGTGGTCAGACCCCCAGGGGCATGCTGGGGCAACTCTTGTGGGCTGTTCTAAGTCCCAGTCTGATGTAATCTTCCCAGGTCCCATGTGGTGTAATGAAAGGGCTTTGGGCAATTCCTAATATGGTTATTTGTTATGTAGAAGACTGTTGCTGGGCCCAGTCCTTAATGGCCCATTGACAAAAGTGGGGGCTACTAAGAGGAGTCTTTTGTCTGCTTAAAAGCATGTTTCCAGGGATATTCTATAGAATATATTCTGCCTTTTAATATTTCCTAGGATATTTCATTTTTCTAGGAGAGGGGTGGGTGCTAACTTCCTACAGTTCCTTACCCAGTTAAGAAATAAATTAGGACAATCCTTCTAATCCTTAGTCTGGGGCTGCTCAGATGTGTTGGACTTTCTTAAACAATTGAATGATTGCTATGCTATATTTTTAACAATGAAAGAAAAAAGAATCTTCCATGGGGATAGCATTTTAGTAGAACTGTATCATATGAGATACGAATACATATAGTCCTCAACTTACAACAGTTCACTCAGTGATCATTCAAAAGTTACATCACTGAAAAAAGTGAGTTATGACCATTTTTCACACTTATGACCGTTGCAGCATCCCCATGGTCATATAATTTACGTGCGGATGCTTGACAACTGACTCACATTTCTGATGAATTGCAGTGACCCGGGATCACCTTTTGCGACCTTCTGACAAGCAAAGTCAATGCAGAAACCAGATTCAAAACGACCTTGCGGGCAATCCTTGTTTAGTGACCCCAATGAGGATCGGCAACTTAGTTGTTAAGTGAAGGCATTGCTGAGTGAAACCATGACTGTGCTTATGAATTTACCTGAGCTTTCCTTTGTTTTATAGAACTGTGATGGTCATAAATGCAGTCATTGGTTGCAAAGTTACTTTTTCAATGGTTGCTAAATGAGAACTACATGTATGTAATTTATAATTTCAGTGAATGCACATCAAAGGTATCCTGGTAACATAGCACAGGTTAGATGCTACAGCATCAGCATACCATACAGGATGATACTTTGAGTCACTGTCATTCTACGGATTTTAGTAGATCAATATATAAAACCAGTGAAGTAAATGGTGGCAATGGAACAGAATGAGCAGAAACACTACTGCGCAACCAAAACTTTCCTGTTTATTGCAAGACTCAATATGTTGCTGATGATGTCAAGGCAGAGACAGTTCCCATACGTTCCCTCTGATTGCATTTTCAAATGATTTGTTCTTTTCCCAAAGAATAACTAAAGGGTTAAAATTAATTACATTCCACATATGTGCAAATGCACTTTCTTCTTACGTATTTCAGCAGTAGGTCATGCGCAATTACAGCAGATTAACTGCACAAGTGCAGAAAGTATAAATGAATGTATAATCAAGCTTACATTGAGTTGCAAAAATATTACAGTTCATTGGATGGACATCTGGACTCGTATGTTTGGGATACATAAAGGTGCTATAAATTTAACTCATGAACGAATGCTACGTTTTGGCAACATTACTGGCTAAAACCTCTATTGTCCTTCCCAAACCATATAGTTTCCATAATTTTGAAGGCAACAGCAGCTGTATTTAAGTATTTATATTAAAAAATGACAAAAACGGGAAGTATTCCTGTAGTTCCAACAATAAAACCATACTTTCTGACACACTGCTAACTTCTATATTATTCCTCTCCTTTCTTCTACCCCCCCCCCCCACCAGCTTGACTTCTTAGGCAACAATGTTGAGTTATATGTGTTATATGGCAATCAGGAATAAGATCACAATCCATATAGTGTCTTCACAAAATGGAAAGCATGCACAGAATCTATCTTCAATCTGCTACCTCTGAATGAGTTGAGACCAGAATTTCCAAATTCTTTGGCCATAAAGATGGAATGGGAATTTACAGACAGTTTAGTGTCAAGATATTTGAAGCGTATGAAGCTTGGGAAGGATTACAACTTCAAAAGATAGTTGTGTGTGTATGCATGCGCTTGCATGCACCCACACACATTTGCACACTAAAAGGTACACAGTTTGAGATGCTTTCTTATTTGCTATTCTTTTCATTTTCTCCCCACAGAACTAAACATACAGCAACCTGACAAATAACCCAGTCTATAATAGAGCAACCTAAACCCTGACCTTTAAGTCATCTAGAGGGGAAACACTGGAAGAAACTTTTTATATCCGATTTTATAACCTTCTCTGCTGACATCACAATGTTTGCCCAGCAACGTTCCTGGCATTTTTTTCTTTATTATGCTTCATAACAAACAGAGAGTACATAATATCTTCATAGTCATTTGAGCAAACGCAGAGCCTTGTTGGGCCTGGCAACCTGACAAATGGGCAATTATAGCCCAACAAATGAAATCTGCTCCATCAGAGATTTTGAAGACACGCAGTTTGCAAAACATAGGCAGAGTCAGAACATTATGGCAAGTTGAACAGCTAGACAATATGTTCAAAGAGAAGTTAACACCTAGCTGTTTTATTTTCACATTGTAGATGGACTGTTCATACCCATGGACGCATACACGTTTTCTTAATTGCACAAGGCAAGTAAAGCTTAATTCTGATATAGCAGATAGGCAAACCTTATTGAGTCAAATGCTCAAAATATTTCTATTTATATGTGCTGAATTTTATACAGATGAGGAAGAAAATGTCTGTGTGCTGTTCTTTCGTGAGCTGAGTTACAATACAAACTTGTTGGATGGATATGACACAGTGTTTATTTGGCCTTCTGATAAATGAAATGCAGCAAATGAACATCAGAGCAAGTTCTATATATGCCACATAGGCACATGCCACACATATTTTATTCCTTACAAGGCAAGAAGTGCATTATAATATTGTGCATGGTTGATTGGAAAGCTGGAATAAGAGACGTAGGAGGAGCATAATGGGAATTATAAAACAACTACACTTGACTTCAGTAATAAAACAGGATCTAAACTAGTTTCTAGCTTCTGGCAACAAAGCTGTGGTAACAAATAATGTTGCTTTTCAAGTACATCTGGTCTGGTGATTTCTTCCCACATTTGACCTGTGTACTACATACGCTTTAAACAAAGTTATTTCGTATGGTTATTGAATGATTGACAATAACATACTGATTTCCTAACACAGTATACATTGATTTTTTCAAACTCAATACTTTTAAATTTGCTTAATACCTTTGATACCTTACTTACCGAATTTGGACAGGATAATCAAGACATGGAAGCAGAATTTTATTTTAATATATCTCTATTTCTTTATTTAAAGACACATTGTATCATCATCATCATCATAATATAAAATAAATAACAACAACAACAACAACAACAACAACAACAACAACAGAGTTGGAAGGGACCTTGGAGGTCTTCTAGTCCAATCCCCTGCTTAGGCAGGAAACCCTACATCACTTCAGACAAATGGTTATCCAACATCTTCTTAAAAACGTCCAGTGTTGGAGCATTCACAACTTCTGGAGGCAAGCTGTTCCACTGATTAATTGTTCTAACTGTCAGGAAATTTCTCCTTAGTTCTAAGTTACTTCTCTCCTTGTTTAGTTTCCACCCATTGCTTCTTGTTCTACCCTCAGGTGCTTTTGGAGAATAGTTTGACTCCCTCTTCTTTGTGGCAGCCCCTGAGATATTGGAACACTGCTGTCATGTCTCCCCTAGTCCTTCTTTTCATTAAACTAGACATACCCAGTTCCTGCAACCGTTCTTCATGTTTTAGCCTCCAATCCCCTAATCATCTTTGTTGCTCTTCTCTGCACTCTTTCTAGAGTCTCAACATCCTTTTTACATCGTAGTGACCAAAACTGAATGCAGTATTCCAAGTGTGGCCTTACCAAGGCATTATAAAGTAGTATTAACACTTCGCGTGATCTTGATTCTATCCCTCTGTTAATGCAGCCTAGAACTGTGTTGGCTTTTTTGGCAGCTGCTGCACATTGGTGGCTCCTATTTAAATGGTTGTCCACTAGGACTCCAAGATCCCTCTCACAGTTACTACTGTTGAGCAAGGTACCACATATACTGTACCTATGCATTTTGTTTTTCTTGCCTAAATGTAGAACCTTACTTTTTTCACCATTGAATTTCATTTTGTTAGATAGCACCCAATGTTCAAGTCTGTCAAGATCCTTCTGTATCTTGAGCCTATCTTCTGGAGAGTTGGCTATTCCTGCCAGTTTGGTGTCATCTGCAAATTTGATGAGTTCCCCATCTATCCCCTCATCCAAGTCATTGATGAAGATGTTGAAGAGTACTGGGCCTAAAACAGAGCCTTGGGGTACTCCACTGCATACTTCCCTGCATGCAGATGCAGTTCCATTGAGCACTACACATTGAGTGCGGTTGGTCAGCCAGTTTTGAATCCATTTGGTGGTGGTGGTGTCTTACCCACATTTTTCTACTTTATCTAGTAGTAGGTTATGGTCTACTTTATCAAATGCCTTACTGAAGTCCAAGTAAATTATATCGACCGCATTCCTCTGGTCCACTAATTTTGTCATTTTGTCAAAGAATGCAATAAGACTAGTCTGGCATGATCTGTTTTTGACAAACCCATGTTGGCTTTTGGTTATTACTTTGTTTGCTTCTAGGTGTTCGTTGATTTGTTGCTTATCTTTTCCAGAATCTTCCCTGGTATTGAGGTCAGGCTGATAGGTCTGTAGTTTCCCTGATCTATTTTTTTCCCTTTTTTGAAGATGGGAACTACATCAGCTCTTTTCCAGTCCTCTGGCAGTTCCCTGGTGCTCCAGGATCTTTGAAAGATATAGTCCAGTGGTTCTGAGATCTCGTCTGCCAGTTCCTTCAGAACCATCCGGTCCTTGTATGAGTAATGAGTATTCTCATTACATATATTGAATGAATAATATATATTCTCATTCTCTCTCTTATACATGCACACACACAGAGGGAGGGGTAGGGAAGGGGTAGGGGTAGGGAGAGAGGGGGATAGGGGGTAGGGAGGAGGGAGGTAAGATAGAAAGCCAAAGCACTGTACTTTAGTAGAAAAGGTCACAAAATGTTTCAAGCTTAATCCCCAATATCTCTAGGTAGGATTGATTTTTTTTTTTTTTGTAAAAAACCTCCTATTTGAGAATTACAGAACTGCTGCCAATCACCACAAACAATTTTGAACTAACAGATCAATGCACTGACCTCTAATTTTTAAATGAACAATATGAAAGAAAACTGAGATAAAAGAACAGCAAATCATCAAGGTCTAAGGCTTTTAAATATACCTTGCAACTCACCATTACTTCAGGTGCAAATACAATGTAGTGATGGCGAAAACTACATTTCAGCAAAATTTAAACTTCTGAGAAATAAGCTTTTCATTATGATTTTCACATTATTTTTGTTCTTCTTCATCTTTCAAAGACCAGAAGCAAAAAGGATTGAAATTGTATTACATTTAGTACTTAAATAACTAAAAAATAATTTTTTAAAATAACGACTTCCAAATATTTTTGGGAAATGTCTGCAACTAATCGTAACTACAATGTATAAATATTATCATATACATGTTGCACACTTTCTCTAGCAAAAATATCTGCCTGTTCTGATCTGATCCAGTTCTTTCAATAAAGCAATACCATCAACTGGGATTTCGGAAGCGTGCCTTCTCTGTAGCAGTGCCAGCTCTCCAGAATGAGTCTCCTGAGATTCAAATAGCACCCACCCTACCATTGTTTTGAAGGGCCCTGAAGACCTGGCTCTTTACCCAGGCTTTTTAGTGAGGGTGACTGAAGCTTTGATAACTTGATAACTTGATGATGATGATGATGATGATGATGATGATGATGATGATGATGATGACATGGGTGTACTGGGTGTTTTTTATTCCAAACCAAAGGATTAAAGTAGGGCCACACTGTCATATTTCAGTAAGCCCAAACTATCTCCTAAGCTAATTCTATTCGCAAGTCTCTAGTTCTGTGATGATAGGAGCTATGTACTAGTATTGATGCCAGAAGGCATGTCTGATTGCATATGTTCAACAGTTTAAAAAGGGATAGTCAATAATTCCTGTATACTTTGCTAGCTGAAGCTAATGGGGGGGAAAGGTCCAAAACATTTCAAGGACTGCAGGTCTATCTACCACAACTTAAAAAAAAAACTTATTAGGAATAAATATTGGGAAACCCAGTGATGACCCAGAAAGTTATGAGTGGAAACTAGGTAGAACTCATCTATACTTGCATATTATGGTTTATCTTTCCTTATCACAAAAACGTCTCTGGCCTTCCAGTTTTCTTTATCTTGTGTACTCACACCTAGCAATATATAAAAGAACTGAAATTACCAATAATCATTACATAAAGGCATGTTTTATGGCAACAGTACACAGCTTTGCTCTGGGGACAGACTGGCAGTGAAGACTGCCATATAACTAATTAATGGCACATTGCTAAGCATTTTTCCTTGGAAATAAAAACCATTATGTGCAATGGGACTTATTGTGTGTTTAAGATTGTAGTTACTTAGAGATGAAAATAATTGTCAGTTCCACTACACTTAGTGAGAATTAGGTTAGAGTAAACATACACAGGGTGAGGCTTTAGGAAAGCATAATTTTAATGTCACATTAACCACACAAACTGGACTTTAAGCATATATTTAAGTCTTAATGACTTCTGAGAGTTAAATAAATGTTTTAAACCTGGTTTCTTTCTCAGTGGAGGCTTTGAAAATATTTCAGGGTGACGAATGAAGGAGTGGCCACTTCTATTAGATACAGACAAACCATCAGGTTTTCAGCCACTAACTAGAATCAGAAGACAATCGAATACTATAAATATAGCCATATGAGTAGCCTTATATTTTTTCACTTGGAGAGTGAATGAATGTCAATATAACTTTTTTTTTAAAAAAAGGTTCCTATTTCTTTATGCACTGGATAACTATATTGAATTTACTTCATATATAACTATTAATATTCTACAAGGTAATTAAGATATTTTTATTATGAGTGTCTATTCTGGTTAATTCTCAGAGCATCTAGCATCTCAGAATGCCTCACAGTGACTAGAAAGGCACGTAAGCAAGCACCAAGAGCAGGGTATCTTGTAGCTATCCAATCTGAGGTTTTATAGGTTAGAAACCACTATTCAAGAATTAATCTCACTAGGAAAGCCCCTAGAATTCTGAATCTTCACCAGTGCTGGGGCTGGCAATCTGAAAAAAATGGCTTGCACAATAAATTTTGCAATAGTTAATACAAAAATAGGAACGCCTTAGTTTAAATGTGTAGAAACTAGCATAGCAAGTCTGGATAAGGCTGTAAATCTGGCTGTTTATCTGCTCACTAAGGAAGATGCAATTACTGTATAGAAAAACATTGTCTGCCACCTAAAGAATCCCATGGATACATTACCTTCCATTTAGTATAAAGATATTTTATGAGATTCTGTTTGCCATATTACCATATTTTGAACCTTTGCACCAGGGGTGGGTTCTGACTTACCTCACTGCCGGTTCACTTCCTCACGCACCGTGTGGGAGTGCCGCATGCTTTGCGTGCGCGCACATGTGCAGTGCTAAAAACCAAGCTTCTGCGCATGCGCAGAAGCAAAAAACAGGTTCTGTGTGTCCGCAGAAGCAAAAAACAAGATGGCGGCACTTACGCCGCCGCCGAGAGAGCCAGTTCGGGGGCGTGTCCAGCTAGCCATCGTTGCCAGGTCGGTGAGCGGGGAAAAATTCCTGCTACCAGTTCTATAGAACCGGCTCGAACCAGCAGGAACCCACCTCTGCTTTGCACACTGCAATGAATTTCCTTTGCATATTATTAAACTATTGAATGAATGATAGAGAACTTAAAGACAATGTAGATTTGCTTTTTAAGTTCTAAAAATAGCAAATAGTGTTAAGCTTAAATAGTAAAAAAAAATGCTGGGTAAGGGAGAATCCTGTGGCATTTCAACTTATTCCTCAGGATCATTTTGATGATTGTGTGTTCCATTGAAAAGGAAATAACCTATTATCAAAACAATATTTGTTTGAACTAAGCAAGAGTTAATGTTGGAAGCATAAAACTGAACTAACCCCTTTTAATTAACTAATCAACATGTTTCATTCCTGAACTGGAAGTTATCAATATAGCACATGAAAGAAGAAATTATACTTTTTCAATTTAGATAATATGCAAAAAAAAAAGCGCACCATTTGTAATGACCTGCTTTCACTGAATATAACCAAGCTGCAAAGATCTATTATTGGCTGAAAATAGCAGCAGCAACAGCAGCGGCTTACTTTAATGAGATTGCTGGCTCTGGGCCCCAGCTGCTCCATGCAGGGCTGTCCCCTTACTCCATGACCTACCAATATGTGCTGTCATCAGTAATGAGATAAACCTGGTTTCTTAACATGGAGGAAAACTACGAGCCATGTGCTCTTTCTATTACCGTAGCAGATGCCTAAACTGTACAACTTTTTTCCCCCATTGTAATGAAAGGGGGAAAAAAATGGAGCATTAAATATGCAACAACTCTTTTCAGTCTAGGCTTTATTGCCTGAAGTAAGCCCTGTAATGTGAATCCCAAAATTTAAATTTTGTTCTTGCAAAGTGCATTGAAGAATGGTTGTTCACATTATATTATGCGCATATCATATGCAACAATACAGTTGTATGTCTTTTTCTGAGGCACACCTGAAATATTTTAATGCCATTTGGCAGGACATGGCATTAAAAAGACTAACAAGTATATATTAAGTTTGAATTCAGATACTGAGTCTTATTTCTGAGGAAACATACAAGATTGTGCTGTACCCAGAACATTGCCTATTTCTGATTCTCAATTATTTATGCATCTGTTTTTATATTACACGAGCTGTTAAACCTGGAGCAGTTTTGCAAAGTCAGGTCATTCTCAAGAAGCACTTTGTGTACAATGAATTTCTTCCATCCATTAAAGGACTTGCAAATAGAACTGCATGTGATACCATTCATTAATATTACATAATTACAGTACTACATCTGAAATACTTCCTTAGGTACTGGCAGTTTTTTTTAAAAAAAAAGGAAAAAAAGAAGAAGGGGAAGGCAGCATGCTCCAAGGCAATGAATTTTATTAAAAGCTTATTTAACACGAGAGTGTGTAACTATATAATATCTTAATGCAATTTCAGAAAAATAGTAAAGGCATTTTTATTAAATGACCTTAACACAAATAAATGTGCCTGTGAACAGTGTAAATGGTTTATACAACAAATAATTGGCACTGCAGTGACTGAACAGAGGAAGAAAATTCAGGAAAACAAATTGCGGTTGCATTTTGATTCAGACAAGGTGTCTGGGTGTAAAGGAGCTGACATCATGTTTCTAGGATCTAATCTCCTATAACCTTTTATATACTTGCCTGGGTGTACACCCCATTAAGCAGTGGGATTTGTTCATGAATAAATATGCATAGGATTGCTCTGTAAAACACCTCTTGTGCAGTATTTGAAGCAAAGACATCCTCTAAATTTGGTCTGTTCTGTATCAGCTTCATCTTGGTTGCCTGGATATAACTCTGACACAGAATCTGCTGAGGAGAACAGATAGTATATATTGAACATTTCTTCCTGTCAGTTTTGTTTTCTTCAATCTGTATGGAAATCCTTGCCCATATGTTGGAGATATCAGGGATGAGCATGGCTGGCCCTATAAACCCTAGTTAATGCTGCATTGGATGACTTGTGTCCCTTAGCTGTCTCTCCCCCATTCTTGCCCATGTCATTAATTTTTAGGGACTCTTAAGTATGTGCTACAGAGCAAAAAAAAAAAAAAAAAAAGATTACGGAAGAAAGCATGTGATGCAGGGATATCTCAGTTTTAGGTATTTATTTGTAAAAATTGTAACTCTTAAAATTTTCCACATCAGCCTTCTGCAACCTAGTCCTAATAATAGAAGTGTTAGATTTTAACTCCCAGCATTCTTAGCCAGCCTGGCCCATTGAAATGAACGGCACTCAAAAAGCAGCTGTCTCCTGATTAGTATTCAAGCACATCAAAACACAAAGCAAAAAAAAAAATCAATGTTTAAATAATAATAATAAAAAACTAGATAAATCAGACCGGTAAAAAGAAACAAACAATGTTAACAAGACAGTATCTCAAACATGGTATTTCTTTCTCTTCCCTCCCACTCCATTATCAACAATCATGGGTTGTTGTTGTTTTAAATGCTGCTGTACTGACTGACAAAGCTGAGGCTTCATGGTTTCCTGGGGCCAAATAATAATCTGACTGTTGTAAATCATTTTCCCACTATAATTTAACCCTGTGTTCTAGTCTCATCCCACCACTGGTGCCAGAATAATAGTTATGAGGTTTCTATAACACTTCAACTCAGGCTAGATGATGCTGTGAACACATTATATGCCACTAGTTGTGACAGACTCAAAGTAAGTCATCTTCTGGGAAACTATCTTCATTCACCTTGGAAAATGGTCAGTGACTACAGGATAATGATAAATAAGTTCATTCAAGTGGAGCTGTTGGAAAAGCTTAGGAAGCCAACATATATCCCAGATGGATTTTGGTAATTGTGCCCCTTATTCTGATGGACATTTTGTACAATAATGTGATAGAATTCACTGAGTTGTCTTTACACACTCTTTGCACACAGAATTTTGCTCACAGTAACTCCTTGATAGGATGATATGTGCTTTGCAGTGATACCCATTAATTTTCAATAATTCCTACATTAAACTTCAATGGAGTATAATTACAAAACTTGCCTAATGGTGTTATACATTAAGAAATTCTAATGCTAAAAAAAGTGAATGAAGAGCCTTTCAAAACAGAGGAAGATCTACACGGGAACACACACAGAGATGAACTCAGAAAAAAGTTATGGGTAGACTTAAGGCTTATTACATCTAGTTTGTACTTTTTAGTTAAATAATAATGTAGTCATCTCTTTATATCACCAGTTTATAAAGAAAAATGTATCTCAGTATTACAGAATAATAAAACATGATGAATTTAAACAACTTTTACATTATAAATGACCCATTTCCCCTTAAATTAATCATGTGGATTTAGCTACCTGTCTTCTAATATTAAGAGCAATGCCACAAAATCCAGCAACTTTAACATTAATACTGTAGTCTAAAAGGAGCAGAAAATCATACTTTTTTCTTACGTGCTGGAATTTTTTTTTTAAATTTTTTTAAATTAATATTTTGGAATTTAATTCTTTTCAAAAATACATTTCTTTAAATATTAGTTAAATTGTTTAAAAGGTATTATACATTAATAATAACTGATAACTAATATATAGACTATATAACTGTTATATAATAAACTATTTAGCAAGAAAAAAATCTATATTAACTATATACTTAGAAAGAAAATCTAAACTGGCTAAAAAAATTCTAAGAAAATTAAAAGCAAATTATGAAAAATGATAAAAAATGGCTTCAACTTTTCCAGCCAGTATAACCAAGAGTCAGGGTTTATGAAAGGAACAGATCTAAACATCTGCATGCCACCTATCCTTGTTTCTGACTTTGAAGATTCCAAGGCTAGGAACTTGTTTTGAATACAAAAGCTAAGCAGAACTCACAGTCTTTTTAGTCATGATTACATCAGGTTTTTTTTTTCATATTTGTAATGTATATTTGCTAACCAATCAACATGCTTTCATATTTGTAATGTATATTTGCTAACCAATCAACATGCTTTCATATTTGTAATGTATATTTGCTAACCAATCAACATGCTCACAGCTACAGTACTGGTTATAATTTTTTGATTAGCCAGATCACTTTCTTTTCATTTGTCTTACAGCTTGTTTATTTTATTTTTAAGCAACAATACATACTTGAAACAGATTACTGTAATGATGCCTGAGATTCAGAATATGCCCTTCTATTTTTTTTAATCAGAATCTCTCTCCCCACCCCCCATTTTTTTCCTTAAAACAAAATCTACAAAAACAACATTATATAAAACTGGTCAGGCTAGTCAAGTTGTCAAACGAATTATTTAACCTGAGAAGGAATGTTAGCAGATGTGTGATGCTGATGGAATTTGGTGAAATTTAGGTTCAAATGCAGCTAAGCTTGTTGAATAGCTTTGGGCAGTTTATACTTTTGTGGCACATCCTGTCTCATGAAGTGGTGTGCATATGTGTCTCTATGTGTCTTTTAATGAAACACTACACTAGGTTTCTTAGAGGAAGATAGAGTATGAATGAAACATATGTATCATGGAGCAAGCAAACAATTTTCTCATTCTTTGAGACTTTGTTAGCTTTTCAGTAGTTGTAATGTGAAGTCATAGCTCAGAGACAGACAAACATTTGGTGCAGAAGGACAGGGGGAGGCAGAGCCAAACTGTGCACCATAAAAAGCTAAAACTCTTAAAAACAGATGACTCCTGAACCAAATCACTATGCGTAAATGACAATACCAGGTTCCCAATAGTGTTAAAGATTTATGAATCCAAAAATTTGTTTTGCATTCATGGTCCTTCTATATAAACATTCACCATGGTTTTCACAAGTTGTCTTCATATTTATAAAACTGAAAATGTTATTCAGATGGAGAATAAAATCAGGAAAGAATGCAAAGGTGTTGAAATAATGAATGCCATTAATCTCCCAGAGAATGGAGAAATGTGTGTTCAGGACACAAGGGAGATACCTCACATGATGATGTGCTAGGAAAGCTAGTTACCATGGAATGACTACAGGAACAGTAGCTATTAGTCATTATGGGTATTTATCTCCAGGAATAGGGACCATAACTCCTTATTAGTTCTTTGGGGAATATGATGAAACTCATCAATTGTGCATTTATTTTAAATGGTTGCTTTAAAAATTGCCATATTATAAATTTGTATTTGCTTTTATCACTGTGGACTTTGGCAAAAAGAATATCCAACTCTGCAACAAGCACACCCACATTTCTACAGATGTACCTAATGTATTCCAGTTTAAATATATGGAATTTTGCATAATGTTGTGCATACATTGCTTACTGGTGTAAACCGCTTAAAGAGTGCTTGCACTGTGAGGCGGTATATAAATCTCTCAAAATAAATAAATAAATAATGCCCACATATTCTAACTGTGAGCAGTTCTAAAAGCAATACTACAAAGTTTATTTTCCTTTGCAAATTACAGTTTGGATGATAAAATGGCACATTAATGCTATTTAATTTATATATGTACAAACATAAATGTAAATAAAAGTCTATTCCTCCAACACAAGGCACATATTGTAGCCTTTGCATCAGGTTTCCAGAGAAAAGCTGTTGTACCAGTCGCCAAGCTTGTACTTCAATTTAGCTAATTCTGCCCAAAACATCTACTTCTTCACCTAATTTAGATATTTTAGGTAACACCATAGTGTTCAGAAAAAAAGCAATCCCATATCTTATTGGCAAAACCTATTTACACATCAGGAAGCCACAGTCCAGATAGACCATAGTGAAACAGACTGGCTCAGGTTGGCATAGGAGTGAGACAAGGCTGTACACTCCCTCTTTATTTATTCAACCTATATGCTGAATATATACTAAGAGAAGCTAGAAGAAGTTGAGCATGACTTTAAGACTGGAGGAACAAGCAATACTTCTGTCATAATGATAAAACTATTTTGATAGCTGAAAATGCAAATAATCTGCAAGACCTGTTAAGAAAAGTCATAGAACAAAGTGAAAAAAAATGGGATTAAGATTAAATATAAAGACTACTATAGACAACCAGCCTCAGAACTGACAGTGAAGCTACTGAAATGGTGGCTAGTGTTTGTCTTTTAGGCTCAACAATGAACACCAAAGGAACCAGCAGTTAAGAAATATGCCGCAGACTAGCACTTGCTAGAGAAGCAATGAATGCCTGGAAAATTTTTTACATGCTGGGATGTGCACACATCTACAAATATCAGAATTGAATAGGCATTGTTTTTTCCCTTTGCTACTCTATGGAAGCAAAAGATGGACTTGAAAAAGAATAGATGGACTTGAAAAAGAAGCAAAAGATGGACTTAGAAAGAATATCGACACTTTTAAATTTTGGTGCTGGAGAAGATTCCTGAGAATACCACAGATAACCATGAAAACAGACTAACTGACCATCACACAAATCAATTCAGAGTTGTCACTGGTGCACAAATGTTGAGGTTCAAATTATCATATTTTGGACACATTATATGAAGATTTGGCTCTCTGGAATGGTGTCTAATGCTGGGAAAAATGGAAGGAAAGAGAAGAAGACAATAACCATCAGCAAAGTGAATAGACTCAAATTATCACAATGTTGGAAGAATTGAAGGATCAGGTTGGGGACAGATCATCCTGGACAGAAATTAAGAGTCAGCATTGACATGATGGCACATAATCAATGAAACAATGAAACAATCATCCAATAGTGATAGAAATCAAAATAATGACTGTTTATTTTTCTTAAAATACAGATCTTTAATGGGGAATTCATCACCCTGAATTCAATAAATGGATATAGAAATATTCTGATATGATTGGCAGAGAAAGACATCTGAAAACTGTTAGGAATAAAACTGTAATAGTAAAGAGTTTGGGTTACCTTAAAGACTAACAGATTTATTACTGCTTTGCTTTCCTAGAACCCAGTCCTCTGATCAGATATACTGGTATCTCATGCCACAAAACACTTGTTTTGATTTTGCTCTGAAAGACTAACATGACAGTCACTTTGAAAATAGATGGCTTAACGAGGTCGGCATACATGAAGACTGGAAATTCTAACCATAATCTTGTTTTCCAGCTGTTATATCTAGGGAAATACTTAAAAACCAGTCCTAAGTATGATTTGCTTTGAAGTCTTTTTGAGTGAGCATACTGTACTTACGATACAAGTTAAGGCCTCCTAGAAAATGAAAGAGTAATAAGTTATGCATAAATTATACTGTGTTTCCCCCAAAATAAGACCCTGTCTTATATTTTTTTGAACCCTGAAATAAGCACTTGGCCTTATTGCCATGCACTCAAAAGCCCGATTGGGCTTATTATCAGGGATGTCTTATTTTGGGGGAAACAGGGTAACAGGAAGAAAAAGTGGTAACTTTTTTTTTAGGATCATTAGGGTAAGATTGCTTAGTGGAAGGTGGATTTCAAATGTATAAAAGAAGTGGTCACTGAACTTTTCATATACAGTAATATCTTTCATATACTATTATGTGAAGTACAGGGGGTTACTTAGGCAAGACAACTACTGATAACTATAATTGATGGCAATTACGTGCAGCCCACATAATTGTATGTTTTCTTGGAAGTAAATAACAGTAACTCCCAAGTAAGCATGCACTGGATTGTAAGGCAAAACTGTTTCTTGGGAAGAAAGTAAGTTTGTTGCCCCAGTCTTATTGGATTAGAGGAGTGTTCAATTTTTTTATTATGTCTTTTTAAAAAATCTACATAACATATTGTTTAAAACATAGTTATCTTCTACAAGGATAAAGGCTTGTTTCTGGTGAATTTTTGGGCATTGGTCTGACTACTTTATGTATAAAGCTACTAGTTTAATGCATCTGAATATATTACCATTTTCTTAATACCTCATTATTGGTTTTTTTAAAAGTACCAATGCCATAAACTGTTGAGGCTGAGCAAATGTTCATTTTGTTTATCAGTACAGCTTTGTCTTCCAGTATAGCCTTAAGGTTAATTGAGACATTTGGTGTCAGGACAATGACATATTTGAATTTTTAAAAAAGGAGGACTTTTTCAGAACTGTCTTTAAACCAAATGTTCAGTATGATCTTTTATACATATGTGGTATTTAAATCTTCACAATTCACTGAAAACATATGGCAGAGTTGAGGGAACCTCCTTCCAGTATAGGCTTGATGTAGGATATAAGGTCCTTGATTTAGCTTCTTGTGGCCTAGCTAAAAGGCCCCTCTGCAAACTCCAGTTCCTCAAAGTCAGACTGATCTTCCAAAGAAGAAGGGGATCATTCTGAGATCTGAGACAGGAAAGTTCACAGTGATTTGATTCTGAGGAGCAGCATTTGGAAAATGACTTTTGGGTGGAGTCTAAGTCAATAACATCATTCACCTCGGGGAGTAATCCAGGAGTCTAATAAACGCTCCCCACCCTGAAGTATGTAACTTTTTTCATTTGGTCCTATGCAAGGTCTTTCACTGAACCACGGCACAAAGATGCCCTGGCAATCTCCCCCACCCCCCCCAGCATAAGACGACCTTTTTCTCATCCCCAGACCACAAGGGAGACAGGCTTAAGCTATTTACTCTCGGTTATACTGAAGTTAATGTAGAATTTTCTTCCAACACCATTCAAGGGAAGCTTCAAGGTTTGTCAATCTGTTAGGCATTTTTCATCTATTATCTTGGAGGGAAATTAGTTGACTGACAATAAGTGAACAGAAATAATTAAGGTAGGATAGGGATCAGCAATTGGGCAGCAGATTTTATGCCAAGAATTTTTTTTCTACTGGCCATGATTGGGAAAATGGCACTTCAACTGAACTGTGTGGAAAAGACTAAGGAATGTGTCCTTTGATATTGAATCCTAAATAACTGTGTAGGAAGCTGCCTCATACAGTACTTCCTCGTGCTGCCTCAAAGACTACTTTGAGTAAAAGACTGTACAGAAACTCTTTCCCATTATTTCTTATTCATTAATATAATAGGGATTACACTTAAGATCTTCTCCATACAGAGTGTGCATTATCATATGTGCAATGTATATATGTGTACACACATGTACCTAGAGGAAAATAATATGCCAGGTATTTTTCTAAGTGAGAATTTTTTTGTATAATCACAATAGTGTTGGTGATCCTGTTATAGTCTTCTTCTATTTGTAATATTCCTGTTTTCCCATAAAATCCACAAAAGGGTGGTAAGAAAAAGGTGAAAAAAACCTATGTAGTGTCTCTTGATTAGAAGCACCAGGGTATTTATCTGAACACTCTTCTGTTCCCAAAAGCTTTCTTATTTTTGTTCATATCAAATATGGCACTTCTGTCTTGGGATATAGTCATCTGTGCACCTAAATGCCTTGCTAAAAGCATACCTTGGATATTTATATACAGTTTGTCCTAAAAAACACCTAATACTTCCTGTACAAACAGGAGCAAACAAGAGGTGCCAGACCACAATTATATGTAATGATAATAAAGTCTAGAACTTCTGTAACCAGATAACTAAACATGCTGCAAAACCTGTGCTGAAATATAAGTGTTGAACATTGGCAGATGTAACATCCAAGCCATATATTCAGCAACACTACATTACAAAAGCCAAATTAATGACTTCACAGATGTAGTTGTTAATTCTGAATGTATGATGACTGCAGGTTTTAATAACAAGAGAGAATGGCTTGAAAAGAGAAGGAGAGTAATACTTATAGAATGATTAAATTAAGGGTGGCGATTCTTCATTTTGGCATCTTAACAGACACGTTTTGGTGAGGAAATAAATATATGTGATGTCACACAAACTGGCTAGTCCATAGTATGGAAACGACATGGTTGCCAGCCTTATCCTGGTGTGACAAACCCAGTGCCTTCAAAATGGACAAAGCAATATCCTCTTTTTGTTTAAGGTTGGTTCAATAATCGAAAGACTGTCCTCCCTATCGGGAAGCCTTCCCAACCTGTTGGGACTTCAGTTCCCATTTCATTGAGAAGAGATGGTTATGAAGGTATACCTTATCTGGAGAACATCAGATTGGGGAAGTTTGATAAAAGCGAACCAACTAGAAATAATGGGTACTTCTCAGACACTTTAAGGAAGGAAAAAGAAGCCACTGCTGTGCCTATAAAATCACCAAGAGACATTCACAAGACTGAATGGTTAAAACAACAAACTGTGAATATTACGTTCCTAAGGGGAGCTGTAACTCTCTTTCTACAAAATCACAAAGGAAAATGTCATATTCCAGTTAACCCAAAGGTGCTTTTTCAAGAGGCAACTGGACTTTCTGGTAACAAATGTGACCTGGATGACTGAGAATCTCCATAGTCATATTCCAGTTAAACATTTTTTTATCAAGGATTCATCTAAAAGTCGTTGTCTGAGATCTGCCAGATCACAAAATTTTATATATCCAGAAACGTCTTAGGATGCTTAAAATAAACTGACCCCATCAAATAAACTGACTTTCAGAAACCATTAGCCAATGAAAAGCTCACGCCTGCCATACTCAAAAATGGTTGCTTAAATTAGACCAAACTATACATTTAACAAACTCTGTGGCTTCATTACCTAACCCAACATGGCCGCTCAACTTCTCTTGAGGGAAAGAAAACTGCCCGAAGCAAGAATGGCGGACGCAGCGCCGCCCCATTTGCCCTTATGTAAAAGGGAGGCCGACTCTCGCAGTCCCTCTTCTGGCTAGAAAAGGGCGTCCTAGCGACTGAAGGGAGAAGAGGCGTGGCTCATGCAGAGAAGGGAGGGGGGAGAGAGGAGGGGCGGAGCTTCTCTATACCGGAAGTGTCGCGCTGCCTCTCTCCAGCTGGTTGTCATTTCGATCGGAGGCTTGGTCCTGTGGAGACGGCGGCGGTGGCTGAGGCGGCCGGGCCGGGCTGACGCACCGGCGTATTTGACAGAAATAGCCCAGCGTCTCCGCGATTTAATAGGAGCCTCCCTCCACCCTCCCGATCGACGATTGTTTTACATGAGGGGCAAAGAACGACGCCGGGAGGAGCCGAGGCGGAGAAGCAGTCGCAGCCCCCGAGGATCGGCAGTGGGAGGAAAGGCAGGACCCCTGGGAACCGCTATCGCCGCCACCAACGCTTCCCTTTTTTCCTCACCCTCCTCCTCCTCCTCCTCCTCCACCTCCACCATCATAAGAGCCAGCCTTGATTCGGCCCTTCCCTGCGCTTTCGCCACTAAGTGATCCTCGTGACCCTCCTCCCTTGAGAAACCGGCTCCCATGGGGGAGAGAGGAGTCCGGCTCCCCGCCAGCGTCGTCCCCTCCCCGGCGGAGACTGCTCCCCTCCAGAGGTAAAGTCCTCCCCTCTGCGCGGGTAGTGAATGGTGAAATCCCCATTTTGGTGCCAGCTCCTACCTCAGAGAGAGAGCAAGGGCGGCATCAGACCTGTATTTCCTTCCTTCCCCCTCGAAGAAATCTCATCAGAAGGAAGCCTTCCCCTCCCTTGTCTTAGATATTCTCGGTATACGGATTTGAGCCCAAGCCCCTTCTCTCGTTTTTTTTTTTTTTTTGCCCAATAAATTATTTTGCTGATGGCTTTAAAAAAAAATGTCTTAACTTATATGCTGTCCGGGTATTTTTCCTCCATCCCCCTCCAGACACTTGACTGCTGATTTTCTGAGGTGAAAATTTTCCTCTACAGGCAGCCAGGATTCATCTGAAGGACACGTAAATATCGGATCATAATAGAAGGCGAGCTTCAAAAAGCAGGAACCCACCCAGCCAGCCAGCAGCAGCAGCAGCAGCAGCAAGAATCCACCCTTCGCCTGCTCAACTCAGTCTGTACACATACACCCAGCACTCACTGAATGCCAATATTTAGAGATCAGAAAAAGGAACAAATCCTCACACCCTTCCTCTCGAGATAGAAAGGCCTTGTCAGAAGGGCATCCGCATAAGTCATATTATTCATAGTCCTACAGGCAAAGGCAGTAGCAGCACAGGTTGTGGGGGAGGGAAGTTTCTCTTCTAGAATTTGCTTCCCTAAAGAGATCCTGAGCTAAAATCTTTACATTTTCCACAGCAAAGACTGTTAGAGTAGAACACAGATATATATTAGATTATATAGAATTTATTAAATGATTCCAGATTTAAATATATTTTTGGAGCTGTGAAGGAGTGAGGAGTACCAGATGTCATGGTATCTTTTTTTCATTAATGTGTACGTGAGCAGGTTGAGGCAGTTGGTAAGACGAGAAAGTTAATATATATTATATCTATATATATCTATATATATCTTTTTTTAAAAAAATTCCCTGGAACTTACTTTCATCCCCACTTCATTCTTGTGTATTTCCTTTTTAAAAAAGGAAAGCTCTTATTTTGTTAACCAAAGATTTACTTTCCATTCCTTCTGGCTATTAGAAGGAAGTGAACACAAATTGACCCATGTCAATATTTTAAGTGATCTCACTTACAAGAATCCAGGAAAAATATCCAAATCAGATATCTCAAGTGGGTAGGAAGAAAGTTTGTCATAAAAAGATATTTTCTATTCTGTTGCTTTAGTATAAGAAAACCATTTAAAGATTTTTTTTTCTCTTTCCAGGAGGAATTCAGATTCTAAAATAAAATAAATGGGGGATTACGGGTTTGGCGTGTTAGTGCAGAACAACACCGGGAATAAGTCAGCTTTTCCAGTCAGATTTCATCCACATCTGCAGCCTCCACATCACCATCAAAATGCAGCCCCCAATCCTGCTGCTTTTATAAATAACACAGCTGCCAATGGCAGTAGTGCTGGGTCAGCTTGGCTCTTTCCTGCTCCAGCTGCCCATAATATTCAGGATGAGATTCTGGGGTCAGAAAAATCGAAAAGTCAACAACAGGAAAAACAAGACTCCCTAGAAAAACAGCAGCTTTCCCCTAGTCAAAGTCAGGAAGCAGGCATGCTGCCTGATTCTGAGAAAGCTAAATCTGAAGAAAGCCAGGGGGATAATTCTTCTGAAAATGGCAATGGGAAGGAAAAAATAAGAATAGAATCGCCAGTGTTAACAGGATTTGATTATCAAGAGGCTACAGGGCTAGGTACCTCAAGCCAGCCCCTGACATCTACTGCATCTTCTCTGACTGGTTTCAGTAACTGGTCAGCAGCAGCTATAGCTCCTTCGTCTTCAACAATAATAAATGAAGATGCGAGTTTCTTCCACCAGGGAGGGGTACCTCCTGCTTCAGCAAATAATGGTGCTCTGCTGTTTCAGAATTTTCCACATCATGTCAGTCCTGGTTTTGGGGGTAGTTTTTCCCCTCAGATTGGACCCCTCTCTCAGCACCACCCTCATCACCCCCATTTTCAACATCATCACAATCAGCATCAACAACAGAGGAGGTCTCCTGCAAGCCCTCATCCACCTCCATTTACACATAGAAATGCTGCTTTTAATCAACTGCCTCATCTTGCTAATAATCTTAACAAACCACCCTCTCCATGGAGCAGCTACCAAAGCCCATCACCTACACCATCTTCCTCATGGAGTCCTGGTGGTGGATGTGGTGGGTGGGGTGGGTCCCAAGGGCGAGACCACCGCAGGGGACTGAATGGAGGAATAACACCCCTGAATTCCATCTCACCCCTGAAGAAGAATTTTCCAAATAATCATATCCAGTTGCCGAAGTATGCACGACCCAGTTCCGTTTTTGCTCCAAAATCTTGGATGGAAGACAGTTTGAACAGAGCTGACAATATCTTTCCCTTTCAGGTGAGATCATTTTATTAATATCAGACAGAATGCTATATAAAGAGATCTAGGAAAGACTGTGTGAATTGTAATGTTTTATCTTTTTGCATTGCTACAAATATTAAAAATGCACAATTATAAAATTGATTTTAAAAAGGCACCTAAATGTGTAGCTTATCCTGTGACATTTTATGCCATAGTTGCTCATGTCTGAATCATGGATGCTCTGTATAGTGTTTGTCAGAAATACCTAAAACAAAATAGGAAATCTATTATCTAGTTAGCTTGCTGTCAAATCAGTATTATCTGATCAATAAAGCAACTACAAGAGCAATAATTGGAGCCATTTTTATAACTGAATAAAATCCTAAAGCACAAGAACTGTTGAAACTGTGCTCCTTTTCAAATATAATAGAATTCTGTGCAATTAATTATTACTGGTTCCTAAAACTATACAAAATACATCTACAGCTTTGTACAACAAGCATAATTTTCATTTTGATTTAATTTGGAATATGTGGGTTTTTAAATGCAGCTCAAAGAACAATCTTAAAACGTTGAGCTGGTCTCTGCTAGGAAGGGCAATATATTTTAGTAGTAGATTATAAGTCATTACTAAAAATAGATGTGGACTATTTCAGACAGCATTTTCTATTGGAGGGTAGCCATTTGCTATAAGGAAATAGGCTGAGAATTTCAGTGGTACCTATTTCTCCACTTATAAACAATTACCACTAGAAATCGCCATTTAAACAATGCAGTGAAAACCTTGTCAATATATTGCGTTTCATTATTAGCTGTAGTTAAGTTTGAATATACTGTAATGTTTTATACTGAGATAGTAAAACCTTAAAATATATTGATGAAAAAATAAAATTGTAAAATATTTGTTATTTCTCAACATGGTATATATAATCAGACATGTGCTATGACCTAGTTTTGTCGTAATTGGAAAACTGGTAGATAGACAAAAGCCATACTTTTGTTAAATATAGAAAACTATTTTATAATTGGGTTAGATTACCCAGAGGACATGTCTTGTATTTTCTTTTTAATTCATGCACCTGAAATAGAAATCATGAAATAATACATCAGGAAGCAATATGAGGATTGATAAATCCACTAATACTATGAATCAGCTGGAGTATAGGGGTAATGGTTGAGCCTCACTGCAGCAAGATTTGGTTCATTGTTTTAGTAGTTCATTTTGCAAATTGTGATTATATAAAGAAACGACACTGTGGTAGGATAAAAATCTTTTCATAAATTAAGACCTCGGATCTAGGCATGATGCAAGTGGAATGTTTTGTCCTGGAATACTGGAATATTATTACGTGGTTTTTATCCTTCGGATTATTATTCCAAATATCTGTGGCAATATATTGTGATCAGTTTTTTCCCCCTGAAGAACAAATTGGCTATATCAGGACCAAATCCTGCCTCTTTGTATCTAGCAAAAGGAACATATTTTAATGAAGTACATTTTAATTTGAAATGCCTGTGCTCAGTGCTGAGAAGGCAAGTGCAGGACTTCAAAGAACAGCTGAGTATTGCAGATCTAGAAAATTCTCCAGTAATCTTTGGCATTTACTTTTTGCAGCATGAAGCAAATAGTGCTTTTTTCCCCTTCCTCCTTTTTCACATGAAATGGTTCTCTTCCCCCACCCTCCAAATGATTGTGCAAGATAACTATTTATTTCGAATGAAAATGCGTGCAAAAATATGTTTACAAAGCTCTACATGGATTAAGCTCTTGGAATACCTACAATTCAATTCTGCCTCTGATACATTTAATTTATAAGACCTGCTTTCAGCTATGTTTAGTATTACTGCTATGTGGTATCTTGCTAGAAGTAACAAATACAATACCATTAATTTTTACCATTTACCATTAACGTTATTTGTTCCACACAGACACAGATAGCTTCCATATATAGAGAAGTTGCCTTTTCTTCAGTAAATGAAAATTCAGTAAATTCTGCAATGTTTATGCAAATGTAATAATCACAGACTCCCCTAGTAGAGGAGCTGGCCTTATCTTGGTGCCACGGGAAATACAGACATGAATATCCTTCAGAGATTAACTCTGATGCAAAAAGGCCTTTGCTGACCTGGCTTTCTTTTTAAAGAGCATCGCCTGGTTTTCATGCAAATACTTAGTATGTTGTACGATGCACGAACCGGGATGATTGTTTTAAAAAAGCATTGTCATTTGATGCTAAGATGCATCTTTACTAAAATTCAGACCAGTAGCTTGTAAGTGCCTAGGCCTGATTTAATGGAAGGCGAAATAAAAAATTCTATTCATCCACGCCTTAGTGTTGTTATGACGATATAGAAGACCAGACAGTTGAAAATGGATATTGGCTTGAGGCTAGAACCCAGTTTTGCCTTTAATAGTGGTTGTTGCCCTTATTTTTCCCAGTTGGGATGTTGTTGCAGTGCTGCATGAGGGATCTTTTACTGGGTTGTTGGGAAGAAAATAGAATGGGCTGTATATTTATTGTATTTATTTGCACTCTCGGCTCCTTGAAGTTTTAAAATCAGCAAAATATTTTCTGCTAACGAAGATGTTCAACGATATCCATAGATTTAATGCTACATTAATAACGAGGGAAGCGATGGTAGCTGCAGCAGCGCTAGTCAGTAGCAGTTGCCCCCTAGTGCACAGATAAAGGGTAAACAGCAATTACACAATGCTTGTTGGTTTTTCTTGCTTGTTTGCCAAAGTGGCAGCTCTTTAAAGACAGGTATGGCAATTTGAATTGTCCAGTTTGCGTTCCCTGACAGGAAATAGGATACAGTATAATGTGAGCTTTGTTTGCGTCCCTATGTCACCTTTTCCCTTTAATACTTTAGCATGAGGAAACTAACTGCATGCAGAGCGAGTAAAAACTGCAGTGCAGCTCCCAACCAGGAACACAACCACAGAAGTATGGAATTGTGCACGTGGTTCATATTCTCTTTGATTTAAAGAGCCAGTCCTCTTTTAAGATGCAAGCGCGTGCATGTACTGTATCTAATGTGACAGGTTCAAACATTTCGATCTGGGAGTGCCAGAGGAAAGGTTGCTTATTGTTGAAACATTGATGCTTTGTTTCTGTTCTTTTTGTATTTTAGAATGCAACCTGCTTAAAATTCTCAAAGTATAATACAGTACATGGTATCGATGCATTAATGCTTTTTGCAAAGTGCTCTGAACATTTGAAAGCACTGATTAAATCTGGGCGGAGGGGGGGCAAGAGATACAAATAAGAATACAATTTGCTTAAAATATTTTCTTTGCAGGGGAAAAAAACCCTTTGCTATCTTTACTTTTCCTTTTAAACAGGGACACCAACTTCTGCTGAGAATGCAGTGAAGAAGAAGCCCACATATTTTTCACAGTGAAAATGTGTACTCCATCATGATGGTGCAATTTGGAGGCAAATATATCAGTATTACTGTAAAAGTTATACTGGTCTTGTTTTAAAAAGAACCTTCGTAGCTTTATTTTTCACTGCGCTCGTAACAGAATGTAGAGGCCTATCGGTAGCAGTTAGATTTCAAATAGGCTTTCACGTATGCAAACATGTCTTTCCTGCTAGTGTACTTCCTTATAGAACAGGGAGACTGTTCTGCACTAAAGACAGTTAAGGTTGAAACAGGAAAACGTATCCTTGCTGCTAGGCAGAAGTCCAGTTTCTAAAACAAATAGCTGTATGCTTATTTCACTTGCCCTGAAGGAATTTATTAAGTTGAAACATGCAACTGCTGCATACTGAGTATTCTCCCACATTTAGCTGTTAAAGAAATGTTTCCAGCCAAAAAAAAATACTAATGCTTTTTTTAAATCTATATCTTTATTGAAGCAAACAAGGTTTTGTGAACCTAACTTGCTTCTTGGTAGCAAGCAAGATGTTAATTAGGTTAGTGGTATATTCTTGGCTCCAATAAATTGCTTGAAAAAATTGTAATGATTCTGATACACCAAGTAATTATATTTTAATTGGATATGCTACATTTATCTTTTGCTAAATCTGTTTTTATTTGTCCTAAATATGTGTTCAAAGAAAGACAAAATGGAGTTACTACTTCATATGCAAAATTATGAGACTGGTAAGGAAACTAGAAAAATAATGTATAAGGAATGGTCGATTGCTATGAAGACAAGCATACTAAGAACAGCAGACTGTTCTATTTTCTTTAAATTTTCATCTACATTAGCTATGTGATAATAATAATGCGATGTTCTGGATTAAAAGTAGTGAGACTGTTTTTAAATGTTTATCTGATCTTCGGCCTGCCTTTGACGGTATTTGTTTTACTTATTGCTCAAGAAGGTTGAGATTGGATTCAGTGTTTTAAAGAAAGCATGCCCGTACATCTGACAGATGTTGCTAAAGTTGAATCATAATTGTATGAACCTGTAGCTCCAGCCCGGCATTTTGTATTGTTAGGTTCACAGTGGCTGTTCTTCATATAAGGCAATACATGCTTGTCCCATTTTTCTCCACCCTTTTTTTCTTTTTTTACATAACCACAATTTGGAATGTACATCAGAACCTTTTATTTATAGTCATGTTGTTCTGGGAATTGCATAAGAAAGAAAGAAATATGGACTAGGGTGATCATAAATGTATGACTGAGAAAGCATCTGAGGCAATTTTGATGCACTCCAAGCAAGCATTTTTAGGCTGTCTTTTCCCCACCATAGCATTTTCCATGGGGAAATGTGACATTGACAACCTGTAGTTAGAACCTCTTTCAGTATGTTTTCATTCCCCCCCTTGTAAAGGTAAAAAAATGAAAATGCATATAAAGATACGCCATTTCTTTTAAACACGGTGTTCAGTTTACTGTTTGGTCTCCAATTACATATGTTTGTGCAAGTTCTAATGCTAGGGTTGCCCTCCTAAAAAAAGAAACTGTAGTCGTGTATCAGTCTTCTCTGTTGACCAGTTGAGGTAGGACAAAAGCAAATGGTTAAGCCTCAAAATGATAAAAGGCTGGGAGCCACTTGGTGGTAATTGAAGATTCTCTCAAATCAACCAAGTCCAGGTGATTTTATGGAAATGTCCATTTTGTTTTCTTGGCAATAAAACAAAATAAATTTGCCAAATATTGGATTTTTTTTTTGGTCTAGCTTTCACCCCTGGTATTCCTCCAAGTACTAACCAGGCCAAACCCTGTTTAGTTTTAAACCCAGCCAAGGTTAGCCAAGAGCTGTCACTACTGATATTGCTGAAGATTAAGACATTTAGATAGAAACTTAGTGTTTACATTACAGTATTGAAGGCAAAAAGGTGTTTTGGGGGATATATGGAGGTAATCATTTAGTATCTGTCAACAGCTCCTTAAAACAGCTGCATTTTTTCCCCAGGATTATGTGACTACCCTCCTAGGTACATTTTTCCCTTTGAAGCTGAATCACGTGTAGACTACTGATTGTGTTATGTTCTAATCAAATACAATAGTTGAAAAAGGGAATGGATCATTAAGATTAATATCTTATTTTTCCAAGAATACATAATACATATTTTTCCCACCTGTATTAATTTGGAGATGTTAGCAATTTTCCCCAATTCATTGCCCTTCAGGAATCTTAGCTGGTTAGGAATTGTGACAGTTGAAATCTAGAAGGACTGGGAATGGGGAGTGGAGGAGGGAAAGGCGTGTCTGGATTTATCTATGTTCTATTAATCAAATGCAGGTTTGGATCTGGTTAGTACTTGAACGGGAGATCACTAAAAACGTCTAGGGCTACAGGTTGGATTGGTTGGTAAATTAAAAAAAAAATCCTAGAAGAAGGTGGAGATCAACCCTGAAAACTACATGCATCTGCCCATGCATTCATCAGCCGTTGAGCTTGACTCAAAGGGGACTTTATACTAAATATAATGTGATAGAGTGAATAATATATGGTGGGTGGATATATGCCTGCTGAATAAAGAGAGGCCCAGATAAATCATATCATCACTAGTTATGTTATGGAGTCCTTCATCTTCAAAGATTTCTCACTTTAAAAGCACCTATTTAAAAACCCAGGCCTTTGTTACAAACAAATTTGGCACACCCAAACATGTTTTTTTACATTTTATTTTATAACGTTTGTTGCTGTGTTCCAGATGATATTGCATCAACTTGGCAAACATTGGAACTTTCATCAGTTACTGTTCAGATGATAGCAACACAAACTGACTCATATCTTGATCCTTTAAACTGTATGCATGCTTTACTTAGGTAGGGACTAGGTATAAAACCACAAAGATGGGAACTCATTGTGGTATTGTGGTGCAAGAGGTTACATTAATGGTTGATGTCCTAATTTTGTATTCTTGTTCCTCTTGCATCGTATTGAAGTTTTTCCAACTACAAAATCCGATACTAATATTCTTGATTAACTTCATTATATACTTCTACAGCAGAAGATGGGACTAATGCATGAATTTCAGGACTCCATACTATCTGCCTTATGTACCAATATCTTTGCTATTCTTTTAAAAGTTTACAGGACATGATTGGGAGGTAATCAAAGAGTTCCCCTCCTGCCTCCCATCTTCTTCCTCCATATCTTGAACTTGGGGGAAGGATATTATTAAATAAAGAGATTTGGCTACTTCTGAAAAAAGAATTCGGTGTTTCAGTCAGTATTTACATTGGCTTTCAAAAACATATATTGCTGTGTTCATTTGTAGTAAGTTTAAAAGGATTGTAGTAAATGCGGTGTACGCAGAGATTATTTTCATTTTTCTCGAAGGAATTGTAGACATAATTGGAACTATGATGGCTTCCCATTTTGAATGTCACAATGAGTGTAAAAATTATTTAAATTGATATATTATGGTTAAAGCAAGAATGTAAAACAAATTCCAGCCAGGTTATGTTTTATTGCCCCTCCATATGTCTGAATTATTTTGAAATAACTTTAAGCAAAAAAGCCAACAATTTTATTTTTCTTTTAACAGAGCAAATTATGGTAATAAAGAATATTCATTGAAGTTTTTTGCTTTATATAAAGCAAATGTTTATTCGTACCATTTGGCTCCCTTTTTACCAAGTCTTCCCACACAACTGTAAGGTTTAATTAAAGTCTTATATGCTTTTTGTGCCCTGATTAAATGAAGAAAATAGTATAAGATCCTGATATCTCTTTAAGATATCTCTTTAAGAAATATGTTACCGTATTTCCTTATTTGCTGACACTCTTCTATCTTCCAAGGGAATAAAGTACTAAATTAGTACTGTAACCTTGATTAGTCAGGCTGTGATTAGCACAATTATTTGTGTGTTCTTTGTAGAGTTCAAAGTTCAGGATCTTGTGTACAAGTTCTTAAAAAAAACCCTTTAACTTAAAAACTGTGTTATACCATGCTGTGGTAAATCTGAAGTACTTTGTTGTGGAGCTGGTCACAGTTCTTATATAAGCATAGTCATCAAACTGGATTGATTTACTCATGTAGGTAATGTGTGGCCATGGAAGTGTCTGTTCAGCTTGTTGTGCCTCATGGGAGTTTGGGACCGGGTGTGTGAGCTAGTTGGCAAAAGATATAATTTACTGCATGTCAAAAGGGATTTGTACATACGTATTTTTAGAGAAAGCCCACTGCTGCAAATTTTATGGAGAAGCTCATGAACAAATATGCAAACATTCTTCATACAGTGACAGGCAGTGGATTTGTTTTCCTCTTTTGGGATACCCACATCAGACAACTAGCATCTTGTAACATAGCAGATTAAAACAGCTTCTTTCAGCTTTTGGAGAAGTTAAAGCTTTGTGTGAGACCATTCTGTGCTTTCCGATAAAAAGATGCGAGAGCCAAACCATTCATTCTGAAATAATGTAAGATAGCCCTTTTGTACCATATCATGCCAGAATGAACTTAACATTTGCAGCTAACTCATGTTGAGTTAAATCTCTGAGCCATCAAGACAGTTTCGTGTGTCTTCCAAGATCTCATCCAGAGCTACATAATATTTTGTGAAATTTAGACATGAACTAAAATGAACAGAATTAGGAGTCCTCTGAGTGAAATAGTGTTTTTGGTCTTCTCTTATTGGAAAAAACCAATTTCCCTTTTTAAATGTTAAGGCAGGGAATGAAAGTAGAAAAAATAAATGTTTATGCCTGTTTTTACTACATGCTGTAATGTACTAAGCTAACCAAATGCTATTCAAGGATACCCAGTTTTAGGAAAATGATATGTTATAAACACAAGACCACATTATCTAAAAAGTAAACCTACTTTTATCTAGATGTTGATCTAATTCCTTTATTCTTTATCTGCATTTCCAGTGTACCAATGTATTTAGTTGGTCATTTTTATAGCTAAATGTATTTTGCTTAGACCACAAGGCAATAAAATTAGAAGGGCTGACCTCCTAAATTTGATTCTTATATTTCAGGAGTATTTTCTAATTTGTTCATTTGTTTCTATCACTGTGTCTTTTCTGTGATCCTTGATGCATGATACCGTGTATGGAACTCTTGAGTGGCAGTTGGGTTAGGATCATTGGTACGTTCTTGGTACATTTATTAATGGCTTTCACAGATATTGTTACAAGATATCTCGAAGTGAAAAATCTGATACTGCACTGACTCGATGCCAGCCTCTCAGTAATTATGCTGACTGAATGACCAACTCAAAAACGTTTCAAGCTTTTCCTTAATGTTTTGATACATCCAAACTTAAACTGATTTTTTAAAACTTATATGTGGGGCTTTTATTATGTTTTTCTACAAAAGGACAAAGCAGTGACTAGAAAGTGCTGTAAGACTGAAGAGAATTGGCTTCAGTAGCATGATACTATCTGTTGGTAATAGACAGAATGAGTTCTGATGCCATATTAGATTAATATGAGTTCTTCACCAGTGCATGATATCTTAGCAAGAATAAGCTAAATTCTTAATAAAAATAACTACACATTAAAAAAAAACATGTTACATTAGGTTACCACGTTGTATTTCTAACACAACTATTTTATAAATTTTGGAGGAGGGATTCAACCTTGAAATAACACTTTTTAAACTGGAGCATACTGATCACAATTCAGTCCGATCAATTTTGCTAAAAGAAATAAATGAACTGTTACCGAGTTATTTTCCAGTTATGGATTTCTTTTTCAGTACTGGAATTTCATTCAGTCACGTTGCCATTATGTGACATATAGTGATGTTTTTCCCCTTCGCGGAGCTGGGGTGGACGTGGCCTGTGCGTGACGCATCTGGCCCGTGGGCCGCCAGTTTGACACCCCTGCTTTAGAGTATTAAAATTGATATTTCAACTGTAAACATATTTTAAACATACTAATAAAGTTCAATGATAGAAAAGCTTTGCTCCAAATTTTGCTTTATATTTTACTTTTTGTTTTCTCTCTCATTGTAGATGTTAAGTATACATAGTTTTTCAAATAACTGTGATACTGAAATGAGGATAATTATTTAGTAAATATAGTAATTTCTTTTCAACGTTTCAGTTTTCAAAGAACATACAGGATTGTTGTAGATTTAAATTTTATCTGCCACTCTTCATTCTTTTGGAAATGAGTATGGAAGATGAGCTGGCTTTGAACTTGAAATACAAAGTGTATTTCACTTTCACATGTCTGCTACTTAATTTTGATGTCTTAGGTATAGAAGAGTTACCAGACTGAACTAGATGATTAAATCAAAAATCACTTTTTGTTCATGTCTATGTTGGTATTGTTTCACAGAACTGTAATATGCATAGATGTTACATGATTTGAAATCTTCAAAAGAAGTTCGATAATTTTGAAACTGACACATAGTATTCAAATGTGACATGGCAAAGTTTATTTTGATTTTTGAAAGTCCATAGATTTCTGTTTCAGAGATGCTTTAAGCAATGTTTTCTTTTTGATGGACTTTTTACTCCTTCCATTTAATCGTGTCCAATTCTTGGAGACTACTTGGACAAGTCACTGTAGTTTACTTGGCAAGGTTTTTCAGAAATGGTTTGCCATTACCTCCTTCCTAACGCAGAGAGAAAGAGACTGGCCCAAGGTCACCCAGCTGGCCTTGGGCCTAAGGCAGGATTAGAACTCATGCCTTCCTAGTTTCTAGCCTGAGGCCTTAACCACTACTTCGAGCTAGTTTTTATTAGTAGTGCTATGCATTAATAAATATAGCGAAACAAAGTAAAGCTAAAAATCAAAAAGTAGGTCAATACAAGAGCTTAATATTAATTAAAAGCGCAATATTAATTAATCCATTTATGTTCCATTTTTCCTTCAGAAGTTTTCTTCCTACTCTCAAGTGAGAAATACATTACAATTAAATATTTGACTGGATAAAAGCCATCCATTGAACTTTATGGTTCTGCATTAATTTGAGCTTTACATAGTTGTAGACTTAGACTGAACTGTAGCTTTTGTTAAAATAGAACTTTGGATATTATAAGAGAATTATTGGATATACATGTTCCAGATTTACAGAGAATATATGATGGTGATAAGTTAGTTAGTCATTTCAGTGAAATGTTTATGTAAATTATAATATAATTCTAACTATCCTAAATGCTTAGTGATCTTGTTATCTGAAATACCAGGCAATTTGGGATACCAATATTTCTAAGAAATAGCATTCTTGTACTTTTTTGTGCGGTATCCTGAAATTATTGATAGTTACCATTTATAGGACATTGTATGGTATATTACCTAATTATAAAGTACATAGCAATAGCAATAGCACTTAGACTTATATACCGCTTCATAGTGCTTTACAGCCCTCTCTAAGCAGTTTACAGGGTCAGCATATTGCCCCCAACAATCTGGGTCCTCATTTTACCCACCTCGGAAGGATGGAAGGCTCAGTCAACCTTGAGCCGGTGAGATTTGAACAGCTGAACTAGCAATCAGCTGAAGGTTGCAGTGCTGCTTTTAACCACTGCGCCACCTCGGCTCCTAGTAAATGTCCTGTAGTGCTATCTTACAGGATTAGCATTTATTTTAAAAATAATAAATTTTTGGAACTTTGGATATTAAAGGACACTTTTTTACTTACTATCCACAGATTATTTGTTGTAATATTTAAAAATGTTTCTGACCTTTTAATGATTTTTATCTTGACATATTTTACTATTCTATTGATGTTTATTAGGATTTGGGAATTACATATTCCTATATTAATAATTCTGTTAATTATAATTCCTTATAAAATTATTTTCACTTAAGTTTGGAGTCCATTGCTTTTAATTAAATTGTAGAGAATCAAACCGATTACATTTAGTATACAGCCCTTTCAATCTGCATTTCCAATTGCATTTGCATTACAGCAGTATAATGAAATATAGAGCAGAAAACCCTTAGAATAGCTATTAATTCTATATGTTGACAACAGAACCGTCCTTATTGAAACATAAGAATTATATCTTCTAGTATAAGTTGTCACTTGGCATCTAAAACTCTATGATTCAGCAAAGGAAGTGTTGCTAGAAAGAATCGTAGAAAACAATTGTAATGTACTTTTGTATCTATTTCTCAATGGAATGGGATTCTTTTGAATAGATACCAAATAAGGGTAAGCAAGGTTCATGTCAACAGAAGTAATGTTTAATATTCCAATATAGGGTCACTTTTTATTTCACTTGATTTGGCTTTATTGCTGGCAGACTAAATTGTAGGCTGATGAGTTTCTTGTAATATATGAATAATAGTTACTTGAAACATGCAAGCTATTATGTTTTTAAATTATATTTTACTTTGTTGAAATTGTGTATGGTACTTTGAATAATTTTTGACATGGGAGATGGGCCAGAGTTCTAAAGGATTGTTCAGGTGTATGTACAGTTTTAGCAAATTCTGCAATATGTGGCACTTTTAGACATTTACTAAGCCATTAATAACTTTCTAGTTAATTTCTGCTTCAAGTTCTTATATTTAGAAGTGATTAGTACATTGAAAAAATAATTGAAAATGCTCTTTTGCTTAGCTTAGCTCCCGCTCTAAACTGTTCGTTGTGTTTATTTTCAGGATCGTACAAGAACTTTTGACATGCATTCACTGGAGAATTCATTAATCGACATAATGAGAGCTGAAAGTGATTCTCTGAAAGGTAACCTTGGATTACTATTTTTTGGGATTAAATAGAGTAATATAGTTGTGCACGGTAGAAAGTTCTTCAATTTATAATACAGTTAAAACATTTACCACTCATGTGTCCTTCACCAATTCTGTCTTTCATCATAAGCAATTAAATCAAAGCTACAATTGAAATAATTCCTTTTTCATGTATGTGCATGAATAGACTTATGCTTAAACCATTTGTTTCAAACAGACCCTTTTCTAACCATACACTCACCATATATTCACTATGCTTGTTCTCTGTTGGGTCTCCAAATGGCCCGGTCATTTTTTCTGTACTCTCTCATCTCATTCTCAACTATCTGTTCATGCTCTCTAAAGGATTATGAGAGGTTCTAAATGTTGGTCAGGTCATTAATTAGTATTAATATTGGAAAAAATGAAAGAAGTGAAAGAAATAAGACTAAAAGTGGCATGAGTGCAGGTTGAGAAAGCATGAGTCCTGCATGCAAAAGGTTTAAAAGACAAATCTCTCAAATGAATAAACAGAAAGAGAATATAGAAGCTACTATTAAATTTCAGTGCAATAATAGTGTGTGGGACTAAGGGAAAGTATGAAAAAGCATGCTTGCTGAAACGAAATAAGTCTAAAACAGAGCCATGAATGTGCTTAAAATAAGGGAGATTCAGTATTGTATAGAGATTATAGAGTTATCTCAAAGAGTAGGATTGAATTTAATATTATAAATGTTAGTGCCCCAAAATTATGAAAATATATTTCCTAATATAAATATTAGGATAATTATTAAGGCTGCAGGTAATATTCAAATGTGAATGTAGTTTACTTACTGAATAGCTTAAAAGTTTCACCTGTATGAAATGTTTGAGAGAATATAGTTATTGTTCCCATCTATAAAAAGATAGGTAACAAAAGAAAGAAAAAACCTTACAGGGGATTACTTTGTTAAGAGTGACTTAGAAGTTGCTTGGTAGAACTATGATTGGAAGGATACAAGAGGTGACTAACAAACCGCAATTTGAGAGGTATTACATATTATGCTGGTTGGAACTATACAAATCAGGTATTTGCTTTTCAACAGTTATTGAGAAAGGCATGGTGGTGAGAAAAACATATATTTTTGTATAGAGAAAGCAAGTATGGTGAATAGGTTTGAATAATGGGATGTCTTGTGAGAATGTAGGGTTGAAGGTTGATCACTGATAAGAATGGTATATAGTGGAAGGACAATGCATATGAATAAATTGGATACTTAATAAATGGTACAATATTAAGCAGGATGTGTGATATCCCCTTGATTGTTTAATTTATTTATGAATAAATGTGTGAAGATACTGACAGTGTTAAAGGTATGTTAGTTGGGGATCTAATTTTGTGGGTAGTTTGCTGCCGAAGAAACCAACTAAATTGCAACAAATAATACATAATAGGTACATCATATGAGGCTGGAAGGAGTATGCATCTGGAAATTAAGGTATCAAAGACAAAAGTAGTTGTATTTGAGAGGGAAAATAGAGAGAATTATATCAAATTTTATCTAAGTGGCCAAAGATTAGAGCATGTGGATGAATTTGTATAACTTGGTAGAATAGTTTGCAAAGATGGGGAAATGATTGGAGAAATGTTAAAACATTAAGAGGCTAGTAGAAGGATGGTAAATAATATGTGGTTTGTTGTGAAGAATAAACATTTGTGAAAAGAAGTAAAGAAAATGAGCATTGGGTATTTCAGGAGAAATTTAAAAGAAAGTTGAGTGCAGAGGAACTGCAAAAGGAATGTAAAAGTAAGTTAAATACAGTGGAAATGCAGTACTTTAGCAGTATATGTGGTAAACCCAAAGTGACAGGGCCGGGGATGAATTTATGATGAATGACTAAGGATTAAATCCAAAAGGAAATTGCCAGTACAAAAGTAGTCTGTTGAGGTGGTTTGATTAAAATGTCGGAGGATCAAGTTGCAAAAAGGGATAGCTAAAGAATGGTTGAATAGGTTACGAGAGAGAAGACTGAGAAAGCCAGGCTTTGATGCAGTTAGAACATAGAATATAGAAGCATAAGACTGGAAGGGACCTCAAAGGTCTTCTAGTCCAACCCCCTTGCTCAAGACAGGAGTCCTTATATTATACCAGACAAAGAGTTGTCCAATCTTTTCTTGAACTCTGTTTGTCTTGGGGTGGAAAAAACCAGGAGGGATTGTGTAAAAGAAGGGGGAATATACAGTTGATATGTAGGAGTTAAATGATCCTAAGTTACATGATATGTGATCCTTAGTTATACGTGTGAGAGTTGATATGATCCTAGGAAAAGAGAGGCAAAAAGCAATGTTTGAAGAGATGTATGGATGTGTGGGAGCAAGGATGTTTTGCAAGAACAGAAAGATACGGAGTCATTATATGTAGTGAATGGTGTTTCTGTTAACCAGATTTATCTATGTTTTCTCTTTCTTATCTCATATGTTTTAAGTTCTTTTCTGCACTTTGCATAATACTGCTAATCTCAAAGGGACTAACGGGATAAGGGTATGTAATTTTAAAACAGTTGCTTCTTCCTTTTATTTGATAATTTGTCCTTACTGCAGTTTTTCCCCCTTCCATTTACCTCAAGAGGAAGCTAAGCATTTGTTTATCCCTAATGCCGTCCTTGAAATAAATGCAATTATGAAGTTTGGGATTTCCAATGAACACAAGAGATTTAAAACTGAAGTTGATATGGAAAATTCTATCAGTTGGCATATTTTTCTCCAATAATAATTACACAGTATTGGACAATTGCTCTCATCTGGTACAGAATTATTATGAGAAAGCAAGAAAATTTGTTTGATTATATGGAAAGTAATTAAGGATTGGCAGGTGAACTATGAAAAAAGAGAGATAGTCACAATCTAAAATTAAACAGTCAAGGCTTGGATGAACTTTTAGGCTGATGTAAAATTACTGTACAGTATGACTCCTCTCTATACTGGGAGTCATCTGAAGTACAACATGATGCAGAATCTGTCACTAAATGGAATAGGAATACATAAATGGAATAGGAATACACGATCCTTTCTTTAAATAATTTGTTTTCCATACCTGCTGGCATTTTGAGAAGTGTAGTTCCCATATGCTATAATATGTGGCTGTACTAACATCCCCCTATGAAATTTTACATCTCTGGTCATGTTAAGTGCTCCAACCATTCCAGGCAGCACCCAAATCTCTGAGTGGCCTGAGACTTGAATAACTAATACTATGCTGTTAGAAGGATGTCTGAGAAAATAACTACAGACCGCTCATATCCTGGACATTAACTATTTCAACTCCTCCTCTTGGGATGCCGCAATAGGGCATTGCATGCCAAACCAACTAGACATAAGGACAGTCCCCCCCCGCCCTCATGCCATCACTCTGTTGAACACCTAATCCTCACAGTAGTGTCTTATGTCTAAGTATATTCACCCATGTTGTATGGCTGTAATATTATTACTATCCTTCTCATCTCTTCCACTACTCTGTCTTATTAGTGTCATTATTACGATTATTATTACTCTGTTGCTTTTCATGTACACTGAGAGCTACTGCACTGGAGACAAATTCCTTGTGTATCCCGTCACACTTGGCCAATAAAGAATTCTCTTCTCTTCTCCTCTCCTCTCTTCTCTTCTCTTCTCTTCTCTTCTCTTCTCTTCTCTTCTCTTCTCTTCTCTTCTCTTCTCTTCTCTTCTCTTCTCTTCTCTTCTCTTCTCTTCTCTTCTCTCCCATCCCATCCCATCCCATCCCATCCCATCCCATCCCATCCCATCCCATCCCTCTCACTGAGGTGTATCTGAGTGAAGAATATGTCTAAAAATTTACAGCATCAGGAAGAAAAGAGGCCACTTAAATAACTCTATATTACTGTTTCAACAATGGCTTGAAATAAATGGCTTGTTAATGTAAAGTTCCTTCAGAACAGAATGGTATGAAAGTCACTTGCTTAGTATGGAGCTAATGCTTAACAGTAATCTTAACTTACACGTTTCTGGGTTTTATGTGTCTGATGCTGCATTTGCTTAGTTTATCAGGGCTTGTGCTCTAATTAGTAGGTTATTTTTGAGGAGTGCTATGGCAGATTTATGATCTTCCTTAAAAGTATATGTTTTCTGTTTTCACAGTTGTTGTTGTTAATGAAATTAACTTTTTAAAATTACTCTTGACTTAAAGAGTCCTAAATGCTTCACTGATTGGCAGGTTGATACTACCCACTTCTGGAGGTGAAAAATAATGACTGGTATCACCAAGCCAATATGTTTAAGATACGAAATCAAGTATTCAAGTAAAACAGGTAGTAAGAGAATCTGGCAAGACCTGATTAGCTGGCCTTTTTTTTCCACAGGGAAAAAAAAACTGTTCCAGGATTGGTTGGCCTTCTCTTCCATGACCTTTGATACTCTTTCCTGTATTACTATTTCTAGAATGAATTGAAATCCCTTTGTCTTGTCTAAAAGCTGGTTCAATTCAGCATACATCTAATTTACTAAGTAGTGTCTTGTAACTAGGCAACTTCTATTGCTTGAACACTAGGCATGTTGTGGTTTAATTTCAGCTGGGTATTATCTGATGCTGAATCCAACATCTTTAGGAAAATTATTTTATTTGCCCTTGTAATGTTTAATTGAAAACTATTTTCTGTACTATCTTTCTGGAGAATGGTATTTCTGAGGCTATACATTACCTATTGAGAATCTACAACTTGTATGTGGGATAAAAGGGAATGAATTCCAGGCCAATATGTGAGGGGGGGCTTGGTAGATGGACTCTTAGGTTGTGCAGGCATAGCTGTTAAGCCATCTCTTCTTCTAGGAATTCACACACACACACACACACACACACACACACACACACACACATTAAAGGCAACTAGAATAACATCTAGCATAAAACATCCATTGATACGTCAACAGTGAAAGGTTTTTCTATCACTTGATTGAAAATTCATGACATATGTAATGTTAACAGTAAAATGAATCAGTACTTTAACTGTTCAGAAAAAAATTATTATAATTCTAAATCCAAGGCTGTATAAACAGGGACAAAGTAGGGTTATGGGGAAGCATTTGAAAACAGAGACCCCCAAAGCATCTTAGAGCAAGTGAAGATTCCATCCTTGAAGTAGTCTAGCAGTTGTGTCCCCTGTAAGGTATAGACAACTGCAGGGGTGAATTCTACCTTACCTGGCTGCTGGTTTGCTTCCTCCCGCGCCATGTGGCCGCTTCGTGCGCATGCGCAGTGCTGAAAAATAAAAATAAAAAATCCCCCAAAAAAGGCTGAAATCAAAATGGCGATGCATGCACAGTGCCGGAAACTCGGCTTCTGCGCATGTGCAGAAGAAGAAAAACCGGAAAAAATCCCCCCCCCCAATTTAAAAAAAAATCCCCCCCAAACCCCCCCAAAAAAGATGGTGGCATCCACAGACCGGCACCGACAGAACCGGTTCCATGACGTCATCAGTGGCTTGCTACCGGTTCAGGCGAACCGGTCCGAACCGACCTCTGGACAACTGCTGTGAAGTCTCTTCCTGGTGATCTTTATGTGTGTGGTTTATGTATAATCCTTTAGGAAGAGTGCTTCATTCATACTAAAAGTCTTTTGCAAATCACTTCTTTTGAATGCTTTCCACAGTCCTATATGAGAGTCATATTTTAAAAGAATTAAACATAACACAATAAAAATGTGAGTATCTTCAGGTTGTCTAGTTGTAATCAAAATATAACACTGATACCCATGTTAGACATTAGAACTGATTTTCATTTCTGAAATCAGTTATAAACCATAATATTTCTTCAGGAGTCTTTTATGGTTTTGCATTCTAAAATTTAATCATATTCTTTGATAAATAATCCAGAAAGTCCAGTTGCCTCCTGAAAAAGCATCTTTGGGACAACCGTAAGCCGGATGACCGAGAATCTCTACACTTTGATAAATATTTTGAGAAAATAGCAAGTTTCAAACTTCGGTCACTGTGAAAGTATACATATATTAGATGCTTTTCTCTAATATGTTATGTCAGTGGATAGTTAAATGATGAGAAAGGCTCACATTGAGAATGCTGAGTCACAGTGACAGAGATAGAAAATGTAAGGTGCCATAGCTAATTTACTGCCAAGAACTGTAGAGGTCATAGCACAAGTCATGCAATTTCCCCAACTTAATTTACCGAGCACAATAATGCAGAAGAAAAAAAAAAGAACAATACACATTTTAATTATGCCCATTTTATCTTTATCTCAAAAAAGGTCTCTTGAAAGCTGTCCTGGAATGTATCATATGTAGATGTGATGCCTTTGCCATTCATGGTCTGTATTCTGTTGATTCAGGGAGAAAGGCCTTTAATTTACATTAATCTGACTGATTACTTGGTGAACTTTGAATATGGAGGAGTCTAAATGGAAAGGGAAAGGAATACAAAATATTTTCTTATTTTTTTCACAAACTGACTATACCAGGGGTCTCCAACCTTGGCTACTTTAAGACTTGTGGACTTTGCTGGCTGAGGAACTCTGGGAGTTGAAGTCCACACGTCTTAAAGTGGCCAAGGTTGGAGACCCCTGGGCTATACTAACTAGTGGTAAGCAAAGTTAAAAAAAATCCACAGTAATAATAAAGCAACTATATTTAAATATTATAGCCTCATTCAGGTAGTATTTTCATGCATCGGCCTCACACAAGCAGCAATATATTCCTGAATGGGCAGAAATCCTGGAAAGGAAAAGATCCTGAGATCAAGGAAGAGGGTTCAGATGAAACTGAAAATATGAGCTTTTACCTACTGCTTTTTTAGAATGAAAATGAAGGCAAGCCAAGCTGCTGTTACTGTGGTCAAAAAGAAGCAAATAAGGCTGGGAGGTGGTTTACTGCTGATATTTTCCATTCTGGTACTGAGAAAAGGGGAAGCCACAGTGACTTCCCTAAGGGATATTTATATGGGATGGGGAAGGTAAATAACAGAGGTTGTTTTCATTAGTCAGAAGGGATCTAGCTTGTAGGTCTAATTGGCTATGTTTTTTGGGTTAGGTGTTTCAAGTAAGAGCTGGAGAAAACCATCATTTTTCTTCCCATAAACAAGGAATCTCAATTAATAGCTCAAATACTGTAGACGTAATTGCTGTAAAGGCTCTTAACCATACAGGTATGTTAGGTATTTAGTTTGAAATGTTTATTACAGTTAGCTATGCTTTTGCTATTTGGCCATTGCAAACATTGAGACGTTTTTACAATTTATAGATACACGGTTTTGAAAAAAAATATCCCAAATAGATATAGGGAAGTAGCCCAGTATTTATTAATTAATTAGATTTGGGCAAACAGAAATATAAATACTGTTTCCCCATATTATAATGTATTTATGGTTATGCCCTCTTTAAAGTAATACCAGTGAACTAAATGAGAGCTTTATTGTTTGTGAATTTTAAAAAGATCATAATCTAAGCTTCAAAAACATTCTAAATCTCATAAGACAGAATTGGCATAGCAACTAAAGATACCAGAGTTAGCATCTGTGAGCACCTTGTTACATATTATATTCACAATATTCTTCATGGTTGACATATGCTGGCCATCAAAAATTCTACAATAAATATTGATGGATCGTGGTGACAACAGAGAAGCATGACCATCTTAATTTATTTTAGCTTTCTTATAATAGCTGTTGTCTTTTAGGATATAAAGAGGATGGAACAGCATTAAGAGCTAAACAACAATTAAATAAATAGACATAAACAATGGATGAAAGGACTTAGATGTCCAGAGTTCTCCCATCTCTCCCCCGTACCTTTATTCTGCCTCATTTCAGAGAGGCAGAGACCATGTACAGAGAAATGGATTGTGATTCCTTTTCTTGCACAAAGACAGATAAAGGTTAAAAAAAAAACCTTAAAAGCATGCTTAAATTAAGGTTGGCTACTGATGACTTCATGAGTACAAATGTGCAGCTTTCTTGGCAACAGTGCATAATTTTTTTTCTTTTGAGATATCTTTAGAGCTGATACTCCCTGATAGTCTTCCTTCTGAGCCTTTCTCATCCTTCTTAGCACATATGAAACTATGGAGGCAGATTGATATATGCTTGTCTATGCCTGAAGAAATAGAGCCTACCTTTGTGTATTCAGTGAAGCCTAGAATGATTTATGTCAGCTATTGAATCTTTGGAACATGATGAAGACCATGAGGAGAGAACCTGGTCTCTGACATTTTGTTCACAGAAAAGTTGTTTCGGGAGGCAATCTGGCCTCTAGAGGAATTTCAGAAATACATTCAACGCTTAAGCAAGAATACATTGAAGATATTAATATTAAGCAATTAGCTTAAGACTGAAACCACTATCATACAACTAATACTTTTATCTGAATTGCAGTGTTTTTCTTTGATCTTACACTGCAGTCTGGATGAGAAGATAAATAATATTATACATGGAACACTAACATCCTAAATGGCAGTTAATACTGCTAGATTTTTCTTTCTTTTCATTTCCCATGCTTTAAGCTTTCTAAATAATAACGTAGCATGTTAGTAATTTCAGTCATAATATATAAACATTACTGCCTTGAAATCTGCATTAAAATTCTGATAGTTCTTGACTTATGACTACAATTGAGCCCAAAATTTCCATTGCTAAGTGAGACATTTGTTAAATGAGCTTTACCTCATTTTACGACCTTTCTTGCCACAGTTGTTAAATGAAACACTGCAGTTGTTAAGTTAGTAATAGCAATAGCATTTGGATTTATGCACAGCTTCACAGTGCTTTACAGCCCTCTCTAAGTGGTTTATAGAGTAAACATATTGTCCCCAACAATCTGGGTCCTCATTTTACCGACCCTTGTAAAAGGGATTACATGACCCCAGAACACGGCGACCGGCATAAATATGAACCTATTGCGAAGCATCCAAATTTTGATCACGTGACCATAGGGATGCTGCAACAGTTGTAATTGTGAAAAATGGTAATAAGTCACATTTTTCAGTGCTGTTGTAACTTCAAACGGTCACTAAACAAATGGTTGTAAATTGAGGACTATCTCTACTACCATGTAACAAGATGTATAACATTACAATAAAAGGGAAAAAAGAAATGAAATCAGCACATGGCTTGCTCTAATGTGATTATTATTAGACACGGTCCCACTTGTTTGAAAGAAACATTGATGGTATTACTATCAGTTTTGTCCTGTGGCCATATTTGGTTGTCAAAATTAAGGAAACCATATTTTTTTCCTCTCTTTTAGATGAAAGGTAGAAGAAATCCTCAAGGGGAATAATTTTCAATGGCAAATAATCTTGACTGTTTCAGGGTTTATTAGATTCCTGCAGACTGGAAGTGAATGATGGTAGTGGTAGTGATATAATAATGATCTAGAAAATACCTCTAAAATATCTGCTACTTTCTGTTGACTTTATTGATGAATTTTGTGATCAGCAGGGTTGCTACCTGTCAGCTGTATATGAAGAATTGATGGGAACAGATGAGCATATTCTAATTCTTACCCTAAGGACTACATAAATTATGGAATAGTGTTGAATTTTTGCATATTGTTCTAGCCCTGGCTTTAAAGATAGTAAATTTGGGGAATTATTTCAAACCTTCCTAGTCTGTAATCATGGCAACCATCCTAGACTGTAATCATGGTAACAGAATGGTAATAACCCAGACTTGAAGGATAGAAAAAATAAAATTGAGGGCTTGACAGGAAACACAAGTTCCTGTTCTGATCTCATTTTTAATCAGAAGTGTTAGACTGATGCTATGAGTTCTTATGGTTGATTTTCTTATACTGTATTTTAAAAAGTCTGCATGTTCTACTTTTTCTCTTTGAGCTAGTTTTTCAAATATATAAATATATCCAGTGGATTAATCAAAGGTTGGAGAAAATAGGGGAAAAAAATACTCATATGGAATGGCTAAGGATGCAGCTGAAACTCTTGGGAATAAATGCTCCCATAACCAAATAAAAAACTCATTAGTGAAGTATGCAGAAGAAAGAGCTCAACCTAGGCTGTATTTTATGGTAGCTTTAAAAAAATAATAAGGCCTTCAGTTTAATACTCATATGATATAAGACCTAATATTTTTAGTATCATAAACTCAGAATGCCAGAAATCTGTTGATCTTGCTAGGCAAATTTCAATTCAGGATAATTTATATAGATTGTATGAACAATTTTAAATATTCTGAGTATTGTAAATGAGCCAGTTTCTTGGTTTTTTTAAATATATATATTATGTGGTCTACTTCGTTAAATACTGCTGTTTTCAAATAGTTGTCCACAAACCCTTGCCAATTGTTATAATTGTATTTTTGTTTATTATCTTTCTGACTACTGTCTCATGTTTGTCTTGAGCAGCTGTCATTTTCAGTACGGGTATTTATATCTACAAGAGTGCAGAATCTTCCTCTAGAAACTTGATTGCATTTCCTTTATGAGATATTTGACTTTCAAAGATTGAACCTGACAGGGAGAGATCTGCTTTACCTTCTCCAAATTCAGCTTATTTAACATGACAATTTGACATTATCAACATGATAAACCAGCCTTGGCTTTCTTGTTTCTTGGAACAAAATTCTTTGTATAATGGCTTTGAAATTAGTTGCATAAATGGAACGTAAGGAAAAAATGAATTAATTTGAGCAAGATATGATAGAGTAAAAAATTTAAGAAGAAATATCAAGGGAAACTTAAGATAATAGGAAAGATAGGTCATTAGTTTCTACCAATAATTTATCTTGCCTATACCATCCTAAGTTTCCCTTGATGGCCACATATTCCTCGCGAAGGATGGGCTTAGTGTGAGTGCATCTTGAGGCACCCACAACAGCTCGCGCAGCTGCATTCTGGACTAACTGCAGTCTCCGAACACTCTTCAAGGGTAGCCCCATGTAGAGCGCGTTGCAGTAACCAAGCCGTGAGGTGATAAGGGCATGAGTGACCGTGAGTAGAGCCTCTTGATCCAAATAGGGCCGCAATTGGTGCACTAGGCGAACCTGTGCAAAGGTCCCCCTAGCCATAGCTGTCAGGTGGTGGTCTAATCTCAGCTGTGGATCTAGGAGGACACCCAAATTGCGAACCCGTTCTGCGGGGATTAAATTTTCTCCCCCCCAGAACTATGGAGGGATGATCTACCTGGTCCTTCGGAGGCAATATCCACAGCCATTTGGTCTTGTCTGGGTTTAATTTGAGCCTGTTGACTCCCATCCAGACCCTTACATCTTCCAGGCACTGACCCATCATGTCCACTGCTTCACTGAATTAACATGGGGTGGAGATGTACAACTGGGTGTCGTCAGCATATTGCTGGAACCTCACCCCATGCTGTTGGATGATCTTACCCAGTGGTTACATAATATACATGTTATGTTTCCCCTTCAGACTGATGTTAGGTGCTACACAGCCTTGGAACATGACTCCCCCCCCCGCAAAAAAAATCATTCTTGCTAACAAATAAAATAAGATTCTATGTCATGTTTCTTTAAAGTTACCTAAGCTAATAGCCAGACCTGTCATATGGTAATGAATTGATATTTCCACTGATTTGCACAATCCAACTCAAGTATCCTTTACTGTAGCTATGCATTTGGGATTAAGCTTTCAGCTTTAGAAATCTTTGATATTGACAAGCAGGAGGTAATGGTATATGGGAATGACCTTGGGAGACAGAAGGAAGACCACAGCCTAGGCATCAGTGCCGAGGCATCGGTTGGATAAGAGGTAGTTCAGTCCTCAGTTGGGGGGAAAGCATGGGCAGCATTTCATAAGGGACCCACCCTAATTTTGGGGAAGTTAAAAAGAGATCAGGGGATAAATGCTTACAGTCATGCAAGATTCTGTTAATGTAGCCTTACAATAAAGATAATGCTCATTGGGCTTCTTGTCTGGACTACCTTGAAGGGCTAAACACAACCAAAATTAAAGTTATAATGTAAATTGTCTCTAAAATGACAAAATATCCAGATTAATGCTGTCAAACAACAGAATATTAACATTTCCTTTTAGATTAAATGAACTGTATCCCTGGTGGTTGCTCTGTCTTTTTTATGGAATAGAACATTTATAGGGTAGCAAAGATAATAATCATTTTAAAGGTGGATGATTAGACAACTGGGGTAGGCTTGGTAAAAATATAATCCATGCCATATCACCTACCCCATATTTAACTATTAAGGTAAGTAAGGAAAGAAAAATAGTATAGGGCAAAGGGCAAGGGATAAAAGGGAAAATGGGGAAAAGAAAATAAAGAGTGAAGCCTGACTTTCTTTCAACAGTTACAAATATCAAATACATAAACCTTTTGATCAGAAGCCTAATAGTATTATGTGATTTCTACTATTTGTCAAACTGCTTAATTATAATATTGATGATAGATATCCAATTGTTTGAAATAAAAAAACATATCTTGAATACCCTTGAATTTACTATTTTAAAGATATTTTGCACCTTACAAAATGAGATACATCAAGAACATTGAGCAATAAATTGAGCGAAGTCCGATTTTGGACCAGTAAAAGTGATAATTACCAGTTTTGAACATTTTCTAAAAGTTGAAGATCCCAATTGCAGTTGAAGTACCACTTGCTCTTATTGTGTCAAAATCTTTGTTTTAGAAATGTTGCCCTATTCTGAATTAACCTGTAGAAGAGCAGTGTAGTGGTGAACAAAGAAAGAGATGCTCTAAATAAGCTATGAAGTCTAAAGATGGATAGCATAGGGCAGGGATGTCAAACTCAATTTCATTGAGGGCCACATCAGGGTTGTGTTTGACCTCGAGGAGCGGGGTGGGAGGTGAGGGTGTAGCCATGGTGGGTTTGGCCAGCTCCACATCACTCATGTTGGGGGTGCCTGTGGTCCTCGCGAGCTCTGTTTTTGGCCATGATGGCCTCCTGCAACCCTCTGCCAGGGAAAATTGAGTTCGGGCGGGCTGCGTGCTCAGTTTTCGCTGGCAGAGACACCACGGGCCCAGTCCTTCGCTGTTGGCAGGTTGGCCCCGTGGGCCAGATATAAGAACCCCGTGGGCCGAATCTGGCCCCCGGGCCTTGAGTTCGACACCCCTGGCATAGAGTATTGAAACTAGATTGGCAAAGGGATCTTGGATGAGTATATATTTTCAAGAACTTCAGAGACTAAAGAAGTAGCCTGATAGGAAAATGGACATCTTGATTTTATTTGTTAGAAATTGAGATGATGTACTTTTTTTATCAAACCCCATCTTAGTTCATTATTATAACAGCATAACAAATAGATTAGATTAGACTAGACTATAATATTTTAATTGTCCAAGTGTGATTGAACACACAAGGAATTTGTGTTTCCACCTTTTTGCACAAATATCATCACAATTTGTGCAATTATGCACAAATTTGTATATTGTGCATAATTGAGCAAGTGAAACTATCTTGGCTGATTTTTGAAATCTTAAAGCATTAACATTTGAATACTGTAAAATTAAAAAATAAGCTATATTGAACATGGAGTTGTAATTTGTTTAAAAAAAACTAAGCATATCTTGGGCTTTATCATTGAAGGAAATATAATAAAGTAAAAGTTTATAGAAGAAAACTTTGCCATTATAGTAAACAAAAAGTGATACTCATGATCTTGACTTAGCAACAGTACCTGAATTCAAAAATAGCATTAGTTTTGCACACCAAAGAAGCTTTTCAGTTGTTTGTCTTAGATACAAGTTTTTCATCTGATGGTGATATGTTCCGAACCAGTAGTAAAAGTAATACAATATGGCACTATATAGTGCCAATTTTTTTAAAAAAATGATTGAATGATTTAATATTTTTTTGTATTAAAGTCCAGGGAAATAAAATTGTACAGTTGGAAGTTGCCAATTAGGACAATGAATCCAACTCCTGGAACAGATAGCTAAAATTATTTTTGTTGCCACTTACTGGCTTTCTGGAGTTTTGCAGTTTAGATCTGGTAAATTGCTACAGGGGTAATGATTTAAAACTAAGCAATTATTACATCTATTATTCTCTCTTTCCAGATTACTCTATACACTATATGAGGGCAAATTACTGCTGTCCAATACTGACGGAGGGCAGGGGTGGGTTTCATTTACCTTTGCTACCAATTCGGGAATGGGAGCGCGCGCAACGCTTCTGTGCATGTGCAGAAAGTCCGTGATGACATCCAGGAGGGTAGGCGGAGCCTCCCACCACCGCTGCTACTGGTTTGCCCGAAACGGTAGAAACCCGCCACTGAAGTAGGGTATTAAACATAAAGCAAAGTGTACTAATTTGTTTAGCTCATGTGAAAGGAACTTAATCCTCACAGTACTGATCATTCTAGTGCAGGGGTATCAAACTCGATTTCATTGAGGGCCGTATCAGGGGTTGTGTTTGATCTCGGAGGGCCGGAGGCAGTGGTTGGGTGGGGTGGGCGTGGCTGGAGTGGGCGTGGCCATGGTGCGCATGAACAGACACTAAACGAATGGTTGTAAGTCAGGGATTCCCATTATTTTGAGTTGTAGCATACACTCATTACCCTTTGACTCACAGAACTGTTTGGAGATATTTTCAGGTGAAGATGAAGGGAATGCTTACCTGGATTTTCTAACTAATCTTTTAAAAATCCCAAAGTGGATTTTGAGTTTGGGATAGTAACTGCTACATTTCACTCTCAAATATTGTTCAACTATAAAACACTCTCAGATTCTTTTCCTTAAGAGAAGTAATAAAATTTCATGGGGGAGAGTGGTAAGGCATTACTGTAGTAAATTAATTTTTACTTTTTTAAACCCTCCTTATGGCTTCAGCTAGTCCTTCTAACTCAGCCTTTCTTGAGGGTTTTGAGTGCATGGGCTGCCTTCTCACAACTCACTGGAGCAATGAAGAATAATGAATTTCTTTAGGGAATACAGTACATGTCAAGGGTTGGTGATACCATTCAAAAGGTAGATCATACATCTTACTATATAACCACTCATTACATTGCGCGACCCTCCCCCTCGCGGCCCGTTTTTGGCCAGCAGAGGCACCGTGGGCCGGTCGTTTGATATTTCCAAGCTGGCACCGTGGGCCAGATCTAAGCAGCCCACGGGCTGCATCCGGCCCATGGACCTTGAGTTTGACACCCCTGTTCTAGTGCAACTTTTGGAAGAACAGGTTTCACTGAAAAACCAGCCAAAATGTGCAACTAAATGAGTTCAAATAAGGAGCAGGTTATTTGAATGCAGTAAAATTCCTCTCTAGGAATCTTCCATATAATTTGTCCATTATTAAATATCTCTCTGCTGTTGATGAATTATAGTAAAGCAAAACTCTGCAAGAGGGTGTTTTTTATGAGAATATATTTCATGGGATTAGAATTTTTGCTAAAATTGTTAAAACCTGTTTTCAGGAAACACTGTTTTGGAAATATTGGACATAATTGCTAACATGCCAGTATGCTATTAAGACAAGGAAATTTTTCCTGAAATATCTGTAATAAAGTTTGAAGACTGTCTTTTAACTGTACCTCTTGTAAGCAGTTGAAAAGATAATCATTCTTTCAATCATACACTAGAGGGGCTTCCCCCACTCTTAAGTGCGGTGGGATGTAATCTGGTTTAATTATAAAAATACAAATATTCACTTTTGTTATGTAAAATGAACAGGTGACTCTTTTTGCAGTAGCTTTTAACTTGTCACGTATTTTTCTTGGAAATGCCAGTTCTCATTGTTAGGATGGATCAGTTTTTCCAGTTAATGTCAATGTTGATGTGTTTAGTCATAGGTCTGTTCCATTCCATTTTTTTAAGGCAATTTCACATTTTGCTTTTGAATACCTAGCGATTTTGCAGAGAAATGTTTCCTGAAAACTGTGACATCTGAAGGATATCCATGTTCTATATTAGTCTGGGAAGTTTGAATTAGACCTGTTTAGGCATCCCATATCAATAGTATATTTGGGCAATTTATTTCTGTTTGTGCTTACCACGATGACAACAGATCCAATTGCTGACCATTCTGAAATAGATGTCTATCTTGTTTCTATTTATATCCTCTGAATGTCTATCTTCAAGAATTGTAGTAAAGCTGAAGAATCAATTTAGGAAAACAGCAAAGGTCCTTTTGCTTGACATTAGTCTAGATGGGACGAGGAACTCTTTCACAAAAAATAAAAAGTTTTTCAGTAGTTATTTTTTGATAATTTGAAAGTCTTTGTTTTCTAATCTGTAATCTGAGTTTTCTTTAAATGAATGTATGGATTAAAAGACAGTTTGGGAGAAAGTTCATTGTTCTTTTTTAATTAAACTGACAAGCAGTTGACAAATGTGCTATATTTTAAAAATAATATTCTTTAATATTTGAATGTTGAGAGTTGGAAAACCAAAAATTGGAATGTTAATGTAAACTCAGCAATTCCTTCTAAAGCTAAATGTCAGATTTAGAAATGCTGGGTTTATTGGCATTTCAAAGTTATAAATACTTTGTATCCTTAAGGCCCTGATAAAAAAAATGTTTAATTTGTTTTGAAATAGGAATAAAGTAAACTAAACCAAAAAAGCCAACACAGTTCTAGGCTGCATTAACAGACGGATAGAATCAAGATCACGTGAAATGTTAATACCACTTTATAATGCCTTGGTAAGGCCACACTTGGAATACTGCATCCAGTTTTGGTCGCCACAATGTAAAAAGGATGTGGAAACTCTAGAAAAAGTACAGAGAAGCAACTTAGAACTAAGGAGAAATTTCCTGACAGAACAATTAATCAATGGAACAACTTGCCTCCAAAAGGTGTGAATGCTCCAACACTGGAAGTTTTTAAGATCTTGGATAACCATTTGTCTGAAGTGGTGTAGGGTTTCCTCCCTAAGCAGGGGGTTGGACTAGAAGACCTCCAAGGTCCCTTCCAATTAGGACATCTTTTGGAAACTTCACATTATTCTATTCTATTCAATATTTAAAAGGCATTCATTTATGAAATCATAGTGTAAGCCGATGATTGTTACAAATGTATATTGAACATTTCATCTAAAATGTGGATTTGCAGACAGTGTTATTCAAGCATGCATATATATATATATATATATATATATATATATATATATATATATATATATATATATATATATATATATATATATATATATGATCTTTAGTTTTTTAGTATATACACATACACACTATTTCACAATAGATCTATATGAATTATTGTATTATGTATTATTGTGTACAAATATATAAGTGCATTCCTAACTGTAAGAGAGCCAATATGGCCTATTGTTAAGGCATCAGGCTAGAAACTAAGAGATTGTAAGATCTAGTTCCATTTTAGGTATGAAAACTTGCTTTGGTGACTTTGGGTCAATCATTCTCTCTCAGTCCATGATATAGACTCAGCCAATAAGCTAGTCAGTCAATTTCTGTTACAATCAACACTTGATTAATAAAGGGAAGGGAGGGAAAATGCTAGGAAGAAAAAAAAACCCTAACCATTAGAGAAGGAGTTGGATTCAGTGATTCAAATTCTTCTAAAAGAATTTATGAAAAGTTTCCAGTTTCATAAAAAAGATTTTTTTTAAAAAAATAATTTATTGGAAAGTTAAAGTAACAAATATAATTACCATACTAGCAACTAGTAATATTGAGAGCTCTTGGTTGGTTCAGCATTTTGCTATATGCTAAATTTTTGATGAAAGCAGTCTGTACTAGAAGCCATTTGAGCTCAGTGGAATGATAATTCCACAGATTAGGTACCACACAGGCTCTAATTCAATATAAATAAGATTCCCTAAATTCTGGCACAAATACAAGTCAAAATTAATTTTTAAATGTCATTTAGAATTGTCACTTTCTCACCATGAATGAAACCCTTAACATTTTCTAACATCTGTTCTTAGCATTGCCACTAGGGGAGTGAGTATTATCCATCATATCCAGTATAAACAGAAAGGAATTATCTTTTTCCATGCACAGAAGGAAATCAGCAATTTCTTCCTTCTTCCTTCATCATTCTTCCTGCACAAGGAAAAGGACAGGGGTATCATTAGTCTTTTGAGGAGGGGCTTCTGCCTGGGCCTCCTTAAGTCAAATATGGAAGTCTTAGCCTGCAGTACAAAGCTTTCCTAGGTATATTCAAATGTTCATCATAAATGTGTTGATGTTGATCTTTCTGTATCTCTAATTGTGATATATTTTCATTTTATTTCTTAATTCCTTATTCCATACTGTAGAAAGAGTAGTAGTTAATTACTATTCATTTCTCTCAGATAACTCCAGAGTAATAACAGGGTAATGTTTTAATAATTAGAATGACATAATCGTCTATAGGGGAGGTAAAAATGGGCCAGACAGCAGACATGGTGTTACATTGCAAGCTGCATCCCTTTTGTACTTGTGATAATGTTGTGCACGCATACAAAAGTGTCGAGACTTGTACTGTGATGCCATGTCTACCGTCCTGCCTGTTTTGACATACATACTGTAAGCACCAATGATTGATGATAATTTGGGTCTATGTTGTCTTACCAATAAAGAAGTTTGAAGAAATGTTCTCCTTGAAATAAAAATGAATGTAGCAATAACTTTCATTTAAAAATACCCCTAATATTGCACAATGACTGTTTCTCTTCTGCCAGAATGACTTCTGGGCTTGCTTCACATATACCAATATACTGGTAGGAGAGAAGAAATGTAAATGATTAATATGCATATGAAATTGGTTGTTAAAATTGCTCATATATTTAACTAGTGTTAGTTTTAAAATTTACTAATTGTAAACCATCTATGTATTTTCCTTAGCAACCTAAATGAAGGGCCAAGTTATTTTATATGAAGAAAGTTACAGTAATAATAAAAAGTAGTATTCAGTTAAATTCAGTAATCCATTCAAAACATTCAATAAGAATATTTGAAAGCTGATTTGCAGAATCTGACTGCCTGAGAACCGTATACAAATCCATGTATTGATAAAAGAAACTGAGGTTTTTAGAGCATCTGTTCATTATGTTGATATGCATGCAACAGTAACGAGAGGAGGATTCAAAATGCCCAATTGTAGCAACATGTAATATAAGCAGTAAATTTGACTCCAATATGTGCTGTGTGTTTAATTATGAGACAGAAAGAAAGAAAGAAAGAAAGAAAGAAAGAAAGAAAGAAAGAAAGAAAGAAAGAAAGAAAGAAAGAAAAGAAGAAAAGAAAAGAAAAGAAAAGAAAAGAAAAGAAAATGAGAAAAATTAAGTTTGGTTAGGCCTAAAGAAGAGGAAATCTTTGACTTTGAAATGGCCTGTGAAATTTAGATATTAATCTTGCAAATATTTCCTTTTTAAAAAAACGTAAATCTTTATTTTTTAGGATTATATTAAATATCATCGATACTTTCAGAAGGGATTGGACAGAAAATATATTAGCCATTTTGAAGAGGGGTTTTTGTAAAAGCATAATCGGTTTGGTGTAGTGGTTAAGACACCAGGCTAGAAAACGGGTGACTGTGAGTTCTAGGCCTGCCTTATGCATGAGGCTAACTGGATAACCTTGGACCAGTCATTCTCTCTCAGCCCTAGGAAGCAGGCAACAACACAGCAGGTCTCCCACCCACAAAAAAAAAAAAAAAAAAAAAAAGCGTAGGAAAAGTTCTTGGAGATCTTCAGACCAATACATTCTTCATTATTTCAGATTTCTTTCTTTGTTGCTGAGATGTTATGGAGGATAAATCTAAATCTTTTTCCTGTGACAGCTCTTCATGTGTTGGAAGACTGCTATTACACTGTGTCTCTCCTTAGGCTTTTTTTCTTTGGGATAATTATATCAAATTCTTTTAACCTTTTAACCTTTCGGTATAGGAGTTAGTCTCCAAGAGCCTCATTGTCATTACTGCTATTATCTGCCTTCTTTCTGGGTCATCTGCATCCTTTTTGTACTGTGGTTAGAGTTGGAGAATTGGACATAATATTCTAGGTGTGATCTGCCCAGTGCAGCATGGAATGGGTGCTGTCATTTCTTGTGGTTTCTATACCGTTCATCTATCTCCATACTGTTCATCTACTGTTCAAGATTGCTTTGGCTCTTTTGGCAGCTGCACATACTACTGGTACTTGCTTAATTTGTTGTCTACCAGTGTACCAACCCCTTTCTCACAATATTACTGCTGAGCCAGTTGCTGTCTACTTTATATACTATATGTGCATCAAAGGCCTTGCTGAACTCTTTTTTTTTTTTACTTTTTACGGAGAAAATGTTGTCTCAATGGCCTGCTTTAATTCTTTAAAATACGATCACTCAATAAATATTCAGCCTTGCTGAATTCTTAAGGATGCAATATTCCTTTGATCCACTGGTCTAATCACTGTGACCCTCTCTTCTCCCAAAATATAATTTCTGCATGACCTATTTTTAACAAACTGATGCTGGATTCTAGTAATCATATTATTTGTTTCTAAGGGGTTGCAAACTGCTGCTTGATGGTGTTTTCTAGGATTTCCCCAAATATTCCCATTAAGCTGGTTTTTCTAGGTTTCCCATGTGAACTTTTATTCCTTTTACAAAGATTAGAGCAAGGTTAGCTCTTCTGGCACTTCCCCCTGCCCATTCTAGAAGTCCTCAAAGATAGCAGTCAGTGGTTTTGAGGTCCCATCTATCAATTCTTCTGGCCTCCTGGCATGCAAAGTTCAGAAAAAATCATAATGATTTGATCCAGAAAAATGCAAATATAACTCTGCGCATGCAGCTTGGTTTTGCCACACTGGCATCTTCATGCTGCAATATCTTCTGCTTCAACCAGGCTGTGATGGAGCATGGGGGTGTCTACAGTGGAAAAGGGATACAACACAGTTTGGAAGAGTTCTGCTTGTATGTACATATCAGGACCCAGATTGTTGGGGCAATATGCTGACTCTGTAAACCAGTTAGAGAGCAGAGGTGGGTTCATGCTGGAGCTGCCTAGTTGGGAGGAACCGATTGCGCAATTTGCGCGCGACTACTCCGGAGCCCTCTCTGCCGGTCCACTGTGCGCGTCACCATTTTTTTTCGTTAATTTTTGGGCGATTTTGCTTCTGCGCATGCACGGAAGCAAAATCTCGCCAAAATCTCACACGCGCGTGTCCCCTCACGAGATTTTGGCACGATTTTGCTTCCACGCATGCGCAAAAGCAAAAAAGCGTGAGGGGTGCGCATAGTGAGCACGCGTGCCCCCGAAACTTGGAGATGCATGCGCAGCGCACTGGCACCTGTAAGACAGCAACCCGCCACTGTTAGAGAGGGCTGTAAAAGCACTATGAAGCAGTATATAAGTCTAAGTGCTAATGCTATTGCTATCATAGCTTTAATTCCATGTCATCGCATTCTTAGATATGCATGCTTATCTAGAAGAGTGATGAATCTTCTTTTTAAATAGACTTGTATATGAATTTTCTCTGATTGTATTGTTAAAGAGCAGCGGATGAAAATACGTATTATAGGACACCATTTGCAACCTATTTTGCAATTTTAAAAAAATGTTAGTGTTCCAACTTTTTTAAAAAAAGGCCAAATGTCTTTCCTAGAGCTATCTCTAGAGAACTGAGGAAAAACAGAAATAAATTTTAGGATACTCTTTTTAAAATGTTACAGAATTGTAATATTCTGTAATATTTGCAAAATCAGCATAGAACTCTTGGTTCCTGTAATTAAATGAAGAGATATGTTATTTACGAAATGAGTCACATGCTAGAGAAGATATATTTATTTTACTCCTGAAACTTGCCAGCTCTGGTATAAAGGATAATTTTCCACAAATGGAGCAAATGGATATATTTGCTAGTAATACAAACAGCATTGAGTGGGAATTAAAGCCTATTTCCATAATTGGTTTACAACATATAGATTTTAATTTGTGACGTGTCCTGGAGATCTAAAAGATGAATCAAATGATTTGATAAGACATAAAAATAATACAAAGGTTAATGATAAGCTGGGTAGGCTTTTTTTAAAAAAAACCTTAGCTCTTAAATGCAAACACAATTAAAAAGTACACAATTCTTTTAGGAAGCATTTCACACTGTTCTTCCAAAAGTATGAAAATTGCTTGTCTGATTACATCACATCATGGCTCAATAAAGCCAAAGTGACAAAGAAACCAGCTGAAAATCGGTATGGAGAATGGGAAAAGATTGCAAAATGGAGATGCTGGGAGAAATAAAAGGCAGGTAGGAGATTTATGTCACATAGTAAATCAGTTCACAGAGCACATGGCCCGTTGAAATGAAGTAGTAGAAGTTTGTCTATTGGAAAGTACTGGGAAGGAATAGATCTTCTGAGGATCATGGATTGGGGTAGCTGTAGTGCCACATTCTTCTTGGTTTTGTTTCAGCCCTGACAGGGCGTTCCCAGGTCTTTGATTCCTCTGCCTATCCTCCCCTCCCTGTGTTGACAGAGCTTGGTTGAAGATTGGATTGTGAAAGTGACAGAGAATACTGGGAAGCAAAACCAAGTTTACGGGAGAAACAGTTTCACTAAAAAAGAGTGACACTGAATCATAATAACAAGCTGCACCAATGAGAGATTTGAAAAACCCCTGTTCCCCATCTGAGCTATAACACTCCCCGCAGGTGAAAGAAAGCAACTCTCTGACAGCCCTGGTAAAAGTTTTGCAAGTGATCTTGTGGCCTCCACCTCACAAGTCTTCCCTAAAGATTATCGGCTGCTGTAATATGGCAGCTAATTAAGGGCTTGTGCAAGTCAAATGATAATAGCACCAAAATACATAAAACTAAGGTGCCCAATTAATTTAACCATTTATTTATTATCTTTCTCTTCAGCTTTATCTGATAAAGAAAATTTCTTGCTTGCTGTACTCAAAATATTACTGACTACCGTAATTGGCAGCTGGCTTTGTTGCAGGCTAAAGCAGCTTCCAAAGAAAAGTTTAAATCTAAGAAACGTTTATTAATCAGAACATTACTAATAGTAATATCAAAATGATGCCCCGAAAAAGCTGTGATTCTAATAGGGAGGTTGCATTTGTATGCAACTTTTACAGAATTGGTGTGTTTAGTAAAATGGCTCAACTATTTTAAATTAGGAGCCTCCCTAGAATAGAATAGAATAGAATAGAATAGAATAGAATAGAATAGAATAGAATAGAATAGAATAGAATAGAATAGAATAGAATAGAATAACAGAGTTGGAAGGGACCTTGGAGGTCTTCTAGTCCAACCCCCTGCTTAGGCAGGAAACCCTACACCACTTCACCTATTGATTTGCATTCATTGCTTCTCCATGTGCTTTATGAGGGCCTTTATCTGCTCACAAGTTCTCTTTTCATATGTAGAAAGACAGAACATGATTAAAAGAGAAACAGTTTTCTCTAGAAAAAATGACGTCTATTATATTAAACAAATCGTTTGGGTAACTTTTTTACACTGAAAAAAGAATTCCGTATTTATAATTATTGTATGTATGTAATTTTCTTCTTGTATTCTATTTCTGGTAATAAAAACAACTGATTGGAGCGTGTGTGTGTGTGTAAGGTACGGATTTTATAGCTGTTATTTTAAGTTGGAGCAAATACTTCATTGTTTGGGGCCTCAGTGTGGTGCCAAAGTACTTGCAAGATTTTCTATCCCACCCAAATTTTTACATTTTTAAAAACATTCTTTGATTTTCAAACAAAAATAAAAAAAATAGAAAGCTGGCATGCTTCAAAGCAAAATATCAGCCTCCAGTCTCATAGTTAGTTCTCAAGAATACTTTTGAGCTGCAGATAGAGCTCCATCTATTTACCTATATTGGAAAATAAAAATAATGGATGGCAGCAGCTTAGGGCTAGTTTAGAAAATGGAAGAAAAGTATAAGAAGAGTCGATAGTGGTGCAGGTAAAGGTGGCAGAACATTCAGGTCAATGCTGGCATTATAACTGGCAATCTTCTCTGTGGTAGCCATTTTACAAAGCTACCGAAAGCAGTCATTCTGCAAGAGCATTCACAACATGTTTTCAAATTTTCAAATGTGTGCTCTAGCCGAGGCAAAATTGGAATCCTTCCTATTTCTTAAGACAGTGCTTTGTTTCTCTTACAATTAACAGATTGATGAGAAAAGAATAATGGTGCTAACAACATGTAACTCATTGCTGGAGTTAATATTCATTAACTTTAATAACAGATATTTTGCAAATAGACTACAAAAATAATCCAGATACTGGTTTAGTTTACAGTAATCAGTTTTTTCCCCAGTATTTGCAATAGATTCTAATAATAAGATGGTTATGTTGAATGCCCTGATAATAAGAGCTTTCTTCAATAGATGGTTATTGAAAATGTCAGTTCAATATACCATGCTGGGAGAAAAAGACAAAATCAGCAAGAGGGAATAGAGAGTGCCAGTTTTAAAACATACAGGGATTTTCAGTAGCTTTGAGAACTAATTAAAAGTGCTGGCATTAATAATTAAAAACCCAAACTGTCAGGATCTGGGATATTTTTACAGCTTCCTTCTTCAATACTGAAGAAGAAGAAGATGCTTCTTATATTTTAAGATCTTTCCATAAGATTGGCTCCTGATCACAGAAGTGTTGAGAGTATATCTGGAAAAAGCAGGATAAAAACGGCATCACACTCTTCCATCTGTTTGCTAGATTGTGCATGCTAGAGAAATACTTTTCTTTTTTCTTTTAGCCATTTTTGTGCCCTCTGCGTTTGATGGAATTTTTAAAAAAGATTTCTTTTAAGTTGTATTGTTGTTTACTACTCCTTAAAAAGTGAAACTTTTATTGTGCGCTATTGCCTAGTGTGTTTTTGAATCACCTGGCAGAATGTATACATGTTTTAGTAAAAAGATAATCTGATAAAATAGATGGGTATTATCCTCTGACTGAAGATAAGTCCTGGATTAAATCTAAGATCCAAACTGGACAATAAATGCCTGCACTTAATGCTGCTGCAGCCCCTCCTTCATTTTCCCCTCCTCTGGATCCTCCGGATTTTCCATGTAATGAATAGTTTCTTGACTTTCCGTGGAAGAAACATCAGATAAATTTATTGTTCACATTATATTTTGTAATCATATTAGTGCATTTAATATCACTTTTGGGTGAACAAACAGTGTACTCTTGCTTGCTTGCTGACTGATCTGTCTGACTCCTCTTCCAATGGGTTTTGAACTTGATTATGGCTTGTTAGAAGAGAAAGGAGTCAGAGTTCCTGGTTTACGCATAATACATTGCAGATCCCACACTTCTATTTTATTTTGTTTAGCAAGCCTGCTAGCAGTAGGAGCCAAATCAAACTTTAAATTAGTATGATATCCAAATGTGTTCATTGTTCATTTGGCTTTTAAGAGTCAGGTTTATTTTAGGTTATCTATTGAATGTTGGTAAGATTGACATAAAAATTAGACGCATTTTTGTTTCATAATTCAAACTCTCAAGCACCACACTTTACAAACTTCAGTGTTAGAATACCTATATCCAATGTAATTAATTGCCATTTATTTGGTGAGTGCACACTTGCTTAAAGGGTAGCCTTCATCATCTCTTCTTTGTGAATTTTCCTTAGTCTTGGTTTGATGGATTTCTGGTTAGATACAATTATCCAGTGACATGCGTTGGGACAAGTTTGCTTCCACAAGTTTCATAAGCAAGGAATTACAATTTTTAGATGTTCAAGGATTTTTGTTTTAGAACTGAGGTGTTTGCAAATAGTTTGATAATCTGAAAATTAATGTCATTAGTACAAAAAACCTGTAGAAAATATGGAAGACATGTACATATATACAGAATATATATATATATTCTATTTATTTAAAACATGCGGGTTTCTCCCACCCTGCATATATATATATATATATATATATATATATATATATATATATATATATATATATATATATATATATATATATATATATATATATATATATATATATATATATATATATATATATATATATATATATATATATATATATATATATATATATATATATATATATATATATGTGCAGGGTGGGAGAAACCCGCATGTTTTAAATAAACAGAATTGGTGGACTATTCAGTTGGTTGAATTCTTAGGTATATACTTAAGTAACTTGTAGAGCCAAATGGCTACACATACTATGTGGCAGCCATGTTTATTAATGGAATTGACAGTGTAAAAATGTAAGCTATAAATGTAAGCTATAAATAACTTATAAACTCGCTTAAATGCTTTCTAACAAACTAATGCAAATTGTTGATCAATCTGGTTTGATACATACTACCATGACAGCACTTGCCTGAGTGCCAGAAAAAAAAATTCATACATCTCTGCTATCTGAGATTCTTTAATTGGCATACTAGGATCTAAACTTGAAAACTTCAGCATGCAAAATATGCAGCAGTGGGAATAGTGATCTGATTTCAACCTTTTTGGCAGAAGTTTGAGAAGTTTATCTTTTTGGCAGAAGATATTTCATGATCCATTTCTGTCATTCACAATTTGTGAGTTGCTGTCAAAAAAGATAACGGGGTATTCCTGGGAAACAAGGTGGTGTGTTAAATATTTCAATTTACCCAAAGGTTTAACTAGGTGCAGTATTACATAATGTATTGAGAGGAAAGTGTTTCAGTTGTTTGGTACAATGCTCTGTTCTATTCGAGAACTCTTCTGCTCCTCCATATAGATTTCTGTTATAAAAACTATAGAAATCATTATGATTTATCTTGTATTGACTGCCTCACGGCATTTCTTCATCTATCTTTAGTTATCAATTAAATTCTTCTGTATCTATTTTAATTGCTACTCAAACTATAAGTCCTGCTAACTTTTCTTTCTACAATATCTAATTGTTGGTCCTAAATAGGTAGGTAAACTACAAGATAAATTGGATATTATCATCATATTATGTCCTGTAAAAATTATATTAATCTTTAAACTCTATTTCAGCCAATACCTTAACTTACTTACGTATCATAGGTAGTTCAGTGCCATTTGAATGGCCTCCCTTTGTTGATTCTAAATTAGATTTCATATTTATATCCAATCATTCTAGTTTCGTGTGTGTGTGTGTGTGTGTGTGTGTGTGTGTGTTTGTTTGTTTGTTTGTTTGTTTGTTTGTGTGTGCATAAGACATTTTTCTTTGGAGTAATAACTACCTTAGCTTGCATTTATGGATGTGCTTATGCAGTATTTTGAACAATGGATTGGAAGAGTTATTTGAAAAACTGGATTGTATAAAAATATTTTTCAGTGTTAAGATGGCTTAACAGCATGTATACACTCATACATATCATATATATGCATGCTTTTATGTCATAAAGTTTCTCCTGACATTCAGTTGGAATCCATGATTATGACCTGCATTCTGGAGTCAATGGAGAACAGGAATTTGAAGAGTGCTGTCATAACCTCCATCAGTATTTTTTTCCCTCAATGCTAACCATTCCCAGTTCTTTTAATTTCTCTACGTAGGACTTCATTTCTAGTGTTCTGATTATTATGCTTGTTGCTTTTCTCTGAACATTTTAAAGTGAAATCCCCAATATATATATATATATATATATATATATATATATATATATATATATATATATATATATATATATATATATATATATATATATATATATATATATATATATATATATTGCTAGGATCATTTTTTGTTCCGGCATTACCGTATTTTTCGGAGTATAAGACGCACCTTTTTACCCTCAAAAAGAGGGTGAAAATTTGGGTGCGTCTTATACACTGAATGTAGACCCACCCACCCCCACCCTTTGGCCTCTGCCTGCCAGCAATTTACCTCTTTGCAGCAAACAGGGCAAAGCCTTATTAGCACACTAAGAGATTACTTGCCTCCCAACCTACAGCTGACAGGCTTGCAAGCCACGTGGTAAAATGAAACTAACTACGGTGGCTGTAATGAGACAAAATGCTGGGAGATAAACTCCTGGCAATGTTACACTGCTGAAATTGCAAGGAAGTAAGCTACAGCTGCTATAGCCTAGAGGTAGAGCTCTTGCCTCACAGTCAGGAGGTTGTGAGTTCTATCCTAGGTAGAGGCAGATTCTGTTAATATGTTGTTTTGTTAAATATTTGTAGAGAGTTCAAATTATAAAACTTATTTTTTAAAGACTGCTTTATTATTGTTCTAGACAACTTAACAAAATGAAGAAGCTTTTTAAAATAAATTCTTGCTCTGAAGAGGCCTAGTGCTATTGTATCTTCTTTTAAATAGCAGAAAGCCTTCCAGAAAGCCACATCAATTTTAAAGATCTGTAAAAGTATAATCTGAAATGTCCTGTTTTAGTATCAAGTATTAGTATTAAAATAAGGCAGCTGAATTAAACCCTGACTTAGTCATGTTTGGAGTAGATCTATTTAAATAATTGGGAGGAGTTAGTGTGATTACATTTAAGAAAACTTTCTGGGATTAATATACTGCCATAATGTACATTTCTCCAATTCTTTGCTATTTCTATGGGTCAAGCACACATGCACAGAAATACACAGCAAACAGTGTATATCATCTGTGCTGTTTGCTGTTTGCTGTTTGGCAAATTGCTGGGAGGCAGAGGCTTTTTTTCCTTGTTTTCCTCCCCCAAAACTAAGGTGCGTCTTATACTCCGAAAAATACGGTATATTATATACCCAGATTCTAAAATTAGATTTTAAAGTCTGGATATATCTACTTTTTGTTTGGTGAAAGTATTCTTAATGTAATCTGTATGGTGGCACTTTTCTTGATTAACCAAAAACTCAGAGAGGGAAATGTTTCAATAAATAAGACAGATATTCTACTTTGACAAAAATATATTGTGAACTTTCATGAACTTCCTCTGAATCAGAGTGTTTGAACCCACCAAATAACTGAAACTTAAATCTATACTTCAGTTGGAGAAGCTTGAAATTTATGGAATATTTCTAATAGGAATAGCATGTTCACCCTAATCCCAGACATCTTTTGAATCATTGCTTCTAACATCATATAGATGATAGAGATATGGGCAGTATAGATTTATCAGTAAATCAAAAAAAATAGATGCAAATGATTAATATTTTGAAGTTGTACTTTGATTCAGGAAGTTTTGGAATCTGTAGTAGCAAAACTTCCTGCAACCCTCTCTCAGATTTTTGGGTGTGGTTACTGTCACAATGTTTTTATGGCACACAAGTGATATGGCATTTTAACAGCACTGTTGTGGGACTCAGTAGGAATTGCAGCTATGTTGACCAGCCTGTTAGTGCACCAAGCAAGGAAACCTGTATTGTACATTTAGTTTTGTTGCTCAGCTATAGACCACAAACATGATTTTATGGCTTTTTAGGTAGAGAGCACCATGAAGACACTTGAGCTTCTCTAAGCACACACAAGGTGGCCTATTGTAGCTATGTTTTTATTTTAAGAGTTACAGAACCACTCTAGGCCTTTCTGCATCTGTAAACAATGGAATGCTTGATGTGAAACAGAAATAATTGTCAGGACCCACTGTCCAAAAAGGTCTGTGCTGAGATTTAAACTTTTATCAGCTAAACAGTTAACAGTTTTTCTTAGTTCCACTTCTCTGAACAAGCTGTTAATTTTCTTTCATCGGGCTTTGACTCTTTCTGAAGGGTATTCTAGTTTGTCTAAAGACTTTAAGAGATGAAAGAAAGAGAGAACTGATGCCAAGTTTAGTAATGCGAAGGACAATAAATACGATTGAGCTGGGCATGTTAAAAAGAAAGTCAGCAGATGTTTGGGAAGAATGATTTTTTTCTCCTCCTCCTCCTCCTCCTCCTCCTCCTCCTCCTCCTCCTCCTCCTCCTCCTCCTCCTCCTCCTCCTCCCAGAGTTAATGCAAGCGATTCTTAAATAGCGGATTGGGATTATATTTTTTACAGCTCGATACTCTATTAAGGACATTATGATGCATAGACTATCTTGGTCCTTGAGAATTCTGGAAATTACTTTAAAAAAAAAAACTCTGAAGATTTCATACATTGAAGAGAACTCATTGTTGCTTTTAGCACAGTGTTTCTCAACCTTGGCAGTTTGAAGATGTGTGGACTTCAACTTCCAGAATTCCCCAGCCAGCGTTGCTGGCTGTGGAATTCTGGGAATCGAAGTCCACACATCTTCAAACTGCAAAGGTTGAGAAACACTGTTTTAGCATGATATATCAATTGACGCTTGGACGGATATAACCAGATTTGTAAGATTGGTTTTTTCTTTTCTTTTCTGATCGATATCATTAGGATGTGGCTGTTAGTAAGCATTGCAAGCTAGAATAGGGGTGAGAAACATAAAATTTAAGGTTGTACGTCGCCCTTAATTTTTTTGACCTCACCCTCCCCAGGCATTTCAGGCTTTAGTTATCAAAAAATCAGCTGTGTTGTTTCCTGCCATGCTGTGAAACTCAAGAACAGTGGGAGCATTAAAAGTAAGCTTAACATAGTTAGCAGTTAAAACCTGAACACTTTCCACAAGCCCCTTTCCCCCATTTTAGCTCTATTTGGCTTTGGCCACATGCATAAATAAAATTTCTGTGACTACTTTGTATCATTGCCCCAGCTACTTTCTCCCAAATGTTCAATGCAGTTGCTAAATTTAAAAAAAAAAAAGCTTTCCCACCTCTGACCTCAAGCATTGATACTATTTTTACACAGGCAAAGCTAAAGAACAATCAAGTACTGTAGAAGGAGTCCCAGTGTTGTCCATAGAAAGCAATCCATTGTAATGTTTGTTTTCTAGTCTACAGAGCATTTCAGTTATTTAGCCCAATGGCTAACATTCTTTAAAACCAGCTTGCTAAAGGGTGGGATAAATATGTTAATGTTTCACAGACATTAACATTCCTAACTCTGGATTCATGGTAATCACATAGTCAATTGCTTCCCTTGTAAATCTTAATTGAAGATATTGGCTCACTGAAAACAAAATATGACTGTTAAGGAACTGATAGACTGATCAAAATCCAAGGTTGCAGCCTCTTGCAGCATACCAGATATGCTAATCAAGTTGCAATCCACTGGATGCTCTAGTAAGCACAAAGCAGCTAAAGGTAGCATTTTTAAAATTAGATCTCTTTGTTAGCTGTTCTGATGTGTTTGAGATTTAAAAAAAAATATTTTATGTGGTCTGCACTGCACTAATGCTTGAGAACCACTGAGGTTATATGGAGGTGAAATAGCATATCCTTTTTTCTCTTTCTCTATTTAATTTTTATTTAACAATGTTTGAAAGGCTGTTTTTCTTCTCATTTGACATGCAGCAAGGACATATGGGAGAAGGCGAGGTAACAACATTCCTCTTTAATTTTCTGATGTTTAAAATGTCTTATGGCATCACTAATGCACCAGCTGTTTCTGAAAGATCAGAAGTTTTTTAAAGGGGCTGGGTGGATGGGGCAAGGGCAGTCTTCCTCAATGTGCATGCTGTGGTTACTTTACTTACTGAAAGTAGCATATCCCAGAACATGATGGTCAAGGCAGAATTAACATAATATATTAAATACAGAGTGAGCGGGTATTAAACAGTATTTTTAGCAAGAACTTCCAAATTAAAATACACATAAATGATCGCTTCAACTGGGTGCTGGTAGGAAAAGAGGGTTTCTTACTTCCGGAAGCACCTAAATGACTTGAATTTCCAGGTCTCTCCCCCAGGCAACATTAATTGTCACCATAATTTATTGTGGCTGTTAGCACTGGCATCCTTCCAAACATTTTTAATACTTAGGTAATGATTTGCATGTCCCTCAAGATGTTGAGCACTGTGATAGAGGTAGTTTCATACTGCCTTTCTCTTAACTCACTTCTGTGATCAAGCTGAAATTCTCTGCGTCTGAGCAATGTCTTTGTTTTTGAGGGTTCTTCAATAGCAATGAAACTGGCTTGAAGGCACTAGCAGGACCACAATATACAGTTTGGGGAGATTTTATATCACTTGTGAAAAGGAAGCCTGGCAATTAAGTCACATAGGTGCCTTTTAGAAATCTGTGGGATGAGAACCATGGTGCTACAACCGCATCTTTGAACCGTGCATGCTGACCTAACAATCTTAGACAGATGCCACTTTGTTAGCTCCCTCAGTGCTGCCTGGACTGAGGTGTTGATGTGGAAATCACTGTAAGAAATCTCTCCCCAAAAAGGGTCAGCGGTTGGAGAATTAATGCTAAAAAGAGGCTCTGCAGCACTATTGAATTTAAATTATTCATTTGAGAGGATTCAGTTTTTCAGAAGAATGCAGATCATGAAAATTGATTGGCACAGTGCTTTTTTTTCTTTCTAAATGGAGGTTGTTTGTTTGTTTTTTTCAGTTTTGGTAGGTTATGGCAAACTGGTAAACTGTTATGACTTCATTAGTGATCAAAATGTTGTCACCGTGTGCATGTCTATGGTTTCTATGCCTCAACCCTTTCCTGAAGCCAGTGTCAGAGCTACTTTATCAAAGACATTAAGAGATGGGGAGGGGAGATGGAGATTTTTACTTCTTTGTACTTCAGCTAAGGACAGTGGCTCCAGGATTGGTTCCCTGGAACTGCCACTTTCCCTGCACTGCACTTGTTCAATGCTCTTGGTGTGCATGCACACTGGCGTTTGGAAGGTGGAAACGTCACAATTTCATTTGGTGCATCTGGATTTCACTATTGACCGGTGGTGTATGTTTAGCATTTTATAATACATATAAAAGGAATGACTTCTATAGCTATTATATTGCTATAATTTCAACAGACATGATGTACTGTATACTAAACAACATGGCATCCTTCGGGGAGGTATAAGATAAAGGGATGAGTGTTAATACATGTCTGTATACATTTCATATAAATGTTAATCCTATATGAACTAGAAAACTAGAGAGGAACACAAGACCAGTTGTAATGGAATCACTTTTATTCTAAGGTATGTTGTGGGAACAATACTTAACACTAATACAGTAACTACAATAGTAAAAAATGAATAGCAAAAATAATGCTGTAATGTTCCTAGATGAGGCACTGATTAGTCTAGTATGATCTGCCAAGAAAAAAAGTCATTAAGGTCTGGCTCTCCTGAGGTGATTTTGAGTGGTGGTAACACATGATTCTAACTAGAACCATCTTTTTTAAGAACCGGCTTCAGTATTCAAGCCCTATTTATAGTTTTGGCAGGTTATAAAATGAGAAGTTACTGCCTCACTTTTGAGTTCTTAACCTAAACCTTAAACCTTTTTTTTTTCACTGCCAGAGTTCAGTTGTGAGCATGCTCTGGTAATTGTGAAAGCAAGCTTCAAGCAGAAAAAAAGCCCTTCTCCTGTTCTCCTTTTTTTAAAAAAACTCATACAGTATTCTGATCACATTTAATAAGCTCCTGAAGACTTGGGTAAATAATTTACCTGTGGGTACTTGTGGACCAGGAACTATTAACTGACTTATAATACTCCTTTCTTTACCATTGAAACATATGTTACATTTCTTTCCTAGCTATTTTCTACAGAATTTAGAGTATACATGAAATAAATAAATAGTGACCAATATGAGGATATTGACCAAATTTCATGGCCAAGAGGGATGGAACTTGGTTCTCCTCAGCACTAATAATTGTTCTTCTGCACTGATTGTCCAGCTTTATTAGACCTGCTATACTTATTCTTCCCGAGAATATAAGTATGGTGACACTATTAGTATGCCACCTCAGTGAGAATATAGGTAAAATGATCCGAGGATCCTGTCTTTCTCCTCCATTTTTCTTTGGCTTTTTATTACTTTTTTTGTCAATAAAGACAAAGAGTTGTGAGATCTAAATATAAGATAGATGTGGAATATTTTACTTGAACTGTATGATGGTATGGATATGACTAAAATATTGTACTTGCAATGTCCCAAGATCATTGGGCGTGATCAATAATTACTTGGTGTAGAATATTTCTGAAGCATATACTTGGGGGGAAAAATAGTCTCTGTGTTTGGAATAGAACTAGTGACATTTGTCTATGACATGTTTGGCATAGTGCACCATTTAATGATACCAAGATTCAGCTTTTCTGTACAATGTCATTCAGATAATATCTGTATAATTAATAATGGGTCTTTGTGACAGGATTAAGAATAAGAAAATAGGCAGCTATTATTCTGCTGGTGTGTTTTGAGACATACATATATGTATATTATACATACACAGACACAGACACATTTTGTCTTTTCAACTATAGGTCAGTCCTCCCTGTTCCCCATGGAAGATGGGTTTCTGGATGATGGACGTGGGGATCAGACTCTCCATAGTGGCTTAGGATCACCACACTGCTTCTCTCATCAGAATGGCGAGCGAGTTGAGCGGTACTCTCGCAAGGTGTTTGTGGGTGGTCTGCCACCTGATATCGACGAAGGTATATTTGGATATTAGTATTGCCAAAAATACACACCCAGGACCAAGTGCAGCCCTATGGAAAAGGGGATAATCATGCCAGATTGTAGCATTCTCATGAGCTAACTTCGGGCAGTTTTTCAGGCAACGTAAATTGTGTAAATCTATGAGCTGCCAAATATCCAAGCTTTTAGGTTATGAATTGCAATGATAAGGAGGCGTGGGTTGCACAGTTTATGAGATGTTTTATACATTTGCTTCATTTAGTTAGATATTATGACATCATAAAACTCTTTATGAAGGTCTTTTATTTTGAAGATGATTATAATAGGCACACATTTTAGTCAGTATCTGATTTAAAATACAGTGCAGTGCTTCATCTGTTTAAGGGAACAATATATAATGCATTATTTCTTTGCTATCCCCATATATTTCACCAGAGGGATGAATTACTGCTGAAAAAAATCCCATTTAAGCATAAGGAACATGCTGGGCATATGAACATTAACTGTAACTGATAGCAATATTTGCCTTGATTTAAAAGTCTACTAGACAAAGGGAATCTCCTTATTTTATTTTAATTTTTTAGGCTAATTAGAATAACAGACTGCTGCTTTTTTTCAAAAGAAAAGAAATGTAAAGAAACACTTTAGGGATTTCTAGCTCAATTTTTTAAATCCTGTATTTTGGGTAATAACACTATAAATTTAAGCTGTATACATAAAAAAATAGCTATGGCATTTCCTTTTCCCGAAGATAAATATTTCTGTTACTTTCATCATGATAAAAACATCAAATTATGAAGAAAACTCTGACACAAGCTTATGAAACACAACACCCCCCCAAAAAAAAAATGTCTTGGGAAGAATTTAAGTAAAATAGAAGATACATATGGGGAGGGCAGATCAAATAATTTTTCAGGTTCTGTGTTGTGTATAAATAGCATTTCAGTCTGTTCCCGAAATACTGTCGCTTTAGATCCCCAGCTTATTTTAAAATTAAACTGAGTGAAACAATTCCATGGTGCATTTGAAAAAGAATTGTGCATGTGGGTAATATTAACCAGTGTGCAGATTACCTGAGCTGAATTTAGAAATTGAAGAAAGGCTTTGAAGCATTTGCTTTCTGCTAAGGAGGTCTGCATTCTGGTCTCTGCAGCAGTTACATAACCACTTTCTGCAAGTGCTGCTGAAGATAGTCTGAGGTCAAGCTCAGATGATGTGCACAGATAGTTTAAGCCTATGACGTAAGCAGTAGGCGTGGCTAGGCTCTGCTGCATTCTTTTCCCTTTCTCCCCATCTTTCGCAAGTCCGTGCTGAGCAACTTGCTCTTGATGCAAGCTCTGCATGTTAGCTGTGGGAGAATGCCTGGAGCTAGGCAGTAAAACCTGCCCAAATTCAGTCATTTAATTACTTTAAGTGGGCTGCTGCAAATCTTTATTTGTAACCTTAAAGCCACAGCTTTGATATTTAAACTGTTTGCTTTTTTATTAAATATATACGGTACTTGGACTCACAGATTTTTTTTCCTTTTGAAAATACCTGCTGTCTCTGCATATTTGGGTTGCCTAGTTATTACCCGAGTATTATCATCGAATTGCTTAAATTGTTTTATTTGGGACACTTCCCCTTAAAAAAAAAGTGAAGATTTTTTTCTCTGTCTTTGTTTTGCAGATGAGATCACAGCCAGCTTTCGTCGTTTTGGCCCATTGATTGTAGATTGGCCTCATAAAGCTGAAAGCAAATCGTATTTTCCTCCTAAAGGTAACTTTTGTTACTTCATGTATCCTGTCCTTCTCTAAAATTATTCAGAACAATTAACAGTTTCTGTAAAAACTATGTTAGTTGAAAGATGGTATTATCTCTCGTCATGAAAAGATTTTCTTAGTGCTAGGACATTTTCTTAATAGGAAGAGCAGTGGGCTCATCATTGGATCTATTCAAATAGGGGCTGGATAGCCATCTGCCATAGATGCTTTAATTCTGGATTCCTGCATGGAACATAGACTTGGATGTGATAGTATGAACCTTGCCATTCTATGATTCATGGAGTGAATTTTATCATTTGAGATTTTAACATGGATGTTGTCCCTTCAACACATTTTCTATTACATACCACAATCACAAAATCATATTTCAATACTGCTGCTAAACATAAAGTAATATGAAGTGTTCATTAGTCCACCTTTTTCTTATTTGAAGTGTTTTGTCATTGCTGTTTTGACTTCATTTTACTTCTGATCGTCCAGTTGGCACTGTTTGTCTATTTTTTTACTTTTTTTTTACTTTGAACTTTTTTATCTACTGTTCAACATGCTTCCCTTTCTGTCCCCCCCCCCTGTAATTTTTTAGTTTCTTTAATCACCCTTGAAGCAGTGACATTCAGATTAAATTTCATTCTAAGGAAGAGACGGATGAAATTTTGTAATTTATTTTTTATCTCTTTAATAATAGCATTTTGGTTAGACCTTTAGCTACTCCTGCTATTTTGAAAAATGATCCTCTTCTTTTTTTAAAAAAAGTATGCGTCCATGATTTTCCTTTTTTTTTTCATGGTTATCACATCTAAGTACACACAAAATAGAAAATTTCAATACATCACATACAGTACATTGCGAATAAATCATGTTTGTTTCTTCTCTGTCTAGGATATGCCTTTTTGTTGTTCCAAGATGAAAGTTCTGTACAGGCTTTGATTGATGCATGTATTGAAGAGGACGGAAAACTCTACCTGTGTGTTTCCAGCCCCACGATTAAAGATAAACCAGTACGTGGCTTTGATATATATATATATATATATATATATATATATATATATATATATATATATATATATATATATATATATATATATATATATATATATATATATATATATATATATATATATATATATATATATATATATATATATATGAAGTTTACAAAATGAACTACAAATTATGTGTATAAGTATTATCCATATACTAGAGAAGCATGTATGTGCATGGTTTTCACTCAGGAGGCACAGGATTTGCTTTTCCTTTCTCCTTGAACTATTGAGTTTCAGGCACTACACAACTAATGGCTAATTGTTGCTTATCAAAATGAAAGTTCAGGGTCCTAATTCCTCCCTGCACTATAATTTACTATTGGGTCTCAAGATGAGAACCTGCCCTCTCCCTCAGTGTGGATTATTTTTCAAGTTGTTTCATGCACATTTGGCCCTCACTTCAAGCCAAAATCTGGACAAATGAAAGGGAGAAGCATAAAGGGAAGAATTTTGGGAGAATTCTTTTTGGGAGGGAGTGTTAATTCTATCTATAGAGGTTAATTGATTGGGAGGGAGAGTTGATTTTGTCTGTAGTGCAGTCATGATGAACTAAAGATATAGAGTCTATTATAGTTGCTGTCGAGGCTTTGTAGAACACTTACATGGTTATTTTGATGGTCAAGCAGGTGTTGGGCATCTCCAGCCTGCAGACTAAATACTAGGGCTCTGCAGCTCTTTGAATCTGAAGGAAAAATAATGCAATAGAAACATGACCAGGACTTGTGAACAGGCAGAGTGAAATACTCCCGGTTCGCTTTTACCTGTCGGTCGTCGGAGAGCCGATCGCGAAGGCAGCGCGACGCTCCGCCCACCCGCCGGGACACCGCCATTTGAGTTCTTTTAACCTCTGCGCATGCACAAAGCGTTCTGTGCATGCGCAGAGGGTAAAAGAACTCAAATGGCGGTGTCCCGGCAGGTGGGCGGAGCGTCGCGCTGCCTTCGCGATCGGCTCTCCGACGACTGACAGGTAAAAGCGAACCGGGAGCATTTCACCCCCCCCCTTAAATCAATTCCTCTTCTCAGCAATTCCTTTCAGTACCTTCATGGTTATTTAATAAGGCTCTGGGATTCATTCAAAGGGAAGCTTTGTGAAGCAACTGAAGTCCCCTCTGAATGTCTTGATTGTAATGTTGAGGTGCTATCTCCTCTTGGAAGCTGGCAAAGCCTCTTTGAGGATTTCCTATCATTTGACCAAGCATGTGCATGCACAGATGACACTTCAGTTAATGGGTTAGTTGAAGCGAATGGATGAAGAACAGCAGAGGAATGTGGAATCACTCTGTTCTCTATATTTCTGGGATGTGACTGTATTGCTGTGAGTTCTAGGCCTCACTTAGGCATGAAAACCAGCTGGGTGACTTCACAGGGTTGATTTTGCAGGGTTGAAAATAGGAGGCAGGAGTACTGTATTAGGTATGTTCATTGCTTTGAATACATGCTCAGACACAAAATAATAATGTGTTAGTGCTATGAAAAAAAAACCATTCTGACTCTTAGTTGGAACTGTATATAAAGTCTTGTTTTCTACTTGCAGGTTCAGATCCGACCTTGGAATCTTAGTGACAGTGATTTTGTGATGGATGGCTCACAACCTCTGGATCCACGGAAAACCATTTTTGTAGGCGGAGTTCCACGACCCTTACGAGCAGGTATGGAACAATGGCTTGTTGACTTTGTCCATGTGACCTTGCTGTTGGGAATTTCTGATATGGAAATATGCTTTTGCTGACATTCTCATTATTGTCATATAGAAGTACAGAAATTTAGATAGAAGAGTAGAAACTCCATTGCCCAGAGCCTAGGAAAAAAAATGGGAATTTATATGCATATTTGTTGTTACTATATTTTAGTGGAGCTTGCAATGATAATGGATCGGCTGTATGGAGGAGTTTGCTATGCTGGAATTGATACTGACCCTGAACTGAAGTACCCAAAAGGAGCTGGGCGTGTTGCATTTTCCAATCAACAGAGTTATATAGCTGCTATCAGTGCCCGCTTTGTTCAGCTGCAACATGGAGAGATAGATAAACGGGTAAGTACTAGAGCATATTCTATTTATTACACAGCATTCTTTTGTTGGCTTATGTCCATATAAGTGCCAGTTCATGACAGGAACAACAAAAACAACTGTTTAAATGCAATGCTGCCCCCCCTTCTCAGTCATCAAAATATCAAAGAATTGGTGTTTTTTTTTACTGCCTTTTGACTCCAAAACCAGTTGTTCCCTTTAGAGCCATTTCCAGCGGCACAGAAAATAAGCCTGTGCTTTTAGTGTTATCCTTTTACATCTGCATGACTTGCTTACTATTAGCCTTTCTTTCACCCTGCCTGAATGCTTTGTAGTAGAATGGGCAGCTGCTTTATCAAAGCTAAAGGCATGCAGCTCCAGTATGTTTCTGCTGGGTTTCTAAGTTTCCTTGCACACATTCTGTTTTAATTCAGTATAATCTGTGCAGCAACAATAGTCCATTACTTAATTACTTAGTCCATCTCTGTTAATGTTCAGCATATTTTCACAGCCCAAGTCAGCAGCACTAAGAATATCTTTGCAACAGAAGTTCATTTCTCCTTTTATCACATTGACATATATGCTGGAAAGAAATGTGTTGTTTTGATACTGTGTAAGACAGCATTCCCCAACCTTGTGCCCTTCATATGTGCTGAGATTTTTAACTCCCAGAATTCCAAGCTAAAAGCTGTCTGGAAGTTACAATCAGGTTAGGGAAAGCTGGTGTAAGAAGTTATGAACCATTTCAGTTTTTGCTACAGTGTTTTTCTCTTTTCTGTCAACCTGGCAACTAAATTGTTCTAACCCAGCAATTTAAAATGATGCCATTCTTCGAATAAAATAAAATAAAACGAATATTGATTTGTGTGGCTTGTCCTCCCGTTCTGGAAGGCACGTAATGTTCTACTTCTGGATATGTAATATATTACTGATGCTAACAGAATCTAAACATCTAAGCAAGAAATTAAAACATTTCTGCCATAGCTTTTAGTAAGGTGAATTGATTCATATCGGTAGGTAAATCTTGCTATTGTTAAAGCTGTGGCAGCTTTGTTTGGCACATATACGTGTAGAGAAATTTATAAAGAGCAGCTCTCCTGTTCCTGCGTTTTAGAATTTGATCAAGGACTTCCTTAAATGCATCTTCTTGAAATTCAGAATGTATCTGTGGACATCCATACTTTAACAGTTACAGATATTTTACATGTATAGACATGTATACATACATACATACATACATACATACATACATACATACATACATACATACATACACAGTTGTTAAATCACATTTATAGCCAAAGCATTTATTCACATGGTGTGTAAATGGAGTCAGGATTAATTAACTGGTTTATTTTTGCATTGGCAGTTAAATTTTAACTATTTGATACAGAATGTCTTTTGAAATTTATTTTAAATAGCAAATGAATTTGGTTCAATTCTCCTACCTTCTAATGGTGGAAATGGTAGAAATAAATTGCACTTTCCAATTGTTCTGATTTTGGGTCATTTTTGTGATTCTGTGGTCCACATGTCCCTCTGGAACTCTGATATCTTCACATATGGTAAATGTATGTTTCGTTCTGTAGAAGAGATAGATAGATAGATAGATAGATAGATAGATAGATAGATAGATAGATAGATAGATAGATAGATAGATGATAGATAGATAGATAGATAGATAGATAGATAGATAGATAGATAGATAGATAGATAGATGATAGATGATAGATAGATAGATAGATGATACGATAGATAGATAGATTGATAGATGATAGATAGATAGATAAATAGATAGATAGATAGATATGTTGATGTAGATGTAGATGTAGATGTAGATGTAGATGTTGATGTTAATGTTGATGTAGATGATGTAGATGTAGATGTAGATAGGGAGGGAATGTGAATCAACAGAGTTCCATATTGAAAGGACCACCCCCCTGCACTATAATTCAGTATTTCCAACCTTGGCAATGTCGAGGTGTTTGGACTTTCATACCTGGAATTCTCGGCAATAGCTATGATGGTTAGAGAATTCTGGAAATTGAATCCCCATATCTGGTCATTGCCGAAGTTACAAAACAATGCTAAGGTCCTTATATAACTATTCAGCTTTTATCTTTTTAAAGAAAAATTGAAGGGGATCCATTTGTAGATCCTCCAAATTGTGAAGCTGTTTATATAGAAAATTCCTATTAATGAATTTTAAATCAAGGAAAGGGGTAAAGATTTAATTTCACCAAAATATTGTAAATCTCTAATTCTCAGGAAATGTCTCATTGTACTTCAGAGTGATTCAACATGATCAGAATTGAACTAATGTCCATTTAGTACAATTACTAATTTAATCAGATTCCCCTAGTGCAGTGTTTAAATAATGGGCATGATCAGAGTAAAACTCAACAAATTTGAGAAAGGTCTTTAGCTGTTTTATCAGATAAGCACCTGGCTCAGTAGAAAGTATAGATTGTGAAACCCAAAGTTAATTTGATAGAATTCTTAAATAATAGGGAAGTGTCTTCTGTAGGTAGATATGATGCTATCTTGTACAGGATGTGGTAATTGCCACAAGCTGGGATGGTTTTAAAAGAGGGTTAGGTAAATTCGTAGAGAGGGTAGCTTTATGAAATATAACTCGCCAAAAGAAATGGTTTTTTTTCTTGCATTCTCCACACAAACTCAGAACATGAGATATATTCCAGACCCCAATTTTATTCTTTTCACATTTGAGTGATAATGACTGGTATACGATTGTCCAGTGAGTTGGACCCAGCTGAAAGGTGAAGCCAGCTTGTCAGTATTTAGTGCAGTATTTACTACATCTTTTGATGGAAACCATACCACAGAGGAAAGCTACTGCTTTTCTGTTTTGCTTGTTCAGCCAGTCCTAGGAAAAAACAATGCTGAGCTAGTTCCATGTCCACTATGTATGAAGAGAAAACACACACACACACACACACACACCTGGACTACACTTTTGCCTAACGAGGCCAAACTTAAGAAATGTGTACATTTTCTCTCCTTCTTTCATCACAGGTGGAAGTTAAGCCATATGTCTTGGATGATCAGCTGTGTGATGAATGTCAGGGGGCCCGTTGTGGTGGAAAGTTTGCTCCATTTTTCTGTGCTAATGTGACCTGTCTGCAGTATTACTGTGAATATTGCTGGGCTGCTATCCATTCACGCGCTGGCAGGGAATTCCACAAGCCCCTGGTGAAAGAGGGAGGAGATCGCCCAAGACATATTTCATTCCGCTGGAACTAAGTGATTACTGCAGTGTGGTTCATATGCAGGCCCTCAAAATAAGTGCACTCTTCTGTTCTCCTGATTCCTTTGCCCTCCCTTCCTATTTCCCTCTTACTCAAGATAGCATGTCCTGCTGTTGTAGTCTGTAACTTAAAAATAGTGTAACAAAAGAATGGCCTATAATCCTATGGGTATTTTGTAGAATCTTGTCATTAAACCTTAATGGGGAACTCCTTTTCCTATGGATAACACAGTGCATGGAAGCCAGGTTCTCTTACCTTCCTGGTTCCCCAGAGGACACTGCTTTCCTGCTATCTTTTCTTGAAGGAAGAAAGAACAATATTAAGAGAAATGAAACAATAGAGTATTTTGTTTTTTAATTAAATTATTGCTAATAACAAAATCAATAGACTACTTTTATTAAAGTAACCATGAGATAGGAACACTATGAATCTTATCTGACACTTTGTCCAACCGACCCGCCCTTTCCTTCTCCTTGCCCCCTTCCCTAGCCAAGCCTCTGGGAAGCCTGTTTTCTTGCCACCGATGATTTTATAGCAATGGAAACAGTTAGCTGTTAAATTAGTAACAGAAAAGAGCATGTTTAAAGCAACAAAAATGCATGAGCAAGGTTTAAAGCAGCATTAAGTTTCTTTTTTTTGTTTGATGTAAGGGTTCTGAAGCTAAATCTTTAGCACAGTATTGTGTCTCACCGTGCCTCCAACTTCCCACCACATTCAAATTTTTACTAATTGAGTAGGCAGAGCTTAGATCTGTGTTCTTCATCCAAGCAATCACATTTTTTAAAGTTCCCGAATGTAAATCCTGGGTCAGTTTATAACTGGGGTGGGCGGGCGGGGAGTGCACTTATTCTTTATTATTGTGGTTGTTGTTGTTGTTTTGAAAGAAATTTCATTATCAGAATACAGCCCTACAAATCCTACCAAAGCTAAAGTAATGACAACTAGTGAACTGGCATGTCCTCTCCTGAAGAACAAATGTATAGATTTTATTTTTGATGGCTATATAGAACTCTATATCCTAATTTACTAATGTAAATCAGAGGCCAGCCTTTGCTCTCCATTTTGACATGAAATACAAGAACCTAAAGATATACCTCAAGAGTACATTTTAATTCCACCACCACCCCCATTCCCACCCACCCCCATTCTATTAATCCACTCTTCCAGTACATATCAAATTTTTTCTGCTTCTTGGGCTTACTCTGGGATGTGAAACCAGTTCTAACCTCCTAACAAAGTTGTAGCCTAGCAATTTATAAGAAGGCAAAGTAAAGTTTGTTTCCAGGGATGTTGGCTGAATGAATAGGCATGCATGTCTGCAAAGGATATGCTTGTCTTTCAACAGAGAGCAAGTGAGTAAAAGGAATCCTGACAAAAAAAATTGTTTGGGACTTAGCACAGAACATAAACCATCGCAGGACTCCAACTTGCTGAGTAATGCATGAAGTGTTATAAACATGTAAGTGGGGAACACAGCATATGTTAAAGCTAAGGCACAGGATGGTGTTGATTAGATTGAAATACACTTGATGCTCTGTAAATCTTGAGAAAATCGATAGGAGGGAATGTATCCATCTCTTAACCACAGTAACGGGGTTGTAGCAGTGTGTAGAAAAAGCCAGTTGGAATCTGAAACTGGCATGATACCACCATAGACTCTTAAACCAAAGACTTGCTTAAGCACAGCTACAGAGAAAAAGCATCCCCTTTGTAAGCTCTCTTCCTCCCCATCCCTTTCCTCCATTGCCAGTTACCTATCAGAGGCAGTTTGGTTTTCAGTACATGATACATACCCTTGTTAATTTCCAAAGGTCAAAATGGAGACATTTGCTGTCTACTTGTCAAGTAGAGAAAGGGAGCTCCTTTTAATGAATCCCTGCAAATATTGACAACAGGAAATGCAAATGGAGAGTGCTCTTTTGTAGACTGTCAGGGACCTTTTTCTCTGAAGTACATAATTATAGTTGGAATATTCCTTTTAATTTTTTTAAAAAAATGCTTGTAGGTGGCTTGGGGTGTCTTATTGTGCCGATCCTATCCAGTGAACAGGTGAGATGGGTTACCATTACAAGAAATAACACTGTTTGAGAAGTAGCTTTGAATAATAATTTTTTCCCTTTGTACATGACCTGCTGAATTTCGGTACAGTGTTTTTGTAGCTAACTTATTTTGTCATGCACATAATGTATATTTGTTATGCACTACTTTTGTATATCTTGTTTTTCCAACAGTGAGCATTTTTAGGCACACTTTTCACTGACGGGATATCTCTTTATGCAATACCTCAATTTTTCATATTGCAAAGAGTAGCTTTTTGTACTTTTATTACTGAGAGATCTTCATATACTTCATTTTTTAATATAAATAATTTTAATAAATTTTATTTTCTTATATTCTGCTTTTTATACATTTCAGTGCTCTGCATACATTTTGAATTATGGATGTTGTGCACTGGCAATGCTATTTTAGAATTTGCAGAGAAAAGAAAGCATGTTGCTTAAACATCTTTAGCCCAGCACCAGGTATTTGGTGTACATATAATTTAAGAAATACTTATATGTAAAGTTCAGACTTAAAAAAAAAGAAATTTTTAAAAAGCATGAAAGTGACAAATGAGAGTTTGTCTTTAGACTCTTGAAATTTAATGCATAAACATAGAGTAGAAGTTTAACAGTAACATCCCAAATTGTCTACTGCTTCTTAATAGATTTTTAAAAATAATACACAAATGCAGATGTTTTTTGGTGAATGTTTAGCCATTTTTAATCTTAACAAATTGATGTTAGGTGTTTGCAGAGATGTGTCTGCGCTTTTAAATCATATTTAAGGAAATAAACTCAAGCCTGCCCAATGGTGGGCATGTAATGTTAGTATGCATGACTAATATTAAAAAAAATGTTATTCTACTAATATTCACTTGTGGTGATTGTGTGAAAAGCGTGTTTACAGATTATTTGGTTACACTTCAATTTACAGGGCATAAATGATTATCTCTATTACTCTGTACTCGAAATAGTGCTAATATAATATGTCCTTCAGATTACATGGAAAGTGGAGTTGCCATGTCACTCCAAGCATAACTAACATGTAATTAGTTAAAAATCCTAGGGTATCACTTTATTTTAAAGGGGTGTAAACAAGCATGTCATTTTCTTTCAGAAGCATGGCACTGGCCATGTACTTACAATGTAGTTACAGAGTAATTACATGGTTATTTTTGCAATGTAAAATAAAGTGTTTCTGATTTATTTTATATGTAAAAGAACCCCACTGCCCCGTGCTTTTTTGGTATATAGTATCTACTTCTCCATACACAGACCTCTGCAGAACGCAAATCTAAAAACTTGCAGTGAATGACTTTAGTGTTTTATAAGGATGCTGTTGGAAAGACTTGATAATTCACCCCTTTTTGTTTCTTGAAGAGTTAAAGCCTTCTGTTTTAAAAGGTGATTTAAAACTTGAATGTGATGAATTGTGGCAAGTTAACTTCAAGTTATGTGCAATACTTATTTCAGACTTCTGGAAGATCTTTGCAGTGTAATTCTTTGTTTTTAATTGCAGACATTTAAAAATGTCATTTTCTACTGTTCTAGTAAATCCTCTTTCTTGCTGGTGTTTCTAAAGAAAAGAATCAGAAATCAATCTTTCTACTAATGTAAATTTGAGATTATTTTTTAAAAAAAGGAATAAAAGAGGTTTTGGTCATTTGCTTTATTTTATTATCTTATTTTAAAGCTACTGTGATTGATAGCATTGTAAGAATTGGGACAATATTGTATTCAACTGTTTTATTTTTTATATTTTTAAAATTTAAAGTATAATTAGTTTTTATAATTTTCATCAGATTCTTTTGTTATATTTTTTGGAAGTGAAACTTTTAGCAAGTGGGTGTCTAGTTTTTACTAATCCCTAATATGTTTTTCCCCAATGTAATGCTCATATTATCAGAAGGAAAAGTTATTTAAGTATGTCAGTTACTTGTACTACTTGGCTGAATTTCCATATAGTTTTTACTGTGTATGGGGAGGTTGTAGTATTTATTATAGCATTTTAAATAAGGGTAATTCATTTTTTATTAAAGTCATTTTCACAATTTAAGTTCATATTTTTGTATGTTCTACTCTAAGTTATAACACAAGTTTCTTTTTTTAAGAGAGTTCATTTGTTGAAGTGCTAGTGGAAAATTAATGTTATTAAATAGTTTGCAAATGACTATTTATAGCAGTATGCATATAATTTTTAAATATTTGTAATGTGAGATGTTGAATGAATAAAACTTTTAACTCAATAGTTGCTTGGTCTGTTATTTTGAACTCTTCAGGGCCAACATATAACTGGTGCCCCTCTGGATGGAATCATCTACCCTCATTAGGTACTCCATTTATGCCCTCCATAGCTTTTAGATTGTACAAACAAAAACTGTTTAGGGGAGGGGGGCATTTTTAAAGGCTCATTAGTTTAAGGGACAAAATTGGTGAGTCGCTACCCTTCGCCCCGGTTCGGGAGAACCGGTAGCGGTGGCAGGAAGCTCCGCCTACCCGCCCAGACGTCATCACGGATGATCTGCACATGCACAGAAGCTTCTGCGCATGTGTAGAAGCAGCGAGCGAGCGAAGCGAGCGCACACATGCGCACATCTCCAAACCGGTAGCAAAGGTAAGTGAAACCCATTACTGGACAAAATGGATGCTAAAAGCTTGCAAAGGTTAAAGAGACCATTAAAAAGTGAAAATACCCTGAAGGATTTTTCCCACCGGAAGAGAAAAAAATGCACCTATTTTACCTCTCCCCACCACCACACCCTCTCTGGTGATATTACATCACTGTCCATGATCCCAGGTTCATAATTTATGAATGATTGGTAGGTTGGAGTAGAAATAATTAAAGTATGTAAGCATTGCAGTCTCAGATTTTAATCCCTGTTCATCCCTTAAGTGTAATACTTGATTATAATCATTGCTCAGTATGATTCACCCTTTTAATACTGCTGTTACTGATAAAACCTGTACAACAGTATATATAATATGTAATGGAAATTACATCATATCTGTGAGCTGGTAGTTAAACTGGTGGACTGAGAGCAGGTGGAATATATTCTAGTTTACCTGAGCTACAGCAGATGCATGGGCAACTTTGGTCTTAACACTTTCACCTTCCACACAGCTTCTGATTAGCACTAAGTAGCAACTATTTTTTATAAGAGTTTCTTTAGCTTGCCCAATTCCAAAAAACTGGCTGGGTTACAAGAGGGGGCTTCCAGTCAGAGGGCTTTGAGTGAAGATGATCAACTGACCGGTCCAGGGAAAAGCTCCATGAAAGGGAGTTGTCTCTGGACTGAAGCTTTTTCAATTTATTAGCAAGGGAGCTGTGCTCCCTTAGTTTATATGACACTCCTGGATTAGGGAAAGTCCTAGAATCATCCACAAGATCCTCTATACAGCAGCAGTCTGCAGGACGACTCAGGGAGCTGTGCTTCAGAGCAGCCCATGGGCCATTCAGTTGGGGTTGGGTGGGCGGCTGTAATCACTTTATTGTTGAAAAAGCAGTTGTTTCAGGACTCCTGTGAGGTTGCTGTTCAATGTCACCACTATGCTGCCGTGGTCATGTGATCCTCATTTACAACATTATTAAATTTATATGCCGCCGATCTCACAGTTTGGGGGTGACTCTAGGCGTTTCCTAACATCTCCCCACACGTCATTCGGGAAGCTTCCGGGAGAAAGTCAATGCGGATCACTTGGGTGATGGTGGGATCACAATAGCAGATTTGGACTCGCAACTTCCTTCCTGGGAAGCTTTGTAGGGAAGGTTGCCAGTTCCTCGGGTAAGTCTCCAGTCACCACATAAACACACCCAGTCCCTCTGCGCTTGCAAATATCTGAAAGAGTAATCCAACAATTCACAGGTTGCCTGGTTATAAAATAATAGAAATAAATCAACATTATTAAAAATTATACCACTAATCAATCAATCCTCTCCTAAGATGGAGGCCAATAAAACTCAGCTAGGTTTGAAGGATCAGTGTATTAGAGCTATCTTTAAAGATCCTATAAAAATCACGAGGGAAGGAATTTTATGGACTTTTGGAATGGGTGTGTATGTATTTAAACTGGAATACTGACATACAAAAGATCGTAGTTTTGGTTATAAAAAAAATAGTATGGGAAGAATGAATAGTGAAACCAAACCTGAAAGATGTCTGGTTTGGTCAATGTGTTTAACGTTATGACTTCTTTAGGAATTCCGGTTAAAGACGAACATAACACCAGTTTTTCAGTGTCGTGTTCATTTCATTGTTGTATTCTGTAATATTTAGTCATTTGCCTCTGGCTCTTTGACTGGCTTGTAACCTGCATGGAATAGACCTCAATTTGTACTAAGCCCTAGTAACTTCACTCATGTTGGAACCCTTGTAACATCAGTCCAAGGGTTAATATCACAGGCCCAACAATAGGAGAAAGTCCTAAAGTAGACATGAGTGCACTGAGGATAAGCCTTCAGCTGTCTGCTCACATGTCAACTGAAGGGGGGAAGGAGAGCCAAATGCTATTTATATTTTGTAAATGTGGTACTCAGATATACATTGATGTCTCTGGCTGGAATCTCGTGACTTTGGCTAGAATATTCAGCAAGCTCAGCATCCTAGCATTTATTTTTAAACGTACAGCCCTGAGTATGTCAACTGGGTCAACAACAAGGAGCCAAGTGTTCAGTCACCTGCTTCCACTTAATGTTCTTCTGCCGCTTAATGGTTGGGGTCAAAAGAAGCCCAGTATGGGATGCTCAAATAATGGCATGTTGGGAAAGGAATAAGACTATTGAGGTGGCAGTGCATCTGGGGGAAAGAATGCAAAGCATTGGGAAACTCAGCTGTTTGGCAGAGTGGAGTAAAGGCTTTGCCAGGCCTGCCAGGCCCACACCAGGATTCTTATGGATATCTCCATCGTCGTAACACTCTGGGAAAACACACTGGGGAAAAGTGAAAAGCTTTCATGGAATGCTCACAGCTGGGGCCTTGAGCTACTCTGTGGGATCTGTTTCAGCACTATTCTGTCAGTAAGAATATTCCACCCAAACAATGTTTTGGATTTTACCTGCAGACGTACAGTTTAAATAATGCAAACATATATTGGCACCGAAATTTTCTCTCTTCGTTTTTTCATGTCTCTCTTTTCCCAAATAACAACTTAAGTATGACAAAAACATTTGCTTCACCTATGCACTTCACATTTCTATGAGTTCTGCATAAGACTATAAAAGTAACATGGCCTTTATTCTGTAAATGAAGGGGTCAATTTTTATATTATACCAACCTATTATTCTTTTAAGATATATCCCACTCTTTCCGTTCTGCAAATATAATTAAGATGAAAGGCGGTCCTGGGACACACTTGACATTTTGCTTACCTCTCAAAACCTTGTAATACCAACCATTTTCAGCTTCCTACAGAGTGACTCATGGCAACTTACTGACAGGGTTTTTTTTTTTTTAAGTTAGATTGCCATCTCGTGATATTCAGTCTACTCGATTACCCAGATCTCACATTTTAATCAGAAAGTAATTCTTGCCACCTGGATATCAGACATGTGTTTAATGTGGGAAAAAGAATGAGAGACTGACATTTCTCCCGGTTTTCTTCTCGGTCTTCTAATTTTTGCTACACCAAATCGAGTGCTATATAGCAAATAAGAAAAATAGACTCATCGGGAAAAGCTGCTTTTCCAGTTTAAGCTGGCCTTAAAGCAGCGGGCTCAAATCTTTTGAGTGTCAGGGACCGGTTCTGTGGAGAGAGGCTTTTCCATGGACTGGAGGGGCTGTGGTTTCACATGCTGCCTGCATCCCGCACATACGTGGATGGGGGCTTTGCTCATTAGCATGGCCGAGTTTCTGGTGCGCTGTGGACCATTACCGGTCCACGGTATGGGATTTGGAGACCCCTGGCTTAAAGTATCAGATGAGATCTTTACGTATGTTCTAAGGCCTTTGGAGATACAACTGGTGATATAAACAAGGAGTCTTGGAGACAAAAAGACAAAAAAAATATATCTCTGTAGGAAGCCAGGTTATCTTCTAATGTTTAGGTTTACCTTTTTCCATCAGACCTTTAGGTTTTTTTGCTACTTTAATTATTCTTGGGTTTTTAGCAGGGGTGGGTTCCTCCCGGTTCGGATCGGATTGCCCGAACTGATAGCGACCCACTGGTGACGTCACTGTCGGTGCCGGTCCGTGCGCGCCACCATCTTTTTTTGGGGATTTTGTGCGAATTTTTCCCCTTTCGCGGCTTGAAAAAGGGCCCTCCCTCCTGCCCGCCCGCGGGTGAATTCTGACCTTTATTTCTTCATCCAAAGCACAGCTGATGAGCTCCTCAGCTGTGTTCCAGGCTCATTCCTGCTTCTGAGCATGCGCGGAAGCCAAATTGCACGGGAGGATGCAATGCAAACCGGTGGCGAAGATAAGTGGGAACTCACCCCAGGTTTTTAGCTGATATTTTATTCGTTATCACATTGGATTTTAGGTATATTTTGATTAAGCACATAGATGTTTTCAAATTATATCTTCTGTAAGCTGCCTAGAGACAATGTGAGTTAGTTGAGTAGTTGTATAAATTTTTCTTAATAAAATATAAATAAATATTACAACTTATTATTATACAATTGAATAATAACAAGGCTGAACTGAAAGCAGTTGCAGCTTTTTCTATACACCCCTGAATTTCTTTTGTAAGATGATTTTAAATAAATGCATGAGGTAGAAAGATTACAGATGTTCTGATAATCTTTCAACTTTCTTGACAACTTTATAACAAGAGTGGCTTTTAGAAAGCCAATCTAGAGATGCTATCTAAAGTATGCAACACATACTTTGTATACACCATTTATTTGATATGAAAGCCTTGATAATTTTCCTGGTAATGTCTCTATAAAAGAAGCTTGGTTAGTTTTGAAAGCACAGTTAGTGTATTCCAATAATAAAACATATGGGGAAAAACGATCATGGCCATGACTTTGAACATACCAGTAGCTTAAAGGTATCATTGATTTGTGGGGCTGTTTACATCAAGTGTTAACATTCATCTTTTAAGACTTAATAGAGACCTCAAGGTTGTTGTTTAATTTCCTAAAAAATTCAGCTGGCTGGAAGCTGATGTGACAATACAGAGGTGTTTTCATCCGATCTCATTGCTTCTTGGCTCTGTCCTCAACTTACATCAGTTAATTTAGTGACTGTTCAAAGTTACAACGGCACTGAAAAATGTGACTTATGACCATTTTTCACAGTTATGACCTTTGCATCAATCCCATGATCATGTGATCAAAATTCACATGCTTGGCAACTGGTTCATATTTATGACCGATGCTATGTCCCAAGGTCATGTGATCACCTTTTGCAAACTTCTGACAAGGAAAGTCAATGGGGAAGCCAGATTCACTTAACAACTGGGTTACTAGCTCATCAACTGCAGTGATTCACTTAACATCTGTGGCAAGAAAGGTAGTGAAATGGTGCAAAATTCACTTAAAACTATCTCACTTAACAACATAAATTTTGGGCTCAGTTGTGGTAGTCGAGGACTACCTGTAATATGTTTGAACAAAATACTATCATTTTATAGTGCTTTAACAGATCTCCTCCTCTTTGGTTACTATGAACTGACATGCTCAAATAGATATCTACATATAGGATTTATTTAAAAAAATTAATCAGCTTATAATAATTAAAACATATTCATTTTTTTCACATATTTTTATTAGAATTTTAAATGAAAAGAATAAAAGTCAATACAAACTACAAAAAATACAAATTGAAAAATAAAAAAAGGGAAGGGAAGGGAGTAGTGGAAAGAGAGAGGGAAAAAAGGGGAAAAAAGGAAACAGAAGTAATTTTCACCTTCAATCCCAGAAGGTTAAAAATAAATTTAGTTTATTACGATCTCTAAATAAAACATAATCTCTTTTTCCCCCATAGCTCCTGTCTTGGTTAAAGAAAACAACGTCCAAATGCTATATTAACCCATTTTTGTTAGCAAAAGCCCAGGCAACCAAATATAATTATTTTCTTCTTTTACCCCTGGTTGAAGAAGTCAATTTAATAAACTTTCTCTGAGTTTTTAAAATCATTATTTAGCCCCTTCAAAAAAAAAAAGTCTCGGAGATAGTTTGTTAATTATTTGTGTTCCAAAGCAGAAATCCATCAGAATTTAAATGGATTTCTTTTACTATCAATTAAAAATAATCCTTTTATTTATCACTTCTAAAAAAGTCCTTCCAAATTTTAGCAGAGTTCTTTTGTATATACAGAAGAAGAAGAAAATCCAAATCGGTTTCCTGTTTGAATATCTGTTCATCTTCTTTAGAGAATAAGACATCCATCAAATCGATTTGTATTACATTTAAACCGCTCTTCAAATTAATTTCATAGACATCCATTGCAGCTCGTTCTTGTTTTATAACTTTATTAAATATATTCTGTCAACACAGTGATTCAAGTGCAGGACAGGAGCTCATTTTAAGATTCAGAATATTAGTTCTTGTTCAAAAATACCTGGGATGGTGGGGGGATCAGTACCCTTCTCTTCCCTCTGGGAAGATGGGAAAGTTCAAGTCTGTACTTCTACTCAGTCCTGACCCAGATTTAATTTTAAACTTTAAAATCTTCAAAACCTTATTAAGAGTCTACAGAGTCTTTGTCAGATACTGTATACAAGGATCCATTAACTAATGTTCTCAGGTGAATGCACAACAAGCAAGCTTATACAGTGAAGTTCACAGTAGGAATTTCAGATGGTGAGATCTTTGATCATTTATACATTTCTGAGCAAGTGGAACATCCCTCCAAAGGTTACCTTTGTTTGTCATAATAGTGCCATTTTTGTAGCATTGTTTTGTTATAGGGTTGGTCCCATTATCTGCAGCAGCTGTTTTATCACAGTGTGGTGTGCAGTCCCATTGCACCTGAGCTATGTAAGCATAGCACTCTATTCAATGCTGTTTCAGTTACCTTTCCATCTTAAGAATAAAGGGTCTCTGGTTAGGGCTATCCCTTTTTATTAGGACTGCATTCCTCACGAATTCCCCAAATCCCTCTGGGTTCATCCATCTCTTAAAATCTGTCTCAACCTACAAAAGAGCCCTATGTAACTACAGTGATCATACATCCTTTACTATAAGGGCAGTCCTTGATTTCAGAAGGCTGTCCTTTCAGATTTATTTTTCACAATTCACTTTTGTCTTATATTTTGGCCATTTAATGTTTACTGTACAAATGGTACCACTTAATTCACAGTCTTTCATATTCATGCAAAAAATAAGGACATTGAATGGAGATGTTATATATATAATGTATGTATGTATGTATACGTGTATGTATATGTGTATTTGTGTATGTATGTGTGTGTGTGTATGTATGTATATATATGTGTGTGTATATATATATATATATACATACAGTATATACATATACATATACATACATACATACATACATACATACACACACACACACACACACACACACACACACACATATATATATGATAAAAAAGGATAAAAAATAAAGGATAAAAAAGGATAAAAAAATAAATAAAGGATAGACAGACACTTTTTTAAATCCTATGAACCTCTTTCAGATTTGTCCCTTTTTTAGGTTTCTTCTTTATTCCCCCCCCCCAAATTATAATAACCATATCTATAACTCAACTTATCAGAGATAAGACATGATGTAAATGCTGTAATATGCAAATTATGCAAATATGAATTAGACCAGCTATTTGGAAATTGTCAAAAACATGGGTATGATTTCTGTGATATAGACCCAAGGTAGTGGATGTAGTCATTATATTGAATTGAAATAGGCTTGCTCTGACTGGTGCAGGTATATGAGATCAGCATGGTCATTGGCAAGGAATGCTGGGAAGTGTAGTTCAATAACATCTAGAGAGCTACCAGATCTGCATACCTTGGTTACTGCTTTGATGTGAAGTGTCTGAAAATGCAGTGAATATTATTTGCAAGGGATACTGCACTAGCTAAACTGTTTAAGTTCATGTGTATGGTTATTATAACATTTTCTATTAGGTTAGATTATTTGTACTCCCCCCCCCCCCGAATGGAGCCTTCCCCTTTAAAATGCCATTTTGTACTAGTTGTTACAGTACATGAAAACCATCCATTTTCTTTTATTTTTCTTCTCATCGATGTCAGTGCAAACACAGACATCTCCCTTTGGAAGTGAAATGGGAGTAGATCTCCACAAAATAGTATCTCTTCTCATTGCTTTAGACCAGATTGCTCAGAAGGAATTGCTGGCCAATAAATGCTTATGAAGCAATTCCTTAGCTGCTCTTTATTCAGCATCCTGAAAGCCAACTCTGACAACAGTCCCAAAGGCCCATTGCCTGCCTACAGGAAATCTGAGACAAATAATGGCCGCAGAAAAAGAGAGCCAACCAGAAAACATTGCCTTCTTTTCTTCAGAGAAAAATAAGCCAATTCAGTTTGTCTTTATGAAAAAGAGGGCCTGGGATGAGGCTGTGTATTCAGCTGCCTTTAAAGGCATAAAATGACATTAAGTAATCCCAGCATATAAATGGATTAAGGAAATACCATTCATCATGTATTTCCACAATGTGATATAATGGATCTCTGCATAATCAAGGTGTTGTTGCTTTTAAGGGGAGATACGGTTTTTAAAATCTATTGGTTTTTTATATTCAAAAGGAACCAACCCATCTGAGTATATGGAATTAATGGCATTATACTCCCTCTGCTGGGCTTACTATACAATTCCACTATTATATATATTTTTTCTCCAGATATGTGTTAAAGGTAGGATTAAATTCCATGTTTTTGAATCTGAAAATATTCTCCTTTGTGAATATTGATTAAATATTGATTTCGAAGGGAATGTGAAAAAACGCAAAAAAAGTATGAAGCCGAGAAGGACAGTTTTAGAGTTTTGTTCTTTATTTCACCTTATGGGGTATTTTCTTGTTTTCTTTCTTTCTTTTAAATTTTTTGCAAAGGATTCACTGAGGTTTAATTTTCAGTCAGGGTTAAACTTAAAGAGGGAATGAGGCATGTTAATCTAACTGATGTATGAGGTTTTCATCTATTCCCATTAAATCCAACTTCCTTCTTTTTTATAAAAAAAACGCCCCTAACTTTGCTCTTCTGGATTAGAATGTAATAAAATTTGCAATGATAATAATCCCTGTAATGGAAAACAGTCATACCAAAGTTTAGGTTAGGACAGCAGTGGGGGGGGGGGATGCAAAGGATATAATTGTGAAATTATGACTGAAATATTTCTGCACCTATATTGGTTCTCACTGTCAAAAAGTTTCTCCTTAGTTTTAGGTTGCTTCTCTCTTTGTTCAGTTTCCATCCATTGTTTCTTGTTTTGCCTTCTGGTGCTTTGGAAAATACATTGCTCCCAAATTCTTTATGGCAGCCCCTTAAAAGCCTGTTGCCTATCACACTCTTGGGCAAAGCATGTGAGCCATTTCCTCCTTTCAGTGGTCCATGAAAGTACATCTATAGTATGTAGATAATAAAGTTGAAAAAAAGGTGAACAACATTTTTACCGAACTATAGATACTGTACGTTGAGGCTGGGTGTGACAAGGAATGGCTGGGAGGGGAGAGGCCAGGCGAGGGACCCCTTGACGTGAGTGACATTGAGTTGCCCATACCCACCCAGTCACATGACCATGAAGCTACGCCCACCCAGTCACATGACCATCAAGCCACTCCCATGTCACATGACCATCAAGCCACACCCACAAAATAAGCCATGCCCACAGAATCGGTAGTAAAGAGTTTTAGAACTCACCCCTAATTCACACATTAGATAAGGTGAATATAATCTTGAAGCACATGATTGGGATCTGGTTGTAAGAACAACACATTTTAATTATGGCTTCACATTGTAGCAAAGGGTCCACCACGAAAAGGACAGCCTATCAACTTTGTCATTTACCAATTGCACCTGATTATGTGGGATAGAGTCAAGTCAAAGGTCTTCCCACCAAACATTGCTTGCCACTGTTCTCTTGTGGATAAATGTCATAAAACTATTTCTACTGCAGTATAGAGTGGAAATATTCGATCAATATCAAGCTCAGCTTGTTCTGTCCTTGTTCCTGATCCATGAAGATGTCCCCACCTGATAGAATTTTATCCACCTGCTGAACAAGCAGCTTCTTCAATGTGAAATACTTTTGCATTACAAGGCAAAGGAGACTCATATCTCAGCCTAGTCCTTCACGCAGGCTGTTTTTTGCCATGAACCAATTCAATACAAATAAATCTGCACAAAATCAGAATCTGTGGGTAAACCCTGGGTGGAACTTAACTTCTGAGAACATTAGAGCCCAGTGGAGACCTTCTTTTGCAAAGGTGACCAAAGCAGAGAAAGCCAGAAGGGGACTGTGTTGTTCAACGATTTCTCTACCCCAGTAGCACAAAGCTTTAAAATCCCCTATGAAGGAAATTTAATTGATGCAATCACAGTTTGGCCTCTACAGGCTGCTTAAATTCTCTATATTGCTAGCATTCTATTACTGTAAACTGGATGAGGCATATGTGCTCATTCCAAGGCTGCTGCAATAATTAATTAAAATTAATTAAAATAATTCTTAATTTTCCTGTAAGATGGAAGGGACTGTGATTTAATTACAAAATATGCAAACAGTACCACATCTATAATGGCTAACATCTTCAAAATCATTAGGTTTTGCTCAGCCTTTCTATTTATGTTAAATTTGTAGCAATCCCTTTGCCTCCAATTTCATCCTATCTGTTTATACAAGTCATATACAGGCAGTCCTCAACTTACAACCACAATTGAGCCCAAAATTTCTGTTGTTAAATGAGACATTTGTTAAGTGAGTTTTGCCCCATTTTACGACTTTTCTTGCCACAGTTGTTAAGCGAATCACTGCAGTTGTTAAGTTAGTAACACGGTTGTTAAGTGAATCTGGCTTCCCCATTGACTTTGTCATAAGGACGCAAAAGGGAATCACATGATCTTGGGACACATCAAAGGTCATAAATACGAGTCACCTGCCAAGCACCTGAATTTTGATCACATGATCATGGGAATGCTGCAAAGATCGTAACTATGAAAAATGGTGATAAGCCACATTTTTCAGTGCTCTTGTAACTTTGAACGGTCACTAAACAAACTGTTGTAAGTCGAGGACTACCATACCTGTACTACCACACCTGTTCATAATTTTCATTTCTGTATCCTTTTCAGTTACAACATTGTAGAAACTAACTTCAGCCTTCTTTTTCTTTCTCTCTCCTTCTGCTGTATTTTTGCAATGCTAGCAAAGTCTTCGCTAAGCTATTCAAGCCTCACCTTTCTCATATGTCTACTGCAGACTTAATTTTGTCTCCTACCCAACCCACTGATTGTTTGTAAGTAATTTACTTGTCCCAGATATTTTACTTATACCAAACCAGTAAACAAACTGCTGTCAGCTTTGTGCCCATAATATTAAATATACACGATGCACAATGTTGTATGCATTGGCAGAAAGTGGCTCCTATGGCAAGAGGTTTGCTCATTCAAACAACAACAACAACAACAACAACAACAACAACATGGCTATGATTATTGAAGAAGCTAGTCACAGGCACTAATTCATCAGAAATGTGATGGCCATCCTTTGCACTTCCCTCAGATGAACTCTATACATCTCACTCCAAAAGAACGAACAACGTATTTTATTTTTCTAAGCCACACTTGTATCGTTCACATGATTAGATCCCTATAATGTTGGAGACCAGTTAATCTCCAACTAACATGCTAGGTTTTTTTTTAGTTAAAATGAAAAGAGAGAGAGAGAGAGAGAGAGAGAGAGAGAGAGAGAGAGAGAGAGAGAGAGAGAGAGAGAGAGAGAGAGAGAGAGAGAGAGAGAGAGAGAGAGAGAGAGAGAGAGAGAGAGAATATATTTGTGAAACAGGAGGAAAAAACACAGTCAGGGACTAAAGAGATTTGTTTGTTTTCTGAATAGATAAACATATTTCATGGGATTCTTCTGAAAGTAAATTAAAGGATCATTAGGGGAAGGCATGAAATATTTTTTGTTTGACATATTGTGTGTGTGTGTGTATTACCTCTGATTGATTTTTATATTATATATATACTTCCAATATATATCTATATCTATATCTATATCTATATCTATATCTATATCTATATCTATATCTATATCTATATCTATATCTATATCTATATCTATATCTATCTATCTATCTATCTATCTATCTATCTATCTATCTATCTATCTATCTATCTATCTATCTATCTCTATCTATATATAAAATATATATGTTTTCTGAGGTTTTCGCAGGTGTTTGTATGTAGGTCTTTGGTTATTCGGGTTTTCTCCCGTGTGAACTCATCAAAACGTCGCCAAGACACTTCCAATTTCACGTGGGAGAAAACCCGAATATATATATATATATATATATATATATATATATATATATATATATATATATATATATATATATATATATATATATATATATATATATATATATATATATATATATATATATATATATATATATATATATATATAATATATATATATATATATATATATATATATATATATATATATATATATATATATGTGTGTGTGTGTGTGTGTGTGTGTGTGTGTGTGTGTGTGTGTGTGTGTGTGTGTGTGTGTGTGTGTGTGTGTGTGTGTGTGTGTGTGTGTGTAACAATACACACACACACACACACACACACACGCTTATATATAATATGTAAAAGTTAATAAGAGGTAATAAAAACACATTTAGTCTGTTTTGGTGCTTAAAGGGAGAAATGTGATAAACTATATGTACTCATACATATAGTTTGGTCTGGGCCAGCTTTGATTCTCCCCCATCCTCTTCCCCCCTCTCTGTGTTGCTATGGTGAGAGACAGATGTAGAATTTCCAGTGACAAATATAAAGTGATTTCAAATATTTAAATTCCCAAGATCCGTACTACCCCAACCTTGCTGGCCTTCCGGAAAGCTATCAAGACCTGGCTGTTCCGGCAGGCCTGGGACCATTGACCTCCGATGACAATAGTTGAGGTCGGCCCATGACTGTTGTATGATTGTAATTTTTTAATATGTTTTAATTCTGCCTTTTTAAATTTTAATCTTTTTATATTGATATTTTATTTATGTTTCTGTATGCTGTGAGCCGCCCAGAGTCCTTAGGGAGTTGGGCGGCATAGAAATGTAAACAAACAAACAAACAAACAAACAAGATGCATTCTCCCTTTTTTTCCAAATAGCAACCAGTTAAACAATGTAACTGCTGGTGTTTTCTTACCAGGATAACAAGTTTGCATTTCATAAGGGAAAAATATGAGCACCTGGTTCCTTGAGCAGAATTACCTGTTTGTCAACATACTAGAAGACAGATAGCAAGCCAGCCCTTCCTATTTGTTTCACCCCACTCCCTTTTCCTGAAGGGAAAAGGTTGTTCTCTGCTACTTTACATATTATTAATATAATAATCTTTTTTCTCCTCTTGGTCATCTCTCCATCTCTCCTGGCTGCAAATGCCTCCTGAAAGCTTTGGGTAGAGTTAATATGACAGAAGGACAACATTATTGAATAATGAAGAATAGTTACTTTATATTTAATCTTCTTAATTGACATTTACAATATAAATTAAATCAAATTGAATTTTTTTATTTCTCATGGACTCTCCCATTAGTTGGAATATGACCCCTAGAATGCCCTTCAAAATCCAAGTGTGGTCTTCAGTCTAAAAAAGGTTGCACATTTCTGTGCTACATGATCTCATTTTAATGGAATGAATTTCTTCTGTGCTGCGAAAAACAAATCCCTATCACTCATAGCAAACCATCCTGCCATGTTTTAACAAGCTGAGTTCATGCCAGCAAACCATTTAACTGCAATAGATTTGCCATCCCGGAATCCCTTTGGGATGGATTTGTTACAATGATTTGTCTCCAATTGCAAGACTGCATTGAGATCTCTTGCTGCAATTCTCTCTGGTTTCACAGTTAAGAGTGCCATCTCATGGTTTGTTCTTGAACAACAGTTTGTATCCTTTTAGTTATGCTTTTTATTTATTTTTGTAACTCTAAAAAGAGTACATTCTATTTTAGGGAACTTTAGAAAAACAAAACAAAACTCATGCATGCTTTAAATATTTCAATAGACAAATCAATACATTGGTTAACCCAAAATGCATAATCAAATATGTAATAAATATCCACTATTGACTTTTATTACAAAAATAAACCATGGAACTGAATAATTTACATTCATGTGGGAAAAAAACAGCAAACATGTGATATGAGGATGGCTGGGAAAAATAGGTTTGCTTAGGTCTACCACACTGTTTTGCATGCTTGACAGATGACTATCTATCCTCTGCTTAAATCAGAGAAGAACCCAAAACCTCCAAAAGGCAGACAGTTCCACATACGACAGATATTATCTGGGAGTTTCTCCTTGTTTTGGCCCAAACCTGATTCCCTTCAGTTTTCACAGAGCATAATTTGTAAAATTACGAAACTCTATTTGAGCAAAAACCTGTCTACTGGATTATTCACTGGTCTCCTCCTCAAAGTCTTGTTGGTTGGGAATATTGGCAACTGTGATCTCATGCCACTCAATTGTTGACATGGCATCAGCCAGGGGTGAAATCCAGCAGGTTCTGACAGGTTCTGGAGAACAGGTAGTGGAAATTTTGAGTAGTTTGTAGAACCGGTAGCGGAAATTTTGAGTAGTTCGGAGAACCAGCAAATACCACCTCTGGCTGGCCCCAGAGTGGGGTGGGAATGGAGATTTTGCAGTATCCTTCCTCCAGGAGTGGGGAGGGAATGGGGATTTTGCAGTCTCCTTCCCCTGCCACACCCACCAAGCCACGCCCACATCACGCCCACCAAGCCATGCCCACAGAACCGGTAGTAAAAATTTTGGATTTCACCACTGCATCAGACATTTGATGACACATGTGGTCTTCATACTTCAGCAGTGTTTCTCAATTTTGCAAATTTAATTGTGTGGACTTCAATTCCCACAATTCCCTAGCCAGCATGCCAAGGTTGAGAAAGACTAACTGAAATGGGAGCTGGCAGTTTCACTTTGCTTTTCTTAAGCCCTACTTGCATAGGGAGTAATCATGTTCAGCCCTTTTATTCTGCTCTTTCATTAACGCCCTTTTATAAACTTGGACATCTTAGTGTACAAAATTGTGAAGCTTTAAGAAACATTTAAAACAATTGAGAATTTATTGTCCCTTCTAAGTTCATATCAATTGGCAGCAGAATAAAAGTGTTAAGCACCTGTTTTTCCGTGATTGCTTTTTGGCAGCCCAGGTTTTCCATGAATATTATAAGTAGCCTAATATTCCTGTGTTTCCCATTCCATATCAATTATTGGTCCCTGTAATGCACTTTATTCCCTGAGCTAAATATAGACATGCTATTAAGACTATTATTAAGGCATAAATGTTTTAATTTCCAATATAATTTATTAGATGAGTGAATGGTGGGGGGTTGTCAGAAAAAAACTACCTTGTTCCATTATGGACTAGCATATAGCCTTTTTTATAATATTCAGATTTCTTCTGTTTGAAATCCTGACTCCTGGACGATATTCTAAATGACAGCTAAAAAAAATGTGGACATTAAAATGCTCTCCCTCTCATTCTTTCAGATACTGTAAGTTGCTTACTCATTGCTACTGCAGTATGAGTCATTCAGGCTTCCTGTTATTGAACAAGCATATTATTTCTCCTCTTCCTTCATGCTGCAGGCATTACAACTTTTGCTCTCCCTGCTCCTTTCATGGGCTCACCCTGAGTCTCCCCCCCCTCCTGGTTTATTGGTTCAGTCCAGATTCTCCTGGTTGACCTTGTGAGTGATCAGGCGCCTCAGAGCTTGCTAGTCTCATATCAGTATGAAGCCCAGTTCTGGGCCTCGCCTTGGCCGGCAGCATTTTCCAGTTGTTTATGTCACCCGTTTTGGGAAACACCCCTGTGGCACGAAGATTTGTTCTGGTGGGAAAAGTCCTCCTAAAAAAGCAGCCCAGGAGGACCTCCATTCCTGCCTTTCTGACAAAGCTTCTTCTGCCACTTTGGACAAAACAAGTCCAGTGGGTGTCGCCCCTCAGAGACAAAGGAAGCACCCAAGCTTGGGACCTAGGACGGTGCAAGTCCGAGGAAGCCAAACTGGACGTCAACAACCACAGAGCGAAGGCTGGAGAATCAGTATGGCCAAGTCCCCAGACCGAGAAGCTTCTAAGCTAGCCCCTTCAAGGAAGAAAAGCCGGGAAAGCAAAAAGGGGGCAGCAAATTCTACAATCTCTGGTACTCAGAAATGCATGTGTTATCAGCACAACCCAGCATTTATCTGATATAACACATTTCCCCAAACTGCTGCTTTCCAGATGCAAATGGCTCTTAGGCAGCAGAAACCAATACAGTGGAGGACTGACAGATTAAAGCTTAAATACCCTGTTTTTTCTGTGAATAAGAACCATTAATTTAAAATACATGTATTTCTCCCCCCCCCTCCCCAAACGGGTCAGTCTCATGGTGGCCAGCGAATCCAGTTATTTATTTATTTAGCATATAGCATAGCATCCTTGGGGCAGCAGTATGTATTAACGTCTCACCTAGATTATTAAAACACAATAAAATATAAATGTTAAAGAGATCTATATTCAAATACCAAAGTCTAGGCCATCTAACCACTGTTTATATTTTAAAAAATCAGATACTGGACTGATATATGCCCTCAGCTTACAGCCGGTCAGGATGTGGTATACAGTTTGACATGGGACCCAGTAATCACACTGAGGGGAGAATACTATGCCCCATTTATTTCCCGGCAGATGTCATGTGAGGTGTAAATCCTATTCAGGATTGTCCATTGCTGACATGGTAATTCAAAGCCTGCCACCTTTTTTGTGGGGTCATTTATATGTCTACCTACAGTATGTCTGGGTGTTCAATCCGGTAATTTTACATAAGTGGTGATCAAGGATAGGTTCACTATGAATTTTGTATTAGCAAGTGGATTTTTCTCTTCCTTCTTGGTCGCTACTGAGGCTGCAATAAGTGTTTCTCAACTTTGGCAACTTTAAGATGTCTGGACTTCAACTCCCATAATTCCCCAGTCACTTCTTAAAGTTGTTAAGGTTGAGAAATTCTGACATCGAAAATATTGCCTACTTTGTCACGAAGGGCATATCCTCTTTACACCCTCAAATGGCTCCTGTCCTGTGCTCCTGCCAATTTGACTCTAAACTGGTTTAAGAAAATCCTGTCCAGATTGAGATACTTTGGCAATAGTTTGTATAATAATTCAGTCCAGACTGCATGTTACTGTGTCTTACAACTGCACAATTCCCCTCTTGCTTTTCCCTCACAGCTTTATGTTCTGATAAAGCAATTGCCAGCAACTTTCTTTTCTGTGAGTTTTAATAAACTCATATATTTCATAGATATATATCTGTGTTTATGTCTATATACCCATGAGGTAAAATTGAATTTATATACATAAACATAACATAGCAAAATGCATTCCCATGCAGCACAACAACCAGCTCTAAAGTAAACATTCTTTTTTTTAATGGTCCTGGCTATCTCTAATATTTTCTAAAATACCTTTATTAGGAATGCCATTATAACACTATGGTTAAAACACTTTTTAAAATAGAAAATTCCTAGTTTAATACCCAGCAGATTTTTTTTTCTTTTAACAACTATTATTCCTTCCCCTCGCATGTAATAGCTATTTTTCCCTCAGTTTTTTTTTTAAAAAAATAAGTTGAGAGCACTGGTAAAAAAAATAAGGAAATGCTGATTTTCTTTAAGCCTACAGAAAAGCAGCTACTTGGGAAAAGAAAAATAATAATTTAAACAAAATTACTCATGAAATTATCTCATTTTCAATTTTTTTTTCAAATATTCTTTTTCTAGGAAGATTTATAAGGATATGTGCCAGCTTAAAAAGAACAAACTATAAAGAAAGTCAGATGATATTAGATGAACTTCTGTCTTATGTACAATAGACATTCTCACCTAGCATTTTCCAGATATGTTGAACTTCAATTTTGATAGGTAAAGCTTATACATCTAATAGGCTCAGGCTATAGATGGCAGATAACAATACAACTAGCAAAAGGAACAATATTGATATTATTAATACTCTAGAAGTTCTAAAATCCAGCCAAACACACACCATAACCTTACACATTCAAAATTTATTTAAAAAATAATGTCAATTACTGTTAGTTATGAGCTTTGGACTATTGAAGGAGGAAATACATAAATTACTTATTCAGAATGTAATACAATGTTCATGAAACAATGCTTCATGAAAGTAAAAATTATTCATAATTAATTTAAGTTTAAGTTTAAGCAGAATAAGTTTCTGCTTTCTGCTTTCCAAATTAACTTCTAATATACTATATAACAAAAACGTACAACCTATCATTATATAAGCTTTCATGTCAATCACTAGTTATAATCTAGGATGCAGACATAAAGAACAATTTTAGCATATCTAAAAATACAAATGAGCTTTTAAAAACTGATTTGCTCTAGAATGTCAAAAGGTTACTGCCTTAGCAACAGACAGCATAGTGAATCCCTCCCTCCATTTTACCTCATTTTGATTTTCATCTTCCTTTTAGTTTCAGCTGCTATATGAAAGAAAAAGATGAGCCATATATGAAAACATTATAACCTCTGGAAGGCATATAATTCTGCTTTCAAATGATATGAAGTATTGATTTTTCAAAATAGTTTGTTAAGATCAACACCTAAACATACACCTCAGTTATAATGAAAGAAGAAAACATATATTTTACACCCACGCGGTCACAGTAGCTTAAATTGAATCACAAAATAAATACAATTAAATTACTTTAATAGGTGGCTTTGAAGAGAGTGGAGCAGATGAGTATGAATTCCCTACATCCAAAGAAAACGCTAATGAAACGATCAGGGAACAAAAGAAAAAGGTAGAACATCAGAATAATAGCAATAGTAATACACTGAAAAATGCTTTGGCTAGTACACTGGGTTTCAGTAATGGTTGAAAATGGTTTTCTGTGCAGAATCATATTTGTTCATTGTATGCTGCTTCAGTATGCAAATAACATGTTAAAGGAATAATGACAATCTAGTTTTGACAAATTTAAAATGCTGCCTACTGAAGATGGAAGTGCTGATTTCAGAGTTAAGTTCCTTCCTCCAATCTAGGGGAATCTGAGGTTACAGATCTACATGTGTCCCCCAGCCTCATTTTTATAATTTGAGGCACACTTTCAAAACATTTGAAGACAGGTTATACACATAAATTGTGGAGTAAGTCCTGACTAAGTTTAACATAGTTAAACAATAACTTCTCTCTACCTAAACTTTAATAATAGGAAGTCATATTTCATTTTGCATTGTAACTGTTTTTCTAGGTTCTCAGAAAAGTTTAATAAAAGTGCACAAACTTTTTTTGTTTTATTATAAACAAAATAACTCAAATTTCATATAGCCAAATGTCACAAATACTTATTTTGAAATAAGAACAATTATTAAGTTTAAAAGAGTATTTTAAAAGCTTATGTGGGATCAAAAAACAAGCAGGATAATGCCTTCATTATCAAAACTATAGCTAGATTCTCATAGAGTTCGTTTATTTTCCTTGATGGTGATGCAGTTCATAACACCGTACAAACAGTGGTCACTTTGAACATGTCATCATCCTGGCTTAAAATGCATGTGAATTAAATAGTATTTGATGTCATTGCCAGCTAGCATATTAAAGTTAGCATATTACTATTAAAATGCTGAGGAATGATTTTTGAGTTATATTGTTAACACAGACCCAAATTGCATTTCCTTATGAGGGAAACAAACTTTTTGAGATAAGCATAGACATACTTTAGGTTTCTTTGCCAAGTATACATATTTTTTTGAATTGGCCTAAGCTGGCCAAAAGGGATTCAGAGACGGTGGTTCATAGGAAATAATTTAGAACTGGAGTAGGGAAAATGAGAGTGAAAAAAATTCTTCATACATGAAGCAGTATGGTTCTGTCCATGTTTCTCGCATATCTTTTTTTCCTAGTCTGAAGTGTGGCCTGAAGTATTTGAAGTAATTTCTAAAATGGTAGAAGAAAATGCATACTTTAGGAACAGATTGGTGTCTAATTTTCATGTTTCAGTTGAAGGTAAGTAACAAGTGAACTCTTTTCACAAGGAGAAGTTGCCGGATAATTGAGCATAATTTTTACAAAATGCATTTGTTAAAAAGGACTTTCATATTAATTTTTATCTTACAAATTGAAAATTCCTCCTTTAGACCAAAAAGCTGTGGTCCAGTCCATCTAATGTTAATTACAGTACACTTAAAGCTTCTGAAATTATCCCTTCAGAGAATAAATGCCTATTTTATTTGTTTAACTGATAATCTGCCTTTTCTCTGAAGCTGAAAGTGATTATTTCCTAGCCTTTTCTAGGAAATTATTTCCTAGTACTTAGAGCGCTCTGCTTCATTTTTTTCACAACTTGTGGGGAATTGTGGGGCTAGGAAATAATCACTGGCCCAAAATCATCTCTTGGAACTTCAGTTGCTAAGGATAGTTATGTATCTGGGTTTCTCTGGTTCAAGCCCAATACTTTAATCATTTTACTGCAGTGAGATGGATGGAGCATTGACTCATCACTAATTTTTTCTCTCACCCTTTTTTTAAATTATTATTATGTGGAACAGCAATTCTGAATAGAGTTAATTCTGACAACATTTTTTTTGCCTGATTAACAAGGGGATAGACAATTTATTCTTGCATATTTATGCAAATCTTCCTTGGTTAGAAGTAATATAACTCTTGTGTGATTTGACATGTGGCAGTTAAGTGTTCTCTTAAAGTTTTTTTAAAAAATTCATAGCAGTGGCATTCATTATTCCATGCCTTAAGGATGAATGAGATGCATTTCAAAATAAATAATTTGATGTGTTGGTTTCTTTATTGATTTGTTCTGGTAATTGTATTTCTTGCAGCATAACTGCCCACAATCACCAGGAGCTGGACAGCATATACATTTAATAATAATTAATAATAATAAAATAAGTTATTTGCCATTTTCTACTTCACTGAGGTTTCCCAATTTTCCAATCAAGCCAGCAGCTGTAGGATTCTCAAGTACTGATCAGAATTAATTTTGTTTAGTTTTTGTTCCCACAATCAGCCAAGATCATTGAATTATGCCCCCATTAATGGCATTAACATCTAATTATTTGTTATCCAAGTAGATGCTGCAAAGAATTCTCAACAACCTTTGACCATACAAGGTAGGACAGGGATGTTTAACTAGCTTCTTATTTAGTTTACTATACTATAACACATAGATGATGGTTTAGAATTCCTGTTGTTAGAATTGCTAAGTATGAGGGCAAGAGTGCTGATACGAAATGAGTGATATGAATACATTTTTAATGATCTTCCCTGATATGTTGTTCATTTCCAGTCCTAATTTAATGTGTTTGAGCAATAAAGCCCTTCATGGCTTGGAACAGTAGTATCTGAAAGAATGCTGCTTCCTGTATATCCCTATATCAGTGATGGTGAACCTTTTTTGGTTCACGTGCCAAAAGGGTGCATGTGTGCATGCTAGCGCGCACGCACATACCCACACCCATTCCCTCCCCCCCACATGCACACACACACCACGCTGCCCCCTGTGCAGTGCACAACCCTCCCACCCCTGTGCATGCACACAGACCTCACTGAAGCCTGGGACGGTGAAAAAACGGGCAAACGGGCAAACCGGAAGTTCAGAAAAACTGACTTCCAGTTTGCCTGTTGTGCTGTTTTTCACACTCCGGGGCTTCAGGGAAGCTTCCCTGAAGCCTCCGTAGGGTGAAACGGCCTTTCCCAAGGTCGAAAATCAGCTGCGCTGGAGCTGACATAGGGTAATGCCTTGCGTGCCCTCCGATATGGCTCCGCGTGCCATAGGTTCGCCATCACTGCCCTATATCCTAAAGCCATCTCAAATGGCCTGCTTTAGCTGTCCTCCCTCATTGTTATCTGGGTAGAGTGGGTAACTAGCAGAAAGGTTGTTCAGTGGTAGTTCTTTAACTTTGGAATTCCCTCCCCAGAAAGGCAATATTTTGGCTGTACTTTCCATGCTTTCAACTGGCAAGGGATTAGAGAGAGAAAAACAAAGAGATCAGTGTGGAGCAGTTGGCTTGCAGAGTTGCTTCTGGCCTGGTCCTTGATGTTAGATTCAAAATCAGCTGCCTGGGGATTTGCCCATTCCAAATGCGCTTTTCCAGCTTAGAATGCCTGAGATTTAAAATAGAAAATCCTTGATCACAGTGAACAGAAAAGATTTCTGTTGTCAACTGCCATTGCCTTGTTTATATGACAAAGGCAGATTTTTTTAAAAAAAATCCCAAGCTTCTTAATGTGTAAATATTGTGGCAATATTTTAACTTTTAATTGCTGCTTTTACTCTCCGTTACTGTATGCTTTATTGTGTAATTTATTTTGCAATTTTTTTGCAGTTTTTTTAAAATAGGCCTTTATAATTTTGTTAGCCTTTTATTAACCTGAATTTTAAACTACTCAGAGATTTTTAAATTGCAAATAATGTACAAGCATATTAAATAAATAGTCATTTCTTTAAAATTAAATGAAGGATGCATAGGAAAGCTACATCGTCATGAAATAATAAGCATTTGATATAGAATATAATAGTAAAGTCTCTCCAGCTGTAAAATTAGAACAAGGATGATTCCATACAACATATGTGTGATTTATTGATAAGCTACTTCATTGTGTATGCTGATTCTGACTTAGAAACATGTAATTTTAGAAAAATTTTCATCCAAAGGTGGCTTGGATGCAGAATTTCATTATATGAAAATGAAGCAAAGATTAAAACTGACATTCTATTGATGTAGTTTCCATTAAAGTTTTGTTGCTGTTGCACAATTCAAAGTAATACAATATTAAGCTTACCAACTTAATTGGAATTTCTAGCTTCATAGTTTAATTAGTTTTAGGAAACTGATTTACCAATCCATTAAGTGTTAACTGATTAAATTTATACTGACATATTTCCTCCTTCAATTTGTCTTTGCTCAAAGTAACATTTAAGTTTGTAAGCTATGTGAGAGCAGAATATTTATCAGAATATTGCAAATGAATGCTGGTAGGTTGGAATCTTCTATATATTGTATATAAAAGCCAAATACCACTCACTCATCACGAAATCTCCAGAACTGTAAAGCCTACAAACTTGAAACTTGGCATGTATGTTCCTCTTGGCTTCTAGGTGCTCGCTAAGAAAGGATTTTTCGAAATGACCATCAGATGTTTAGTATTTCTTATACAGTATTATATTAATTAACACGCTCTGATGCTAAGGAGTTAGACGTTCTACTCCCCCTCCCCACCTGAAAAGAACTCTGTTCCAACTGCCAGTTGCCTTATATTAACATGCTCTAATGCTACCCCTTCGCTAAACTGGGCTTGGGCGTGGCCAGTGCGTGACTCATCAGGCCTGCGGGCTGGGAGTTTAGACATTCTACTCTGTTCCTACTGCCAGTTGCCTTATGTTAACATGCTCTGATGCTAAGGAGTTACACATTCTACATAAATTTTCAAGCTTTAGGTGTCAATGTATCAAGCCTGATCATAACTACTCATTAATTTAGTGTCGTAGCGTAGCACGGGTATCCAGCTACAAAGATGGTGATGGCTTTTGGTATTTGAGTAGATGTTTCCAAGAATAACTGATGCCAAGATTAAGGAAAACATTTTTGTTGATCCGGAGATTAAATATATCATCATTGACAAGTGATTTGAAGATGTGTTAGTGGGGCCAGAGAAAATTGCCTGGAAAGCATCCAAGGATCTTGTTGAGAATTTTTTAGGCAACTATAGAGCAGCGAACTACTGTACATTCAGCTGGTTGATAAACTTACAGCATACAAGACCATGAAGTGTAACATGTCACTGAAGATTCATTTTCTGCATTTACACTTGGACTTCTTTCCCAAATATCTAGGTGCAGTCAGTGACAAACATAGTGGAAGGTTTCACCAGGACAGTGCCACAATGAAAAAAAATTGTGTCAGAGCAACTGGAATCCATCAATGTTGGCTGACTATTTTTAGATGCTGCAGCGAGATCATCAGCAGCAAAATACTTTTAGCCTATTGAACACATGCAGCATGTCAGAAACGTTATGTGATTAAATACTTTATAGTCATTAAACGTTAATTTCATATTTCTCAAGATTCCTACGTGATACAGACATTCTGAAATTATATTTGTATTCAGCTTGAGGGGGTCTATCATAATCACCAAAAAAATTTCAGGAAGCAAACCCTTTTGAAAAAAATTGTTATCCAGTGAACTAATGCATCTTAATTCAATTTGTGCATGATGAACATATTTACTAGTGTTTGATCTTTATTGTAATCCTGTTTACCTAACAATATAGGTGCTATATGCAGTCTATGTAGGAGTCAAAGCTCTTGAAATAGGAGCTTTCTCCTGCATTGCTTTCTTACAATAAGAATTATACTGTTTAAATGCACTTCTATTTTTTTTAACTAAAAATTGATTTTATGGACATACAGTACTTCCACTTAAAACATGTTGTCATACATTGGTCCTGAAAGTAGTAAGAACTGTTTTCTTCAAAATCTGTTTATACCTCCAGAGGAAAGAATGGATATGAATAATTCTCCCTACCTCTCCTCATTTGTCATCATTCATTAGAAATTACATATTGGCAATTATCTTTGGCTATAATTTGCATTTTTAAAAAAGGCACTATTATGTTACTCTCATCGCAAATTATAGCTCCTTTTTTCCCAGAGCTTTAATTGTGGCTCACTTATTAAACTCTATTTAGCTGAAAGCTCTTGATTCTAATGTCTTTTTTCTAATTACTAGATTTTGCACAATATTGCACCAGAGATAAGTTTCCTATTGATCTGAATTCTTTATCAGATAAATTGTGAAAATAAATGGAGTAGTCCAAGTAGGATTGTAAGATACAGAATAACAAATCTGAAGAAACAGGTTCATAAGTGATGTGCAAAGTGTTCTCTTATATTTATCTAATATAATTTTAATAGTATACATTGTTTAATGGGGATTATGAGAGTCATTTGTTCACTGTAGTGACTAAAGTGCTGGGTTAGAAACCAAGAATATGTGAGTTCTAGTCCTAGGCATGAAAGCTTGTTGGGCGCCAATCTTTCTCTTTCAGCCCAATCCACCTGATAGAGTTTTTGTGAGGGAAAATAAGACACAAGGGTGTTAAGTATGTACAGTACACTGTCTTGAATTGATCATAAATACAAGGTAGGATAAAAAGAAATCTAATCTATTCTTCTATATTTTATCATCTAAAATTCTTCTACAGGTACAGATATAAATCAGAATTTGCAAAGTGAAATTTCTTTTACTGAGACAGTAAGTAAAGCAAGTTTTGTTTCAATGACAAAATAGGATTAAAATATATGAAAATATGGCATTTATACATTTCGGCCCAATGGAAACCATTCATTACCGTAGATTTACTTGTAGAAATACTTTGGGTTACAGTTACATTATTGCTTTGTATATTGTATATAGTTTTAGTTTTTAACTTATATTTATTTTACTGTATATCTTCTAGCATTTTATTATTCTCCACTGTAATTTTCACTCCACTTTTGGTATAGCATAGGTCCTTTGCGCTCCTTTTTAATAATTGTACCCACCCCCTTATTTTGTAACAATAATAAAAAATTGGTTTTGAAAAACTTTTATTGCCCAACCACATGTATTTATATTGGTCAAAGCTAATTTCAGAGACAAATCAATGTCAGTAATAGAGTCAATAATGATAATGGAATGCTGTGGCACTAGGAAAGTTGATATTATGGTAAACAAGATTAAGTTATTGAATAGCTACTGTAGGTGATTTTTAAAGCTGTTACAAAATACTATGAGTTTGCCTTTTCATCCAAGGTGGTATATACACTTTTATTTCAAATAAACAAAGGAGACTTTTGTCGATGCAATTTTTCATAATGGTTTCCTCAAGAGATATTATTTATTAATTGGAAAGATATTATTATCTTTTATAATAGACCCAAGACATGGATATGTCTATCATGAAACTATAGATTCCAAACATGTACAATTTGAAATTTTATTGTTTGCTATATTTCATTTTTTTATTGCTAACAGAAGGAAACTATCTAGTCAAATTGTTTCTCATTATTTGAATTTGTAGAATATAGTATTAATATTTGCTGAGTACAAATCCCAAGGAATAAATTTGTTGGCTTATGGTAATTTCTCCTATTATACTTTAATGTTAGGGAGGAGTCTCTGTTAGTATCAAATATTACCATTTAGGGAATCCAAGATACATAGGGAAGATCAATTTTATTCCATACCTATTGGCCCTTCGAGGCAGATTATGTCAGGAAACAGATTCCATAAAAATGTTAGAAATCTACCTTATTGATATAGACTATATAGTGGAAACTTGACAGCCAGAGTGTGTTTTCCTTTCCTTTATTTTATAATCCAGGGATTTAAAGGAAAATCAGCTTGAGTTTCTTTTTAATAGTCTTTCATTTCTAAGGCTTAAAATATTATTATTTTGCATTTCATTCAAAAAAGCTCCTTTTCATTTCATTCTCACCACCCTATGCAATGGGTTTGGATAAGAAGTAAGATGGGCTTTTCTACAATATGTGCAGAATATTCTGCAGTTATACTGTATGTTCTGCAATATATATCTGCAGTTCTGCACACAAAGAAGGCACTTAAATTACAGTTTTGCAGATAGATAAGTTAAAGTCTTTCAACTTGATATATGCTGAAAAAGAAATACTCAGTGCATTTATTTGTTTTAACAAGATGTTCTTAACCAAGATATTTAATTTTTTTCTTTTAGGATGAGGCAATTTTTGGATGGGTATAGGGAAAAAAAAGAAACAAGGAAAAGAAGATTTATTTATTGTTATTATTTTCATTGTTATATACAATTAGCACCTAACCATTCAAGAGAAAAACATTCCCACCATCAGAAGTGCTGGAACATAAGTGTCATATAGTTTATATGAAGAATATACAATATAAAGTGCAAAGTATGCATTTGTGATTACTGCATTTAGTGCATTTATGATTACATTACATTGTTATAATATTTTGTTTAAATTCTGAGTAAACAATCCTCTTTGTTAGTATTTTGTATAAATTCTTATATAAAAATACATTATAATATGGATCTACTGCTACTGAAAGAACAGTTAGAATTTCAGAAAAAAATAAGTTTGTATGAAATAAATATATAAATCGAAACACCTGAAGTTCTGAATTAATTTTATTCCCATGCAATTAAAATTGCATACGTGAATCTTTGTATGTATGTTGAAACATTTAAGTAGCAGTCAGTCATCAATCTCAGCTTGTGATAAGTAAAGTTCAACTTAAGTGAAGCAGCAAAGTGTGAATTCATAAAGGTGATGAAGCTGGGATGCAGTGGCAGTATTTTATTATTGCAGTTAGGCATCCCAATGTTATTCAACCATGTAACCTACCGAGTGTTAAAAGGAAGGGTCATTCTCCTTCCAATATTCACTGTCATGATATAACTTTTCATTGCTTCCTTGCCTTTATGGATTATTGCCTGGAAACCTCATGAGTCATACTGCAAAATTATATTATCTAAGAGTAATACGTTTCCTGAAAACCCCAATAAAAATGATCCTTTCCTAAACAATAGAACATTATCACATTTGTTATTGTTTATTATCAATCATAATACCAGCATTTATAATGTAATTTATTTATTTAGGTTCTAGAACAATACATTTGAACATTTCTGTCCCCATCTCCATCTTCATGTCTTCATCTTCAAGTTCAGGCCTTCAAGATAGCATTCCACCTGAGAATGTTGTCACAGAGTTGATATTCAGCATCCATGTACAAAATATAGTTTAGATGTAGGTAATGCATTTCCATGCAATTTCCTGTTCCCCAGTGGTAATACATAAATATTCTTCTGCATGAAATTTCTCTAAAATAGAGATGTGAGAGTTTGGTAGTTTACAGTTCAGGAGCTTAACACACTGTAAGGCCTAAAATTAATGCCTGCAATATATAAACTGCACAAATAGGAATATCAAAAATAAGCCAAAATAAAAACAACAACAACAACAACCAAGCTTGACTTCTTTACTCTTGCCCTTTTCATTGGGAATTTAATGTAATATTAGTTAAATGTAGCTGTTGACTTCATAGTTAATTGTCTAAATGCAAGATGTATTGTACTTAATTTCCGATTTCTGCTTTCAGATTATCAGATCTGAAAGCAATTAAAATTCAGCTTCCCTGAGAACCCCAAAACAATCAACCCAAGAATTTAAAAAAAATCGACACAAAATCCAGGATTTTCCATAACGTCATTGAACTTTCCTGAAAGACAACTTATTCCATTCATTGCAGATCTTTAAAAGGTTATACTTGGATTTGAAGAAAATATCTAAATTACAGTCACATAGTTACAGTTACAAATTTGGGCATTGGTCCAACCTAAAAGTGGAGAATCTGTAGCCATTAAATTGCTGTTTCCTGCAGTCTGGCCAAGGATAAAAATTTTGGAAGTTGCTATTCAATAAGACCTGCTCATAAGAAAATACATTTGTGCAAGACTTCTCTGATCAAATTGTAACTCATGTACAGCTTGGTGCTAGGAGAATTGAATGTAGCAACAGACAGGAGATAGGCTTAGATTTTCATTAGGGAACCCTACAAGATATTATTATTTATTACAAGATAAAAGTCTTTTTAAAAGATGTTGATTGCTTTCATCTGTCCTTAATATTAACATCCCTCAGGAATGAAACCTTGTATTAATTATGTCTGGTATATATGGTATGCAAATGAGGCTGTATGTGCTTAGATTCTACATTTTAAAACAATATGGAAAAACCCCACAATGCTTTTATTTTCTGAAGTTTTTTGAGTTGGTGATGAATAAGTCTGATCAATAAGATATGAGTGAATTGAGAGAGAATTAATTATTTTTGTTTTACAAAGGTATCCTTGAACGAGAATGAGAGAAAACGTTCATTTAAAATGATAGGTCCAAGTAAAAAAATTTCACCCAATCAACACCTGAGGTGTTTTATTTTATTGAATTCCTACAGCCTCAGGGAATATATCTGCCTATAGTATCTACGGCTATGGGAAGATATTTTTTTTCCTACCAGAATGAGCTCAAGCATTAGGTGCAATGGCTTTGGGTTGCAAACTCAGGCCAAGTAAAATAGGCCCTAGCCCACAGCCACTGCTACTCTGTTAACAACTTTATCTGCCTCTAATGTCATTCACTGAATGAGATTGCCATACGTCCACCCACTTCCAAGAAAGCACATGGATTTTGATGCCTTGCTTTGAGAAGCCTCCAAATGGAAGCATCAAGGTCATAAAGACGGAAACCAGCATGCTGTTACCATCTCCTTAATCTGAAGAACACCTCAGAGAGAGGTGTAGAATTGTAGGAAAGAGCCGAGGTGGCGCAGTGGTTAGAGTGCAGCACTGCAGGCTACTTCAGCTGACTGCTAGCTGTAGTTCAGCTGTTCAAATCTCACCGGCTCAAGGTTGATTCAGCCTTCCATCCTTTTGAGGTGGGTAAAATGAGGACCCAGATTGTTGGGGGCAATATGCTGAACTCTGTAAACCGCTTAGAGAGGGCTGTAAAGCACTATGAAGCGGTATATAAGTCTAAGTGCTATTGCTATTGACTGGGTGGGAGGTCCTATCCAATGCATGTGGTTGCCCTGGCCAGCTCTTTGGAAGCAGTCTGAAACCGAAATTAATTATTTCAAGATTATCGCTGAATTTTTATTACATTTATTGAGATGAAAGGGATAGGATTATAACAAGTCCACTGAATTATTTCCCATTTAGAACCTAATAGGCAGAGGATTTTTGGTTTCTAATAGCCTTTCTATGATCTGATGAAGAGCAGGATTACTCACTAGCAACAGAAATGCTTGCATTACACTGTTTATTTAAGAGTCTACAGACTTGAGGAGTCCTTGGTGCTCTCTGAGCTTGGTTGGTTTTTTTTTTTTTTTTTTGCAGATGTTTCATTACCCAAACTAGGTAATATTACCCAAGCTAGCACTGATGATGTTACCTAGTTTGGGTAATGAAATGTCTGCAAGAAAACAACCAAGCTCAGAGGGCACCAAGGACCCCTCATGTCAACCCTGAGCTACAAATATTCTCCGTTATTAGTCTACGGACTGTTCATTAGCCTAGAACCTCATTATTACAGATGTAAACTGTACCAATAAAGTTTCCTTTTGCAATTGACTGATGGTGATTTTGTCGGTGTCAATGGCATTCAAGTGGTGATCTAGAAGTTTTGGATTGCACCCAGGGCATTATAAGTACTGTCTTTGCTTGCTTTTGCCTTAGCCATTCTACTTCTACTTGCAGGTCTTTGCAATTTGTGATTTTCTCCACTTATTTCTCTTCTATTCTGTTGTCTCCGGGTACTGCAATAGCCACTATCCAGATTCTTTTTTCTGGACAATTGTTAAGTCTGTCAAGTAGTCAAGTGTTTGTCTGCTTGAATTCTAAAGTCTCTTCATGTCTTCATTTTCTATTATTTTTTTCTATTCTGTGATCCCATCCATTTGTGTTTGTAGGCAAGTGGTATTTCTTGCAGATATTCCAGTGAACCAATTTTGTTACTTTGCCATGGCGTTGTTTATATTCAGTCTGAATGATTTTCTTGCAGCAGCTAACTAGGGGGGTCCACAATTTCTTCCGCTTCTTTGTACTGGCAGAATTTGTTATCTGTTGCTGTCTTCTTAATTCAGACTTTGTATACATTTGTTCTTAAGGCTTGGCCTTGTGCAACCAGAATTAGTCCCTCTTTTTTCAATTTCCCCACTCTTAGCCATTGCCAGGACTTGTTATTATCTAGCGCTGTGTGTGTGCGTGCGTGCACGCGGGCGCATGCGCGCACGTGCATTGGCCATGTAATACTCTTCCTTGCCAGGTCTCTTTTCTATTTTTCCTTTGTTTTTTCTTGTAAACCAGTTTGGTCTCTTTGGTATTCAGTAAGCTCTATGGTGTACTAGCTTCAGTGCATCTTCTTCATTGTCCTTCAGATATTCTTCCACTGTCCTTTTTCTTCTTCCATTTTCTATTTGCAATATTCCACACCCATCTATGCTCCTTAGCAAATAGTCAACATTGCTGCATGGATAAAGGGCATGATTCATTGTCATTATTTTTCTGGTCCTCCTATCCAGTGCTTTTAGTTCAGCTTGAGTCAAGTCTACTATTCCCGCTGAGTATCTAATGTGTTAATTGCTATTATTATTATTATTATTATTATTATTATTATTATTATTATTATTATTATTATTATTATTATTATTATTATTATTATTATTATTATTATTATTATTATTATTATTATTATTATTATTATTATTATTATTATTATTATTATTATTATTATTATTATTTAACAGTTATTATAGTCATTCAACTTCAGTGGATACTGGGTGGCATATAAACCCAAAAAATCCATAAAAACAGATAAGACATAAAACCACACAGATAATCTGGACTAAAACAAGAGCAGCAAGGTATCCAAAGGTATCCAAAAAGAGAAGCCACCTTCTGATTGGTGATTCAATTGTAAGGGATGTAAATTTAGGAAAGGATATCGAGGTTTTGAAAGAGGTCAGGTGTCTGCCAGGTGCTACTGCCAGCAGAGACAAGAGGCGTATTCTTAAGATAGTCAAGAATGCCAGTAAGGACTGTGATGCTGATGCTATTATACATCTAGGCACAAATGATCTGTCCCAAAAAGATGTACTTTCTGTGCAGAATGACTTCCAGAGCTTGGGGTACGAACTTAGTAGTATAGGTTGTAGGCTTATCTTTTCAGAGGTTTTACCAGTATATAAGGAACAAAAAGGGAAAGGCCAATGTGTAGCAGAGTTTAATGTGTGGCTAAAGGAGTGGTGTAAAAGGGAAGGCTTTGGTTTTATTAGTCATGATATCAGCAGCTGGTCCAATGAAAAACTGTACAAAAGAGATGGTTTGCATCCATCAAAGAAAGGGACTGAGCTACTTGGTATTAAATTCAGAGATTTCCTGGATAAACATTTAAACTGAACAGCGGGGACAGAGAATTAATTGATACAGATCATTTCTGTCCCCAGCAATCTAAAATTAATAGGGTTAACAGTGCACTCAACATAGATATGTGCACTAATCAAACAGGTGGCAAGAAAGTAGGGGCGGTCAGGCACAACACAGGTTATGTAGACAGTAAACACAGGGTCAATCTAAATGGACTTAAATGTCTATACACCAATGCACAGAGTATGAGGAATAAACAGGGTGAATTAGAAATTCAAGTAAATGACGGAAGATATGATATAGTTGCCATTACGGAAACTTGGTGGGATGAAACTGACAAATGGAATATACAGCTAGAGGGATTTAAATTATTTAAAAAAAACAGACCAAATAAAAGAGGAGGTGGAGTTGCACTATATATAAGAAATAACTACATCTCTACAGAAATAGAGCACAACAATAATGAAAATCACCTCGAATGCATTTGGGTCAATATTAAAGGGGGGCGTAGTATAGGTCTATACTACAGGCCACCCAACCAAACAGAGGAAGTAGATGAACTTTTTGCTAGTCAGCTAACTAAGGTATGTAGGAAGCACATCACAATAGTAATGGGGGATTTTAACTACCCTGACATCAACTGGGAGACAAACTCTGCACCAAGTGGAAGAGCCAACAGGTTCCTAACAAACCTAGCAGACAATTTTGTTACCCAAAAAGTATAGAAGGGAACAAGGGGATCAGCCATATTGGACTTAATTCTCACTAACAGAGATGAAATGATAGAAGGTGTTGAAGCTACAGGAACCTTGGGGGCAAGTGATCATGCAATATTGGAATTCAACATTATGCAAACACAAACAGTAGAACAAAGTCAAACTAGAGTCTTGGACTTTAAGAGGGCTAATTTCAATAAACTCAGAGAGAACTTGGGAAAGATTCCATGGATGAGAATCCTCAAGGGGAAAACAACTCAAGAAGCTTGGGAAATTTTGAAAAGTGAGATTATAAAAGCCCAGACTAGCACAATACCAATGAAGAAGAAAAATAATAGGTCTCAAAAGAAACCAGGATGGCTGCATAAAGAACTCTCTGACAAATTGAAAGACAAAAAGGACAAGTATAAAAAGTGGAAAGAAGGGGAAATAACTAAGGCAGAATATCAGCAAATAGCTGGAGCCTGTAAAGATGAAGTGAGGAAAGCTAAGGCTCACAATGAACAAAGGCTTGCGACAAAAGTACAAAGTAACAAAAAAAGCTTCTTCCAACATATTAAAAACAAGAAAAAAGTCAAGGAAACAATTGGTCCATTACAGGGAGAAAGTGGCAAGAAGGTGACAAGCAACAGGGAGAAAGCAGAGCTACTTAACACGTTTTTTGCATCTGTCTTTACACAAAGGGAGTGTTAGGTCCCTGACCATAACTAATATTGGGTAGGACAATATATGTTTTAGCTTTTAACAGAAGTGTGTCTGTTTAGCTGAGGTGTTGCAGACTGCCACAAGAGGGAGTTAGAGTTCACAGCTTATTTCTATGGGAGTCCCTCTCTGTTTGTCTTTGGTCTCTGCTACTCAGTGTGTGTTCTCTGCTACTTATTAGAGCAAGGCCTAGAGTATGTATGCTCTGCATTTCTCTCTGTGTTGTAGTTATGTATTATAGCTAAAATGTACTTGTACTGGATAATACTTGGATTGTCATTATGACTATTAAGTGTATGACTTTGGACTGTTTATAGGAAAATGCTATTTCTTAAAGTAAACTTTAACTCAAGTTTAGTGTATCTGTGTGTGGCTGAGTACTTATTCACAACTGATCTCAATCTAAACGTTTCTGTATGCACAACCTTGGTAACACAAGGAATACTCTGCTAATACATTAACACTGGTTATGGGCCCAGAGAGATATTGAGAGTTAGTGTGAATATTCAGTTTCATACTCAGACAGCTAACTTGTGGTTTACTGTTAAATTAACAATGGCACAAGAACAGTCAACTAGCTTATCCCTGATAACCAGGTTAGATGGAACTAACTATGTTTCCTGGTCTATGAAGTGCAGCTTACTTTTGCGTAAAGAAGGATTATGGACTGTGGTTAATAACCCACCTGATATAACTGCTTGGGATCCAACAAATGATGAAGATAAGAAGAAAATAGCTGCCTTTAACCGGGATAATGAAAAGGCTCTTAGTATTATTGGACTGACACTGAGTGATCGGCAACTGGTCCATATTCATGGTGAAGATTCTGCTGCCAAGTGTTGGAGTACCTTAAAGAGACTTTATGTTCGTGATAGTGTTGGTGCGCACATACACCTTACACGTAAACTGTTCAGAGCACGTTTGTTAAAAGGTGATGACATGTTAGCTCATTTGGAGTTTATGAAGAGAACATTACAAGAGCTACATGAAAAAGAACTGATTTTCTCAGAGTTGCATCAAGTTTATATTATTCTTTCTTCTTTGGATGACTCTTATGATGATTATGTGTCTTCACTGGAAGTTTTGACCAGAGATGAACTGACATTGACTGGCATAATAGGAAGACTGTTAGAAGAGTCTAGAAGAAGGCAAGATAGAAAACAACTGAGAGAGAAACCACCACAGGAAGACAAACAGTCTTCAACTGCCTATATTGTTAGGAAATGTTATTCTTGTGGGGCTAAAGGTCATATAGCCAGATTCTGTAAAAAGGGTAAAAAGCAGAATGCTAGTAATATGCAGAGAGCTTATAATGATGTTAGTGTAGCTACATCAAGTACAAATAAAACTGTAAGCCATGATATCTGGATAATAGACAGTGGAGCATCTCAGTGTATAACTAAAAGTAAAGAGAGATTTGTTAATATGACTGAAAGTAAACAGCATGTATCATTAGCAAATGGCTGGAAATTGAGAGTATCTGGAGAAGGTAATGCATATTGTTCATGTATTAATGAAAGTTTACCAATGTTATATGTACCTAACCTTAAAAATAACTTACTATCTGTCAGAGAATTGGTAAAAGCAGGGTTTGTGGTAACTTTTCAGGGAGATAAATGTTTAATTGAAAAACAAGGTAAAAGAGTTACTGCAAGATTGCATGATGGCTTATACATTATCCACGATAGTCCATTAAATAAGGCTAATTCAGTTTATGAAAAGAGAAAGCCTCATGATGAATGTATTCATTTGCTCCATAGACGTATGGGACATTTAAATTTCAAAATTTTAAAGAAAACTGTTGAGTTATCTAATGGTATAAAATTAAAACCTTGTGCAAGATATTTAAATTGTAATGCTTGCAATCAGGAAAAGAGCAAGGTAATTCCTGCAAACAGGTTAAATGGATTTAAAACCAAGGAACCATTAGAGGTTGTATTTGCTGATCTCATTGGCCCTAAGAAACCCAGTTTAGGTGGAGCCTGTTATATATTGAGCATAGTTGATCATTTTTCTAGATATGGTTTCTGTTATCTGATGAAAACAAAAACAGAAACATATCAGCATTTTGTAAACTGGTTAAGGTTTGTTGAACGAAAAATGAATAAGAAACTGGTTAGTTTAGTAACAGATAATGGTACTGAGTTTACCAATAAGAGATTTGAAGATATGCTAAAGAGAGCTGGTATTGAACATAAGCGTTCTGCTCCTTTTCGGCCACAACATAATGCGCATATTGAACGTAGAGGTCAGACATTACAGGCTATGTCTAGAACCATGATTTCAGATTCTGGTTTACCAGAGAGGCTCTGGGGTGAAGCTATAATGTGTGCTAACCATGTTTTGAACAATGTAGTGAATGCAACAACTGGTGAATTGCCATTTACCCGTTGGTATGGTAGGAAACCAAATCTTAGTTATTTGCATACATTTGGTGCACCAGCATGGGTGCATATTCCCACACAAGTAAGGCGAAAGGGACAACACAGAGCACGGAAATTATGTTTTGTAGGGTATGAATCTAATCATAGATCTTTTAGATTCTGGGAACCAGGTACTACTAGAGTATATTGTAGTGCAAGTGCTAAATTCCTTGAGCATGTTGGATGGAGTAAACTGGAACAGGAATACAAGGAACAAGATAGTATTGTTGTTGAGGATTCATTGTTTCCTGATGATTCTGATAAGAATAGTACTGATGATAGGATAGTGAAAGAATCCTCAATAGAGGAACCATCTATGGATGATGTAGAAGATACTTCGATAGGGGAGGAAAAGGAAGAGGAAATTCCAACAACTTGTACTAAATTGCCTAGGAGGTCAACTAGGGAGAGACGTCCACCTGATAGATATCAGGCAAGTATTGTATGCCAGATTAATGTGGAACCGTCTAATTATAATGAACTTAAGCTGTATCCAACAAAGGAACAGGTAGCTTGGCAGGAAGCTATGAATAAGGAATTAAAATCTTTAAAGGATCTTGAGGTATATGAAGATGTAAGGTTACCACCAGGTGAGCGTGCAATAGGTTGCAGATGGGTGTATAAATTAAAGACTGGTGTGGATGGCACTGTTACCCATAAAGCAAGATTAGTTGCTCAGGGATTTGCTCAATCAGATAAGGATTATGATGAGGTATTTGCACCTAGTCTGAGAGCAAATACATTGAGAGGAGCATTAGTTTGGGCAGCTAAAAATAAATGCATAATTAATCATGTAGATGTTGAAACTGCATATCTACATGCACCTTTACAACATACCATTTATATGAGAAAGCCATTAGGTTTAAAAGATGATAGAAAAAATGATTATTGGAAATTAAAGAAAAGTCTTTATGGTTTAAAGCAATCAGGTTATGAATGGAATAAATGCATTGTAAAAGAATTAGTTTCCATGGATTTTAAAGCTGGTAAAGCTGATCCTTGTTTATTTAGGAGAGAGAAAGATGGTTTGATTTCTCTATTGCTATTATTTACAGATGATATAGCGATTATAACAAAGACTGAACAAGAAGCAAATGATATTGTTTCTGAATTACAAAGAAAGTTCAAGATTAGAAATTTAGGAGAAATTAAACATTATTTGGGTCTTGATATAATTAAGACAAATAGAGGATTCAAAATTTCGCAAGCTAAGAAGATTAGCCAATTGTTAAAAAGATATAATCTGGAGAATTGTAAAACTGCTAAGACACCAATGGATCAGGGATTTACAAATAGTGATACTAAATGTCCTGTGTTTGATAAGGAGATATATCAGTCTCTAATTGGTAGTCTCTCATATTTGAGTAATTGGTCTAGACCAGATATATCCTACAGCGTAAATCAACTGGCTAGATATAATGCTGAACCAAATGAAAGGCATTGGCAAGCAGCTAAACGAATACTTAGATACCTAAAGCACACAATACATTATTCTTTGTATTTAGAACCGAGAAATGAATTAGTGTTAACTGCATATGCTGATGCAAGTTTTGCTACTGATGCAATGACTCGCAAATCAACATCAGGTATAGTGGTAATGTTGGGTAATGCTTTAATAGGGTGGAAATCTATTAGGCAACAACATATTAGTTTATCCACTATGGAAGCAGAATTCTCGAGTTTATCATTAATGTGTACAGAATTGGTGTATTATAAACAATTGTTAAAGGATATAGGAATTACTGTACAGGAGCCATTTATTGTGTATGAAGACAATCAATCTGCCATTAGTATGGCTAATAGTTTAGCTGTGAAAACAAGGTCAAAACATACTGATTTGAGATATCTGAATGTTAGACAATGTGTTCAAAATAAAATGGTTAAGTTGGAATACTGCATGACTGAACAGAATATTGCAGATCATTTCACTAAAGCGCAAGGTGCAATTAAACATAAAGAGTGTTGTGAAAACTATGGTTTAAAGATGTAAGGTATTATATATTGACCTACCCAAAGGGGAGAATGTTAGGTCCCTGACCATAACTAATATTGGGTAGGACAATATATGTTTTAGCTTTTAACAGAAGTGTGTCTGTTTAGCTGAGGTGTTGCAGACTGCCACAAGAGGGAGTTAGAGTTCACAGCTTATTTCTATGGGAGTCCCTCTCTGTTTGTCTTTGGTCTCTGCTACTCAGTGTGTGTTCTCTGCTACTTATTAGAGCAAGGCCTAGAGTATGTATGCTCTGCATTTCTCTCTGTGTTGTAGTTATGTATTATAGCTAAAATGTACTTGTACTGGATAATACTTGGATTGTCATTATGACTATTAAGTGTATGACTTTGGACTGTTTTAGGAAAATGCTATTTCTTAAAGTAAACTTTAACTCAAGTTTAGTGTATCTGTGTGTGGCTGAGTACTTATTCACAACTGATCTCAATCTAAACGTTTCTGTATGCACAACCTTGGTAACACAAGGAATACTCTGCTAATACATTAACAGGGAGAAAACAGTCCAACCTATCAAAAACAGCATCACAAAAAACATATTAGGAACACAAGTTAAAATAGGGAAGAAAATGGTAAGTGAACACCTGTCTACCCTAGACGAATTCAAATCACCAGGACCAGATGGATTACACCCCAAGGTTCTGAAGGAACTGGCAGACGAGATCTCAGAACCACTGAACTATATCTTTCAAAGATCCTGGAGCACCGGGGAACTGCCAGAGGACTGGAAAAGAGCTGATGTAGTTCCCATCTTCAAAAAAGGAAAAAAAAACAGATCCAGGAAACTACAGACCCATCAGCCTGACCTCAATACCAGGGAAGATTTTGGAAAAGATAATCAAGCAACGAATCAATGAACACCTAGAAGCAAACAAAGTAATAACCAAAAGCCAACATGGGTTTGTCAAAAACAGATCATGCCAGACTAATCTTATTGCATTCTTTGATAAAGTGACAAAATTAGTGGACCAGAGGAATGCTGTCGATGTGGTTTACTTGGACTTCAGTAAGGCATTTGACAAAGTAGATCATAACCAATACTAGATAAAGTAGAAAAATGTGGGTTAGACAGCATCACCACCAGATGGATTCGAAACTGGCTAACCAACCGCACTCAACGTGTAGTGCTCAATGGAACTGCATCTACATGGAGGGAAGTATGCAGTGGAGTACCCCAAGGCTCTGTTTTAGGCCCAGTACTCTTCAACATCTTCATCAATGACTTGGATGAGGGGATAGACGGGGAACTCATCAAATTTGCAGATGACACCAAACTGGCAGGAATAGCCAACTCTCCAGAAGATAGGCTCAAGATACAGAAGGATCTTGACAGACTTGAACATTGGGCGCTATCAAACAAAATGAAATTCAATGGTGATAAAAGTAAGGTTCTACATTTAGGCAAGAAAAACAAAATGCACAGGTACAGTATATGTGGTACCTTGCTCAACAGTAGTAACTGTGAGAGGGATCTTGGAGTCCTAGTGGACAACCATTTAAATGTGAGCCAGCAGTGTGCAGCAGCTGCCAAAAAAGCCAACACAGTTCTAGGCTGCATTAACAGAGGGATAGAATCAAGATCACGCGAAGTGTTAATACCACTTTATAATGCCTTGGTAAGGCCACACGTGGAATACTGCATACAGTTTTGGTCGCCACGATGTAAAAAGGATGTTGAGACTCTAGAAAGAGTGCAGAGAAGAGCAACAAAAATGATTAGGGGACTGGAGGCTAAAACATATGAAGAACGGTTGCAGGAACTGGGTATGTCTAGTTTAATGAAAAGAAGGACCAGGGGTGACATGATAGCAGTGTTCCAATATCTCAGGGGTCGCCACAAAGAAGAGGGAGTCAAACTTTTCTCCAAGGCACCTGGGGGTAGAACAAGAAGCAATGGGTGGAAACTAATCAAGGAGAGAAGCAACGTAGAACTAAGGAGAAATTTCCTGACAGTTAGAACAATTAATCAGTGGAACAGCTTACCTCCAGAAGTTGTGAATGCTCCAACACTAGACATTTTTAAGAAGATTTTGGATAACCATCTATCTGAAGTAGTGTAGGGTTTCCTGCGTAAGCAGGGGGTTGGACTAGAAGACCTCCAAGGTCCCTTCCAACTCTGTTGTTGTTGTTGTTATTATTATTATTATTATTATTATTATTATTATTATTATTATTATTATTATTATTATTATTATTATTATTATTATTATTATTATTATTATTATTATTATTATTATTATTATTATTATTATTATTAAACAATCTGAAAAGCAACACAAATCAAACAAAACAGCCCCATCCCGAAAAATAATAATAACATCAGCCCCAGGCGCCTAGGATAGTCAGCTCCTATGATAGTCCCTATCTATAATGGGATGCTGTTCTTGAAGGCAGGGGCCACAGCAGACACGCGTCCTCAGTCTTGCAAGTTGACAATATTTAGTAGAGAAGATCTGTCACATGCTAACAATCAACTCTACAAGTAGAGGGTTCAATTTACTGCTTTATTGTTCAAGCCTACATACAGGAATCTTCTCAATGGTTTGCAGCTGGGTAAAACTAGATAAGGGTTAATGGCATTCATGGGTATGGGTGTATTGGACTTCACTCTCTTATGACTATATAGAGACTCTAAACTAATTCCCCACTTTACTCCTCCGCCTGGCTATGCCAGTCTCTATCCAACAGGACCTGAGCACTCCCACTTTTCCAGAACTTTTGCCTTCTTCAGGTAAAGGTGAGTATGCCACTTAAGTAAGTAGTTTGCCCTTAGCTTTAGTTGGAAACCTTTCTAGTTTCTAGTTTCTAGTAATAAAATCCAACAACAAAGAAGGTATTGTGAATCTAAAGTTGCCACTATTTTTGATCAAAACCATGTGGAAAGAGGCAATTGGAAATACTTGCTGTGTTGCAGCTGCACAATGTCAGCAGGTTTATTTTTATATTTCCTACAGCTGTTGTCAAATTACCCCTATTTAATAAGCTATGCACCATCCTTTGTTTCCTGCACACTCCCTTTTTAATGCTATGCTTTAATTAGACATGAAATGCCTAATCGATCAGAGTTTGTTGCATAAATCAAAACCAGAAGCACACACAGATAACTGATTCAGCTGGATTCATTAACTTCTTTATAAACATAATAATATATATACAATATCACAAGTAGATTATTTCTTCAATGTAGCAACAGTTACAAGCAGTTTCATTTCCAGCAGAAGACAAGCTTTCAGTTCAGAGTTTAGAGTGGACTGAGAGAGTACAGAGTGGGCTGAGCCACGCCCAGCCTTCTAGCTTCAGTTTTGATTCTCTGCACAGACTCAGATGTGTTTAGTTCTCATTGGCTGACTTAGTTGCTATGCCTGTTCATTTGCTGACCTTGTTACCATTGGCTCTCCTAGTTCATAAATAATCTGACATAATCACAGTTGTGAAAACTATGAAAAGGAAGGGCTTGTATGTATCTCAGTTTATTAAACTGAAATAGGATTGTCTGAACTGAATATATATTAATGGCCCTTTATAAATTTTGCCCAGATTTTGCATGCTACATGCCCAAGCTATGGCATACTATATTCATACTTCCTACTATAATTTTAGATTGATTCAGAATACGAGTTTGAGTCATCATATAATTAATTTTCCAATCCATTTTTCATGTTATTTGCATTCACCATCACTCAATGAGGGTGAACATACTTTGTTTGTAGAATGAACAATATCCAGCCTCTGAAAACTCCAGGGAACACAGAAAATTCTTTGTCCAAAATTTTAAAAAAGCATATTATTTATTTCGGATAGGTTTACTTCAGATAGGTTTACTACTGGAAGAGTGTTTGTGGTAATGGGGAGAGCTTGTGGATAACACTGTCAATTGTCCGGCTAACAGTCCCAATAAAAGCAGGCATCTTCAGGAACTTTAAAATCCCAAAAGCAAGTCTTTATCGAGTACAACATTCCAGCACAGAAGAAAGCAAAACCAACTCTGAATTTTCCCATGCAACCCTGCATAATTAAAAATGAGTTTTTAACTCATCCTCTCCTCCCATGGAATGGATCACATTGTCCAATTAGGAACCAGCCTGTTGTTTTGATAATAGTCCACGTCTTGGCAGACACCTGCAGAAGTGTCCTTGGTTCTCACTGTTGAAGATTGTAGCCTCCACATTCGATCTCACCCTTCCCTCCACCCAGTTCATTGGCAAGTTGAAAAGCAATAACAGTCACAGGAAGCTTAAGCGTTTTTCAGTCTTGACAGGCACCTCTTGTAGTAAAGATTGGTTGAAGTTCAAACACTTTATTTATTTATTTAATCACATTTGTATATTAACCTTTCCCACATAATAACTATAAATGGCATTAACAACAACAACAACAACAACAACATCAATAACATATTAAATCATTAAAATAACCATTTTGAATTAAAAAATAGAAATCAGTTAAAAACAAAATGCTAGCAAAAGATGCAGAGAGTGCATTCCATTTATTGTCATATACTATATGTCAAAGTCAAGGCCCATGGGCCGGATCCAGCCTGGAAATAGCAAAGGACTGGCATGCAGTGACTCTGGCAGTCCCCCATGCCCCGTTTTGACCGACAGAGTGCTGCACGAGGCTGTACAGGCTGAAAACGGGCCTGTTTTGGCTGCCAGAGGCACTGCATGCTGGTCCTTTGCTATTTCCAGGCTGGTCCTGTGGGCCAGATTTAAGCACCCCATGGGCCAGATCCAGCCCAAGGGCCATGAGTTTAACATCTGTGCTATATGACAATAAATTGCTGCACGGGGGGGGGGGTCATGCAATCCCCCTGTGCCCTGTTTTGGCAGGCAGGGTGCTGCAGGAGATATCTACCCCATCTCGCTGCCCAGCCGGCCCATGGAGAACTACAATGATGATCCAGTTTGACACCGCTGTCATATAGCCATCTGGCAGGTTCTATTCTATTGTGAGATCTTCAAGCTCAGTGGCAAAAAACAGAAAGGCAGTGGATCTGGGGCAGTGGTGAAATCCCATTTTTTTTACTACCAGTTCTGTGGGCATGGCTTGGTGGGCGTGGTGTGGCTTGGTGGCTTGGTGGGCATGGCAGAGGAAGGATACTGCAAAATCTCCATTCCCTCTCCACTCCAGGGGAAGGATACTGCAAAATCCCCATTCCCTCTCCACTCCTGGGGGAAGGATGTTGCAAAATCCCCATTTCCACCCCACTCTGGGGCCAGCCAGAGGTGGTATTTGCCGGTTCTCCGAACTACTCAAAATTTCTGCTACTGGTTCTCCGAACTACTCAAACTGTCCGCTACCGGTTCTCCAGAACCTGTCAGAACCTGCTGGATTTCACCCCTGATTTTGGGGCCAACTTCACCTCAAGGGGAATGATGTTCCACAGGGCAGGGGCTATGGTAGAAAAGGTTTTCTTCCTAGGTTCCACCCAATAACACTCCCTGGCTGATGGAACACATGTTTCTCCTATTGGACCTGGATAAATATAGCTGGGGGTGGGGGTGGGAGATGGTTTCTCAAATAACCTGGTTCAATGCCATGTAGGACTTTAAAGGTTATAACCAGAACCTTGAATTAGACCAGGAATCCAACTGGCAACCAATGCAGCACACTGAACAGAGATGTAATGTGTGCAGATCATGAAGCACATGTAACTCTTGCACTGTGCATATGTGAAAGTGTGTATTAGTGTTGGAATCTAACCTGAGCAGTAATTATATTTTATAACTATAACAAAAGGGGATTCATTTATAGGAAATACATTATAGGGGTAGGCATAGCCTAGCATCTGGCTAATTAAATGCTACCAGGAGAATATCTAAAAGCATGTGCTCTGTGCCTGTGTGCCTAGGAAGAATGACAGGAGGAGGTAACCTCAGATTAACAATTTCTTGAACAAAGAACAGATGGAATGGTAGACAACAATAGGTTCCAGAGATAATCCTTAACTATTTACACTTATTGTCATTTTGGAGCCATGAAGTGTTGAAGAGTCAGTGTCATCGGATTTGACTCGCCAACATCCCTATGTCTACCAATCTACAACTCCCACATGGTAATTTTTGAAGACTTCTCTGTTGATCTCTGGGGAAAGACTTGGTAAGTGGATCTGTCAGCAATGTATTGATTGGGGGATCTGATCTGATTTGTATTCCACTGCAACAAAACCACTGCTGTTTAAACATTTCTTTGGGTTTCAAATCAGCAACCTGTGTCTTTAATTGTGCATCTCTTTTGAAGGGTGGTGATTGAATTCAGGGAATTCTACCTGAGCATCTGTGCATGGTGGAATTTGGTTTTCATGTGCTTCAGTCACATTTTTGTGCAACCTTTCTCCCTTTGATCCTCCTCTTGATAGGCTGTAGTTAGCTAGATGCTAGACTTTGCCTATTCGTGTAGGCAAAGTCTACTTTGTTTCCTATAAATAATTTCCTTTCTGTTAGGCTTATAAAACCTGTTCATTATTATTTAGGTCATAGCCTGATTTTCAAAAATGCTTAAATGCCTGCACAGAATGGTTCAACCTTGAACAAACAGAACTTCTAGGCTAGCTCTATGGCATTGATTTCCATATTAATAGTTACACTGTACATACCCAGTTGGAACATTGTTGTGCAGATAAATACTGCTACAATATATAGATGCATTCTCAAATGTTTTTCAAGAGAGAGAAAGCTTTCATTCCCCCCCCCCTTTAAAATATTGCAAAATATGGCTGCTAGAAAAGGCATATTCAAGTAGTCCTCAACTTATGTCCACAACTGAGCCCATAATTTCTGTTGCTAAGTGAGACATTTGTTAAGTGAATTTTGTCCCATTCTAAGACCTTTCCTGCCACCGTTGTTAAGTGAATCACTGCAGCTGTTAAGTCAGTCACACCGTTGTTAAGTGAATCTGTCTTTCCCCATTGACTTTGCTGATCAGAAGGTCGCAAAAGGTGATGACATAATCCTGGGACACTGCAACAGTCATAAATATGAGTCAGTTGCCAAGTGTCTGAATTTTGATCACCTGACCATGGGGATGCTGCAATGGTCGTAAGTGTGAAAAACGGCCATAACTCACTTTTTCAGTGCTGTTGTAACTTCAAATAGTCACTAAGTGAACTGTTGTAAGTCAAGGACTACCTTTATAGCTTGTATAGTTATTTCAATTTTTAACTGCATATCTGATTTATTTAATAAAAGTTTTATTCTGAGTAACATGCAGAATAAGAAGAAAAAAAACTTATTAGGGGTCTTAAATACGTTTACAAGAAGAGAGAAAATGGGATTGGTTATCCATAATTCAGACATGCTAATAAAACTGAAGAGCTGATTTAATAATACAGTAATATAAATATGAATAGTGCTGATATTGTGCTAATCTGGCAGTTTGTTTATGGGCATTGTAGTCGCCCATAAATGATTTGGAATGGGTAGCTTGGACTCTTAAAATTAACAGATCAGCAAAGATAATTGTAAAAGTAACTTCTTGATTTGCTTAAACTGAAAAGGATACACTTCCCATGCTGAGAGCCAGTTTGGTCTAGTGATCAGGCACCAGGCTAGAAACCAGGCGACGGAGAGTTCTAGTCCTGTTTTAGACATGAAAGCTGGTGGGTGACTTTGGGCTTGGCCATTCTCTTCAGCCTCGATGTCAGTGATAAGCTAGTTGGTCCATTTCTGTCAACATTTGGTTGATAGTAGGAGAAAAAAATATAGTCTCATTCTATGGGACTCTTAATCACAAAATAAAATAAAGATAGAAGGGACTCTGGCAGTAAGCAACATTTAGCGCTTCCATGATGTTCTATTGCATACATTGATTGTTTGGATGGATGTCAGTTCATATTTAATATGCAATATAATGTCTAAATTTCTCTTTGATTTACTGCTTCCAAGTTACTTTTCTGTTTGCTTTTTTAATGGTGTTCATATTGAGTTTTAATTTGTTCTTTCTCTCTCTCTCTCTGGCAAAGCTGATAGCTTCAAACAGAAAACACCAAGTTTATATAAACTCATTGCTGTTACTTCATATAAATGTATAAATAATTGATTTGGCAAGTTGTAATGCAAAGGCATTCCAACCTTAAAATCAGCCTTTTGAACTTTCAAAAACAGCCACGAGGGCTTCCACAGCTTTTAGGAGATAGCACAAGTTTTTCTTCTCAAATTTCCACACTGGTTTTGATGTCTAGAAACACAGAGAACGGAATGTTATATTTTCTCCAAATCTGGCTCTGAGCAACAAAAAGAAACACAGGTCAGATATTTTCTTTTTAATTGTTATGATGCACTTTAACTATCATAATTGATTTAAAGGCAATTTAACCTCATGACAATTAGCCAAAAGTAATTACCATATTTTTCAG